>CM042236.1:7281455-7881455 GCA_023566465.1 Cottus gobio
GATTATTCGCTCAATAAGTTGGTTAAACATTTCGCCACAAACCATGAGTGTAAACCTTGGACGGGACTTGAGGAAAAATCAGGGGATCACCCAAGTCATCGTGATACATTGTGTGGAAGCAAATATGTACAAGAAAACTAATTGTACAGTCTTTACAAAGCTTTCTAAGTAGTGTAGTTTCAGCATTTCCTTATTTTCCTGCATCTTCTCTGGTCTGGCCGGTTGACCTAACCCAGGTTGTTGTGTCAAAAGTCATGCCCGTTTAAACAATACTGCTTTGTCCTTCATTGTTGCGGACAGGAAGTGAACTAGATTCATGATTTCATCTATTGACTTTAATAATGTGGATTGTGGAGTTAATACCACATTGACATTAATGTGATTTTGTTTTGGAGAGTACTAATGGACTCTACAGTAATAAAACAGACTGTAAATGCATGTTGGGAGACTCGATTGGTCGGTAAAGCTGCAACGATGTATTTCTTTTTTTATATATGATTTATTTGTACAAAACAAGATCCAAGTACAGACCCCTTCCTAAAACAAAAACACAAGGCAATTCGATACACAAACAGAAAAGAAAACCACAAAACCAACCAAAACCCAACTGACCTACAACTCTCACTCACATCCACTCACTCACACATACGCACGCACATCCACTTGCACTAAAAGAGCAATGCAAAGACTGTAAACAAGGAAGCAACAAAAAAATAAATAATACAACAAAACAAACAAAAACAAAACAAAAAAGTGCTGCATGCTGCCAACCTGCGCCACCAACAAGGCTAGTCAAAACAGGGCACGGGCGCGTCGTTGGGGACAAATCAATCGATAGTGGCGATACATAGTTGGGTAGACCTGACGTGCTTTAAGAGGGGCTCCCAGACCTTACAGAACTTAGTAGAGGTGCCTCTTAAAGAATACTTAATTTTTTCTAGTGCCATAAAACGAAGGGCATCTCTAAGCCATTGAGAGTGGGAGGGGGGGTGGGAGTTCTTCCAATGTAGCAAGATAACCCTCCTCGCTAAAAGTGAAAGAAAGGCCACAAGTTCACGGAAGTGAGTTGGTAGTGAGTTCCCAGAAGGTAGGACACCAAACAGGGCAACTAATGGTGAGGGACAGATATTGGTAGAGGTAACGGCTGAGAGAGTGTCAAAGACACCCTTCCAGAACGGCGCAAGTACAGGACAATCCCAGAACATGTGTCCAAGACTGGCCGGACCTAAATGGCACCGGTCACAGCGTGAGTCTGCACCTGGGAATATACGAGCCAGTTTACTCTTGGACCAATGAACCCTGTGCACTACTTTACATTGTAAGATTCCATGCCGGGCACAGACAGAGGATGAGTGGATCCATTTCAAAGCGTTCTCCCACACCTGCAACGATGTATTTCACGCGTGTACACTTCTTATTCATAATTGAAATCAGACATCTAATATATATATATATATATATATATATATATATATATATATATATATCACCCTTTGGTAGAATTACATGACTTCCAAAGCTGCAACCTAGTACGAAGAATTAAGTGGGGTGATTATATTAAGCGGAAGTAAGGAGACGTCTCAGTAAAGTGAACTAATAGGATAGCTCCGGGCCCCGAGCTATCATCAACGCTCTTCAGCCAACAAATGAAGGATAAGAGGCATCCCCCGCCTTGAGAGAAATGTTGAGCTTGATATTAAATCTTTCAACTTGAGAGGTAATAAGGCTCCATCTCTCTTCCTGCGCCACATGGCGTAATTTCAGACCTATCTGTCCAACTTACCAAACGTTCCAAACACTTTCAAATTGCTCCCGACAGCGCTACAATGCCCGTGATTTTGCAGAGCGCAAAAAAAACGGCGGTGACATGCTATTTGACGTTTCTAAAGCTACCCAGTAAACGCCAAGTGACTTTGAATGGCTATAAGTGGCGCACACAGATGTTCAGTGGCGCCGAGCCCTCAGATGTTCAATGTTTTATTCCCCTTAAGTTACTCAGCCGCGGTAGCCTGTTGGCATATTCAGAGGAGCGAGCTTACACTGTCACAAGGCCTTCCCTCAGCGGAGAAGCTCCACTTATTTATCTGCATTTCCCCCAAAACTGTCTCGCCCGTAAGATCATCTTGGCAGTGAAATCATCTTCATCTCACAGACAACAATGGAGTCTCGATGCGTTTTAGTGCTGCCCCCAAAAAAGGATATCTTTGCTGTTTGAATCCTCTGTACATTCATGTATTTATAGCTGCACTTGTGACTGTCTTATAACGACAAGAGTGAACCCTTTGGAACTAGACAAGTGGACCTTTGAAAAACATAATTTCTATTTTTTATTTTTTTTTTAAATCAAAATATGCTACTTTCAATGCCAGCAGTACAGCGACATTTGAGAAAACGTCTGACAGAGCAAGCGTCTGTGGACATGACAGCTCGATGACAAGGCCATAAATGAGTTCATGACTCTTTCATTTGAACCTTGGCATCGAGGACTTTGATATCTTACTGACACATTAGCATGACTTTGACAGCAATATTGATTGTTATATTGCTAAAAATCATGAATGGCAGCCCGGTGGCAAACACACACTCTTCCACGACGGTGTAGAAGCGTAGATCTACAAAGCACACAAGTCTACAGCTTTTATAGCATATAGGCTTTTGACTGACAAGTTATTTTATACCTTTATTAGAGATAGACACAACTGTTTACATATTTATACTTTTACTTAAAAAAAAGAAGGAAAAAGGGTAAACAACTTCCTGTAACAGCTGGGCACTAGTTTTATGCAAATGTTCCTCAAAATGGAGAAGATGGTGCGTTTGTTGAGGACTACTTTCAGTTGTGGATGAATACACACTTGGTGCTCTAGTACTTATTACAGCAGAGCCATGTACAGAGGATTGATTTCAATGACACCACAAAAAACCCAGTTCAACAGTGTGGCTCACTGGTGTGTGTTGAATAGATTTTGGACAACAATGGCGCTCGATGTCACGGAGAAATAAGATAACTCAGGCTTTGACTACACAATACTTATTATTATTATTATTATTATTATAGAATCAATCTATTGTATTTTTGATCTTTTCATTGTCATTGTTGCTGCTGCTGCTATTCTTATAAAAATCGGACTTCTCCTGTCTGATTGTCTGCAGTTATTATAGTAGAGAAGACACTCTTGAAGGTGCCTTTTTTAATTAAGCTGCACTGCTCATCGGCATGCCTTTGCTTTAACAATGCTCAGGAACGTCAGAAACCTTGCTTTGAATGTAAAAGCGGAGAGGAGAGGATCGCCTTAGTCATTTTAGGCTCCGTTTACCACTTGATGAGAGCGAACCAGAGCACAATTAGCCACTGAAGTCCTTGCACTGGATGAATGGCATACCCATTACATTTCAAAACATCTTTTGAACATTTACTCTGCATCTACTTGAGAGCTTTCATCTCCGCAGCCCTGGGCTTTTAGGAACAGCTTCACATTATTGAGCTGAAGTGTAACAAGATGTCCTTCATGCAGTTCTATGAAAAGATTAGATTTTTACCTACAATTATATCCCATCTGTAATTATGAAAAGACACAACAACTGAGTCAATACATCCAAATGATGATTGTAATTGGCCTTAAAATAATTTTCCGTGTCCCCGGCTGATTTTTTTTAACCCCTCTGCTATTACCTTCAAGCTGTGCACCGGAGAGCCTCATATTGGTCCCCATGCACTGCCTTTCTTCCCTCATGAAAATTACAGTGATTTTCAAAATGTCTCACAGCACGTTTTCATTCACGGCACTTGGAGTGATTGACCCTCTGCGGGCCCCTGCGGGCCCCCTGCCCTGTTGCCATAGTGATTCTCTTATGTAACTCAACATCCCCAGATCAGCAGGGCTGAAGTTCTTCAATACGGAAATCAATAACAGTTTTGTTGAGTGAGATTTTTATGCAGGGGTCCCGACAAACCTTTTTCTGATAACTTGGCATCCATCATGCAACACTTAACGTGCCAAAGCACGCAAACACTATCCGTTAAAGTTTGATTTCCAACTAGATTTCCAGAAGAATTAACCGTCTAGACGAAGGTTGTGATAAAAGGAAATCTTCATCTTTAGGGAGGATGCCCAAACCCAATATCTCCTCATGTATTTTATTCACTATGGTAATTCAGAATGTGTCTCTGTATCCTGCTGCATAACATGTTCAAGCATCTGCTCCTAAAACCTGATGAAATATCACAGTAAAGCACAACACGTATTAACACTACGGGTAAATAGACAAACACACCTCCTTAACCAGATAATGTTTCGGTTGGAATATTACAGGATTAAAAAGAGAAACATTTGGAGAAATGATGGAGAGCATTTTCCAACATTTGTGAGACCTGGTGTAAACTCTGGCTTTCAGCTGTTGATCGTACCGCATGTGTAGGTGGAGAGAGGAGAGTCATGGTAATAGTGGAGCAAGAGTTTTATAATTTACATGTCAAAAGTTGTTTCCTTTCGACAAATTGTGACTTGCCAGCGTTATATTATGTTCTCGGCTGGTGGTGGGTTTTTTTGCAAGATGGTAAGCTTTTAAAAAGAGTAGAGAAGTAGAGAAGTTAGACAACAAGCTGCTCTTTACCATATGCTTTTAATTGGGACATTGCATTTATAAAGATATCCCTTTAAAGCGTTTAACAAAACTAGATGAACACCAAAGTGAAATTCAGACATTCAGATATCATTATCACCAAAACCTTTCATTAAACACTCACATTTCCAAACCCTGGGTATGTTTTATGTAATATGATGACCAAAGCTCACCGGCAGGAATGATCCCTATGCGTAGAGAACACGGCACCAACTCGGCATCTGGTTGGTTCTGGTCCACGCCGTTGTCCGTCTGGATCCTGGTGACCAACCCGTGCAGGACCTCACTGAACATCCCGTCTCCACCCACACACACCACCCTGGACAGACACATGATATCAACAATGTGCAGGAGTTCCACACGACATCTGTTCAGGTTCAGGTCATACAGGGAGCCATAGGCGAACGCTAAGGAGTTCTACTACATGTGCAGACTGGAGAAAACTACATGGCCTCGGTAATGATAGCAGCGGGCAGCAGGTGTTTCTGTGAAAGCATTCACTAAATAAGAATATCACACTGTATCACCAAGCATTACACCATTTAGAAAGTCTATATCAAAACCTTGCAGAAATGGACCTATGAATTATATAAACTGCAGAGAAAAAGGATAATGGACTCCAACCATGGAATGCATATCGGATGAAAAGAAGCCGGAGACGGCGGAGCACTCAGCCGGAAAAACCTTTCCCAGTATTGATGACCTGAATGTTCAGCTGTATTTTACCCTTTGCTCGCGGCCGTGAGCTGCATTGTGTTTGACTGTTTGTAAACACAAACGTATGACTTATGTGATAGAGTTCTACGTTTAGAGTTACTAGAAGTGATTCTAGAGAATAGAATCAGCTATATTTCTAAAATGATCATGAAAATGTGAAAATTTGAATCCACGTTCACAGTGACATCTGTTTTATTACTTTTAATTAAATGTCTAAAGCTTTGAGTAATCATACCGGGGTAAGATATTTTTATGCAGACGGCTCTCGGATCTACTTTACATCGATTCAAAGCGTATCTTGATCCAAGCACACTAAAGGTTTGTCCCCGAAACCCTAAAGTCTGAAGACATGATTTTATACTTAGAAAGTGAAGTGACTTTACTTTTCTGTTGTAGAACTGAAACTGGGATTTTGAGGCTTTACTACGAGAAGCGGCATCGGGTCCTTTTCTTAAAACATTAAATCTAATAGCAGAAATCTCTGCTTCTCATATGAATACAATTTTTTTTTATTGCCATGAAATGTTGTATAGATAACCATGGTCTCCAGACGATGAATCCTAATCACTTAAGTTGTCCCCTGACTTTTTCTATCGCGCCTCCATGAGGTTGACATTTGGGATTTTAAGTGAAAGAGTTATCTCATGGGATTTCTGGTGCATACATTCATGTTCCCCCTTGGGAGGAATTGTAATCACTCTGGTGATCCCTTAACTTTCTCTTTAGCGCCCTCATCGGGTCAGAACGTTAACTTGGTACACACTTGGAGGTTGAAGGAAAAGGTCCAATACAGAAATGATTACAAACAATGTCTCTTTGTTACACTACCAGCATGTGTAGTCATCTTTGTCTGATAACTGGAAGGTAATCTCTGATCTAAAGAATGTTCAAAAGTCACGGCATGTTAAACACACCCAACTTCAAATGCCGGACGCCGTCTGACATCATCAGAATGACACCGGTTGTTAAAGATCCTCTGTACAGCATTAAAGCATTAAACAACTATTGGCTATGTAAAGACATAGTGGAGTAATGGCCGCCATTCTGCACTGCTTGCATATGGTGGTAACGTAGCGCCCACCCCCCTCAGATAAACAGTTTTCTTTGTCTGCGCAGTTTCCATTGCTTGCACTGTTAGCGCTGTGGTCACCGTTAGCTCTGTTGGCACTGTTAGCACTGTTAGCTCTGTTGGCACTGTTAGCTCTGTTGGCACTGTTAGCTCTGTTGGCACTGTTAGCTCTGTTGGCACTGTTAGCTCTGTTGGCACTGTTAGCTCTGTTGGCACTGCAAGTGCTTTCGGCACCGTTAGCGCTGTGGGCACCGTTGGCAATGCTAGCACTATGGGCACCGTTAGCGCTGTGGGCACTGTTAGCGATGTGGGCACCGTTAGCGATGTGGGCACTGTTAGCACTGTGGGCGCCGCAAGTTGCTGACCACCACCTCAACCGGCAGCATGTTGAGTCACGTGAGCACGAGATATGCTCGGAATTTCCCATTGAGCACCTCCACCTTTGCCGCAGTGATTGCAATCTGACACGACACAGATTACAGCACAATGCGGCCTCATGACAAACTCTGATAATTGTGATAATTGATAAACGGCTCATGGGAGTCTCTTGAAGGTTGTGTTACAACAACAGACTACACCGTCACGGGGAAGATCCAGTGTTGGAAGCCTGAAAGCAGCAGCTACCTGGCTTGAGCACTCACCCGTCATATTTATCTAGATTGGCCTCGGTTTTCAAGTGGTCCCTGGCATGATTGGCCCGCTCTGTAACTATGGAAACAAATCAAACGGCAAGTGTTAGTGCTACTTCAATTAAAGGCAATGTACTGACAAGCCCTCTTTGAGGGCTAACGAGCACGAGCATTTTGAAATACAAGACGAGGAAACGCTACAGATTAATGCTCAGAGAGAGCAAAAAGCACAGTGGCACAGAACATCCTAATTCAGCTATTGTGTATTAATCTGCCAAATGAGCCCTGGACCCACACCCAAAACAAAACCCAAATATATTTCAACAGTAAATCTGTTTTCCAGGAATAATAACACAAATACAATCCTGCCATTCACAGAAGCTGTAGGAAGCCCAGAGTAAAGAGCATTCACACTGATGGACCATCAATACCGCAGACTATGTGTAGCTGATGCAAACACTTATTGAATAATACATGTGTTTTGGATACCCAAGCTTATCAACTATCACAGCTTCCATTAAGGTGGTGGCAAGATTAATGGCACTATCAGCCAAATCATATCCTTGCAAGCCTCTTTGGCCCCTTGGAGAGGCCACAGTGGCAGCGGAGATCTATACGGCGGCCACCAAGACTCATTTTTTATTTAAATGTTGAGGAACGCTGCTGATGGGGACCCACCAATCACGTCGGCCGAGATGTGGGCGCGGCGAAACAGTGGAGCCACCTTCTGCTCGTAAATGCGCTTCCCGCGCTGCTTTCCCCCGAAGGGATTGATGTACACCAGAAGGCTCTTCGGTCGGTTGGCTGCAAAAAGGAGGGAGGGGTATGAGATCGTCATTAAAAAGGTTCAACATATAAAAAAAAAATGTTTTTGCCTACAACTGTGTCACTGACAAGCAGCTTGATGAAGTTTTCATTAACCAGAGACCTTTTTCAAAACGCTCTGTCAAACTGACTGGTGCCCAAAACACGCCTCTCAAGAAATAAATGGCGTGTCTACCGACTATGGGAGGAGTGTGAAGCCATTCGGAGGTGCTGCATCATTCTGTGATAAACCCACAGAGTGCTGTGATGGAGAATACTAAATGGCTTGTTTATGGCTGCTGTGGAAGACTGCGTTTAAGGCAACAAACGGAGATACAGCAGCTGCTCCAATTGGAAATGAATGAATTGGGATCGGGAGTTAAATGAGCACAAAGAAATATAGGGTGTAATATCTGTTTGGCAATAAGACAAAAGTTCCATTAGATTACATAAATGGATTGTCAATGGGGGATGTAAAGGTGTACTGTGGAGGAGACGAACACTCCTAGAGCTTCATCTTCACAATGAATGCAGTTAATTTTCTTGAATTGATTCATCCTGCAAGGCAAAGTGGGGCCAATTAGGCCGTTTGAAATGGGCTAAACCCATCTTAGACTCTAATTTCCACATGCTAGTTACACACTAAATCCTGAAGGTCTCAAACGTATAATCACTTTGCAATCACATTATACATGTAAAGCACTGTATTTTGCACTCAACTAGGACAAAAATGTAATAAAGCTCAACGTGTAGTGACTGATGGTGTAATAATAACCTTTTTCTGGTATTGTAATGTGTTAATTGATCATTGGAAAACATTTTGAATTCCTCACGTCTTCTGGATGATGTAAAGATTTTGATGGATGATGCGCCGTTAGGTACATTTTCAGTCTTGAGTTTAATATTAAGTTAAATAAAAAAGCATGTTGACGTGTAGGAGACACAACTCAAGATTCCCTGGAGCACATCTGGACAGTTGACAGCTGGGTGCAAACAATAATACAGACATACTCTCCATGTGCAAGCCAGACAAAGATATTTTTAGTACACTGTTAATGTTTGTAAAACCACCATTTATATGTTTTATCAGACTATTGGTTCTTGCTGGCTCCATTCTTTATGTCTGTGCCTGTGAGGTCCTATCTCGAAGAGAAATGCAGGAGGCCAACCTGTATTGTTGGTCTGCCTCTGGGCTCTCCTGAGGGCACTGAATCTACTGAAAAGAATGAAGTGGTTTTTTTAAATGGACAATAATGCACACTTTACTTACAGTGTGGTTAAGGAGTAGAAGAGCTAATTTGGTCCGAAACCAAAATATAAATGGAATATGCACTTTGGAACGAATAAGTAATCTTTATTATAACAGTTTATTGGTCTGTGATATTAATCTGTTAAATTATTTCTGTTCTTTCCCTTTTGTTTGCCTCAAACCCCATCGATAAACCTCACGATAAAAGCATCCTTTGAAGAATCGCAGGGTTTCAGAGGTTTTCTTAAGGTATTACAGTGACTTACGTTACATACTGTAAGGTGGTGTCCCAATGAAGTAGTCCATAAACCACTCAGGGAAAAAGATTGTATTGCATATCCCTTGTGCCCATTGCTGACAGCTATTGAAATTGCTTGAGAGATAAAAAGCCTGATCCTCACAGAACACCCGTTCCCTCCATGCAGAATAAACTGTACGGCACAATATCTTACAGTCCAATCTTAAAGTCGTTTCACACAAAGCACGGATTTTCAAAAAATATAGCATGGAAATAAAAGAATATTCCTATAAATGTTTGCATACTTTGCGGGTCATTCGTGTGGGGGGGGAAAAACAACAACATATAAATAACTGTTCCAAGTTACGTCATACCTCCAGCTTTAGCTCCAGGTAGCTTCCTGCTACTGGGGTAACGTCTTATTCATTTCAGCACTCAATATTGTATGAGAAACACAAGATATGGAACAATTAATGTATCCATTGTGTAGTTAACCAAACAGACTGGATAGGTTTTTGTTGTGTGGAGTGGACATGAGAACTATGTAGAATACATTTTTAAGATGAAATTGGAACACGGCAACATGAATAATTCTGATTATTCCGCAGCGATTTTGAAACCCTTTAAGAAGGAGGAAGTGTGTAAGATTTAGTGGCATCTAGTTGCAACAAACTGAATACCCCTCTGCGCTCAGCCCTCCAGTTCCAAGTGTGTGGGAGAACTACAGTGACTTTCTGTAATGTGGACAAGGTTATGAATATTATATTCAATTTCTGCCAATAAATGCCCCTAAATCCTACCTACACACTGTTCCTTTAAATCTATTAAGTCGAAAGGTTTGGCACGGACCACACAATACTAATCCATTTCCTCACCAAAACTGTGCACGTAAACCAGAGTGCTACTGAACACATGCGAGCACTCCACTCTGCATCTATCCTGCTGCTCACGAAGCCAGATTTCCTAACTTTTATGACGCATAGTCAATAAAATCACTACGATAACGTTGAGAAGCTCTGCGTGAGTTCAGAGTGCATCGCCACATCTGCTAGTTAAGCCATTAACAGTACATACCGAGTAATGACAGTTGCTCATTGGTAACTTGGATCCACTGCTCGCAGAGTTCCTCGTTGGCAGAGTGGAAGGTGACATCACTACAGCGCCACTGGTGCCGCCTTGTTCTTGTCACGTAGGAAACTGTAGAGGAGCAGAGCAGAGGGAACAGAGTGCCTGCTGAATTATGATTGGATATTGGTCTAGTCACACTGCTGCAGGAATTGAACAGTTAATCTTTAGTCCTTGCACCGCGAATGGAAAAAGAGTATCAGCAGAAGAAAGCAAATCACCAGATCAAGAGAATTCCTGTTATGATGTCAACAGATAACGCCACATGGGCTCCATAAAGTCTTAACTTCCCTCACGATCAAAACACCCATTGTTGCCGGGAGGTATAATACTTTGTCCAGTTGGCCATTTTGCACCAAGTACATTCATTCCCACCTGGCTTTGCTACATTGCAGACAGCCTGAGAATGAACCCTGGCTTTATCCTGAGAGCCGATCAGATGTATGCATGAGGAAGAAATGAGAGTTATGTAAAACTGGGCTCTGCTGATAGACAAAAAAAGAGTTTGAATATCCTGCTCTGAACATAACTGAAATATTTACGTTGAGGAGCAAAAGAGAGAAAAAAAAATCACTCGCTAAGCACTTTGACAGCCGATTCACTCACTAAGCACTTCATAGTCAAATTATCACACTAAGCATTATTTTCATCAGATAGGAAAGTTAACTTTTTAGGCGAGTTCTTCAGACCAAATCGCGTACAGTACCTTGTGCTTGCGGTAGAATAAGCATAGAGACGTTTCGGAGGGGGCGGACAAAAATCATCCTTTAATAAGTTACATAATCGGGATGGAACTGACGGGGCGTGTCTTTGATGCCAAGTTTCCACAGATCGTGGGAATGCAGTCGTGTCAGGCTCGACACACTCTAATGCCAGTAAAAGCTCACATTAGCGAGGTAATTTTCTACATTTGGCTGTGATAAATAATGTAAATCCGATCTTGTTTGGATATAGTCTAATGGCTCAAAATGAAGCATTAGCCCATAAGTCACTGGCATGCTGCCATCTTAGACCCAGTCAGCTAAGCTGTGAGGGACTCTCTTGTTAATGCGTTACTTTCAGACTGAGGAGCTGTCGAAGGGCTTATTTCCAGTGTCAGATCACTTGTGATTGGTGGAGCTAAACACTGGCTTTCGGCACACTTACTCAAAATGTAACTGCGATGTGGCGTTGACCTACTACAATGAAATGAAAGTGACAGCGATCATGTACTGGCTTCGGGCAACTTTGTTGAAGGGAACAAAAGACACAATATATCCATTTCTTAAAGCAGCAGCTCAGCTATTAAGTGTTGCACTTGCATAAAGATGGAGAGACAGATTAAAAATGGCTGAGATATCTTATCTTTTATTCCCCCCCAGACACACCAAAAGCACTGGATCCGACACAACAATAGACTCCTCCAGAGCCACAAAAGAAATTACCCTATTCAGAGGCTGAGTAGTGTACTCGCCATGACCAGCACATTGACTTTGACGTGTTAAATCAGGGGAAGGTCCCTTTGAGTGTGATGATGTGATGATTGAGTGTGTGGGCTGTATACCTGTGAATGCATGGGGATACAGCTGGGAGTGATGCTTTGCCTTCCTCTGACTCCTCCTGGTCTCCGTGGGGTCTCGGTCATCACCTCTGGTCTTGAGCACAGCCACTATTTCACCCACCTGAACCGCACGGCCGTGAGCTGGAGAGACATGAATACATGTATATTTTACTCAATAACTGATGCATGATGCGCTTTAAATAAATCAGCCTGTGTAATACATTGTCTTATGTATCTATACATATTTTGACAAACCAAAGCAATTGTGACTGTTAGACTCATGCCAAACATCATTCATAATGTTTGAAAATATCATTCAAGCTGCAATAATCAATAGTTTTTCATATTAGCAATGGATGACCATGACCATGTGTAATGTGAAATGGGTCACTTAATGAGACAACCCCACAAACTCTGTAGTTCCCCTCATCCATTTCAGATCATTGTTTTGGCTTTATGGGCCACAATCTTTTACTGTTTATCGTCTCGTGGAACCCATCAGCCTCATTTCCAGATGTAGCCGGCAGCTGTTTCAGTGAGAAAGCTCACATTCAAATCTGCGATATGCTTCCTGCTCAGCACCAAATGGCCCACAGACAAAGTTGGCGACTAGCTGATGAAGTTGAACATTTAGCCGCTCAGGAGCCAGGAATTTCCCCCCGGAGCTGGTGGAGGCCAAACACAGGGCTCACAGTAGAGGGAATATTGGACTAACATTCATCAAATGAGTGTAAATAATGCTCTGAATGTGTAAACAGGCAAATGTTTGCTAACAAGTAAGGAAATAAGTGTTTAGGTTAAGTAAGTTTAGGTTTCCCCTTCACCCATGTCTTATGACCTTAGAATGGATTACCATTTATTTCACAAGGAGTAACAGCCGTATCCCAAGAGAGCTGATGTGTGTTTGGGAAGGAACTGCATCTTCTTGTTCTTTTTTTCCCTCCCCCACAGGGAACGGGATTCAGACTGCTAGTTTAAAACGATGTGGGATGAAAGACTTCGGCAGAGTTTGAGTGGTTTACAGAATTAGCCGAGAATGGTGGGCTCTGGTACCTCCTTGGCAGCGAAGAGATGGGATGGGTCAGTTGCCTTAAAGGGCTGCTAAGTCCCATCAAAGGATTTAATGGGTATTAAATTACTGGTTGAAAGGCAGAGATTGGGAAAAATAAAAGGAGTTACTGGGAAATAGTTTCCTTTCACACCCATACTGGTAAGTGAGAACAAGCTGGTCTGAGTGTGAAAGAGAGCGGCCAGGGGAGAAATCACAATAAATCAAAGCTAAGAAGGTGATGCTCAAATATCACAATATAATATATATAAATATACATTTTCCTTTGTGAACCATTTCTATATTTCAATTCAGAGATCGTGAGCATTCAAGCCCAAAAGATGGCAACGCTACCAACGGAACAAATTCAAAAGTGCACTTTTGTGCTCGGAAAGGGCAATATTACTTGCAATGAGTTTAACTGACCTCTTCAACCGCATCACATACAGGCATCCCAGTCTCTCCTACAAATGTATTCAGCCGATATGGTGAAATGGATGAGAGGCAGGCATGACATATTATTTCTCTCCCGGGACTCTGAGGGAATAGGATTTCATTTCTTTCTCAAATAAAGATGATGCGCTGTGCAGGCATGAATAACTTTATAGCCATCGATATTCACACTTTGACAAATAGGAAGAGTTATGGCCATGTGTATAATAGCTTTATTTTGGGGGGGTTCATTCCAGCTATTTGAAGAAAAAAAGTGGCATCTATAGTGTTCTGCTTATGCTCTATCTATGGTGTTAAAATTAAATTAAATTAAAATATATAATGGATTATCAAATGTTACTGACTTACATGTTCCATCCATTTTCGTACAGTTTTCGAAATGAACCATAATTACCACATAAAAAGATATGTAAGCTTGTTTTAAAGCTTTTTCTTAGACTATTTTTTTCCCCAGCAGGTTTCCTGGTTTATCATATTAAGAAAGGTCAACTAAAAACCTGAACTATGTCTGTTCTATTGAGGAGCCCCAGTAAGCATGACAGTGGGATAGTGAGCCCGCATGCACGATACAAGAACTAAATGGGACGCAGCCATCAGGAGTTTAATCATTCACACCTGTGCTTTACCTAATGTGACGTGTCCAAAAGGTCTTCTGTGAAAAGGGCGTCTGCCTACGACGGCTCATTATTAACAATGAGATTTAGGCAAGTCTATGGATTTAGGTCACTATGTCTCACTGACACCTGGAGATGTTGTTGGAAATGAGTTTTAAGGGATTATCCCACACAAACAGATCATTAAGGAAGATACATTTATTTTTTGACCTGCTGATTGAGGCCGACCTCCTGAATACGTGCGCGAGAATGTGGAAAGATAGCCGACAGACTAAAATCTATTCTCTTCTGTTATGCAACATGTTAATGATTAATTAGTGATTAATCACCAAGTTGTCCTGACAAAATAGACATGGTGTATCGAGGAGGATGCTCTAACGGTACGCAGATGAGCAAAAGCAGAAGATCTTTGGTAACATGTTGCATGTTGAGTCACAAACGCCATCGAGTGGGAAAGAACCCAAGATTACAACAAACTGTATTAGACTTGAGAAAATGCAACACAGAAATCATGCATTTGCTGTTCGTTTCATATCCGAACATCACGCTTGTACCCGATTTGTGCCAAAAACATTAATTGGAATACATTAGAATATCTTATCTTGTGTTTTACACATTTACATGTTTGTTATCTGAAGCTCCCTGGCTTACGGTGGAATCCCAAAAATGAAAAATGTATGAAATCTTTTCTCTGTGTTCGCCTGGTGGGCAAATCAACTTCTGTCAAAGACAGAAAGCCAACATTAATCACCGCGTAAGAGCATGGCGGCGGTTCTCTCCCTGACTAGTCGGGCCGGTCTCTTGGTCAAATGAACCCCAGACACGAGCACAGAGCCAGCAGTCCCAGTGAACCGTGTTCGGGAAGGAACTGGAGACAAGATGGAGACACTCCCACATTCCAACGCCGCTCCGATAACCCTGACTAACGCGCACACGCTTAAGGACACAATAATCCCATCACCACACACACACACACACACACACAGAAGACATAGCCGCACACTCAAATTCCCTACTTCTTTAGCTCAGTGCGGTCTCTAAGCTACATGCTAAGCCCTCGGCCATACAAGGCAGATCCGCTCTGCTCTGCCTTGACATACTTTTTTCTTTGTGCTTGTAAAGAATCTTTGCACCGGCAGTCAGCCAGTGTGAGTGTGTGCTGCCTATTCATACCACAGGGCTCAGCGTGTTAGCCGAAGGGGTCTGCTACCTGCTGCAACAACAACAACAAAAGTCAGCTTTTCAGGGACTAAGGGTTTATTTCTCTAACGTCTGGAACTTGCTCTGCAGTTGGAAGAAAGTGTTCAAATGTGTGTTTTGTTGCTGCAAAGCTAAAAAGGTGATACCTATGAATAAAAGTTGTGGCTTGAATGCTGCGCCAGTTTACTCCGGTTACTCCAAAATAAAAGCCCTGGATGCGACGATGAAGACGAGCCCTCAAATCTCCAAGAAACAAACCTCCAGAACTCATGTCACGAGCAGGGCAATGTAGATATAGAGCTTAAAATGAAATACAGACATTAGTAATGTCATTGAAACAATATTCAGGGCGCAAGTGATTAAATTAGTGTGGCCTGGAGCGTCACGCTTTGTATTCTTGTTAGCGACTAGCGAACTCCACCAGAGACCACAGTAAACGCTCGAGGCTGCCAGGAGGTATTGATAATGTTTTCATATAAAAGCATATAGTTTTAACTATGTGGGTCATGAAAAAAAAGAAAAATCACTTCATTGCCTGACTTGCAAAAAGTATTGTTTAAAAAGTTGTGGGCTGTGCATAATCCACAAGATTCATATGATTCCATTCATGGGTATGTTGTGATATCTAAACTGAAGCATGGCCAAAACAGAGTAGTTACTACTGCTTAGGCCCAATAAATATCACATTAATATCGACTGCAATTTAACTGATTACCTGCAGATAAAAGCAGGACAAATACATCACTTTAAATGAATGGTTAAACATTTTGGGAAATGCACATATTTGCTTTCTTTCAGAGAGTTAAAACCTAATATTGTGCGTATGGTAAATATGTATGGCTAAAGCCAGCAGCTGGTTAGCTTAGCATCGCACACAAAGTGGAAACAGAAGGGGGAAAAGACAGCCATGGCCTTTTCCAGAAATCCACTCACCAGGCAGTACACCTGGCCAAGAAATGGCCCCGCACTCAAAGTATTTACATTTTACACAGACTAAACTGCAAATTGAAGTGTTATTTTAATGAGCTTTAGAAGTGCCGGTAGGTTTTGGACAGAATCAGTTTGCAATTTCCCTGTTTCCACAAATCAAATAATTGTATTTCCCAAAATGTCAACAACAACAGCAACATCAAACGACTTGTGAAGTTTCAGCTTCAGGCTTCAGGTTCCCCACACGAGAGGTTCGGGTTGACTGCCATGGAAATAAGGCCGAGTTCAAAAGGGACAGCCGCATGGGATCTGATGAGAACAAGCAGCAGCATAGAGTAACCTGGCATGTGCCACTACCAATGTGCAAGACAGGAAATGGACCTCAAATTCTGGCAATGGCTGTGTGTTGCTTTGCCCGGAGTGTGAATGTAATCCCCAAACTCTGCCATTGTGGGTGCCTTTTCTTCCACCGAGCCAGAAACATCTGAGTCCTCGGGGCACGGGGTGCTACTGGTTTCCACTCTAACCACATGAGATGGATTAACACCTGCACTGTTGTAATCGGTGAAAAGGACCAGGACCAGTTTACACAGTGGCTCCCGAGCTTTTCTGGCTCGTGACTCATCACAGGTTGAATATGTGGCCAGTTTAACAAAGGATTTATTAATCCCTCAATAATACTTTTTAAAAGGTAAAAAAGAAAAGAAAAACAAGTCTCTATTCCACAATTCTAAGTAAGTAAGTGCTATATTTCATAATGCAAGCAAAAAGTAGGGAGCACTGACAACCTCAGTGCTTTGCTTCAGTATATGCTTCTAAAAGAACATGAGAGAAAGCAAAGAGTTCAAAATCAGTGAAGTGGCCCTCTAACTACCTGCAGGGCTAGAAATCCAGCAGCACTCAACGAGGATTGAGAGCCACTGGTCTTGGGAACAATTGTACCCTATAACGATAGGACAGAGAGGATCTTTCAGTTAATGCAATGGAGCTTAGGTGGTCCGTTAAGTGCAGCTGTTTGATCGGGGCGATTCCATCGACATAACTTTTGCCCTTTAAAAAACGGTCTTCATGGGTTTGAGCGGGGAGCATTGCTGCTCGGACCTCTGTGGCGGCGGGTTAGTATCGTTCCCCTGCGACAACTGATGAGCGACCTCACCTGACTTTAGTCGCAGTCGCTTAAGTTCAGATTAATTAGACCGCTTTGTATGGTGTTTTTCATGGTGGATCAACAAGTGCATGTGCCTGCTGTGGTGCATCTGTGGATACATCATGAGGATCATGATGCTGCTCCTGCAACCCAAAAGAAATGGGTGCAGTCCCACTGAAGATGTCGCTTTCCTGCACAGTGCCTCACATTAACACGACATCCGTGAACGCCTCGTCACGTGTGTTCCCGACATTCATCGGCTCGAAAATCGGAAGTGTGTGATATATTTGGGGGACACTCTTACAGGATTTGATCTTCACGTGATATATATCCGATGCATTCATGCATGTGCGTGAACAAGAGATTTCATATGATATCTGAGACAGCACCGAGCACGGCCTCACCTTCTTTTTGTCCTCCGACAACAACAAGCTGTCATCATATTCATATTCTGCTGTTGTTCTCTGCACCCCTCCCTTTACACAGTGGATCAGTGTGTAATCCCTTTATTGTTGCTGAGGTTTTGGCACTGACAATGTGCCAGCGCAAGCTTAAGGAAACCCTCGCGTTTGTAGGTGTCCACACACTATTTATGTAGTTTCTATGTCATCCCTGTTTTGTTTGTACATATTGCATTTCCAAGTGACATGCAACACGGGTGCAAGAAACAGATGTCACCCAGGATGTGAGACAGATAACGCTGATGCTGACATGTGGTGCAACCTAAAATTGAAGCATTCATCTGCCGCCGTGCTATTAGCTGCAGAGGCATGCAAGGTAATGCAGTAGAAACAATAATACAGTTTAGCCAATCTCCAGCTGTTGTTTTCTGGCACTGTTCTTTCCCCGCCACCTCTCTCCCTCCCTCTGCTGCCGTCTCACAGCGTACAGACAGGACTGTGCATTGAGCACCCGCTTTAGATTACAAAGCGCAGCTCTGCCTGGGTACACATGGCAGTGAGCTGTCAAACAAGACATGTGGATTCCTCCCAGGCACAACGGGGTTTGTTAAGTCAAGGCCTTGGCAAACAGATGGGGAAGAAAGCGCGGCAAAGGTGGAAGGCATAACGGGAGAACAGCCAATAAGGGTGCAGCGGTACAGCTAGATCGCTGCATGGGCCAAAAGTACCGCACACGGCATTGTTTTCAATAGAAAATGAAAACATAATTTTTATGGAGCTGCTGTTTGGATTTTACAGCCACACTAGCAGCAGAGTTCATGGGATGGCAATGTCGATCCGTTTTGTCCACCACTTGCATATCTCCATACAATGGTCTACAGGCGTTCATGTTCCCCAGAGGATGAACTCTAATGACTTTGGTGAAGCCCTGACTTTGCCTCCACGGCCGCCGCAAGGCTGATGTTGTTGGTCTTTAGTCAAACGCCTAAGGAGCTGCTCACTGGATTTCCATGCAATGCGGTACAGATAGTCGTGGTCCCCAGAGGATGGAGCCGAAAGATTATGTTGCTCTTCTGGCGGTCCACTTAACCAGTGAAATATGTTTTATATCAACTGGATGGACTGGCCCAACATTCATGTGCATCCCACTTACGCACTCAAAATATGACAAAGCGCTTCTAGCATGGCTCAAGCCTTCTTTTTCTTTACCTTTAAAACGCCTGAGACTTACTGTAATTCTACGAGTGACTGATGCACCCAATGCCGTCGCTTTGTTTTGCTTCTTCACTTATTACATGCGGATTTCTGCTGAAGGATTTTGCTAGACAGGAGATTATGTGACAACGATACCCTATTCCAGCCTGATTTCCAACACGTATTGCTATAAGTGAATCCCCGACTGTAACACTTTGGATCTGTATCCAGCTCTGCCAGATGGGAAAGCAAATATATAACCTCCAGGCTTAGAGGGCCTGAGGAAGTACTACTTGCAAAGCATAGTGATTTGGTGGAAAAAGGGAGATGCTCTCCAAAGCGTATACGCCGTGATCTCCAAGACGGGAGCCTGCGTTGTATAAGAGAAACGACCGAGGGATTATGCGGACGTAGGATTTACTCGAGGTTCGGAGGCCACACCATCTCAGTGATTGGATTCTGTTCGTGTGTCCGCGAGAGTGCATCTGTGTGCGAACAAAAACATTCCTGGCTGGGATACTCTGCTCAGCACATCTGACTGACTGGCGCTCACGACTCGACCGAATTCACTTGAATGTCAAGAGGTAACACATCCGCTAATGTTGTCTCAACCAAAGCATCAGGACCAGAGTGCTGTTTACCGCTCACATCCCTTCCTCTTGGCATTCATGGCACTTGTGTGAGTTTGATGCGAGTGTGGGGATAGAAAATATAAATTTTGGGAAGAAATATTTAAAAAATACCAGCCAAAGAAGACCTGTCAAATCTGAGTCACGCTGCATGAATTTCTGCTATCAGCTGGGATTAACTTTTTCTGCCTTCTCAGTGCTGCGGTTGATTCACAGATTTAATATGACTTCTAAATGTTATTTGACAGAAAATGTTAAATTTGTGCCAACTAATACGTCACCTTCTATCCGTTACATTTCCTCCTAACATCCTCGCTTGTTTTGTCGTCTTTTTATTACATTTTCAATAAACTGAAATGGAAAATTATGTTGTACATGACAAAATATAAAATAATCCACCCTACTCCTGATTTACTCATTCGTTTGCATTATTTCTGCTGTCGTGGGCAGCGAACCTGCGACCGTGCCGTCGAGGGGCTGGCGTCTTGAAACAAACCACCCTTGCAAACTCCAGAGTAAATTATCTCAAGGACATTTCACCAATCGGTCTTAGACAGCTGCACACATTTACAGCTGCAAATGTAAGTCAAACAGAGCGAGAACGGTGCAGAGAGGGACGCGTGGAGCGGCCCGGCCCCCATGATGCAACTCAACCATATGTAAAACACATGGAGCATTTCTTTCTCTGGGTCGTTCACCTTCGCCACCACCCTCGGCTTTACCATGGCCACTGCTTAACTAGACGCCACTGACTTCTAATGATAGCCACACTCACTCAAAGAGCACATGTATACAAAGATAAACATGATCGGCCACTTTAGCTTGCTTAAGCAGCTACAGTCATTGATTTCCTCGTAAAGAGCGTGGCTCTGTGGTGTTTGACGTTGGACTTACTGGATATTTATTGCCAGTGAAGTCTCCTGGCTTGATTCCCCAACTCCGGGGTAAACAGAGCTCTGCTCTTGTCGCAGAGATCACTGGGGGAGAGTTTTGGTGAAGCCGTGTTGAACATTGACTCAATAAATGGAAGTCTTTATGGCAGGTTATTATAGGGCGCTTGATACCACTTTGAGGAAGGTCAATGGCCAGGTTTAAACTGAAGTGTGCAGTGCCAGCTGTAATAACTCCACTCGATATGGTACAGTAATTGCAGACCGGGGAACTCGTAGAGATGAACAAACATTAGCCTCAGGAGGTTATGAGGACGTCTGGATTGAGTGAAAGTTGTCTGATGCAAAAGATGGAAAGTCGTCCACAACATCTCTCCCAATTTATTGACTATGAAGTGGATTTCATTCTCACAAATTAGAGTTTTGGCACTTTACGTTTTTGGATTTTGGTAGAGTCATTCACGTTAACTTATATTTTTGGACTGTTATAGAACAAAGGAATAACATGTATTATATGTATTATAATAGCTCCCCTTTAATGCTAGTTGTCAGTTAGCTCAGTAAACTGAGCTATGGTACACATGGCAGTTAGTGGGTGGGTGTAAACCTTAAAGCTGGGGTAAGTAATGTATTATAGAATATGTTTTTATTATATTAGTTGTCATATTTTTTTGTCTGTGGCTTTGAGGCAAACTTTATGTAGCAACCAAATGGTGGAATTATAACTTGCAGGTCTGTCATGTGATGCCATTTGGGCCCAATATGACTTTTCACCATAGACTATCATTGGGAAACACATGTGTGTAATTCAGCAGATAATTTTCTTTGAGGGGAATCAGCTTCCCAGTATGAACATTTGATTAGCCTTCATTTAAATCCTTAGGTTCTAATAGTTGTAAAATGCACTAATAGACGAATCCAGAGTTTTCTGTTTTAAAATATATGGCTCTTGCTGGTTTCTACGCTAGCTTTAATTTAAACTAATCTGTATCCTACACGAGAACTAATTTGTGTACATTTTAATTCTGAAATGCGTCCATCTCCACTTGGTAAACTACGGCAAGTTTAAACTCATGAAGAGTTAGCGCAACAAACTCCGGATTTGGAGTAGCACCCAGTTAGAAAAATAAATATGTACTACAGCTGCAGTGCAGAAATCCTCACTGTTGCTTTAGTTGGAGTAAAAGCAATAGCCCCGTACTTTATGTTTGGAGAAAATTCTGCCTCTTTTTGCTCCCACCTTCCAAAAAGAAAGAAACTTTTGGCTTGGCCTGAGAAAAAAGAAAAGAAAAGATATTTCATTTTTTTCCCTCAAAGCCAGCCAAGGCAGTAAGCCCTTTTCCTGAATGAGAGTGTTGTAAATAAAAATAATCATGTTTGAACTAGTAACCACTATAACATAGGTAAGAATAGAAGCCTTTTGCTTTCCATTGTTAGTAAAGAGACATTCAGTCACATAATGTAGTGGGAAAATATTAAAAGTTGTAGACGGATATTAGAAGTTGCAGACGGTGCATATTTTCACTGATAAAGCAGGAACAGGGAGAGAAGGGAGGATCGGAAGAACTTAGACACACACATTTATACTTTGATGCAACATAAGGTTCGGTCCTGAAGGTCTCTCAACCCCACCGAAACTCCACTCCCTCACACACACACACACACACACACACACACACACACACACACACACACACACACACACACACACACACACACACACACACACACACACACACACACACACACACACACACACACACACACACACACACACACACACACACACACACACACACACACACACACACACACACACACACACACACACACACACACACACACACACACACACACACACACACACACACACAGAGAAACATTGTGAGACACAGAAGAATAGTATTGCACCTGCAAGATAGTTGGATAGCTCTCCTCCCTCCTTTGCACTCGACAACATACACACACACTGACGGATCCAAGAAACAACGGAAATGAGCCGGTGTTGGATGGACATATCCAGGCTCCAACCGGGCTGCAACTAGTAAAGGTTGTCCCGCCTGCTTCTTTGACTTTGACCAATGGGGACTTCTAAAGTCTAACCATTATAAACAGCTGCACACAGTGTTTAGGTGCCTTTTTGTGTGAGAAGCGAACTAGTCGTGACTGCCATCAGGTCCGTGCACGTTTAACTGCCCGGAATGTGATGTTTCTGCCTTAAATTGAGTAAATACAGTGTGGTCCAACTTAAATTCTTTCGAGTGTTTTATTGCACCGTCGCCTCCTGAATTTCTTGTTGTTTTCCGCACAACAAACTTGGTAGCAGAGGATGGTTTGACAACGATCTGAATTCGAGGACAAAGTTTTTAAACTTCTTTCCTCGCCCACCGGCGACGGAGACGGCGGAATCCTAGTCAGACGGACGACCCATCCGTGAAAGACCTTCCAGACTTGGACTCGGGAACAAACTGATCACGAGCGCTCAAATAAAAGGTAAGCAGAGCCTGTTTAACTGAAATCTGCATATTGTACTATATGATAAATCTAAATTGAGTGATCAGTAGTACCGAGTGTGAGTATGGAATGTATATAAAATACTAAATTGTGACACACTGTAAGGGCAAAGATAATACATTATTTTATTGGCTGTGCGGATTCATCACATTCTGTATATTTGGCAATGTTTGTATATAGCTGTGTGATTAGAGTATGAATGAAGAATGAATGAACCTTAAGGATGCCACGGGCCCACATCAAGTCGGTAACATTTCCCATAGGGACCCGGATGTGAGACCAGACCGTCAACCTGCAGGGCGACGGGCCTATATTATGAAGGGCAATGTTTGTTATTGGGCTTGAAAAAGTGTGAATGTATCAGATCCGCGGGTAATTCCCATTGGGACCTGGATCCAGGGAGAAGGGCTTTAACCTGCAGGAAGAAGCATTCTCTCTGCGACAGGCTGTGTTTATCACCTGGTCTGAAAGTGTGAACGCGAGTGTGAAAGGAGACAAGGTATCACGGATACTTGCCGAATATCACAGATATTCGTCGAGGATGCCACGGGCACTCGAAACGAGGATGCCACGGGCACTCGAAGCGAGGATGCCACGGGCACTCGCATAAAAACGAATATTCGTCGAGGTTGCCACGGGCACTCGAGGCGAGGATGCCACGGGCACTCGCATAACGCGTGCTGTATATAGCTAAATGTTAACTGTGTGTGCATGAAGTGTGCTGAAAATGGTATGGCTGAACAGACTTGGCATGACATCATAGAATTTGACTCAATAGAGGAGAGCGGAGTGCTCCAGGTTAATTTTCCCGTGCCTTCTGCCCCTGCCGTAAACAGTGTTAGACCACATAACAGTAATAACCCAGCGACCATTAGAGCAGGGTGTGACAGGCTAGTAAGATTCGAGAGATCGATAATCATTTGGTTCCTCATCGCGCTGGTGGGGTTCGCTATAATCATTTTAGGATCAGGGATGATATATTTACTGCATAAATATCCAAAGAGCAAATTGCACCCAAGCAACTGAAAAAAAGAGAGAGACACATAACGCATTGCATCACATAAAAAGCATACACATGGCGTCTTACGGAGAGCAGGTGAAGGCTGAGTTGAAAGCAGCAGGAAAATATAAAAAGGGTGAGGGAAAGATAGTGACAAAATTAGTTGCTAGATGGAAAGAAGGTGGATGGTTGTCAAAGGCGGGACCACCGTCCAAACTTGAGTTGGACAAAATTTTGGCTGATTGTAGAGAAAGACACTGCCGCGCTGTGAAAAATGAGCAGGAGGAAGAGAAAGAAGGGAGGGGCTGTTTCACTGCGAAACCACTGAAAGCTGCCAGAGCAAGACAGGATGTGGAAACCACAGTAGCAAACACCATAATGGCAAAAATGTGGAAGGACGGACAGGGCCGTGACGACACCACGCCCATCCGTGAAAGCCAAGCAACGCCTTCTCTGTACCCACCCCTTCCATCCCCTCCCACCGCTCCTCCCCCTCCATACGCAAACAATGTTGACCCATTCATCACTACAGCAGTCATACAAGCTCCTTTAATGGAAGCCACAGTAAAAAAGGTGATGTTGGATGTCAATGATGGAGGAGCACAGGAAGTCATAGTAGCCACCGCACTCTTTTTCCGGTCTCACTGAACCTCTGCTCACGTTGACAATCAACAGCCAAGAACACCTTATGTTAGCAGACAGTAGAGCTATTTTTTTTTCCTGTTTTACCACACCTCAAATTCTCTCAGACAATGGAACACACTTTAATAATAAACTGATGCAAGAAGTAGAGGGAAGCCTGGGCATTGTACATAGTTTTGGCTCAGTGTATCATCCTCAATCCCAGGGATTGGTGGAAAGAGCAAATCAAACGTTGAAAGCTAAAATAGCTAAAGTCTGTGCAGCCACCAAAATGACATGGGTGGAAGCTCTCCCTTTGGCCCTCATGGCTATGAGATCAGCAAAGGGGGGAGAAATGCATCTTTCACCGCATGAGCTTTAACTGGTCGGGTGATGCCCGGCCCACCCAGGGATGGAGGTCATATGCCATCCCTGGATGTATGTCAGATTGAGATGACTATATGACTATATGCATGAGCTAACATCTCTGGTCTCAGCCCTCTCTACCCAGGTGGCGAAAGCACTGAAAAAAAACCACTGGCAGCAGAGAAGGAGCCAACCATTAAAGTAGGTGACTGGGTCAGGGTCAAGGTTCACAAGAGGAAGTGGACTGACCCCAGGTGGACTGGACCGTACGAAGTGAAGGAGGTTACTTCACACTCGGTCCAGGTCAGAGGTAAATCAGGCGTTCCCTGGCATCACCTGACACATTGTGCCCCAGCTCCTAACCCAAACAGAACACACTAGGAAGTGCGTGCTGATTTAGCACAGCATATCAATTAGACAATGGGGAATTCATTTCCCTCTCTAAGAACAGAAGTGTGTTGTTTGCTTTAAAAAACGTTGTATATGTCTCGGCTGAGACAGAATGGTGTGCTTGGTTTAATGTACATGTATGTGTCATAGAAGAATCATAGATAATGTTAAATAGTGTTGAAAAGTGTATGAATGCAACCACACACTGAACTTGACAATAAGGACCAGACTTTTCTCTGGGACCCCTGGGATGATCCCCCCTCTCTGCTCACATGAGGCCTCACTAAAAAAAAGGTAATGGCAAGGACCTGTTGATAACCGAACCTTGCATAGGTAGATCTAGGACAATTTAGTTGTGAGCAGGAAGGGATGGTCTGACGGGGGAATAAATTATTAGTGTAACAATTACATAAGGATAATGTTCAAATAATGAAAGTGGTGCAGTCAGTCATCAGTAGTGGGCGGATAACATAATAAAGAGTACTTAAATAATAATAAAATAAATAAGGTAACGAAGTAGAGCACAATAAAAAAAAAAAAACTGAGCAAAATCATTTCTTGATTGTTGACGCTGGTGACTGTGTGAGATCTGAAAGGGGGTCATGCAATGCTGGTGGAGCCTTCCTCTGATTTATACGGTTAAAAGGATTTATGGAGTTTCCTCATAGTCAGGGTGAATAAGCCAAAAAAAAAAAAAAGAAGACTGACGATGCTCTCACACAGTTATGATTGACATATCATTTTTATTTCAGACTCAAAATATTAAGCCGGGCAAAGTGAGCTTTTAAGAAGTAGAGAAAACTAAAAAAGACTACGTTGGTAGTGTTGTGCTATATAAACTTTGAATTGGATTAAAAGTATGTGTAAAAGTTGGAGCAGGGTCAAGCCTGTGCAGCCAGTCTACTAAGTCTTATCGTAGGGATAAGAGGTATGTGGGAGGAGGACAGACAAACTGTCCAACAATGGGAAGAATGGATTTCTGAGACAGGCAGTTTCAGCTGCAACAACTGGAGCAGCTCGGAGTGTGTGTGGAGCGGAGAGAGGAGGGGCAGCAGAAAGTAAGGAAAACATTTTAAAAAATGAGTTTAATAATAAATAACATTAATGTGAATGGATGGAAAAGAATGCACTGCTAAACCGTGTCCTTCTTTGTCCGAGGTACATGGTCACGAGGATCCTGATCTGGACTCCGTGCCGCCTCTATATGCTCTAAAGGGGGAAAGCCGTCCAACCACCAGTCCAAAGAGGAAAAGAACCGACCCTTCACACGGAAAGCTGAGCTGGAACCATGCCAGGACACACCCAGAGCCTGCTTGCCCCTCTCCGAACCCCAGGTTGAGATGATGCCCATGGGGAGGAAAAGACATTGAAGACGTGAAGAATCATGGGATAAGCCCAAAGATAAACTGACTGAGGTTGAAAGAACTCTTCTCTATTTTGTTGGAGAATGCAGGCCAACAGGCCACCTGATGAGCAGAAGGCTCAAACTGGACATTGACAAAATTGCAGTTGTGTTTTCGAACAAGATTTCCACCCGAAAGAGAAGAAGGGGGCAGGCAGAGGAAGAACTGAGGGCCAGAGACTTTGACCCACATGAACCAGAGACTTTGTGTGTCACCTGTGGCAAGGCTGGACATCGGTGAAGGGACTGCACACAAGCTCCGTGGAATAAAGACAGGACTGGTGGGAGGACCCGGCAACAATCTGACTGAGGGGAGCGGAAGGTGGGACGGACCCCAGAGAGGGACCACGGGACGCACACACATCTCAACACACAGGGTGAGCAAATTCTGATTGGGATGGTGACAAGTCTGGTTATGCAATACACACATTAGAAGTTAGGAACACAGACACACAAACATATATATTTGAATGAAAATTAAAGTTTTAGAAAATGACCATAAGTCATATTAATTAACTATTAAAAGGTAAATATGTTCCATTTTTGGTTGACTCAAGAGTCACTCAGTTTAGTTTCCATTGGTGCTGCCATATATATATTTATCAGGCCGAGAATGCTGCTGCTGTCTCTGTTTCTCTGTCTTCCGCACGATCTGAGTTGTTCAGGGGGGAGTTTCTGCATGTTGGAATGGAGTGAAGGACGTGGCTGGTTGGCTGAGCATGCAGACTCTGCTTCCTGACTTGAGGCCTACAGATGATACTGTGAACCGGTACAGTGTAAAAGGCAAAGTATACAAAACAGAATGTACATTACTAATAGTAAAAAGAGTTATTCAACGTATGTTTAATCAAAACATAGACACCATGGGGTCTAATGTTCCATCTGTCGACATGGCTGAGCTGTCTGAGGTGCCCACCTCTCTGTGGTCTGCGCATGAATATGACGTAGGACCGATGAGGAGAGCGACACTCAAAATCTGATTTCAGGCCAGGCATGAAATACTATCCACTTTAGCAGGAGGCCATTATTCTGAGCCATTATTGATGGCTGGTGTAATAGTCAAGAGTGATAATTATCTGGTGCGCACCTTAATATATGTGGTAAAGACAGTTTGGGAAAAGGGGGAGGTGATGAAAGCTTTGCAGGCTCCCTGGTGGTCTCCATACATGTTACCCACAGTCAACAATCATTTCCAATGTACAATTTAATGTATAAATATATATTCTGATGAATACAGGTAAACTAGGAAGAAGGCAGAGTAGATGAGGGAAGGTAAGAAAGTGAAGAAGGTTGGAGCCAGAGAAAATGGATAAAGAAGAGAACGGAAGGGGAACATGGTGAATGTAGAGGAGAGTGGGAGGGTTGTGTCCAACGCAGAGGACTGAGGGGTGGGAACCTGTGGGAGGGAATCTCAAGGTGTATTATTCCTCCTCAGTAAAACCTACACAACCACTGAGTTACTGTAGCAAAGAAATTAAAGAGCAGTCTGAAAACACGTGAGACATCTTTCCCTCTCCTCAAAGGAGGAAGAGGTTTAGAAAATAATTAATAAGACCTTATGGTCAAAAGGGGGAGTAGAGCCTGTGACAATACAAATAAAAATAGGGTTAGGCCTTTCCAGGGATAATATCCAATACAACCAGGGGCTGCTGAGAGAACAACACCAGTAGCTGAATAATCATTCTTTAGACTCAGGGGTATTGTAAAAGTCCTAAAGGCCCTTCTAAGAGAATGGCTGCTAATCTAGCTGAAGTTGAACCTCCACAGTGGAGACAGATTTGACTTTATGTTGATGACATGTTCCAAAACACAAGATACGTGCAGAGAAGACACTCTGGAGCTATTGACAGTCCTAGGGGAACAGGGACATAAAGTAAGTAAAAGACAATACATTAACTGCAGCTGTGGTGAGTAAAAGTGAAATATTCTGAACTTCTGAAGCTGACAAAGCTTTAGTGATATTTAAAAAGATTTTAGCTGAAAACAGAGTCGTGAATTACAGAGAACTAATTCAGCAAACAAGACTATTAATTCAGGATGTAAAGCTGTTTAGAACTTTAAGAAGTAGAGGGATGTGAAGTGACTTTTTTTTTAGTGTTTCCGGAGCATGCAGATCTGTCAGCACCAGAAAGTAGAAAACTAAGTTGATAGAGCAAAAAGATAGAACCATTTGGTGAGAACAGCATTTGTAATCCTAGAACCTTAAACATGACTATAAACAAAAGAACAACAGTTCAGGTTATCTAAGAAACTGTCCAGTAAATCTTAAGAGAGAGAGCATATTGGTGACAACATTTAGGATGTTTATTGGTAGGAAGAGTACAAGGGGAGAACACAGCAGCATGATACCAGGAATGTAAGAAAAATTGAGATGACCATCCCCCGACCATTTGGACCACTTGGGTCGTAAAGAGAAAGAAAGGGCCGTTCACCTATCATTAGCACATCAACTGCTGTCCGCATATCTAAGAGAGAGCATCCTGGATTCATCACACCTACTGCATGAAGGTGCACCAGTTGTCTGCAGAAAACTGCATTACTGAGGACTCCTAAGTGGGCACCCATCTCCTCTGTGGTGAAGTCTGGTTACAAAGGGAAGTGAAACCAATAGGGACACTTGTCTCAACCCAGTGAAGAAAACATCAAACACCCAGAGGCCTAGGGAGTGTCTGTTTATCAAGGGGAGCTCAGTGTTGGTTTAGAAGGAGAAACTGGTTAACAACTATTGACAAGAGACAGACAAATTGTTAATTTTACCGTGTTGGCTGAAAAAGGGGATGTCTGTGTTTGGTGAGATCGGATGACTAACATGTTTGGAAAATGGAAAGCACTTGTCATGTCTATTATGGTGTCTTTTGCTGTCTTTATGGCTATGCTGATTGCCTGTGGATGTTGTTGTATCCCCTGCATCCGCACTCTCATGAGCAGGCTCATCACTACGGCTCTTTCAAAAGAACCTCCTCCCCCTCCGTACTCAGCAGCTTATCCATTGCTCTCGCTGAGGGCCACAGATGATGTTCCGCTCCCCGACGGAGAAGGACCGCCTGAGGTAGATATGTCACCATAGATTTATCACACCAAGTAGGTGTGAAAAGGGGGAGATCGATTTTCATGTTTTTCATTATTTTGTTTTATATTACTAATACGCACTTAGACTTGGTGACCATGTATTTCATTATTTTGTTTAGTTACTGACACTCACTTAAGGTGTACAAGTAAAAGTGGAAAGTACTCAGGAAAGTTAAAAGCTGCAAACAATGCATACTTGTGTTGATAGCAGGATGTTAAAGAGTACCACAAGAATGATTGCACTAACAATTACACCTCTGAGGGTCCACTAGAAGTAGAAATTGACATCTTAGATTGTTCACACCTAGCAGGTGTGAAAAGGGGGATTTGTAAATAAAAATAATCATGTTTGAACTAGTAACCACTATAACATAGGTAAGAATAGAAGCCTTTTGCTTTCCATTGTTAGTAAAGAGACATTCAGTCACATAATGTAGTGGGAAAATATTAAAAGTTGTAGACGGATATTAGAAGTTGCAGACGGTGCATATTTTCACTGATAAAGCAGGAACAGGGAGAGAAGGGAGGATCGGAAGAACTTAGACACACACATTTATACTTTGATGCAACATAAGGTTCGGTCCTGAAGGTCTCTCAACCCCACCGAAACTCCACTCCCTCACACACACACACACACAGACACACACACACACACACACACACACACACACACACACACACACACACACACACACACACACACACACACACACACACACACACACACAGAGAAACATTGTGAGACACAGAAGAATAGTATTGCACCTGCAAGATAGTTGGATAGCTCTCCTCCCTCCTTTGCACTCGACAACATACACACACACTGACGGATCCAAGAAACAACGGAAATGAGCCGGTGTTGGATGGACATATCCAGGCTCCAACCGGGCTGCAACTAGTAAAGGTTGTCCCGCCTGCTTCTTTGACTTTGACCAATGGGGACTTCTAAAGTCTAACCATTATAAACAGCTGCACACAGTGTTTAGGTGCCTTTTTGTGTGAGAAGCGAACTAGTCGTGACTGCCATCAGGTCCGTGCACGTTTAACTGCCCGGAATGTGATGTTTCTGCCTTAAATTGAGTAAATACAGTGTGGTCCAACTTAAATTCTTTCGAGTGTTTTATTGCACCGTCGCCTCCTGAATTTCTTGTTGTTTTCCGCACAACAGTGTGCACAAAACCGGTTCAGCGGGACATGTCCAATAACAGTCAAACCTCTTCTAGGGCTTGCTTGGAAGAAACAAGAGCCTCCTAATAATTATCTCTGAAACGTGTTCCACGTGTGTGACCTGCTCTTGTCAGGGTACAGACCCAGACTACAGACGCAACATGACCCGACTGTTGCTCCCTCAACATGTGCATGATCCCGATAAGGAGTGCAGACTGGGAAGACAGCTCGCTGCTCCAGACTTTCTTTTTTTTTCTCTTTTTGTTGCATAGATGACCGAAGGCAAATTATTTTTTAGAGGGATATATAGGCTTAAATAATTCAAAAAATAACAACATTAGTTTCTTCCTTTGATGTTTTTAACTTTTGCGTTTATGTCATTTCCATATTTTGTTTAATATTTATTTTTCTCATGTCATTTCCACATTTTGTACCAATATTTGTTTTTTCTTATGTCATTTCCGTATTTTGTTTCAATGTTTATTTCTCGGAATTTTAACAGGATTAGTTTGGGCTGTTTGGCATATACTTAAGCACCAAAAGGCCGTTTTAGCTCATTCCCTTACGTGTTGGACTTACCTGGTTCAGCACTGTTGCTGATGATTCCGGAGCTGCGTGTTCTGCTCCTCTCAGTCTCCTTCCACGATAAGACACTGCGGCTCAGGGCAACTTCTACCTGTCTGTGCTTGTGAAAAAGCTTCGAAGACAGTAGTCGGACTCGTTCTTCCATAATGTCGCTCGGACGCGCCGCTAGTTAGTTGTTGCGGCCCGCATGACGAAGCGCCGCGCGGCGTCTGAAGTGTGTGTTGAGTCAGTGTTGTTGGCGCGTGCGGCCGCCAGGAGAAGAGGGGATTTAACACAAAGATCGTGTATAGAGAAGAGGATGCTATCGACCGTGGAAAAGGAAACTGGCCTACATTCCAGAAGCTATACTGTGTATCAAACAAATAGATTCTACTATAGTTATATACTTGAACGTTGAGTCTAAATGGCGTCCTGAACTAGGTAATTAAAAATACAACAAATAATGCCATTTTTATTGAGTCTTTACTTATTTTTGATATGTTTCATTAAACCCAATTCACAAACGTGTAAGGCTTGATTAATTCATCATAAGCAGTGACCAATACAATAGCCTATTTGACTTTCCAACACATTGTTGGTGAATTATATAAATGCCTAATGATATGAATGTGTGTGTGTGTGTGTGTGTGTGTGTGTGTGTGTGTGTGTGTGTGTGTGTGTGTGTGTTTTTTTGCTTTGTACTGTAACTAGGGCCTGTCGTAACTACACTGTTTATAACTAAAAATATATCATGTGTAATTTTTTCTATAAATCTATGAAAAATAATGAAATCTTAGATTTTTAATCAGAAAATGTGTGCAGAGGTATGACAACTTTGACCACTTTTCCACCAACACCTGTAACAGCACACACAACTTCACTTCACCCATCTAGTAGATCATGACTCACAGCAGTGTGGTTCTTCAATATACTGTTGCAGACTGAGAACTTAATTACCGTGACCTTGCACAACCTTCAGAGAGGGATGAGGCAAACACCAGCATTAACAAAAGATTACTGACTAAAACTGTGTTTATGTGGGTTTGACCTCCACAACATGCATGCTGCTGCGTTGAGAGTTAGGCAAAAATAATAAAAAGGGGAATAGAGGGAGGTGTTGGGTAAAACTTTAACTTACTAATATTTAATTAATAGTGCATTTTCATGATTTTCATGTTCAGGCCAAATCTGGCCATTCAACAAATATACTTGCCCTGACTGAAATTAGATTAGATTAGATTAGATTCAACTTTATTGTCATTACACATGTACAAGTACAGAGCAACGAAATGCAGTTTAGCATCCAACCAGAAGTGCAATAGCAGTTAAAACCAATATACAGATAATAATAAGTATTTTACAGATAATAAGTTAGTGATATAGGTACGGGATATACAGATTGATTGATTGCGGTAATATGTACATGTTATACAGGTTGATTTGTGCATTAAATGTAGGTAGACTATAAGCAGGAACTATAAACATAATTTACAAAAGGCAAATGGGCATATGATAAGTTAAGTAATACAGATTGAGTGAACGTTAAATAGTGCATAATAATAAACAGTAGCTGCCTAACGTTACTAGACTAGTGCAATGTTCAATTTTTAGTGCAGACAGTTCAAAATTGTTTGAGTGCAGGTGTAAAGTCTTTGGTCAGTGGGGGGAGATGACAAGGAGATGGGTTTGTGGGTGGTGGTGGTTGGGGAATAGGGGGGGGGTGTCAGCATGGGGCAGAGTTCAATAAGGAAACAGCTCTGGGGAAGAAACTGTTCCTCAGTCTGCTAGTCCTTGTCCGGAAGCATCTGAACCGTCTGCCTGAGGGCAGGAGGGAAAACAGTCTGTGTGCAGGGTGGGAGGCGTCCTTGAGAATGCTGCGAGCTCGACGCAGACAGCGTTTCCTCTGGATTTCCTCAATGGCCGGAAGTGGAGTTCCTGTGATGCGTTGGGCAGTTTTCACCACCCGCTGCAGTCCCTTGCGCTCCGCAACAGAGCAGCTCCCATACCAGACTGTGACACAGTTGGTTAGGATGCTCTCGATCACACAGCAGTAAAAGTTCACCAGGATGGCTGAAGACAGATGGTTTTTCTTCAGTGTCCTCAGGAAGAAGAGGCGCTGGTGAGCTTTCTTGACAAGGCTGGAGGTGTTGGTGGTCCAAGACAGGTCTTCCGAGATGTGGGTCCCCAGGAACTTGAAGCTGGAGACACGCTCAACATCCATCCCATTGATGTGGATGGGCGCATGCTTGCTTCTTTTCTTCTTCCTGAAGTCCACGATGAGCTCCTTGGTTTTGCTGGTGTTCAGGAGCAGGTTATTTTCGGCGCAATCATAGTGTAGGTCAACACTTTTTACAATATTTGACCTCGAACAAAAGGCTCATGTGAATTCCAATAAATGTGACCTTATTATTACGACCTAACATGATGAGAGGCATGTTATTTGACCAGTGTATGGTGCTGATATGACTTATAATAAACTTTAGAGATAATTAACACTGGTGCATAATACAAAACCTTACTGAACTACCAATACATCTGCTTTGTACTAGAAACTGCTGTGGAAATAGCAAAGTTAAATGGTAAGCATCCCAGTGTCTGGTCCTGATGCTGATGGTCCCTCTTTTGATTGACACACTGCTTGTAGTTTCTTTCAACACGAGCAAAGACAGATCGTGACGTCAGCAGTTCGCCGTGCACCTCACGGCGGATCTCACTTGTGATTGGCTCCCATCAAGGAAGTGTCGGTCCGGCCAATGACAGTGGCGTTTGCTTGCCGATTAGGCAGTATCAACATGGCAGCTCTCTGAGTATTGGAGGAGGGTACATGGTGTAAATAAACACAAATTTCAAGTTTTACCGATAACGACAGCGTTTGCGTGTTCGCGTTTAGGACTGGTTGGACCACAGAGGGAAAATGTCGAATGACGGAAACAAGAAACAGTTCTGGAAAAGAAATGCAGCGAAGGTTCCTGGCAGGTGAGTGACGTGTTCCCTCCTGCTAGGCTAGCTTAGCGTAGCTAGCCTCACTCAACTGACTCCGCACTGTTGAGCTTCTAACGGAACTTCTACTTTCACTCACGGTCCTCCGATATTGCGCAGTTTGCGAGTTTCACCCTCTGTGTAGTGCCTTTGTCTGTGGTAAAGTATTCACAGGTTTCGCCTTTCTGCTTTTAGCTGACTTAGAGCTACGGTGCTAACAGCGGCTAACAGTTAAGCGAATGTACCCACACCGCAGTCACAGAGTTGTAACTTATTATACTTTAACCGCTTTATAATACGAAGTGGCCATGGTTTTACAGCAACGAGTCGTTTCCATCACACTTAGCCCCCTAATTGTAGTATTAACTGGCATTGTTATGGGTAATAAGAAGCTAACATGGCTAGCTTGACAGCCAGTTCTGAATTAAGCTAGTTAGCTTAGCTCATTCATTTACATTCTCTCTTCTTCACTTCCTCAGCATTCAGCATGTGTACGGCGCACAACATCCACCTTTCGACCCGCTCCTCCATGCTAAGTAAGTTAAAATAACGTCGTCACTGTAGGTTTAATGCACTATGATGTTATTGGAGTAGTTTGGTGTTCGTTTGCACTTTTGCTTTCCGCCGGTGTTTAAGTTTGTTTTTGCTGATGCTAACCATTTGCCCCAGTTGCTAACCGACATAATACCCGAGCTGAAGTTGGCGTCCTCTCCGTTTGCTCAAAGCTAACTTTCAAAAGCTGAAATTCTGTATTTATTCTGCGTGAAACATTGGAGGAATATATTTTCTCTGATCATGGAAGATCCGTTTTAGGTTAGATGTGTGTTGTCTTTCACTTTACTTAAGAGACATACTTCCTTGCTGATCAACAGCATCTACTTTATGGAGGATTATGCAACCATTTGTACCCTTGTTAAATATCAGAGGCCATCAGCAAAAGCCAGGACTCCACCAAGTGGATTGAGTTTTTATAGTTTCTTTCAATTCACTGTTACAAGTAGAGAATGAGTATTTGGCAGGAAAGAACAAAACAAGTCAGACAGCTTGAAGGGTGGCTACAGATCCACTCAGAAGACAGAAAGCGTCTGCTATGGATTGATACTGTCAAACATGTTATACTTTTAGCCACATCCCCAGGAATGTGGAAGTGTTTAGTTCTGCAATTCAACAAAGACACCAACTGTGACATCATGGACTGGGACGTGGCCGTAATTCCAACATCCTTAAATGTGTGAAACGGCATCCATTGGGGCCTGCAGTATAATTCTAATAACCTCTTGTATGCACTGTATGGCCAGTGCTGCTCTGCAGAGTCTGTTGCAGTGCACCTACCGGACAATCTAGTTGTTAGATGGCTGGTTTGACAGACATCAAAATGCATGCTCCCAGTTAGTTTTATGTTAACTTATTTGAAAGTTTGTAATCATGTCCAGTACAAACTGGTTATGTTACATGATTTGAAGATCTACCAATTCAAATGGAAGTTCTAATTTTACTCACACACAGGCTCACACTCACGCAAAGAAAGAAAAACACCCTATTATTTAGTAAAATACCCTTTATTATCTTTGACTGATGTTTAATCATGTACATTTCCACAGGGGGTTGAATTCAATTTTCTTTTTTGTCCGCGTATAGTTTCAGACTCTTCTTTCTTTTCTTCTAAGTTACCTCCCGTCCTCCCACCTTCATTTTTTCCGCATCACATGATGAGGAAAGGTTGAATTTAATTGAATTCTCTTTTGCTGTTGCATTCCTTGTTCTGGCTGAATGAAATGGTGGGTTTGCACCACAAAGACAGCAAACTCAGTTTCTTTTGAACGTGATCAAGATTCAGTCTTGTTAGGTCTTGAGATCTGCTTTTTGATTGTTGCGCTTAAGATTAAAGGTCTTTGTTTAGAGGTGTGACTCACTTCTGTGTTGTTAGTGGTAATTCTTTCAACAGCTGACTCGTCAGTGCTTAACATGTTGATATGTTTTAGACTTTGATTCACGCCAAATGTGTAAAATAATGTAATTATTGAGCGTCTCTTTTTTTTAAGGGCTGGTGTAACTTTTTTTTCTTCGACCACCTGTCAGTGTCAAAATTAATCACTTTCCTCCCTTATCCTCACACCTCTTCTCTGTTTTTGTGGCTCTGTCTCTGTCCTCCAGCCTAATTAAAGCAGGCAACAAGCCTCCTCCGGCCACGCCAGGCAAGCCCAAGAAGGCTACCACCTTCCAGGAGTTTGAGAGCATCACAAGTGATGCCTGGGACGTTGGTGATGATGATGACGAGTTGCTGGCCATGGCCGCACAGAACCTTAACATTGAGGTTGTCATGGAGACAGCCAATAAGGTGAACAATTTTCTTTACTCAAGTGTATTTAATAAAACATATTTTTCTGACACAGAGAGAGTTGGTCTCAGGATAGGTTACCCATCCATTATAACAACATAGTTCATCTTGGAGTTTTGTTAGCGTTCTTTAAACAGCAGCCTGTTTAATAACATTTGACATTTTGTCCATATATAATATCCTTAATATAATCAAACATTAGCTAAAATATGTATTCTTGTGAAAATGTCAGTTACATGTACTGTGTTAAAGTTTGTGCTTCACTTTTTAAGATGGGTACCCAAGGAGGCTTGGTGTAGTCACTATGGTGCTTTCTGCTTAAATATTGAATCGCAAGGAAAATTGCACATTGTTCACAAAATCTTGCAGTTTTTGTTCATCTTAGAGAATAGAGTTCTGCAGGGATGACACTGGGTCGGTCGACAAAAAGCCAGTGTGATTTTTCTATTGGCCTTTGGAATATTGCAGATAAGCTCTGTAAAACAAATGTTTATGATAAAGCTCTATTAATTAATACACAGAATCTCAAGCTGATAATTAGTTCACAAATTCCTTTTGTAATATTCTATATTTTACGGTGTGTTCATGGAGTTGTCTCTTTGTCGGCAAAACCTGAAGCTCACCAGTGCCACAACTAATTTTTCCGTCAACTGAACAGGTCATCGAAAATCACAGCAAGCAGCAGGAGAGACAGAGGCAGGACGACACGACAGAGCTGGAACAGAGAGAAGAGGACACACAGGAGGAGGTGGCAGAGGACGAGGAGGAGGACAATGATGTAGACGAGGAGGACAGGGTGGGGGAAGAAGACGAGACCAGCCCAGAGGTCTCGTTTGCCTCCCAGAGCAGCCCTTACACTGATGGCCGCCTTGTAAAGTCCCAAAGCGAAGCTCCAATTGGGTCACCTAAAGGTTAGTGAGCACCATTGCTCAGTGTCCAAAAAGTTTTCTGGCTCATGTCACCTGCATACTAAAAGCTAGACTGCTTTTACTTTAAAGTGCACATGTGTTAGGAATATTGTAACTAAAACCCATTGCACCAGACCCGTCCATATGTTTGACCTCAGTCCACAAATTAAAGTTTGGTTAGGGTTACATTATTTAATTTTAGTGTAACTTTTAAGAGGTGGTTTGAACAATGTGTCCTGTTATAGATGAGGGCAAATGTGGGACATAGGAAACCATATCAACTTTTAGTGCTATGCCATGAAGAGAATAGAATTATTTTAATGATTTCTATTGTCCCACAACTGTTTTGGTTCGCCACATTCAAATAGTATCAAGTGTCAACAGAACCATTCGGCATCCAAACAGCAGAGAAATGAGGGGGAAATATTTGGCGGACTCAGCCAATGACAGACTGCCATTGCTGTGCTTCGATTGAACTTGCTTGTTGTTGACACAGTGTACGTGGCTCAGTGTTGACAGAGTCTTCTAACATGCAAATAGAAAAACGTCACATTGATATTTAGCTAATACTATTAATAATAGCGTAGCGGGGTGAGGAGAGTGTGTGCAACCATAGTCAGTATATATATATATATATATATATATATATATATATATATATATATATATATATATATATATATATATATATATATATATATAAAAATGATTAAATATAATACAAATATATATTGCAGCTCCCCTATGCTGTGATGCAGAGCTATTCTTCGTTGTAATCCTGGAGAAGTCTGTTTCTGCCCCTTCCTCTTTTACCTTCCTTTACCCTTTAAATAGATAGATCTTATATATATATCTATAAAGATGGACGTAGAAAGAGACACTTTCCCTCCAACTCCTCCTCTTCAGTTTGGGTCTGTTTTCCCCGTCCTACACAACAACTGTCATGGCTCCTGTTGGAAGTGTTTTTCTACCTAAAACAGGGGCACAGCAGTGCCGTAGAGCACCCGTGTGTGAATTTGCTTCATACCCTCCCTTGTAATAGAAAAGGAAAGACGGTTGTACTGCTGCTTCCTAGATTATAACATCAACAGCAGACCCTGTACACGGGGAACGTCTGGCTGACTATTGTCCTGTCCGCTCGTCTGCCTGGGTTTCTGCCATCCGGCCTGTTGCTGTGCTCCCGATGCAGATAACATGAGGAGCCCATTGCCTTCCGGCAATTCCTCTTATCTCCTCAGAGAAGACGACACACAGGCTTGCATGCGCTCCACGTCTACACATGGAAACAGGGATACGGCGCCATGCTCTACGAGCATGTAGCAAAACACCGAAGCTCATATACACACCCTAATGCACGCACACTCAATGTTACGTGGCAGGTGGGTAAACAACTTGATATGCACAGTTCCTGTAAGGCTGCCTGCTGGTTTGCTGCGTCTCATTTCTTTGTAGATTTGATTTTGCTCTCTTTCTCTTCTGTGTGAGATGACAGCAAGGACTAGCGTGAACACACTTGCTCCCTTCTAATTAGATAGTGGCACACAGCGTAGCTTTCATTAGCGAGGCCCAGACTCCCTCCGTATACTTCAACATTACCGACTCCTGCTTGGCACTGACCAGCCCAGTGCCCTGCCGCATTAGAGCGCAAGCGACACACAAACACACAGCTGGTGGTCACTTGGCTCTGTGAAGCTCCTGGAGAAGTAGCCTCTGTTTGTGTACTTTCATGTCAGCGTTCATCCTTTCTTCCCCGTAATACTGATGCAGTAAACTGTGACTGATAAGTGAAGATTATGAACTTCCTCTTTTTTGGCTTTGTCTTTTACAGCCCCCTTTTAAAAGTGCAATGTTATTAAATGGGCTATAAAAAGGAATCACTGTTAAAATTGCACATACGGTTCCACCACAAAGGAGTTTCCGCCTGCTTTGATGATCTTTTTTTTTTAATTTTTCTAAGTGCAAATAAAGCAGTTGAGAACAGATTTGTAGCTTTTTATTTGTTCTTATAAAAACTGAAAAGGATATAAAAACCGGCAGCTTTCCAGTTTTCTTAATTGCGATGGAGTGTTTGTGTAACTGGATGCGCAGTATGTGTCGCTTGCTTATAGCGCTGAGAAATGTTGGCGGTGCCGTTCACGGGCATCTTTATGAACTTTTGCTTCGTGTCTAATGTGACAGAAGGAGCATCCCTCTCCACGAGGAAGTCCCGACCTCGCCAGCTTGTTCATAACTTGTCTGTGTGGTGCCAGTGTCTTATTGTAGCACATCTGGGGGAACATGTGGCACTCAGCAGACTGAATTATTCCGTTTGTCGACCCGCCATAAAGCCCTCCACAGCTGAATCTGAATATTTTGCCATCACCACAACTGCTGCCTTCCTCGAGGCTCGTTGCGGAACAAGCCACTAACAGTAACTGCATTCATCACCACCTGGAAAGGATCCATCTCAAAATGCTGAAGAACAGAAGTGACACGTTTCCAAATTTAGGGTACTGTTGCATGATGTAATTCGTTTTTTGCTAAATTCCTACTTGAGTACTTTGTTTAATACAGATTTAAATTGTAGATGCACATAAAATAAAGCTCCCTTAACCTGAGAATGCAGTTCTTCAACTTAACTTTGCTAACTAGCTTACTCGTCAGCATGCTGACATTGAAAGTTGCTGCGCACATCAGTAGCTGTGCTGCTTCTAATCACTGCAAGTCGCCAGAGTGTCACCTTACTGCCGCTGAAATGGAAGCCTAATGCAGGTTGTGAACATTTCTCCCCCCACAGGAAGAGGCTAATCAACGTTTTTACACAGCAATACAAAAACTGACCTCCAAGCAGAATCAAGAGACTGCTCTGTTCAGATGGAGCTGGACTCAATAAAGTCGGGCCTTCGGTGTCGAGTGCCCAGAGTGAAGTTTACTAATTCAAATGTTCAGGCGATGGAACGTCCCGGGTCTCGGGACGGCTGTGTTCGTTTGCTCAGCCGGTCGATCCACCACTCCGGTCCAGGCTGGAATGTCTCAATAATTATTTGATGGGTTGCCATGAAATTTTGTACAAACATTCATCTCCTCTTCAAGATGAATTTTAATAACTTTAATGACCCCTTAACATTTCGTCTAGCGCAGAGGTTTTCAAAGCGGCACACAGGCCTCCCCTGGGTGGAAGTAAAAAGACAACAACAAAAAACATATTACACTAGTATAATATTAGTTGTCAAAAGAAGATTGCACAGAATAGACTGACTATATGGGATTTGTTCAAAGAGAAGGACTATAAGAATCCCAAACTAATAAATGTCTGAGGACAGAAGGCATTGGTTGGAGTCTGAAGTATACTACTGGCCGCAAGAACCTGTGCTGCATCGTCTGAAAGCCCACCATTTGGCGAGTGCGTGTTTTATGTGACCCTTCGCCCCGTCTCAACCTGTTCATCCTCCCACCAGATGCAGCGGGTGAGCACGCGGCCCTCCACAGGCAGCGGTCTCTGCCCCACCGGCCGCCCGTCATCCCGCTAGTGGCGCGCATGGCTGACCAGAACACATCTGGCACCCCGGCCATGACCGAGAGGGAAGCATCCCGTCTGGACAAGTTCAAACAGTTGTTGGCTGGCCCCAACACGGATCTGGGTAAGAGGCGCTCGTCCCAAGATCTCCGCGTATCTGTCAGTGTGCGTTGCACTGTGCGCTCTTGCACAATCCACTTGTCTTAAGTGGTGCCCTGTCTCGCTGTTTCGTTTCTCAGCTTTTGTCTTTTTCTTCTTTTTGTTCTCTGAGCTCTTTCCTTGCACTCTCTTGCTCCTAACTCTTAGTTTGCTCACTCAGTCTGCCAGCTGTGCTGCGCTTTTAACGATGCTGTGAGGGGGAAAGTCATCCAGCCATCTGCACATGCAGATTACAAGGGGGAAAAAAAATACCACCAACAACAAAAGCAAATGACAGGCCTTTGTTCTAACACAACGACAAGCCTTTATTGTTTATCCAACCCCAGAGACTGTGTGAGCTCCCACTGCCACTCCAGTGGCCATGAAATCCTTGCAGAGTTTACCGTTGACTTTGTGTCCCCTGAAACTAACTTTTGGCAACTGCCACACACCAACTTGTTGCGTCAATCTCACCAGTGTCAGTTGATTAATGGCATCAAAGAGGCAATTGGGTTGTTGAATGTTAAGAACTGGCCAATTCATAATTTACAAAAGAATAATGTGTAGAAAAGAATGTGCTTGTCGTGGCTGCCATGAATCATTTTTTTTAAGCTACCGTTAAATGGAATGAAGGTGGTGAAGCAATACGTTTTAAAGTCCTTAAATAATATAAAAGTTTACAGCAATGTCAGAAGTTATATCCAACACTGGGCGAGCAAAGGTCAACCACACAGGGAAAATTAATACTAGTTATATAGATAGAGACCTGAGGAAGTAGTCTGACGTCAAACATCAGTTTGTATTTAGTCAATCAGTAAACATGTCATAATAATAATGATATTAAACTAAAAATAAAAAAAATGTCGACATAAGATGCAGTGTATGAAGTTAATTGTTAATTGCTATTTAACAACTAAATATCATAATGTAACATCATCATAAAATATATGATGTCTTGCCACATGAATCTAAGCAAGCATGAGTTTGAAATGTGTTTATCCTCCCTCTGAGTCGATTTAGTCGACCTATTATGAGCAGACTCCACAACGAACACATGAGTTTCGTTGTGGAGAAACTTTGCTATTCCAGATCTGTCCATTTGAAATCAGCGAGTCGATTAGTCAACAGGAAGGACAGCCCTGGTTCGTCAAGGCTGTAAAAACAAAAATACAGCTGAAGTCAGAAGTGGGATCCAATGACCTCCCACAGTCATGGTAGAAGCACAGAGGCTGACTCACTACAAATATTGGGAGTTGTGTAGATTCCAACTCTTGGTAAAATATCTGTGAGAAGCCTGTTTGAGTGAAGAATGTAAAGGGTGTGTAGTCTTTCAGTGTTTTTGTGCGTTTACGCCGCATTGTGTGGATGCATGTGTGTGTTGAGTGTGCCTGACAGAAGGGGAGCATGAAGCGAGACCAGGGGAGAGAATTCCAAAAGTGCAGCGCTCAGCATGCGAATGGGTTATGTGCCTGTCTAAATACCCTAAATGTGCTAAATACAAAAAAAGAGCGTGTCGGAGATATTTCAGTGCAGAAATGACACAGTTTAAATACCGTTGCCTCCATTCTCAAATAGTGGCTGCGGTCCTAATTTACCACAACGGTAGAGGCTACCATGCATTGACTTGAGACGGGCTATTATTAGAAACAAGGCTTTTGTTCAGATCCTCTTGTGTAAGTTTGTGTTTTTTGTGAGAATCTTCTCCGTTTTTCTAATCTGCTCCGTTTCCGCTGCTTTCTGTAAATGCATACTCACCACTTCCTCATCTGTCTCGCATCCAAATCCGTACAGTTTCAGAAGGCATAATCCCGTGACTGGAAGGCTGTGACTGATACTGGATTTGGACTATATATATATATATCTATCTATATAGAGATAGATATATGATGAATAATTAACCAGACTCCTCCATCTGCACTACTCAGACTACTGTTCTCTTTAATGTCTTTTTTATATTTATCTTGTTTATTGTAAATACTATGTTTACATGTACAATGAGAGCTAAATGAAACCGGAGTTAAATTCTTGATGATTTCTGATAATTTGTGTCAGTCAGGTTTGGAAAGAAGCGATGCAGGTTCATGTAGGGGTGGGTCTGATTTATTTTGGGCCCCATCATAGCTCTATCGTCAATAATTAGCTAATATTGGCTGATTTATTGGCTATGTGCAAAGTCCCCTCAAATTATGTGCATTTAAATGCTCCAATATTGCTCTGTGCATTTGTTATACCATTAATGATTAATGATGATCATATTTGCATCGCTACCGGTCGATCACGTCTTCCAGTATGTTAACCTGCATCCACAAATCATATTCTGTCAACAGACACAGCTGATTGGTTTACTATTTGAATAAAAGTGTTCAAATTTGTAGCACTTGGTGCCACTGCTTTAACTGCCACGTTTAGATTAGTTTAAGCTAACACACACACACACGGAGCATTGGCTAAGATCCTAAAATGTAAATGCTGGATTTCATTAAGTTTGAATGGCCTTAGTCAGCACAGTGCTTCACCTCTACGTGTGATCCCCTTGAAAAGTTTCTGCAAACAAACTGGTTCACAAGTCGTCAGCATTAGTCAACATTGGTTGCGGCTCGCTCGCGCAGAGTGTACCCTGTACATCAGCAGTGTCTCCAGGTGTCAGCCCCTATTAGGGCCTGCCAGGCATCACAAGCCGGCTGTCTAAATTTAGTTTAGACTCTGCGCCATGATTAGATAGCCCAGAACGGGTGAGCCACGCTGCTGGCAGCATGAAAGATGAACTTCATTCACGGGACATAATTAAGTGAAGGATTGGGCAGGGGGGAGCAATGGCGATAGGGGCAGATAAGATAAGATAAGATGAAACTTTAATGATCCCCCGTGGGGAAATTGGGTCATTGCAGCAGCAAATAATGGGATATAGATGAGAATACAAGAAGAATAAAGGAAAAAAAGAAACAACACCATCTGAAGGAAGCGTACTGTACCGTCAAATATTTCTGCGACAAATAAATGTAATTGTTTGCGCAAAATTATGAGTCGTTTTTAGACCTTGGTGTAGAAAGTTGCTCTGTTTTTTAGTTCTGGATATGTCTGTAATTGCACGTTAGCACATTTTAGCAGTTTTCTGTGAAGAGGAAGATGACAAGACAGATTAAACTCCTTGTCCTCAAAGCAGAGGTCATTGTCGCTGCACGCCGCCCGTGACACACATACACTCACCATACAAATTCCCTCACGTGCCGGTGGACGCCGTCAGCGGGGATGACGCCCCCTTATGTAGAAGAGAAACTCGACCGATTGTCCTTGAGCTCAAAGGAAGAGGCGGCCGGGATGATCCATCGGTCAGGTTCCTCACTTGAACGGTGTAATTAATTGTGGAGGCAGCCATGTTTTTTTTTGGGCCAAGTCCCCTCCCTCCCCCTCCATGTGTCAGGACCGACAGTCTCTGAGTCCACAGGTGGTTGTGTGTTTGTGAGTCTGACCGTGTTGGTCGGCGTGTGACTGCATGTGACTGATTTAGGTGGACCTAGCGCACAACTTTTCATTTTATCCTCCTTTTTTTCGCAGCCTTGTTAGTCTTTTCATGGAAGCAAAGTAACACTCTTCACACTTTTGTGATATGAAACTTTGCCTGTGGAACTGTTGGTCACAAGTCAACTGGATTTAATTAGGGGGATAGATGGTGGAAAAATCTGCCCAACTAGTCCTCCTTTTGTACTCGCGTCTTTAACCTCCTTTGTCAGTTTCTCCCTCCCTCTCTTTCTCTTTCTTCTCTCTCTCTCTCTCTCTCTCTTCCCCCCCCCCCCCCCCCCCCTCTCCACTGAGCCTTGCGACAGGTTGTGATAGCGGCCTGTTTAGCATGTAAGGTCATGCAGAAGGTGACGACCTATGCGCGTGTGAGAGCAGGGTGATTGATGTCAGGTTGATTTCCGCTAATTATTCCTGATGCCCTGAGGCGAGCCTGTCTGTTGAGTGAACCTGATCACAGCACCCGCTGGCTGAGTGCTCGGTGAGGAGGGAGCTATTTTAGCTGGCAACCGGAGGGGAAAAAGAAAATAAAAAAGTCCCCTCACCAGTTTCACGTCTCGTTAATGCGACACTTACAATGTGTTTACGCATTATTTGCAGTCGGGTGCATGTTGCCAACTGCCAGTTGGAGAAACGTGCGTGAATAAATAGCCAATTACTTGACTTTCCAGCGTAAGTCAACCCAATCAAGTACCACTCTTTTGACGAACAAGCTTAATTGCAAAGCGCAAAAAGAATATATCTGTTTTGATGGTCATGTGACCACTGTCATCTCTAATTTCATGGTCTAGGAATGGACAAAAAGGGACTTTTCACTCCTAATTTAGTACCCATGGTTCCATAGTTCCTGGAACTTGTTGTTAATAAAAAGTCTGTTAATTGGTGATCAGTAACACCTCATGACATTTTCACTGCATGCCAACAACGAGGGAAACAACTTCACAAAAGCAACACGAGATGATCTGATATATTTTCACATTTGTGTTCTGTATTGAACTGTTTAGTGTGTGTGTGTGTGTGTGTGTCCGTCCGTCCGTCCATAGCAATGCATTTAGTGCTCTCTGTAAGCTACCTACGATGGTCTATACGTCACAAAGCCAGGTTTAACAGACTTCCTGCATTTTACATTACATTTAGCTGACGCTTTTATCCAAAGCGACTTACATGATATACAGTAGACCGTAGACACAGCAACGGTGAGCAATTAGGGTTAAGTGTCTTGCTCAAGGACACAACGACGCAGACTGCCGGAGCCGGGGATCGAACCACCGACCCTCTGATTGAAAGACCGACTTGCTAACCACTGAGCCACAGTCGCCCTTCAGCATTTCTTTCTTCATTCATTTTTTAATTGATTATAAGACCAAGAGCTGGCATCTGACATCAAGCAGTTATTGCTGGCTGGCAGAAATACTGCTGTTGCTATGGCAATAGTCCTTTCCCCTTCTTCTCCATCCCGGCAATTTATCCATACTCTCTCTTTCACAACCTTTTTTCATTAGTCACCTTCCTTGTTTGTCTCACTTTCTTCCTCCTCTTCTCTCTTTCAAACAAGAAAAGGCGACTTTTGTGCTTGCACTCTCGGTGTGGTCTTTGTAACACACACACACACACACACACACACACACACGTTCACAAACATGCGTCAAGTGCGATTTGCGGTGTTGATCCCCGCACCGCCAACGCCATAAATACCATGAAAGAACATACAGACACAAAGAAAAAACTGCCCACAAGAATATGTACACTTCCTCCCATTGCCTTGCGGTGCGTCGGTGTGTCTCTCCCCTCTGTTGGGGGTGCTGCAGCTCTTTGTTACACCTCCTCCACTACAGTGCGCTTCTCCCAGAGTTGCCGTCACCCTTTACCGCGGCGACTATGGTGAGGAGGCCTGCCTCTCTCCGCCACAGTTTGCTCGCTCCGCACTGCGCAGCGCCGCAATCCTGTTACACAGCCACCGTGTGACAGGCTTACCATCAGCGCCGCTCGCAAAGTTAAAAGCCACCATCAAAGTGGGAAGTGGTGATGTAATTCAATTTAACTCAGTCCTAATGCCTCATTTGAAAGCCCCTGTCCATGTGTGATAATTTCAGAGGTGTGTGTGTGTCACAGGCGTGGAAAGTGGAGTTATTGAAGCATTGGGCTGTCTACATCGGTAAATCTCTGGGAAATGAGCCAAGTTGACAGAGAAAAGGTTTTCATGAAAATTCTCAGAAGCTTTCTCTTTTATTTGGGATGCAGCACAGAAAACGGGCAATGCCCTGTCTGTCCTGAACCGTTGTCCTCTCCTAGACGGGATGCTGTGAGAGGCTGGACGTCACTGCATTCTGTTATTTCCCGTTCTTGCTGCTTTAAAACTGTACCCTCTGTGTGTGCATGCATCTGGGCATGGATGTTCATGCGTGTGTGGGCTGATTCCTCGCATGTCCCCGGGCAAAACACCTGACTTAATAAGGTTGGCCCAACCTCCAGCTGTCTCCCGTGTCGGCAGCCTCGCAGCTTGTCTGGCTCAGTTTATTCCGTTGTTACACGCTGGTCTTCCATGTGAAATTTCCATCCTTTTCTCTTTTTAAGAGAAGCTTGACTGAACACAGTTCAGTCCTCACAGACCACACCTGTTCTCTGCAGGGCACCGGGGAAGTGCTGCTTAACATGCAGGGGAAGTGATATCGTGTACACTGCCAGCGGTTTCAGAGGAATCCTGCGATGCGTTATCTATATTTAGGGATTCAGGAAAAGAACGAGGCTTCCATGTGACGACTAAAGCAATAAGACGTTGCCAGCGCTGCCAGCTCGTTGACGTAGTAATGCAGTTAAAAAGCACTGGAAACGAGCTAACTGCATGTTTTTCTCTTTCGATGGAACAGCACAGGGTGAAACAAACATGTGAGTCAACGACTCACAGCGTCATTGGAGCGTTTCTAACAAATCAAACAAAAAGTTGAAACCAGCTCGATTTGTAGCGCATCAAACACAGCGGCAAGTGTACAAAAAACATTTGCATCTGCCAAAGTGGAACAAGTGTATTTTTAGTTTAAAACGCTACTTAAAGGATGAGTTGGTTATCAAATGTTTCCAGAATCATTTCTTTGGATTGACTACTTCATTAGGCTATTTATGTGTAGAGAATAACATGTGTAGCGATTAGACAGGGTGTTTTTGTGTTGTCTTCCTATTAGCGTTACTATTCCTTCTTTTTTTTTTTTTTTTTTTTTTTACTGAATTCCACAACTACCAATTGCACTATGGTAACTCGTTTTATCCTTTTAAAAACTTCACTGGTTTCATTTAGCATATGAATGAAATACATTCCTTGCAATATAACCGTTACCTGTAACAAGTGACGTAACTGAAATTCAACATGTCTCCATCTTCTCCTCTCAAAGCTTCTCCTCAAAAATCATAAAAAAAATGTGACCATGTCAGATATTTTGGAACCCGTTTCATCTAAATCGGTTAACGGCGAGCCATGCCTCAGGAAATTGACTATGCACGTCTGTGTTGTAGCACACAAAAGAAGACACGCACACACACACACACACACACACACACACACACACACACACACACACACACACACACCTGTACACCCATCTAGGCTCGGTGTCCTCTCCCGGCCATCTGGGCCATCCATCAGGCCTCCTGAGCAGGTCTAATCCAGAGGGGAGTATCTTTTTACAAGAGTCCCATTAGTTTATGAGCCGTCTGCTCCCTGGCGCCATCACTTTGTCCTCTAGATGAGTTAGACCGTTCAGGACTCTCTCTCACGCAGCATTCAAGGTTTATAGGAGGGGAGCTTAACTTTTTAATGAACTGCATGATAAAGGTGTCGTCCTGATTCTATTGTTTTTCTGACCTCACTGACAAAATTGCGTCAGGTGACACGCCTGCATTTACCTACGTTTTCCCCCATTGCAATGTCATCCCCGGCCTTCATGGGTATCACACAGGTGGCACACATTGTAATCGCAGAGACGTTCTCTTACGGCTGCATTTAAAAGCAGTGCACGTGGAACAGTGTCGATTTTTGGATTTGCCGAGGTAGCTGAGGAAGTACAAACCCCAGATTTGGCACGTGTGCGTGTGTTCACGTGCACGCGCGTTGCCGAGAACCTTGTGGTGTTTTGCCCCAGTGGTCGCGCTCCGTCTGAATGATGCCTGAATAGTGCATGGCTCCGGCCCGCCAACCGTCTTCCCTCCCGCTCCCGTCAGCGCCCTGCTCAGCCAGCACTGACTGACAGCGCGTCTCGCTGCCTTCTGTTCTTCTCACTGGCCTTCGTACACAACCATGCACACTGGCAGGTTGACTGACTGACGGACTGACTGACTGACTGACAGACAGGCAGACATGGCAGGAGGTGCGGCAGCACACATCGCACACACACACACTCAAATTTCTTTTTTTTTTCCTAACACGACCGCCTCATATTGCTCGGTTGTTTATTTATAGTAGGAGCCCTCACTCGGCCAGTTAAGCTCCATAGTTTCATCTTTTATTTGTTAATCATATGAATTGTGTGTGTTTTGATGACAATAACAAAGTAAACATTTAGAACTCACATTTCTTAACACAGACTTCGAGGTGGTTCAGGACGGAGGTGAAAACATAAATGGTCTGTGGCCTTGCTGAATTGGCTGATGGCTGATTTTGGTTGATCCTTGATTCAAAAGCTCTGTGATGCGTTGAACCACTAACCAGCTCTCACTTCTTCCTTCTTAAATTGTATCTCTTTAGCTCCTCTCTGTCCTGTTGTGGTTACAAACATGTCGGTTACATTATATCAACTTTCAATGTGACTCCGATCGAGGGGATTTAACTTCTGGAGCAGAAGGCCCCTGTTTGTCATGTAGCCACAATGGGGAAAGAAATGGTCCTGTGACCCACAAGCAAGTGGCTCAAATCTCCATGTCGGCTCAGTTGAGGTGGCCTTTAGCGAGGCCCCCAACCCCACCTGCTCCACTCGCGCTGCTGTCCGCAAGGACACACGAGTGGCTGAAGTAGGAAACTCCACCGTGTGTTAATCCGGTGACCTTCCCTCGCTAAGATGCCGTTTCCGATTACTTTTGGTTGTCGCGGTTGACTAAATACGTCAAAATAAAATACAAACGTGGTATTTAGTTCAATGTTGCCCTTCTGAATGTTTCAGGAGTCATTGAGCATTCATTACCTCTGAGGGTCCCACGTCAGAGCAGCTGTTGTGGGGTGTTCAACAGAAGGTACATGGTGTCCTAATCACCCCCCGTGGTCCCCAGCTTAACTCCAGCCAAGACAAAGTGCACCCCTGTAAGTTCATGCATAATGGAAGACAGCATACACTAGCAGCGGTTGCCCTTGAGTTGCACATTGCTGACGTTACAGGTGTTTTTCATGCCGGTGAGGAAAATAGCTTCCTCCGGGGTGGAGCCCGTCTCCCCAGAACCAATCCCCACGAGGTCTGTGCCTGCCAGCATGATAAACACCCACGGTACTGATAACACTAATTCCAAAGCATGTGTATAATAATGTTATATTTTATTGGTCCCGCAAGGGGAATTCTGCTTTCGCCTGCCCCCGCTTGCACTTGTATATGTACCTTTTTGAAATGACAGCCTGTGGGGTGAATTGACTGTAAATTGCTTTAATGAGTTTCCTTCGCCTTGTTCCTGTAGAGACCGGTTAGAGAAATGTCTTCGCAGCGTCAATTAGTATTTTTATTTCTTTAAAGCTGTACAGATTACTATGTTTAAAGAGGACTGACAGATTTGTCAGCTAGAAATGGCTTGTTTGCATTATTAACTTGGCTCACCGAAACCGACGGACAGCTAGTCCCTCGTCGCCCGCGGGACAGTTGCGCAAACTTTTTTCCTTTTTTTTTTTTTTAATCCACATTGTGACAAGTGACCGCTGAGCAAAAACAACAGATTCATTTTCAAAATGTCACCAAATGCCTTTAATTTATTCCGGTGGGGCTCGGGCTCGGCTGTCTCATTCATAATGCACAGGAGATGCCCCAGAGAGTCAGATATACTCTCCGCGAGATGAGCCAGCCTCACACTAATGAAACGACATCTGCAATTTAGCCCGTACGCCAACTGTGCTCACGCCGGCCTCTCCGTCACTGCCCACTTTGGGGCAATGGAGATTGCTTGGTATGGACACATTTCCTGTGAGAGTGTATTTGCATTAGAATAAAACATCACCACGGAGTCCTTTCAAAGATGGATTATGGATTACATATAGTCTACGGCGGGTCTGCTTTCAAAAGCGGCATTTTGGCCCCAGGACTAATTAAAATGTGTGAAACTGGAGGAGCGAGCTGAAAACATCTTTACTAGTGGAGTTTCCCTGTTCTCCTTTCATGTACTGTACCAGCACAGTGCATCAGTGCTACCTGGGTCTATAGGGCATCCGGGCTCACATAGGGGGAACTGTGATTGGGCTGCAGAGGTCCATCTCTCAGCTGGAGAGAGTTTGGAAGACAGCGATTTTCCAGAGTAGGGAGCTGTGTTTGCACTTTTCCGCGTGTGATGCATGGGTCTGACGGGCACATCATCTTGTTCCGCCGGCCACAGGGTGCCAAGTAAATATTTGCCCTTTGCCCTTTTCCGCACTCTTCCACCCACACACACACCGAGCACACATTTGTTCCTCCACAAGCCTCTCCTGCATTACAAAGTGTTCGCCCGAAGGGGACGGGGCTTCCTGGGGATCACTGCAGCATCGGGACTATCGGCCGCCTCGCGCCTCGCATGCTCTCACCCCTCCCCTCTGTAACCCCCCCTACAGGGAGATTAATGACATGTGGGGGAAATATAACATAGTTTAATTAAGCCCGGCCCCACAAGATTCATGGACTCATTTCTTTGTCCGACAGTGCAAATGAAGGTTCAAAAGGTGCGAGGCGAGAGGAGAGGCGCCGTTGACGAGCTGTTAAGAGAGTAATGAATATAGAGGTGCACGTAGGCGAACCCCTTCACCCTGAAAGTCTTGTACTTTGTTGTTAGCGCCTTCCGCAGAACTTCGCTGCGGCCGTCCAGCTCCACAAGGTCGACGTCATTGCAAGCGTTCAGCCGTGGGGCCATGCACTCACAGGTGCCGGGGCGAAGAGATTGGAAATCTAGCAGTTTTGAGCTGTGAGAGTTGATGCCAATTTGTAAAACGTATGAACACATGTTCTTTGTCGTGCGGTTGTGGCGGTCGATTGCCACGGCTCGTGAATTGGTCTTTCCTAAGCCTGCAAAGAGAGGGTGCGCTCTAACGAACCGCGCTGGGACTGAAAACAATTTCGCCGCAGAGACGGGGACCACAGTGGCAATTCAATTTAGCCCACGCTGACATTAATATTGCATTATATTGTGTCAGTTGCATTAGGGGTCGCTTGATGAAGAGTTTTCCCTGTTTATTAAAACGGAAAACCAGCGGACATGATTCGTTAAAAGACCTCTCCAATCAATTTCGCGTTGGACTCCTTCTAACATTGTCTGATGGCATTTTCTTTTATAGAAATGATCAAAATCGATGCAACAGAACCAATTTAAGTCTATGCATTCTTCTTCCTTGTCAAAAGCTACTAATGTAGCTAATGTGCTTGCTGCACAAGTCTGTCACTGCACTAATATCGAATATGATCATCTAATATGAGTGAAGATTCAGCAACCGGACTTGGCAACGTCTCGCCTCCTATTTTGTTCTGAAATGGTGTTTCGCGGACTGCTGAGGTGAAATAACTCCAATAGTTTACTAGCAGAGCATTTCCCCGTTTCCAAATGCATCGTGCACATAGGATTGTGGGTCTTTGAGCAGCGCAGATTTTAAAATCCTCTGAACGAAGGACTCAGTCAAAGGAAGGACCCTCGACATAAAACAGTCCTCAACGCACCGAGTTAGATGACGTGGCTCCTTTCTGAAAATCCAGGGGTTTGAAGGATCCTTCCTCGAGTGACATCACTTGAGGCAGTTGATCAGATTTCACACGGCTCCCTCTGGAGCCGCAAAGGCTTTACGCAACCTTTTCACATATGCAGTGATACTCCCGAGGCCCGTAAGTATACTTTGATGTGTAGAATTGATGGCCTTCACCGTTTAAGCGTCTCATAGTGCCAATCTCAGGAAACTGGCAAATTGAATTTACAGGCACAGTCCTATCTATGCCTGAAAGCTACAGATTCTGGGAGAGGCAAATGCTTTTAATAGAAGACAGCTTTCCCTGTGTCTGGATTACGTCTGTGAATGAAATGATGTCTGCACTCACCATAGCCTGGTAGCAATACACACACACACACACACACACACACACACACACACACACACACACACACACACACACACACACACACACGTTGCCTTCTCCTCTGGTCCTGCGGTGAGGGAAGGGGCAAAGAGACACAGATAATCTGTAGAAAACCTGCAGCAACTTTGCAACTTTTATGGCCGGTGTCCTATCTGAGTGATTCTTCTTCTTCTTCATCCGTGTTTTTAAATGCGACTCGCTGCTGCACAGGTAACCTTGGGGTATTTGAAACCTCTCCATACTGTGGGGCTCCGACTCCCTCCGATCCAGCAGAGCCGTGCTTTGCACTACATCCCCGTATTGAATTTCTATATAATTAAAGTCACTGGGGACAAGGTAAGGGAGAAATCTTAAGTGGAAGATGCACAGGAACTATAGTGAATAAATAGCTTCTCCCATCAGCTGAACAAGCTCTAATGCGTTTCACTCAATTTGGCCAATGGACTTAGCCCATTGCTGTTTAGCTGATTGTTATTTCCTATTCTGCTATCTGTCTCTGTCTCTCCATTGCATTTTCCTTGAAGAACAGGCAAGGCAGAGTCATTTGGCAGCTCTAATCAATACCGTTCACTCTGTGCGAAGGGCTTATCAATTTCCAGCCTGTGCCTTGAATTCGAGTCAAGGGAGGATTTGGCTTATGCGTTGGGTACAGTTGTTTTTTATATATATTTTTTTAAATTTAATTACGGTAGTGCCATTTCATTTAGACCGGAATAAATTCCTCCCCTCTCCCCCCTTGCTCTCTTGGGTTGCAGGTGGCAGCGCAATTACAAGTGAAGAGATTTCTATTGTGTTTTTATGTTTGCCTCAGCTTGGCCGTGGCAACTCATCTTGTTGAATGCTAATGGCGGGGGGCGGGGGCGGGGTGGCTGTAGACCTGCAGGGCCCGGGAAAAGGCAGACCTATCTGTGAATAATGGATGAGTTAATGTTCTCATCCAGGAACCTCCTAGTTGTTAAGCAATACTACTGAAGAATGTATACAAACAGACACCGTATATCTTGAACATCCTAAGCTCGCCGGTCCTGGTAGACAAGGTCACTCATTGATTTCACCTCCCTCCAGGATTAGTTATTTAGCTGAATAACGTGTGTTCTGAGGAAAATAGCTCTAAAAGGAAAGCACAGTGTGCGGGTCAGAATATCGGTCTTATTGGTATATAATGAACTGGATGGCGAGTGAGCCCCGAGCCAAAACCATGACCGAGGCACTGCTCCAAAGCTTCCTAGCTTTCTTTTTGATCCGAGGAAGCAAAATCACCTCCAGATTTATTTTACATTATAGCCGGCCGGCTGGGAGATCCGGCGGGGGGAGAATCTAGTTAATAATCCACTTCTAGCCCATGAGACGATTTCAGTGAAGTAGAAGAGCGACAGGACTGGAGGTTTTGACAGTGAGGACATGGTTGGTTTGCTAGTTTGTTGATTTAATGGTATCCAAGTATGATTTTGTGTCTACTGTTTTATGTCGTTGTTCTAGTAACATATGTGTTTCAAAAACAACTTCCATCCGAGGAAGCAAAATCCTACACCTTTTTTATTCTAGTCTAGTTCTTATGTTTGATTTAGGGATGCACCGATACCTCGGTGGTCGATACTGCGTTAAATACTCGTACTCGCATCGGTTTCAATGGCCGATACCAAGAACCGATACTCACTCAACAGTATTTCACTACAACAAACTGGTCGCGCTTTGTGGAGAAGCAACCCCGTGGCGGAGCCGGAGACACTCTTCTCTGTCTCAACTGTCTCAACTTCTGAGCAGCCAATCACGCTATCCAAGTTGTTTTGCCGTCCAATCAGATGGCCAGTTTGTCTCAACAGCAGAATCTGGAGCCGCCATCTTGGATCCTCGCTACGCAGCGCTCACTTCTTTCAATAGACAGGAGAAAAGTGAGACGCGAGTACAATACAAGACTTTATCGATATTGTGCTTATTAACCGGTGTTGCATACGTGTGTATGACATATTAGTGCTCATATTAGTGCTCTTGTTAGTGGCTGACAGCCCCGGAGTTACTTGTAATCAGTCCGTCCCAACGCGACGCAAATGTTTCGCGCGACCAGATTACATGTAAAGTCTATGCACAGACGCGTGTGGTTGCGACAGACGCAAATTTACGCCGGCGGCACGTTAGACGCGAGAGTTGAAATTTTCCATATTTAATACATCTATAATTGAGAAGCTCTGCGCGTCATCACCGCCGTCCTGCCGGTTTGAATCAAACGGCTGCTGATCCACCTGAAGTAGCGCTGGCAGCGGCCTCATTCAGACGCTGTTGTGCGGCTACAGATGATATTATTGTAGCCGAGTGTCTGTTGTGTGTCTATATTTGTAATTCTAATAAAATGAAAACACGCTGCAGGGTAACTTGAACCACTTTTTTATCTCCTTCACACACGTATATCCCACAATTCCACTCTTTTCCTTTCCGTTTCTCCCTCCACAATAAAAGCACCGGAAACATAACTTGGAACACAGCTTCCTATATAATTGCTCGATCCCTAATATTATCGCTTACATTATGAACCCGGACACGGGGCGTTTTATGGTCCGACATTAGAGGGACTTCCACAAGAAGTTTAAAGCTTGGGATAGCCTTCTGTTAATTTTGTACTATAGGCTTGACATAATCTGCAGAGGATAAAATAAAATCTGCCTCCAAATTAATTGCACTTTCATGGAGACCAAATCTAAGAAGTATCGGTATCGGTACTCGGTATCGGCAAGTACACAAATAAAAATATCGGTATCGTATCGGTTTGTAAAAAATGGTATCGTTGCATCCCTAGTTTGATTCAGCAGGAGGGGGTTGAAATAGAAGACACAGGTTATTAAATGCCAGAAGACAAAGCAACATCTCCTGTCTGACCCCTTCACCCATGCTGTCTTACTGTGTGCGTGTGCTACAGAGAGACGGGGTTGGACGGTCTGTGTAACAGCTGACATTTAGCCATATTTTCTGGGTCTTCATGGACCCATCGGGAACTACTCTTTGCCAATTTAAAAGTTCAATTTTCTCACCTCCAGATTTATTTTACATTATAGCCGGCCGGCTGGGAGATCCGGCGGGGGGAGAATCTAGTTAATAATCCACTTCTAGCCCATGAGACGATTTCAGTGAAGTAGAAGAGCGACAGGACTGGAGGTTTTGACAGTGAGGACATGGTTGGTTTGCTAGTTTGTTGATTTAATGGTATCCAAGTATGATTTTGTGTCTACTGTTTTATGTCGTTGTTCTAGTAACATATGTGTTTCAAAAACAACTTCCATCTCAATATCTCTTGGGGCTGTTTATGGCGTCATTCTTTATCGGTGGTCCGAAGGATTCAGAACGAGGGAAGGGAATAGAGCTCGACTGATGGTGGATTTTTGAAGGCTGGCACCAATAACGATACATCAGATTAATATTTGAAAATTCTCCGCACAGCTATATAATGCATTCTGGTGCAGGTCGTGCCCAGGCAATGAGAGAGGAATCATAAATCAACAAGGAAAATACGCATTTTATGCAAGGGAAGCTGGTTAGTTAATGTCAGTCAGTTAAAAGATCAAATGGTTTTACAGTGTGCAGCAATCCCATTCTTCATTATCAATAATATGTACCAACATCTACGGAACAGAAGGACTTTATGTGGCTCAATGATTGACTTGTCAGAAAGACTTCAATTACCTCAAGCATATCTTTTGCATTTCTGTGCCACAATCTGCCGTTCTATGCCACATGGACTTATCTCTGATGATCGTATATTGATGGATAATATTGGCGAAAGCTTAAACTTTTGCCGCATATTATCGGCGTGTCATTTATCGATCGAGCTGCAGGGGAAAATCAAAGCCTTTGTATAAACCGTTTCACCGTGGTGAATCTAAAACATTTCTGTTCTTGTTTCACAGAGGAGCTACGGAAACTCAGCTGGTCTGGAATCCCACGACAGGTCCGACCGATAACGTGGAAGCTCCTTTCAGTAAGTTGTACGCACAACACACACACACACACACACACACATACAATGTACATTCAGGCATTGACACAAACACCAATTTGTGTAAAACATAAAACACGTGCATACGGGCATGCTTTAGTAAGGCGAAAACCTATGTAACTCATTCATAAAGCCGCAAGTAAATACCCGGATTCATCAAATGCACACACACACACACACGCATGCGTACACGCACACACCCGCGCGTACACACATTGTTTAAACAAATGAAGAAGAAGAAAAAAAGCATTAGAGGATCTTAGGCGCACACGCACACAAACACACAAAAAGTTGCTGTCGCGTTCTCTCTCCCTCCCTCCTCTTTTTTGATTTATGAAGACTGGTACCAGTCCTTCTTTTTTCCAAACTTCAATAGGGAAAATTAATTGCGAGGCGCAAATAATTTATTCATGAGACACGCGGTGTGTTTACTCATTAAGCCATTGTTGTGGTGTACGGCTCCCACTCTGCAGAGAGAAGACCGGCTTTTTGAACGCCATGACTCCCCCATTAATTACCGCACAATAGCTAATGTGCCGCAGAAAAGATGTCATTAAAAGGTGTGTGTGTGTGCCTGTTTGTGTTTTTTTTGGTTGGTGGGAGGTTACCAACTGGGTGCTTTAACCATTAACGGCTGCTTTGTTTGTTACTCTACTGAAGTGGGGGCTCATAACGGCAGATGAAGTTGCAAAGCTTTGGGTGTAGCTCTCTCTCTCTCTCTCTCTCTCTCTCTCTCTAAATCAACTAATTTACTATGATGTAATAATAAGTAGCATGTAGCCTAATAAGTATATAAAGTAGTTTAACTTGCTGCAACATTCAAATAATGAACACATTCATTCATAAACAATTATAATTCAAGTCTACTTTGATGTCAATTATTTTGCACTATTAGTTAAGTAACGTGTTAATGCAGGACTTTTCCCATCCATTTTGGGAAATGGATGGGAACTTTGAAGAGAGTAAGACGGGCCGTTTCCCCACGCTTACAATCTCTATGCTAAGCTTTGATAATAAAAGCTAATGGCCCCCTGGCTCTCGCTCCATATTTATCCTACAAACGCGAGAGTGATATCGATCTTCTTATCTAACCCTCGGCAAGAAAGCAAATGAGTTTTGCCAAAAATGTCAAACGATTTCTTCAAAGTCATACTTCACCCAAAATCTTTACGTATAAAATATTCACTCTGTATATAAAATATTCAAGTCTATGGTAAATTGACTGTACTTGTATAGCGCTTTTCTTATCTTCCGACCAGTCGAAGCACTTTAACACACTACATGTGGTCATTCACTCATTCACACACATTCATACACTGATGGCGACCACGCAATGTGCCACCTGACCATCAGGACTCCGCTAAACTAATCATTCACACACATTCACACATTCGCACAGCTTGCGGGAGCAATTTAAGCGTCTCGCCCAAGGACACGTCGACATGGACTAGCGGAGCCGGGGATCGAACCGCCGATCCTCTGATTGAAGGACGATCCTGCTCTACCACTGAGTCGCACCACACAGTCAAGTCAAGTAGAACTTTATTCGTCCCCGGAGCCGCAATTGGTTGTGCAGCAGTCAAAACAGTAATAACACAGAATCAAAACACACACACGAGGCAGTTAAATATAACTTCTTATAAAAAGTACAAAAAACATACAGTACATAAGTAAAAAAATTACCAAACGTGGGTTGGTGATTAAGCTGATATTAGACTAGATATAAGGCTGGCTGTCACACGGGATGGATTTTGCTTTCTTACGGAGGTTTCTGTTGAGCCTCTGCCTCTGCTCCAGAACTGGGATCACCATATTTCAAGGCATTTTTCTGTTTTAGATTGAGAGAAGCAACCCAACAGACGAAGAGCAAGTAAAAATCGACTCAAATTATAGACCCATAAACCAAAGGGGACCTGTCAACCGCAAACCTAGCCAGCTTCCTCAGACAATGAAGGCTCCTCTGGCCTTTCTACACAACATATCGGTGTTGCGTTCAAAGCTCAGCTTATTATTGATCACGATGCATCCCAACCATTAACGGTAGTGAGACGGGGTGTGAGTGAGGACGTCTAAAACAAATACTGTATCTTTGGTCTTTGACACGTTCAACTCAATATAATTTGTGACAGGAGCATGGGGCTTTTCCTCTTCCTTCAGCCGGCTCACTGTCACCGTATCATCTGGAAACTTCACCATGTTTTCAATCTCACTGAGGGAGGACACAGCACTGGGAAGAGAGAAAAGTCCATTCTGAGATCGGTAGGGCAGGGAATCCAAGACCCAGCCAGCAATAGTCTCCGATGCAAAGTTTTTCAGTGCCGGTTAAAACCCATCTGATCGTAGTCCCGGTCAAATCCATCAGAGTTGAGGAAAGTCTCCGTGGGCTGGATCTTAGATCCAGAGTGAACGTGCCAACGTTCGGCCGTCCGCTCCATGTTACTGAACACAATGCCACGATGTTGGAGCAGACGATGCCAGAAAAGAAGAAACGGGTTCAAAGAAGCGTGATGTAAACGGAACAAACGGACCGAGAGAACTCTGATAAATCAAAGGTGCTCAGCTTGAATGCTTTGCAGGGTTTTTTAAGGCTTCTACTGCCGTAGTCTACTCATCTGTCGTGTCTTCTCGAAGCTGTGAAGCCACAAAGCCTCGCAGCTCGTCGAGAGCTCGTTCATTTCCTCAGTTTAGGAGCCACTTTTAAGTATTTGATTCACAAGCTGTTTTCTTCCAGAACCAAGCTGGTGCTTTGATGTCAGGTTTTGTCTTTTTGTTCCTCCCTTTCCACGGACACGGACGGATCGGACACCATTTCAACACGTTTGATGCAGTGTAATGGAATACAACTCCTATCTTCATTGCGGACGCACGTCTCCAGATGACTTCGATAAATATACAGTGGGGCTTAAGATCCACACCCGAGGGTTTCTCAGGCTTAGGTTCCTAGTGCCTCGCGACGGCCACAATCGTCCCCGGGTTAAATCCAAGGTTTGGATTAGAGCGAAAAGTGGGCACAGTGTCAAAAGCAATCATATCTTCTGAAGTGTCATAACACTTGACTGCCTTCTCTGTCCTGTCTGTGGCGCGATCCAGTGGAGAAATAGATAGGAGGGATCAGGCTCGAAAAATCTATTCACACACACGCTTGTATTCCATAAACTTGGCAGTGGCACCTAATAATACTTCACTCCAGTGGTGTCCCTGGTGCCCTTCTCCTGCTCACCAGAGTGCACCAACTATTTTTCCTCCTCTCCTCCAGCCGGCATGCTTGAGCCACACTCTTCTTTACCCGACAGAAACTTGAAACAGGTTTTCACCACTCGGTTGCATTCACCGCCGCGTCACACAAAACGTGCATAACTGTTCCTGGCTTGTGTTCTCCAACAAGAGCGATGATTAGCCTCTCTCCCTGGATAGCGCCACCTACCCCCCTTTTCTGTATTTGATAAAGAGGCTCCACAGGTTGCCCCCAGCTTTAGAAACGCGCCCGGTTGAACTTCCTATGATTTCCGAAATAATACCGTTTTTATTTCATTATTTTGAAGAGCCTTTTGTGTCCGAGCCCGAAGGAGAACGAAGAAAATTAAATGGCTTTGTGAGAGAATGTCAGCCCGTGGCATTATGTACATTTGCTAATGGAGTGTGGCTGTTAAATGTGAAGTGGGAGAGAGCGGAAAAACCAACTGGCTGAGGAAATATTGGCAAAGCTAAAGGCTTGTATGAGATGTATCGGGGAGCAGTAGGGACATATCTAGGTATTTATGCTTAGCTGTTACCTCACAACAGCACACATAATTAAATTGCCTGAGAGAAAAGAGCAGTGCTTTTTTACTTTCTTTTTTTTTTAATGTATTTTTGTTCCAAGCGAGGCTGACCCTGTCCCTAGATGGTATGCATCTTAAGAAGCATCTCAATCCTTGGATAGAACATGTTGTTCCTCTTGCGTTTGTACACTGTATTGGATGAGAATTGCAGCTCAATATTCACGACTCAGACCTGAGCATGTAACCGGATCCAGGGTGTTTGTCTTAGGTTTGAATATGTGCAGGGAAAATGCACTCGTTTTTGATTAGATTAACGAATGCATATATTCATTTCTGTTTCACGGAGGGCTATCATGACTCTCCACATCCATGATGCCATTTTATTTTCAATTTATTCCTTTTTTCCCACCAGCACTGGTTGCCATCCCAGTGTGACACACAGAGAGGGCAGTGTTGTTTTGTGGCCGGAGAACAACTGTCATGTGCATCTTCAAGTTCTTCTGGTATCCAGTGTGAGGAATACGCAACACTAAGGCCATGTGCTCAAGTTTAAATCATTCATTTGAATACATCTCAACAATAACTTATTTCATAGGTCAGTTGGGAACAAGCCACGAGGTTCCTTCACAACAGTACTTTACTCTCCTCTCCCAAGACGAGCCGACATGTCCTGCCTGTCCTAACCCTGCACGGTGACCCTGTGGAGCATAATCTACGAACTGTAGTTTTTTCTTTTTTTCTTTCTGTTAATGGCGCCTTAAATTTGAGGGAAGAATAAGTCATGCAGTTGCAGACTCACGCCTCCTTTCATCCGCACCAGTTGCAGTAAGTCACGGTACCAAATGGATTCCTATGTGGACGTTTCCAAATTCAAATCGTGTCGCGAAACTCAGTGTACCAGTTGTACGCAGAGACACAGCGGCGGGAGCAAAGTTCTTTCTCTTCAACTTTTGCTGTGCCCGTGGTGGGACGGTTTGTTTCCAGTCTACTTCCAGAATGATGGGCCCGCTAAGTAGAAATCACTTTAGATTGCGCAAGGACTAAAAAAATAAATAAAATAAAGACCAAAACGATTTAATCTAAATTCCCCAAATGGATTCCCCAAGCATATGTTTTCTTTTTTTTTACAAAGAGCTTACTGAAGTGGAGGACCCATTAGAGGGATGGAAGGATGGAGGAGTAGATTGGTGCAAGGAAGAAGGAAGAGATGAGGTTTTTGTAGGCTGATTAACAGCGGCAGGAGGAAGCCACATTTTGTACCACTGGCCGGTCATGCGGAGACGTCTCTGCCTTCCACTTTCTGCCTTCCATATCTCTGTTTAAAAAAATATAAATAAATCTCCACTCGCCCTTCTTAACCAGTGGACCACAAATGAAATGGAAATTAGTCACTCGGGTTCAAGCGTAATTACACTTGCATCTTCGGCACTTAATGCACTTTACTGCGAGATATTCTCCGTAATTCTCTATTTTCTAAAAGGAAGGCTCGTCGCTTGTGCCGACTGCATCCTCTCCCTTCGAACCGGTTCTTCATTGAACACATACAATTATGTTAAAAATTACAATTATTGCACAGTGTACCAGCCGGGGTAATCCGATAAACCAGAGGCCAATATTGACACGTTGGCACATTGGAGTATTTCAGTTTTTCTGATACCCAGTTATTAGTGATAAAGAGCAGTAATAAAAAAAATAAACTCACAGCATAGTGTGTGACACAGCTTGTGTCCTCTTTATAGTCTCCAAATCCCCCCGAGTGTGTGTCCCACCGAGCAGTAATGCAGCTGCAGTGTGATTGACCTCGGCGAAGCTGTCCATTAACCTTCAACACGCACATGCTCTCCTCTCCCTCATTCGGCAGAGTGCACACCGCACGTGGTTGTTGTAGCTGGCCGGCTTTGGTCCGTGTGCATTTGCATATGGAGCAGTTTCAACATGTGACGCGTGGACATTTTTATTTATTTATTGTTTTGGCAGAGGCCTGGGCAGCGAAAAAAAAAAAGTCCCAGTCAGTGCTTAGCCTGAGTTCTGCGACCGTCTGGCGGATGAGTGAGGAGTCTGTCTGTCTGTCTGTCTGTCTGTCTGTCTGTCTGTCTGTCTGTCTGTCTGTCTGTCTGTCTGTCTGTCTGTCTGTCTGTCTGTCTGTCTGTCTGTCTGTCTGTCTGTCTGTCTGCCTGCCTGCCTGCCTGCCTGCCTGCATCTTGCACGGTGCTGCTGGTTATGAAAATATTCCCATTCATGTCTTTCAGGGTTAACCCCCCAAAAAGAGAATGTAAAATACTTTGAATTACAATATTATTAAAGTTACAGCAGATGGGCTGGCGGGGCACTTAGAAAGCGCATGCATGCGTGTGTACACGCCTCTAGACTCGACAGGTTTTTTTCCGGGGGCCTTGTGTACGTAAATAAAAAATACAGAAAAATAAATGTAAGAGACAGCCAGAGCGATGAAGAGCCTGAGCTCTGGTCCTCCGCAGCAGCTCTCCGCCTAAACATTTACCAGGAACTCTTTCTAAGATCTGAGCGTGGGGTTTGGTCCTGACCTGACCTGGCCTTGGATCTTTTCCAGCTAATGCAGCCGAACATTAAAGCACTTTATACTCTGCATCAGTAAGGATGAATTTTTTTTTCTCGAATAATGCAGATGGAAAAGAAAAAAAACTACTTTTAGCCCAAAAGTGGTAAAACTGTTTTACATTGGACTCCACATTGATGTTCAGAATAGTATTTGAATTAGTATGAGCAATACATTTTCTGTCAACTCACTAATTGATTAATCGACAACAGTTGCAGCTCTAATCTAAGTAACGCACACAACCAAACCACGTGGCTGAGTGGCAGGTACCAAATGTTTTTTAACATTACATATACCTTATATAAATATAAAACATGTAAAGTAAAAGGGGCTTTGTAGGTCTAACGGCGCGACACATTCCAGCTTTGTTTTTACTATTTTGTCATGTTTGAGTTGCGTTTTGAAGACTCAAAACTGTGAATATTTCAGAGCCCCCCGGTCCCATTGCTCGCTTTTAATAGACTTTTAGATTTGTTGTTCAGTTTGGAGTTGACTTTCTCCTCATTGCATAAGCCTGACTGCACAAGGAGGATGCACACTTTCCCAAATGCATGCCCAACATGAACCCTCTGACAAACACACTCCCAGAAGCATAGCCACGCACACAGACACACACGCACACGCACACACAGAGAAAGGTAACTCCCCGAAGAGGCCCAGAAAGCACTTGGTCAAGCAGCAGAAAGTTTTCTCTGCAAAGTGAAGTGTGTCATTTACAGAGCGTGTAATCCCAGGAGTCGGGTTTGTGATTTGAGCTTGGCCGACGGACTTAAAGCCGAGGTTTTTAAGACCGAGAGGCTCATTAAATGGTATACGCTGGCAGACAAATAATTACGAGAGAGACACAACATGTAACAGTCCGTTTCAGACACGGAGAAGATGGTTTCACTGAGTGTCCGCCGAGCTGAGTTAATGAGTCCCATGTGGAACACGCGAGCGCGCCGGTGTCACAAATAGACAGGTATATTAGCTCGGAGACCATTACCCGTTACTTGCTCAAGTTTATAGGCGCATGTGCTAGAATAAGTGCAATGCTTTAAGGATTAATATATGTTCATAGCACATTACTGACCTTCAGGGCAATTTTAAATAACCACATTAATGATAATAATAACTTTATTTAAATTGCTTTGACAATCGAAGCAACAGAAAAAGCAAAATACAAGGTAATATAACAACAGATAGCCAAAACAGTGAAAATATAGTACGCATTTAAACACAGATGTTAGATAATAGATAAAAACATATCAGTACAATAAATACAAAGACGAAGCAACAAAAGCAATAAATGATTTCTCGCAGACAATTTAACTTCAGTGCACATTTTTTCCACGTCTCAGGTTTTTTTCTCGCAGTTCTGAATGAATCGGATTGTTAGAAGTTTGACAAGAGGAATCATTTTCCATTTTTGGAAAGAGCATCATATGAGAGAATCAATACCAAACTCTCTAATGCCAGTTTAATAGTGAGCAGAAGACGGCTAGCTTAGCGTAAAGACTGGAAACAAGGAGACGCTCAGCTAGCCGGGCTCTGTGCAAGGGAGACAGAATCCACCGGGCAGCACTAAAGTGTAAAAAGAAAAGAAAAATAACCATCTTCATCATTTGATACTTTTTTAAAATTTGTATTTACCCCTTCTTTTCTTTTGTCCTTCTCTCGCCCTCCTCTAGGGTTACCTCCCAGCGAACGCAGAAAGAAGAGAGAGCGTCTTGCAGAGGAAGAGACAAGAATATTTTGGCTTCATCCAGCAATACTACGACTCTCGCAACGACGAGCCCCATCAGGACACATACAGACAGGTACATGTGCACGTGCACTTGCACTTTCGCAGGGTCCCGTTTTCTCCTTGTGTGTTTTTAATCAATTATTTTTACATTTCACTTCTAACACGTCTGGATCCCAGAACCTGAAGGACTGAATGAAAAAGGCCACAACACGTTCCGTTTTCAATTACAAGAACAGCTTCTCGTCACTAATGTATTCCCCTCGGTACAGGCGGGACACCTGGCTGTGTGTGTGTGTGTGTGTGTGTGTGTGTGTGTGTGTGTGTGTGTGTGTGTGTGTGTGTGTGTGTGTGTGTGTGTGTGTGTGTGTGTGTGTGTGTGTGTGTGTGTGTGTGTGTGTGTGTGTGTGTGTGTGTGTGTGTGTGTGTGTGTGTGTGTGTGTGTGTGTGTGTGTGTGTGTGTGTGTGTGGACAGCATTCGTCCCTGCAGACAGGATTACTGGAACCAGTCCATTGCTTTTCCTCTTCCTCCCTCATGTACTCGTAGAGCTGTTGTCTGTTTGTCTGCCTGTGTTGACAAGGCGGGAATGTGGTCGAGCTGTGTTCACGGAGTAGAGACAGCCAGCCCCGAGCTTCAGAGAGCTGCTTAAATGAACACTTCTTTTTTTTTTTTTTTAATAATATCTACTTTTACTCTCTTTCTCTCTCTCTCTCTCTCTCTCTCTCTTCTCTCTCTCTCTCTCTCTCTCTCTCTCTCTCTCTCTCTCTCTCTCTCTCTCTCTCTCTCTCTCTCTCTCTCTCTCTCTCTCTCTCTCTCTCTCTCTCTCTCTCTCTCTCTCTCTCTCTCTCTCTCTCTCTCTCTCTCTCTCTCTCTCTCTCTCTCTCTCTCACACCACCCCACACACTCTTTCTTTATTTTAACACTGAACTACTTCCCATTCATTTCGAGCCGATAAGAAACACCAAAGTGGGCTGTCGGTTGCACACACAAAAACACACACATTTCTCAGATTCCGTCCAATTTCCCATCGATCTGCTCTGCCCTGTTCCAGAAAGCTGGCATACTTTGTTTTGATGGCTGTTTGGATCACGTCTTGATGCAGCTTTTTCTGCCAAAATCTGCCTTTTCCAACACCGTTTGTGTTGACGGACTGAGCAGCGATTTTAAAGGACTTTTTTTCGTCTGTGTGTGATTATGTGTGTTTGCACATATGTCGGTTTGGCACCCGAGTTGCTCATGACGGTGGCTTTGTATGTACTCTGTGCCGTTTGAATTATGTTTAAGGGGTTTATTTGTACACATTACATGTACAGGTCTATATGTCTTCTGCGTGTGCTCATATTAGATGGTCCTCCCCATCTGTCCCCACAGTTAGTGTTTCTTCTTGTGTCTGTCCATCTGTTTCTTTTATATATCTGTTTATGTTGTTGGTAACTTGCCCAAGCAGCTTTGGTGTGTATGTGTGTTTATGCATATGGATGTAGCCATTGTAGAAGTCCCAGCTTGCACGGAGAGCTTTTTGAAGTACTGGTGCTGTTTTAGTTCCATCCAAGAGAAAGGGTTGAAAAAAAAAGAAGAAGAAGAACGATCGCTCTTTTTAAGGCTATCAGAGGATGTACGTTGGAGTCGTGTGTTTGAAACAACTGATTGAGTTGCACTGTTAAGGCGGCATCAAGCAATTTGTTTGTGCCCAAAAGGGGCAAAAGTATTTGAGAAAGTTCTCCTCAAACACACTCGCAGCAGCAGAGCCTATGATACGTGCTGGCTCCACTGGCAACTCACCTAAAACCTGTCCATTTTACTTTCAGTCCTGGTTTCTGTGGCATCGCTGCCTACAGTTTTTACACAGGATAGTCGGAGCCATATTGGGCCCCGATGGGCAGAAGGATGCTGCTGAAAGTTACATAGAGGGTTGACATATTTTAAGAAGGGATCATGAGATTAGGACCCAGGTTGAAATGGCGGAATGTCCCTTTGTCAGAAGATCTTACAGCCAAAAACAGGTTTATATGTGGAATATTGAGATGTAGGGGAAGTGTGCGTGTGTGTGCGTGTGCGTGTGCGTGTGCGTGTGCGTGTGCGTGCGTGTGCGTGTGTGTGTGTGTGTGTGCGTGTGTGTGTGTGTCTTTGTGTCTCTCTCTAACACCCTTCTCTCCAATGTCGCTGTCAGATCCAAATAGACATTCCCAGGATGAGTCCTGATTCTTTGGTGCTGCAGCCAAAGGTGACAGAGGTAAGGTGGACAGAGCGGACAGGACTGTGAGTACGGCTCAGTCCCCTCCTGTCGGCAACAGGCCACACACACTCTCCCGTAACGAGCCGCCCCGTCCGGTCCTGGACCATTTGGGCCGGCTCGGCTCCAGCCGCTGTCCTGCATCCGTCTGGCTGCCTTCTGATGAATCTGTCTGCCTGCCGCATCGTCCGTCTGCGGGGCAGACATTCTCTGAAATGGTGTGAACGTGGTCCAGCACACACAACATGTACTCTCACGCACATAATATCCCAGAGACGGCTCCACGTCTGCACACATGCATTCAGGACCAACGCTGCTATCCATTTCAGATCACCGGAAGCCCCGTCTGCATTCAATCAAGGACACCAATCCACTAACTGTTGCTCTCTCTCCATCCCTCCGTCTCTGTCTGTGATGCCCAGATCTGTGCTAACTTGCCCGTTGCTTCAGTGTTTGTCTTTTTTTTTCTTCTCTCTTTCTCTCTCTGCAGATTCACATTGACATACCGAGAACTAATCCTCTTATTCCTCTCTTTCAACAAGCTTCTGTCCAAGAGGTGAGACCTGCTTGCACACACACCACTTACGTAGCAAGGTTTCCTCCTCCCCTCCGGTTTTGGGCAGATGTGGGTGGTGACATCATCAAAATGTGGTACAGTAGTGACGAGTGTCGGGTTTAATAAAAAATAAAAAAAATCGCCGTGGCTTTGAATGCTATGAAGGGATTCAAAAAGGTTAGAAAGTTTGTCTGCCTCGGAGTTTGAAACAGGAAAACCTTCGCTACGGCACGCTGCATGGCCACACACACACACACACACACACACACACACACACACACACACACACACACACACACACACACACACACACACACACAAACTAAGGTTGCATATATAATTATTTATTACCTGCAGTCGTGCATGCGATCAGACACACAACCTCTCAGCCTGCATGGTGAGCGTTCTTTGCTCCGCTCTGCGAGTTCCGCCCAACAAACCATTTCCTGTTACAGTCGGCGTTTTAGGGGATATGAGAACTAATTATCTGAAAACCCTGTTCAGCAGAATGTCTGATAAAACGACAACAATCGGCGGTAGTTAGGGCACATTAGGAAAAACATACGGCGAGGCATACGTTACTGGAATCCTTAACTACTGCATCGCTCTAAGCCGCTTTGGATAACGGTTACTTAAATGCTTAGAATGTAAATGTGGTGCAAGTCACTTTGGTCTCTGCAGCGGTGTGGGAAGTTGCCTCAGCCGGCCTGAGGGACTATCGGCGCCGCTTCCCAGCGCAACTTAACACGGAAATTAACTTGATTCCCTTCATTTCTACGAGGTTAGGTTTATCTTATTATTTCGGCGCTTCTGGGATGTCCTGTCACACATGGAACCAGTGGCCTGAGAAGCAGAGAGCTGAAAAGCCAGATAGAAAAATCCCATAATGAGGCGCAGGCTAATGAGGGGGCCGGGGCTCTCTGGACCCCCTCCGAGTATACACCTACACAGAAGTGTGAGGGCCCAAACACGCACGTGTACACGCGTGGAAATAAACAAAGGGAGGAGACGTGCGAGCATTCACCAGACGCACTCACCTACGTGCACATTAACCCACAAACGCAGTCGCACACGGTGCCACAGCGCCGCCCGCCTTGCACGCGGATGCAACTCGGGGCTGTAGGGAGGGAAATGTGATCAGACAAGAGGGACGTGTAGGATGTATTACTACCGTACGTGTCCTCTCCCATGACTCTCTCTCCGTCTCATCCCCACACAACTCTCCCCTCTTTGAATGCAAAAAGCAAAGCCACCATTAAAGTCGAGCAGCGTGCACCTCACATAGTTTGGTATGCAACCGACTCCAAAGGCCCCCTTTTTTTTTCTTTTCTACATATGATTATGCTGGCCGCGGCGCCACCTGAAAATCACCTCTGCTTCATTTTATTCACTTGTTTGTTGGGCCTGGAGAGATTTAGTCGAGATGGAAGGCAGTCACGGTCTTTTCCATTTCGGGGAAAGAGAGGGATATTAAAGCAATTCTGCTGTGATTTCATAAGTGGGATATAAGTGTTTGATTTTTTCCTTTTCTCTTCTCGTTCTGGAGAACAATGCGGCCTTCACAAGAAGTTGATAATCAGCAATTACAAGTTCCCAACCGCGAAAAGAAAACATTTTGTTATGGCTTCTAAATTGTGAGCAAAGGCTGAAAGGGCAGGATGTATCCCTCTCTGCCACATTCAGGACTCATTACGGATGCTTTTTTTAACGGACGCCTTTAGACTGGTTGTTGATGAACGCGTGGGATATTTGAGCGATTAAACCCATGATGTTTTGACAGAGAGATAATTAGAGCCATTTTGCCGCATCCATTTTCCTCCCTGGCCCCTGGAGAATACGCTCATCGGGGCTCCTCTTGGTCTGGAACTATTTTGAGCCACGGCGTCGCCAGAGATGCTCGGCGTCAGGCGGGGAATCTCGAATCCACTTCGCGATCAACATACTTTGGCGACTGAGACGTAGCTCGCCGTCTGCCGAGGACAGCGTGAACTCTGTTTAAACCTGAAGAAAGTGTTGCGTGGTTGGTGTTTTTGAAGCGAGCCGCTCCTACGCACCGTCCGCATTCACACAAAACCCGCCCTCGCCCCGCAGTAGGTGTGCGTAGGGGTAGCGCGCGCGTGTGCGTGTTCCCTCGAGGTGGTTTCGGCGTGTCGGTGCCCGGCGTGACATATGCATGTCAGCTTTTGAGGCTGCACAAAAGTAGAGTCCCATTATCCGAGCGAGCAGCAGCACCTCTCCATGTTTGATAGATGGGGCTTTGATAAAGAACGAGGAGGTGTGAGGTGTGGAGGCTGCCGACGGGATTTGAGGAGAAAGCCAGAGAGTCTCGCATCTCGCCAATCTCTCTCTGGCCATCTCAACATTGATTGAATTACTTCAAATAGAAAAACATTGCCATTTCTTTTTTCTCCATAAAACCATGAGCTATGAGGTTATTTAGAAAGTGAAAGGGACATGACACATAAGAAAGCGCTCGGTGGGTGTGTTACAGCAAGGGGTGGTGGGGGGTGGGGGGGGTTATCCATTTGAGAAGAAACGAGCTGAACATCACGCCTCCTCTGATTCACGAGGCCTGACGGCATTAAACAGCCACCCATAACGAAGATGGAAGTGTTTGCCGTGCAAAGATATTGAGAATCGGGGCGAGAGAGGAAGATGGAGGAGACGGACTCTGAGGGGAAGAGACGGAGACAAAGAGAGGAGGAGACCAACACCAAAGCAGGGAATAAAGTTCAAAGCAGGATTATTCTTTGTGCACAAAAAAACATGCATCTGAGAAAAAGCAAATACTGAGGTGTTGCTCTGTGCTGAGAGGAAATGGCAAGCTCATTCGAACTGGGCTCACCCGATTCCACCTGATTGCATTACAACAACAGCAGAGTTTGCGTTGTTTGTGTGTGTGTTTGTGTGCGTCTCGTTTCACAACAGACATAAAGACGATAAATTCAGAGAAGGTCGAGATCGCGAGGAGGTGGAATAAAACAGAAAATAACAACACTACATGTTTAACTAAAGGTTTAAACTAGAATCATTGCTCGCTTTAAATGCATTTCCTTCCCCCTTAAATGATTAAAATCCTGAATTGTTAAATCTGTACTTCCCTCGCTTGCGGCCCTTTTCTTGCTCGTCTTTCTTGGCTCTTTGCCAAGTCATTCTGTGCGTTACCGCCGGTCCATAAAGGGCCAGAGCTACTAACGATACGAGCAAAGAACTCCACAGGACGCCTTTCAAGGTTGTTTTTCTAACGCATCCGTAACAACATACGCTCTAATGCCGTGATCATCTAACACGAGGTGATTGCTCTCGTAAAGTAAACCGAGATAATATCGGCTCCAAAAAATCAATATCCTCACCCGCAGGGCTCCTGCCAGACGCTGCTTCCTCACCAGCTTGGCATTGTTCTGATTCCCTCTACAGTCGCCACTCACCAAGTCATCCAAAAAGCCCAATGTTTGGCTGTCAGAGAATAACCGTCGACGGTGTCGGTGAACACGCTTCTTTATCGACGGAGCGTTTTTTAGGGAAGTGAAGAATCAATTCATGAATTGGGTTATCCAGCGGAAATTTGACAGGATTGACAAATTGTCGTGTTTTTTAGCAAACCTTTCCCGGCTTCTAGCCGCTCCATCGCTACTGCTTTTCTCTCCCGTCGTTATTAACGCGCTGCCTTTTTGTGCATTAGTGTGCGTGATGTAGATGTGTGTGTTGTCTGCAAGCGGCTGTTTTTTTGACACCATGTCTCTTGTTTGTGTGAAAGATCTTTGAGCGGATCCTTTTCATCTGGGCCATCCGCCATCCGGCCAGCGGCTACGTGCAAGGCATCAACGACCTGGTCACGCCGTTCTTTGTCGTCTACGTCTTTGAGTACATCGGTAAGTGCCAACCCTCTCCTGTCCACTGCCACTTAAAAACTCCCTAATCTTTTATGTCACACGCTATTGATGTGAGGATCAGTCGTCTCTTGTTCCCTGACCTTTTTACTGCAACTGCTGGCTAACCCACTGGTACATCGCCACAGGTCACCGGGAATTAACCCTTAAGACTCTCTTCCCACAACTTTCTGTCCAGCACACTCCTCCTACAGCTCCTCTTCCATCTACCTGATCTTCTTTTGATTTACCAGACATGTTGTTTCCATGTGCTCCGTTCATCCAGGCGTGCAGCATACGTGTGCGAGTTGGAGCATAACCTCGTAGGCGTGCACGTGCTCGTCTGTTCTCTCCAGAGCCCTCCCGCTGTGTGCATTTATGTCGTGCCACTTTTATTTGAATCCCCCCCCCCCCCTTAATTTCTTTCGCAGCATATAAACACGGTCAGATTTAAAAACGTCATTTCACGACTGGTTTTAATACGACTGTTGAACTGTTGTTGCTTTATTAGAAAAGACATGTAATACATTTAATGAAGAAGGCCTGTAGCTGGATTTGAACCTGGCACATGCTATTTGTAACTTACATTTTTTAAGAATCACAAAATGAGGTGCATAACTTATTTAGTTAAAGCTCTCTGTTTTTGAATCAAGGATTCCTCCATTGGGTTATTTTCAGAGTGAACCCCACTAATGTTTAAGGTAATGGTATTTCCTGTTATTGCACATTTTTTGTATTGTTTTTTTCTCCTAAGAAACCTTTTCAATCTTTTGGTTTTCCCAACAAATAGAAAACAGTGTTTTTAAAGTAACAATTTTGCCGCACTCTCCTCTTCTTTCTGTGCTAAGCGGTGTGAAAGTGTCCAAATGGCAAGCGAGTGGGAATTGCCCCCAAGTTTTTAAGTGGCCATACGTTTCTGCATGCTTCCTCTGTGGCGTGAGCTCTATACGCTCCACGTAAATATATATATATATATATACACATACACACACACACACACACACACACACACACACACACACACACACACACACACACACACACACACACACACACACACCCTGTGTTTTCTTTGTGCTGTGATTTGGCCCATCGAGGTCTTCTCGGAAGCCGCTCAAAACGGAGCCGCCAAGTGGAAACCGCAATGCTCTGCGGACCGCCTCGCACACTCCTGACACTCCACCCATCCATCCATCCATTATCTGAACCGCTTATCCTCTTTAGGGTCGCGGGCCTGACACTCCAACTGTGGTCAATTAGGACCCACGAGCGAAGTGGTGGGGAGCACGCTCACACCCGGCTGGACTCCCCGACTCCTGCGTTTCCCTGCACTGCGTTGGGCACGCGGCATTTTACTCCCAGCTAATGAGCGCTCGTTTCAAAGGCTTTTCTCTACTTTTATTCAAACTCCTGCTTCCTTTCGCACCATGCAACACGATGATGCCACGGTAGCACAACCTACAGTACATCCTCCACAATGAACGTGGATCAACAACATTCAGCATTCCTAACGCCGCTGTTGTTTTAGACTGCATTGGTTTTTAGCTAAGACCGGCAGTTTCCTGCGTCTTGTTCTCTTTGTTTAGCTTCTCTTGTCCCTCACTTTTTCCACTTGTTTCCTTGTATTGTGTTCTCCTGTGTCTGCTCCCTCTGCCTTTTCTATCCCTGTCATTTTCTACAGTCTTCATCCCTGCCTTTGTTTCTCTCCTCTCTCTCTCTCTCTCTCTCTCTCTCTCTCTCTCTCCGCCGTTCTCTGTGGGCGAATCACACTCTTGTCAGATCTTCAAGGTGTCACCCCGCTCTTTGTTCCCCTGCATCTCCATGCGCTGATGAGCCTCGGATAACATACACAGCCACCTTCAAACGTGCCTGGCAGGCGCCTCACATGCTGGGTTGGTGTGCGGCGTGTTGCTGTTGTTGTTGTTAGGTGTTTTGTGACGTGGAGAGAGCTTCGGCTCGTTCATGAGGTAGGACTAATTCTGCTCCTTCTTGTGGAAGGGGTAGGAAGTGTGAGACGCGCTCTCTGGCTCTCCTGCCATCCATTTTTTCCCGTCTTCTACTGCATTGCACTCCCTTTTCCTCCCTCCCTCCCTCCTTTTGTGCGTGAGCTCATGAGTGTGTAGTGAAAGCAAGAAGATAGTTAATTCTCTCGAGTCAGAATTCATTCCTTTAAGAATGATTAGAAATGTATACTATCACACACACTCACACACACCCCGTGGGCGATGTACACATGCTGGCTGAATACCTCTTTCACAAACAAATATAAAAATAGTAACATTCGAAGGCGTTTGTAGGACAAACACCAGAACTGTCCGTTTGTCTTACTTTTCTTTTACTCAATCCCGAGTTGGCGAGAACACTGCCCTCTTAAGAAACACAGCCCCAGGCCCTAGACGTAGAGAAAAATGAATGTAGTAATTCCCTTTTTTTATTTTTCTCGTCTTTCTTGTAGAATGGGAGGAATATTTGTAGTGAAGAATGCTCAATTGTATCCTAACGCCAGGAGATTATCATTGATACCATTCACCATAGTTGATTAAATCTGCATTAACAGATGTTTTGGCGCCACTTTTGGCAGTAGAATTAAGCTCCAAGCAAGTTGTAAACACCGACATATCGCATGAGCGTGTCAAGACGCACAGGAGCAAACAGGGAGCAACGCCAGCTCATTCTGAGTCATATTTCTGGCCACCTGGCAAATTTAAGTCAAAACATTGACCTCATTCATCTCTGTTTTGGTCTCCACCAACTCCTGAGGGAAAGATCGGGCTCTTCAGCTGCTCCACGCTCCACCATATTGCTTATTTCTGCCATTTGTTGCGGAACAGTTAGCTTACAGTGCCTTTTTCCTTTTAGAGCTTTTTCCCTTCCTGCTGCATCTGAAAAGAACACTGATGAGACCGGCAGACGCCACAGTAACCACATTATCCTGTGTATATCTGGGGCTGAAAGGGCCTGTGCGTTTATGTCCTGCACAAAGTCTACTCTGCAGATGTCTGTTTAATGGACTCAACATTGGCTGTTGTTGGAAGTGGGCCTTGATAGTTCATATTATGGTACAGTGACCCGATCAGTAGCCATTAAAGCTGTAAAACTAAACGAGGAGTGCAGCCGATGAGAAAGAGGCTGAGCTCAGCGTGTAGCAGAAGAAAAGAAAAAAAACCTCATCGGCTCAGGTCCTGCAGAGCTAAATTGAGTGACAAGGCAACCAAATCCAGAGCCAAATGTACTTCCCACTAATGCAAGCCACGTTTTCCTTCACACCGCGTCGGTGTCTGAACCGTGGGAAGCCGTGGGAATTTGAGTGACAGCCAATGAGGATGAGAGGTCATTGATTAAGCCTTTGACCTGTTTGCAGCTGCTTCATTTACCATCATTCTTTTCTCCTCTCCATCGCTCTACTGAATGTCTCTGTCTAGTCTTTTTGAGATTCTCCATTGATTGATTCCTATATTATTTTTGCTTGATATTCTGTATAGACTGCCCCGCCCCCCTCACAAAAACAACAGGTAGGGCGAGGGCAGGAAAAACGAACCTAATCTCACACACACTCTGCTGCCCGCGAGATGTGCCTTCATATGTTTGTTTGGTTGGGTTACTCGTCTTCCTTTTGTTCCATTATTCATATCCGCCACTTTGTTAGTGTCTTTTAGTTTGGTTGTTTGTTATTTCCCTTTATGTTCTCTTACTTTGTTCCTCCGGCTTCTTTTACTGAGTCAGAAAACAGCCTTGGTCTGGCACTGCAGTGCTTGTTCAGCTGCCACACACTCCATTTGCCTTTTGATGATGCAACGCGGAGTGATGGCCCGACCACTTAACCACTCCATCTGCACAGCACTCCCCCATTTCCCCCCTGTCTCCAACTTTCATTAACGCCTGACTGTTAATCCACATTGAAAAGTTCCAATTGGGAGATTATTGATAAACTCTTCTGATGTGAGGGAAGGAAAAATACCACTAAAGTTGTTGTGTATCCACCTGGACTGTTAAGCAACCCAGCAGGCCTCCTTTGTGTCGAAGGAGAAATTGATTTGGAGAGTCTATCGTTCTCGTTCTCCACCTGTGAGCCATTGCTTTGCCTTTGTCTCTCTCCCTCCCCCCTGGTCTTCCAGTGTAGCGTCTCTCCCATTAGCCGACAATAAAAGTCCTCTAATTAAGGCCGGGATGGGCCGTGACGGGCCAAGGAGCAGGGCCGGTCCTCCTTTAATGTGGAGCGGCCATTGATCGCCCAGCGGATCCATAATGTAATCTGCATGCCAGTGTCTAAGTATGGATCCACTCCAAGTTAGAAAGATGAAGACAAGGGAGCGAGTTAGAGAGACGAGGGTGAGAGATGAGGTAGTGCCTTTTTTTTTTTTTAACTAAATGCATAGAGGTGAGGGTTTGACAGACGCACAGCGAGGATGAAGATAAAGTAGTGGAATATAACAGCAGCCTGACTGTCTCCTGGCATCGCGACATTGTGGCTTGAGAGAGAGAAAGAAAGAAAGAGAGTGAGGGCGAGAGCGAGGGGAATGACAGAGCGGGACAAACAACAGAGCAGGAAAATAAGAATTTCAAAAAGGGGGAAAATGACTAGGAAAGTGCCCCCATGCTGTCAAGAAGCGGTCGAGCCGGGCAGTCCTTCCTCCCATCAACGACGAGATGAATGGCCCGGTGCTCCCGATCACCATCCTCTGCTTGTCATAGCGGGCAGAAAGGGGCCAGCGCTCTGCCGCATGGATTTTCTTGAAGAATTCAGCAATTAACTCTTGAGTGTGTTGTCCGCCGCTGTGGGGAAGCGGTGCTTCCCATAGAGCGCGTTTGTCCTCTTGCAAGCCCATCCGAAGGTTCCACATATTTACTGTGGTTCTAAGATGAACATATATATATATATATATATATATATATATATATATATATATATATATATATATATATAGGGATATACATAGTTAATATAGTGAATATTGGTCCAGAAACAAGTGAATCTTAATGTCGCTCCATAGCTGAATATGAAAGCAGCTGCAGGTTCCTAGCGAAAGAAACACCACTCTGCAGTTTCTTATGAAGAAAAGAAAGAGAAGTGCAGATTCCTTTTTAGCAGTGCTCTCAGTTCTCAATTGTCTTTCTACCATTTTGTCGACATATGTTGTTGTCCCTGCAGAAGTGGGACAATTTGCTTATTGGGCAGGAGCCCTTGAGGAAGGAAGCTCGAGGACAAACATAAAATGTTCTGGGTTAAGTATGTTTTAAAATTTAAATGTGTTTTATTGCAACAGGAGCACAGGCTCGTCTCCAAATGGCAAAGTGAAGTACTAAAGAGTGCTTTTGAAAAGGGAAGTCAACACATCTACACAACACACTGCGTGTCCAACAAACCAACCAATGAACCAGGGCCATCAGGAGATTCAGAAAGGTTTTGGAAATGTGTGCCTGTGGTTATTAAGGAAGGTGTGTGTGTGTGTGTGTGTGTGTGTGTGTGTGTGTGTGTGTGTGTGTGTGTGTGTGTGTGTGTGTGTGTGTGTGTGTGTGTGTGTGTGTGTGTGTGTGTGTGTGTGTGTGTGTGTGTGTGTGTGTGTGTGTGTGTGTGTGTGTGTGTGTGTGTGTGTGGAGAGGAGGGGTGCAACATTGCAGACAGACTGGCTTGGTGGGGCATCCAGGGACAAAGCTTGGAAGATGGAAACGTACTGTCAGTCAGCTGTGATGAAATGCCTGCAGGAGCGTGACACCACACACACACACACACACACACACACACACACACACACACACACACACACACACGGCTCAGACTGGCGAGGTGAGCTATTACGAATACAGACTTGCACAGAGAACACAGACCGAAGCTGATACCTCCTATAAGAGGGAGAGTCTCATCACACTGGATGCCACTAGAAACTGTGTCTGTGAATTAGGATTTCTTTACTTCTGCGACTGAAATGTCATCGGAGCATTCTGCCCAGAGTGGTACGTCCTCGGTTGGCAGTTAGCGGCACTTTGCTTTACTTCAGGCACTCGCTTTTGGCCCTTTCAGCAGTCGGTCGTGCCGCCCCCTGTCTTGTCCTTCTAATCTCCTCGTCTGTTCCCTGCATTAGCCCTCATATCTCCTCTCTGATCTGTTGTTTGTCTGCTGGCACGGCGCCTTAGCCGCGGCACAGCGAGCTCTGCCATGCCATGCTGTGCCCCGCTTATTTGGATTTCAGTTGCATCCTCGCACCCGGGGATTACAGTGCGCTGCTGTTGCAGGATGATTGGCTCAACATGAGCCAATCATCATGGTCAAGAGAAAGCGGCAATCCTTGAAGCCTCGGTATGTTCTGGAGTCGCTGTCATTTGGTCTTTTTTAGTCACGACAGAGTTGCCGGTTCTAACTTCACCTAACAGATGGGAACCGCAATGCAGCTTTACTCTGTTGTCAATGCAACTAATACGGCTGAACCGTATCTCTTTTTTTTTTAAATGTTTTTAAATAATTTAATTAAATGCATCTATTGAGTTTTTTTTAATTATATATAAAGATTTGAATGTCTGCCGTCATATTTATTGGCGTCATCGGCCCAAAAGAAGTGCAGGCCTCCCCTTGTGTGCGGAAAAAAAACCTAATTAGTACGGATTGAAGCGGAGTGTTAAACCAATGGAATCCTACACATATTATAATGCAATTAATTTTAGTATAGTGTAATCTTTATCTCCAACTGTGTATGAATACCAGTTTTAAAAAGAAGCTGCGCAGCATTAGACTGTTGATTTAGAATAAAAATATCAACTTTTTGAATGGAGCTTCAAACTCTTCCGTCCAGCCCGACTAACCGATTCCTTTTATGGCTGCTTCAGCTTTAAGAAGTCGTGATACCCTAGAAGGCATTTATTGTGAAAGTGATTCCTCTCCCCTCCTCCTTTGCATCCCCTCATCTGCCCGCCGGCCCGTCTATGGATTGGGCAATCCGTGGAGTGGATGTTGGCCAGGAGGCGGTTAACTAATATCGGCGTCTCTCTCCCGATGGTCCGGCCGCTGTTGGCCGAGCCTTCCATTCAAGTCTCCCTCTGATTAACGGCTGAAACGAGCTCTAATGATCTGCTTAGTGATTGCCCGCGCACAGCTGCTGTCTTCCAGCAGAAACACTGTCTTTTCTACTTTGTTTCTTATCAACTTTTGCTTTCTCTAATTTCTCCAGCTTTAATCATTGGATGAGATTATTGACTCGGCGGAGGCATTGTTCTCCCCCCAGGCAGTTTGTTTGAGATTTGTTCTTCAATTTTCTTTGACGCCGTCTCTCTCCATCTCTCTCCCGGTTGGAGCTTTGTCTAAGGCTCCACTCCTCTGTTTGGTTTAGAACGCAATCACCATGTTTCTGGGGTTAAGTAATAGCATTTGGACTGGCAGAAATTGAATCAGATGTGCGGTTCTGACCCTCAGCCTCGGTCTATCTCCACCTTTCTCTCTACAAATGTCTCTCTTTCATTCCCCTGAAATATGTTCTTTTCTTTCAGACTTTTGATGGTTGACACTTTGCATTCAGTGTCTACTTCTTTCTCCTTTAAGAGGTTCAAACCTATTCTCATATGGAGGTGGGCGATGTGGCAAAAATATCAAATCTCTTTTTTTCAAGGCAGGATCACGATCCATGACCTTATCACCATCCTAATTCATGTTGCTTTTTAAGACTATTTTGTGACTGAACATTGTAACCGAACTAGTTTCGCTGTGAAAGAAATAAAGTCCTAAAAGGTTCCAAGATGCCACATCAAATGCTATTCTCACATGTAATCCTTCAATCATAGTCATAGTGTTACTAATTGGGTAAAACGGCACCACCGAGCTGAGCTTAAAACACAACAACACTGTGTATTCTCCTATGAAACTCTTTACAGCGGTTTGATAAAGTGTCCAGATTTATAATTTAGTGTTTTTTTTTTTGCATATAAAAGTATGTGGATGGAGAAGCACTTCATGACACAATCAAAAATCAAAAAGTACTTTCTATTTGCATAGTCTTAATGAGCAAAAAGGTTAGCTTACCGATGCAAATAAAAAAAGAACCTATAAGGCTGTGTTGTATGATTAAAAATGGTTAAATATTGATAATACGTTTCAGTATTCAGCAGTTGTGTGTACACGTTTCTCTTTTAGTGGACTAGAGATCAGCATCGGTATAATATTGGTGGACACGTTTTTTATTAAAGCACATGGAAAGCAGAGAGATGGGTGAATGTTCTTAGTATTAGGATAAACATGTATGATTTGTAATATGAGAAATATCTATAATTAAAGTCTGTAATGTTGCAGAGGTCTTTGTTGTAATAATTTAGTGCAGGCCATAACCATTATGGAAATAAGTTGCATTCACTTTTAGCACTTGCATGCCTTAATTTGACACATTTGTTGTGTGCTATTCAAAGCTTGTTTAATTAAATAAAATGTTGGCAATATTTGTGTTGATGTGTAGGTTGTTTACGACAAAACAAACAAACTACACCGGCTACTGAAATAGGATGTGGTTTCAGCCCGAGGGGTGAGCTGAAGGAAGTGTTCCAGCTATTTAAAATGAATTACATTTAAAAAAAAAAATAATAATTGGGGGGGGGGGGGGGGGGGGGGTAGCATGCTGTAGTTAACTAAAATCAGAAAACAGCACACAAATGTGGTAATTATTTTCAGTGCTACAATAAGATTGCGGAGCGTAAACACGATTACAGAAAGGGGAAATCTCTTCCAGCCGTGCGATAACCATTTGCAATGGGATCGTAGCGCGTTTGTTTTGTAATCGCATGTCGGAAACCTTCCATGTTTTGGCCTCGGGTGTTGAGATGACCGCTGAAACCGCGGAGACCGTTGTCGGTGCTTGACAATTGCATATATTTATAAAGCTTAAATATCAATAGCTGTGCTTTCATCTGCGTCCGGCCCGATCTTATTTCCCCCGTCTAACCCGAGATTTTCCTCATTGCTCCTGATAAAAAGCAATAGAGCTCTGAAATGATCCCGAGAAATAGTTCTGTCAAAAAATGATTTATCTTCTGTGAATAATCGCAGGGGTTATTGAATATTTTTAGATTAAGTTAATTACTTGACTATAAAAAGCCATAAATTGAAGCGCTCCTCACCGAGGAGCTTCAGATCTCTCCGAGTCTCTATTTCTCGTTCTCTCTGTCAGCCCTTTCATTTTTGGAAGAAAAAAAAAAATCTTTTATCATTCTGTCACCAGCGAGACGCGTTCCGCTTGACCTGATGCAATTGGAGGCAATTGAAACAGTCATCTTACCGCACGGCGGCGGCGGAGGCTTGTGGTGTTTGGGGTTGCATCATCACGCTCGCCCACAAAGACTCACACACATTTCAGATACGCGAGCACGTCTGCAACAAAGCCCCCGTCGCGCACAAAGACACACTCGGCCGCGTGCTCGCGGAGGATCTGGACTCTCGCGTGTCCTCGCTCATGTTTACGCAAATATTCGTGCACGCACCAGCCGTGTGGTTCAAAGTGTCAGCTGTCATTCATAATGTCTGCCTATTACCGGTCGCCCTAATGTTTCTTTTTCCTAACTAAGCCTGCAGATTACACACACTAATGACTTAATGGACTGATCCTTCACTTACATCTCTGGAAACTTTCACGCCGCTCCCAAATGTGTCTTGAACATTAGCCAGGCGGATTTACTATGCCTCGAGTGGATTGGACATCTTGCTTGCTTTAAATGTGAAAAGAGGCAGGCTATAAATATTGCATTTATGATTGAGTTCCTCACATTATCTACTTCACGCATTTACTTTTAAGCCATTTTGTGACAGGAAGCCGGAGTGTGGAGCATAAACCTGCTCATGCGTGTGCTACTCTGGTTATAAAGGTAGACACATTGTGTGTTATATGACCTGAAGGAAATCAGATGTGAGGCGGCTGGTTCCATAAATGTTGTTTGAGCACTAATTAAGTACCAATCCTGAAATACAAACACTTGACTTTGCGGGGACAAGCCTGTGTTCATCTGCATTCTTTCTCTCCCTCAGCAACGCGGCGCGGTGATAACGACCATCAAAACCCGCCTTACCGGACAGATTTATCTCTTTTGTGTGACACAATAATAACAGTCATTTCCATTGTTGGATCAAAGTAGGGGTTATTTTTCAAATGAATCCATTCTTCTGCTACTTTTTTTTTTAAATGTCCAGAAGTTGCCAGAACCCAGGTGGTGTCTTTATGTCCAAAACCAAAAAGTACTAATAATACCTGCCACGCCCCCAACACCCTGGATCCTACTCTACCCAGAAAGCAACTTTCACGAGCTCTTGTCTGCCTCCTAAATGCCCTCTAAGTGACCCTTTAATACGATCAATTGATTCATGTAAATCAACCCACAGCCGTTGAATTAAAAAGACCAATTTGGGACTTTTTTTTTCTTCAATGTCCCCACTTTTCTCTTACATGCCATGATGTTTTGGCAAATCAACCTTTAACCTCCATGAGCCAAAAGTCTTCCTCGCGCGTGTTGGTCGTCACACCATCATGCCGGACAGCGCCACGTCTCCCTGGCATGGCCGCGCCGACACAATTGCAGAACGACTCGCTGGCCGGTACGCGCATCCGTGCCGCACATAGGCAGATATGGTATTAAATAGCCGTATTCCATTTGATGTCGAGGACTTGCATTATCTCGCCAGCAGCTGTGGGGCCCGCTGTTTGATGTATGGACACATGGCTTATAGTGCAGATAGCGGGAGATGAGAACATTGTTGGAGTGATTGTGTAGTTTTTCCGGCCCAAAGCGTTCCTTATCACCGGAGAGGCTGAAGTTCAGCGCTTTCAATTTAGTGAGCTCCGTGGTGAAAAACCTTGTAACTTCTAAGAACTGTGAAATGAAGACACCGGATAACGTTTCATTTATTTGAATATTTGTTTTTTGGGGGGGGGGGGGGATCTAGACAGGAGACTTAAGATAAAAAAGTGTGTCTCTCTCTCCTGTCCCTACCGCACACAGCCATAATTCTCCATCCTCGTAACGCACTCATCCCTCGTGTTCCTGCGTGCATGCTCCTGATGTCTCGGTGACACCAGGTTTGCCAGGTCGACTCTCTTCTTAATTATCCGGCAGTGTGACTGCCACCTCCCTGGGAGAAAAAAACAACAACAAAAAAACAGCGTTATCACTCTAGTTGTGCAACGGTGGAGAGATAACAATTGTTGTCGTTGCAGAAGCCCGAGTGAGAGGTGGAAGGTGCGGGAGGTGGAAGTATTATATGTCTAGCAGCTAACGTGTCTCATTTTTAACTGTCGAGTCTGTTCGGCTGTGTCACCTGGGTGTCGTTCTGAAGGTGGGAAGTGGATGGTGACATGTTTGGAGTTTTGGCAACCGAATTGTAAGTCATTAGATTTAACCCGAACCACTGCTGTAAATTATAAGTAATGACTGCATCACTTCATGTGATCTTATGAGCTTTGGATGAGGAAATCTTGTTAAAAAGCTCTCTTTTTTTCTCTCTCTCTCCCTCTCTCTGGCGGTCTACAACTCAGGTTTGCTTGTGATTAATCTGAACTAACAGAAGGTTGTCAAAAGGGTCTGTTTTTTATTGCCAATTGCTGTCTGCAAAGACACACACACACACACACACAGACACACACAGACACACACACACACACTCTCTCTCCCCCCCCACACACACACTCACACTCGGGACACACACGCTTTATGATTACATCAGGCTAAACTAGCTCGTTTATCATCTTACATCACATTACCTTGTGGCCCATAGTTGTAGAGGGCAGATGGCAGCACTTGCGTGTGTGTGTGTGTGTGTGTTGTGTATTCTCACGAGCGCGTGCACATGCTTGTGTATGTAGGCGCCCGGCGCTCGGTCTCCGGAGGTGTAACCCCGCTCTGCATGCCGAGCTGTGCCAAGTGCTCACAGCTGGCAGCGACCAAGCAGTTGGTCTCCCTGGACAAGTTGCCCCCTGCGCCAGGACAAACAGGAAATAAGCCCCGAGGCCTGGCAGGAAACTGGCTCTGCAGCCAATGGGAAGAGAGGGGGGCGAGCTGGGGAGAGGGAACAGCTTGGAGAGGCAGGGTAGCACTAGCAACAGAAGCGACGTCAAAACGGAGGAAACAAGGGAGGAGGGAAGCGTTGGTGTACCGAAAGGAGAGATCAACAGACTGTCAGAGGAAAATGGAGGTATAAAAAGAGATGGGAGCGGCGGAGCTGAAACTACGCCAAGAAGAGAATGATAGGTCACCTTAAATTTGGCTTGTCGGTGAAAAGTTTGCATTCCTAAATGAAACATTCCCGCTTGTAAATAAAGGGTTTCAAAGAAACGATGTGATGTCTCTCCCTCTCACGCAAACAGCTGCCGCTTCACATTCATGCGACGCTTCCTTTCCTTTGCCCTTCTCGAGTTCTGCGGCCCGCGCGTCCTGTGCTTTTTTTTTTCTTTCTCTGCCAACTTGATCACACGACGCCCACCTTCCGAGGCCTACGCATCTGTGTCTGTGCACAGACGTGGGAGTTTGACGCTGGCTGGTTCAAACAAGTACGCTTCTGCTCCAGAGGTGGGAGACGAGAGAGAGAGGGAGGTTATCCTTTTTTTTTTTTTTTTTTTTTTTAAACAGTGAACAGAATGAGCTGTCTGGACTCCCTGGCCATGAAAGTGACTAATGACCTGCGCGCCGACTGTCTTTTAAGCATTCATCAGTGTATAGCCGGTGTGCGGGGTCAGCAGCCGGTCCGCCGGCGACCACAGGGGGCGCTGTTGCCTTGTGAGCCGTCAGCACTGATCTAGTGCAGCCACCTACCGCAGCACGGCCTCCCCTCCTATTACCCCTTCCTCTTGTGTGTCCTTGTTATTGTGATGAGCTATGCCCAATTCCAGCGCCACCACTGGACTCCTGGAAGCCGTCCCTTCTAATCTGCTCCAGAGTCAAGGTCTGGGTTTGGAGCCCGGCCCGACAACGGGGCTCCAGCCACGACAAAGACTGATTTGAGACTTTGGGATACCCAAGGTCCCCCGGAGCGGCGGCGGCACTCTCAGCAGCTTGTTAATCAGCAACGACACCACGCGGATTGCCAGTCCGCCTGTTTACAATCAATCTTTTCAACTCCAAATTTAATGGCATCACTGTTGCCCAGAGAGAGGGGGGCCTGTATTCATCTGTTGTCATTGTCTTCTGCGTCGCTTTTAGAGAAGCTATCAAACCGAATACGGACTTCAAATTGGTCAGATGGCGGCCCCTTTTGTCTCCGCGCGCTTCCAGCAGCTGCGCCAACGCTGCATTTATCCGTAGCTGATTGTAGTTGACTTATTCTGTAGCCTCAATTTAAGCAGAGCTGAAATATTGCTTTCACCCCCATCAGCTGTCTGCTTTTTACATTTTTTTTAATTTAGATGTCGCTCCAAAAAATTGGATTTCATGAGATTATATCTCGGTATGTTTGCACGGTCATTGTCTGCTATGTGCGGCGGCGTGACATCGCATTGCTCGTGTTCGTATCGCGGTGGTGAAGAGCACAGACGTCTGCTCGCCATCCAGCCCCCTGACCGCTTCCGTATCGGGCATTGAAGATCTGCTGGCGGTGTGAACACAGTTTCTGGACACCTTGATCTGCCCGCGTGCGATGGGATGAAAGCTCTCACTGGAAGGAGGGAGACCGAACGCCTCTCTGTCCGGCTTCTGTCCATCCCTACCGGACTTCAAGCAGACGAGACAATGATGAGAGCGCACGCACAGCAGGATGCTGGACACGTGTGCACACACACACACACACACACGCAGCCTCGTCTGTAACTGTCTGTCTGTCTGTCGTCTGTCTGAGCATGCTCATTACAACCTTGACAACATTCCACTGGGGTTGCCAAGGATACCAAGCAGATGTGTGTGTGTGAGTGATAGGAATGCAAGAACTCACACAAATTCATAACTCAAATCTTTTTGTGCGTGACCACGCACACACGCTCGCAAGCGCGTCCCTTTTCTCTCTCTCTGTCCCCATCTCTCTCTCTCTCTCTGTCCCCATCTCTCTCTCTCTCTCTGTCCCCATCTCTTTCTCTGTCCCCATCGCTCTCTCTCTCTCTCTCTCTCTCCCTCTCTCTCTCTGTAGATCATTGTTAATCAGTCTCGTCCCGTCTCCTCTCCACTGGCTGTCAGTGGCTTGTCAGCAGCCCGTCAGAGCCCCTGCAGTCCGTCACACACTGCTGCCGTTAATGACATCTGATGACACCCGTCGCTGAAGTCCCCCGCTGCAGATGACTGGGAGCTCGGGGTGCTCGCTGCTCAGAAACCCTTTCCTCTGTGCAGTCTGCAGCGGCGCGTTTCGGGAGAAAATTATGCATAAAATGATGAAAATGATTCATCTAGTAGATGAAATAAGATTGATATCTTTTTGGTTTCGTGACTAAGTAACTAATTCGGAGTGATAATTGTACTTCCAGCAAGTTCGTAGACGGAGCAAACAGAATAGAAAACGAGTTACACACTCACTCTGCGTGACATTTTCTGAATATTCAAGCTGCGGAACAAGGTTGAACCACTGTGTTTTAAAAGACTAATCATTCGGCTGCTCTATTAGTTTCATATTCTCCCCACGCGCTCCTTCATTCTTCTGCTCCCAATTTTTTTCTTCCTTCTTTTCACAACCACACCACCCTCACCTCCTCCCGGGGAGTTTCTCCCCCCGTCTGCACCTCCTGTTCTTGTTTTCCTGCCGCTGAGTGGCGAGCTTATGACCGAGCCCCTGCTGTGCCGGTCGACCTGAAGTGCTCTCTGTTTCCTTCACTCCTTTCCACCTTTCTTCCATTTCCCCCTCACATGTTCTTTCACCTGTCTCGTTCTCTCTCCATCTCATGCCCCTGCACGGCGTCGTTCTCACTCTCTCCCTTTGTCCCCTTTTGTCTTCTCCAGAGGAGGAAGTGGAAAACTTTGACGTGTCCAGTCTCCAGGAAGAGTCTCTGAGGAACATTGAGGCCGACAGCTTCTGGTGCATGAGCAAACTGCTGGACGGCATCCAGGTGAGCATGCGGATGTGTTGAGAAGAATGAACAAACTCCAAATGCCCACGTATGCTTTCATACCAGCCTCTCCCTCTGCATTTCTTTCACTCGCCGCTCCGATCTGGTCTTAATAGAGACGAGAGTTCCTCTCACGGCCACTTGTTTACCTCAGCGCCCCACCTGTTTGCACGAGTCAGGAACTGTGCAGCCGGCTCGCAGCACTGCAAGTACAGTGTCTACAGTTTAATATGAGGTGGGTCGGATTGTAACTCACGGGTGAGATCTCGCAACCACACAGACCGCTGAACCGAAACGGAGCCGGAGGAGAGAGCGGCTGGAAGCCGTGTGCAGCTCCACGCCGAGGTGTTGATTCTCGGTGGCTCCTGCAATCCCAGGAAGCCATGTCGGCATGCCAGACTTTGGTTCATCGAAATGTAATCTTATTCTGATTGGAGTTCTTGCACTTTTACATATTTCTCAGGTGCAGTATACCTAGCTGTACACACTCACTCATGCTGCAATGCACAGTGTGACATCCAAAGATATCTTGAAACTGGAGATCTCCCCTTGTCGTTAACATTGGGAGAGAACTGGGTTCAGATCACTGCTGTTCATGCAGCTTTACTCCTCACTCATTTGAATCGAGGCAGGGAGGCGTGTTTAAAATGTGTATACACAGCAACGTGTGCAGGTAGCCATATTCTATTGTCGGGGTTCATACGATCATGGAAAACCAGGAAAAGTCATGGAATTTTAAAATGTTTTTTTCCAGGCCTGGAAAAGTCCTTGAAAAAAATAAAATCCCAAATGTTTTGGAAAAGTCTTGGAAATTTGTTGTATTCATATGTTCATTTTCATTTATGCTGAGTTTGAAATAATGAATAATCTTTTAAAAGAAAGACTCAAAAGATATCGTATATCTATGAATGGTTATTATTTTAATCAAACTATTCTCTCTCATTTATTTGTGTCATTTAAGGAAAACTGTATGCTTTGGAATCCTCATCGTTAGTTTAAATACTACATTTTCTCACTTTTCCATGTATACACCCAGATTTCACACAATTTGGTCATTTGGTCATGTACATTTGGTTTAAAGTCATCAAAAGTTATGGAACTCAATTGGTCAAAATGTGTATGAACCCTGTATTGTATATCCAATGCATACATGAGCGAAACACCAGGGTCATATGGGAGATGTTGGGCGAGGAGACCCAGTGCACATGCAGACTCACAGATATATTTATGCTCAATAAAGCACATGTTTTTTGTGTGCGATATATTTTTTATTTTTTTGCAAGTCTTTCCCCATATATTCATTCTGCAGCGGCACACAGCTGACAACTGCTCACGCTCATATGGTAACTCTAGAGGCAATTTGGCCTGTTGTGCTCTGATTTAATTTGGCATGCAGTAAACACACCGGTCATAATTTTAGTTTTAATGAAAACTCGACTCACGGCATTTGCTTCTGGTTGTTCTTCACCACGTTTTGCGAGAAGGAAGCACCGTTTTGCACCGTCAATGTTCCCCGCGTCATCGAGGAGAGCTTTTAAACGTACGTGACGCTGCCGATTGTGTTGTTGCTCGGTTCAGTGCACGTGCGCGTGACACTCAGCCGCATAAGATCCTTCTCCTGCCTGCGGTAACGCCAGCAGGACGCCACGCCACCGACGGCATTATGTACAACGCAGCTTTTTCTGTGTGGGTGCAGCAAATGTGATTGTCTTGCATATTCTCAATCAGGCTTGCGGTGTCTGGAGGCCTGATAATAGCTTACAGGCCGCAGCACCAAACTTCATTTTGTTTCATCATTTCTTCCCAAACCCTTCACCCCCCCCCCCCCCCCCCCCCCAATAGCCGTGGCCTGGGTGTCACTGTTTGTCTCCGTGAGCATGTTTTAGCACAGCTACTCTAATCATTGTTTCCTGGCACAGTTAAAGAAGCATCTGGCAAGTCTCCCCCGGTCGGGTCCCTAGAGGGCAGATGGCAGCACTTGCGTGTGTGTGTGTGTGACCCTAATCTGAAGTAACACTTAAGAGGATGACCACAGCAGTTAGTCTTTAAGTGTATCGATTCAGCAATATGCTTATTGTTGCATGGGAATAAGTGTTTTAGGGGTGAAAGAAAAAGCCTGGATCTCGATGACGAGGTGACGTTGTGGTGTGGAAAGAGGGTTTTAATAGGTCATTCCTAATAGTTTATGTTGTTTAATACATGCGTGATTTAAAAATACACTTGATGTCGTGAAAGTCGATATATCCCACAGCCCCGCACTAAAGGTAATTAATAGTGAGGAGCATGTGGTGTGCATAAAGCGTGATCATCCATAAATAACTATCAATTGGTTGGCTATTCATTTAGGAAATTAATAGAGGCTGTGCCTTGGTGCCCCTGAGAAAGCAAGACGGAGAGAGAGCTCGAGAGCCGAGGAAGTGGAGAGAGAAGAATGGAGCGTGCGTCTTTGCGTGCGCCTTTGTGCGCGTATGTTGTTTGTCCCCATGTGCTGGTGTTTGTTTGTGACCTTGGCTCCAAACTAATTACGCGCAATGCACCAGGGAAGCCCATGTTTCCCCCCCTAATGCTTTCTAAACAATCTGACGGAGGCTGAGTGCCTCCGCGCCGTAATTAGTTGGTGATCCTTGTTCTGACCTCGTCTCCAACCCTCTCACATCCACTATACACTATTAGACTTAACTGAGGGGCCTGGAGGTGAGGGTCTGGGGGTTAGACAGGAGAGCCGGCCCATGCTCACTGCCTTTTAAGCACCGTGTGTGTGTGTGTGTGTGTATATATATATATATATATATATATATATATATATATATATATATATATATATATATATATATACACCGGTGACACGCATCTCAGACCAATTTGTGTTAAATATTTAACGGGTTTTAATTGCATCACAATGCAGAACACACTCATAAGTGGGAGGTTCGAAAACAGGGTTTGGAAATTTTGAACGGTAAAAAAAAAGATTATTCCATTCATCCATGAAACAGCTGGTGTGGTTTCCCCCCCGCAATTTTACATCATTACAGTACCTGGTGTACAGTGGAAATACTTTTGAAAGTTTTCCTCATTTATAATGCCGTAAATTGGCCATTAGCTCTGGTTTTAGTGTCTCACTGCCAGGCCTCTCCCACCCTAAAAAAAAGCGAACGGGCTATTTTGGCTGTCAATTTGCTTAAGCAGCTTCTCTAATGAGCCGACGCTTTAATTGGCAACACTGCAGCACCCACCTCCGTCAGGAGCAAGCCCGGTTACGAGGTACGTAGGTGTCCCAGCTGCACAAATGAATTGTTTCGGAGGATGTTTTATTCCGTTTTAATCTTCACACTTCAAAAAGCACTAAAAATGTTGAGAATTGCTACATCTTTGGATGACCCCTTTTTCTAACGGCTGGTGTGTGTGTCTGTGTGTGTGTGTGTGTGTGTGTGTAAATTAACGCTGAGTTGTCAGGCTGACATCCAGGACTACACACCCACCATGAGCATGTAGCACACTTCCCCCACATCGCGTTAGCAGACAGTGAGTGACAGTTTCAGGGCTAAATGAGTGAAGACAGCCATTCTTCTGTTCTGGCGTGACCTTTAAAGCGCCGTTAAATGGACAAGCATCAACAACAAGAGAACGGCACTCAGCGCCCCCTCCCCCCCCGCACCCTATTTACACATCAAACAGGCTGCACACGTTGGCCACATGCAGTTCTGACAAGATCAACAACAAAAAAAAACACAACACTGGACTGGAAATGTTCATGATTATTCAGCCTTGTGAGCCATTAAAGTGCTTTTATCCACGACTCTACCACTAAACCGATAAGTGCACACTGTCATCGTTCTCTAAACATTTCTGTGAATTCAAATGGCAGCCAAACCTAGAATAAATGGAAAAGTGAATAGAGTCTCCACAGATCTGTACGTCTACCTCTTTCAGACGCACCTCTGTTAAGTTGACCTCCGGCAGCCAATTAGTCTCGTACAACGCTAAATTGGACAGCGCCTCCAGCTCTCTTGGCTAATTTAACTTGTTAGAACGGTTCCATATCTGCCATTTCGATGAATTGAAACGGAGCCTTCGTCTCCGCTCTATACCGTTTACCTCGACACCGTAATACGTTAGTAAACTTTGCAGTAAAAAAAAACAAGTCTTTGTCACATTTTTTTTTGCAGGTGTAGGTAGCCGGGAGAGCTCCTGACTGTCAGTCATTCTCAGTATGTAGCAGCTCCAGAATGTGCTGTGAGGGAGCCACCTGTCCCACCTGCCAACCCCAGGGAGGAAAACAAAGTCAAAAAGTTTTTTTTTAAAGTCCATTATTCCTCCAGCACAGCCACAACGGCTCTCTGTTTTAAAGCCTGCAGATGAAAACCTGCCTTTTATGTGTTCTTGAATGTATTTTGTTCCTGACTTTGAGAAATGGAAATTCACCTCGTGATCTGAACCTATTATACTTCGGCGGCCGGTCTCGACAAATGCCGGTCCAACCGGGAAACGTCTCTGACCCGACGCAAAGTTGACATCATTCTCCAGACGCCCAGCTGTAGCCTTTAATTTACCTTCAGAGGCGTTCTTATTCGTAGCCACAGAGGGGCGAACATGACGGGTATATTCATTCTGTTTCTTACGACAACCGTTTGAATGAAACGCTTCACAGATGACCCGGCAAGAATAGCATTTTCAATTCTGTTTCATGTATTGAATCAGGCGCCATGTGTCAGGACACTCACTGAAGCCGAGATGCCCCGAGGCAGAAACGATCTCGTCTGTTTGGACAAACCGCATCACCAACCTGAATCGCGTCTCGCCTGAAGTCCCACACAAGCCGCATAAGCAACATTCAATTAATGTAAAACACGCACAGACGCAGCTCCATCTCCTGCTGCCTCCAGCCCCTCCCACCGACTGTGTCTGCTCATTGTCAAGGTAACCATCTGTTTCCACGGTGCCAGCTAGAGATGGGGTCTCCCTCGAACGGGAACACGGGTCCAAGGACCGACGTCTAGCAGACGGTAGCCTGACCAAAACCAGACGCCGTGTCCTGTTCTGGTTTCCTCAAGGGTCCCCTACTGTCACAGCGGGCTGTCACTCAATCCGCCACGGACACACACACACACACACACACACAGGAGTGCTCTGCCAGCTGGTTTGTGTTTGTGTGTGTGTGTGTGTGTGTGTGTGAGGTTCTTGACAGCTTGTTTGTACACGTGCATGTGTTTGTATTGTCTGCCTTCCAAGTCTTTTTGGTGTAGCCACTGTTCAATCACATCTCACGGGTGACCTGAAAGTCCCAGTGAAGCGGAAGTTGGAGCGTCTTTAGCTTCTGCGCCGTGGCGTATCCCCTAGTGAGACGCAATATGTGAGCCTGTACACACACGGGAGGGATGTTAAGTCACTAAAAAGTGGGCGGGCTATGAATGTTGTGCAAAACGGAGCTACTGGGGATTGTGGCTACACACACCTCATCGCTAAAATCCCAGATGGATGGATGTCAGGATGCCATTGGTTGAAATTGATTGCGACTTGCTCACATGAGCAGACCTAATATTTAGTTTTATAGGAAGAAGAGATTGGAATTTTAAATACAAAATAATACTATTATTCTCATTTGTTTTATTTAATGTTTTATGATCTGAAAGGTTTAAAAATGCATATTTCATTTCAGCTCATATTGAACCCTCTTCCCTCTCTACTTTCAAAAAAATGTTTTGCTGGAATTCTCAATCACACATCCCCCCTTCCCTTCTTCTTCATCTTTCTTTTATTTGCAGATTAATTCGTAGCATGTTAGCTAAACTAGTTCACGTGCAGTTCAGTGGAGATGGTGGCATTAACAGCTGCCGGTGGAATAAAGGCTGGATGGAGACATTTATGCAACAAGAATGGCATGAAGGAAAGAGTGTGCACCCGTCTGCTGGATGGAAACATGTTAGGCAGAGGGACAAGTGGTGCTGATCACATCAGGGGTCATGCAAGGCAAGGCTCAGAGTGCAGGTTAATCTCTCTGCAACAGTTACATCCTTGTAATATAACAAAAAAGCTTTTACGTTTGCTCCTCTAAGTAATCGTCAGTGGTTTCGCTCGTGGGTAAACTGGCCCGCTTGACAGAGTTTGTGTTTCTCCAATAAGGCAACTTAAAGGCGTGGGCGACCAGCCTCGTATTTAAAGATGATGTCTGGCCACGTGTCCTCCTCACATTTAATTGTCCAAGAGACACGGACCTCCGGAGCGGTTTACATTCACATCTGCCAGGTTACGCTCGCTCCCTTCAGCAGTGACCTGATTTCTTAAATGTCACATAAATGAGAAACACGGTTTTCTGTAATTGGGGTAGGGAATTGGAGAAACCCGGTGGTTTACATTGGTCCCTCACCTTCTTCTTATTATTTGCTTCCGCTCGCGTCCGTAGTCCGTGTTGTGGAACGCCTGGAGGGGATTTCTTCAAATGTGGAACAAACGTCCACGTCGGACTCGAGGAGGAACTGATTGGATTTTAGTGGTCAAAGGTGGCCAAAAGACATTTGCTTTATATTTTCTAATGGAACTGGACTCATCAAAGAATAAGTGAAGATGAGTAGAAATCTGGTAACGCGTTCAATTCCAGCTCGTGGTCCTTGAGGTCCCAGCTGTGCTAGCGTTGTGGCTCTCAGGATAGCAAGCTCGGTCGGTCCACTTTGTTTGGTCCAGACTGAAATTCTATGAAATGTATTACAGGCATTGCTGCTTGTCATGCAGCTTTTGTACTTTGACGATCCTCTTTTAAAACTGTAGCATGTCCATCAGCCTCGGCTGTGTGCGTTTACCGCTCTCTAGCCCGCATTAGACGCTGAACACGGCCAACATTATACCTGCTTCAGTATTTCGCTCAAGTAGCGGCGAGCCCATCTGTAGACCCTCGTGTGCTGCCGATACACATTGAAGTTCACCGCCCTCAAAACTAGACGCAAAGGCGCACTAAAGCAACAGAATGAAATCGGGCCAATCCTCCTGTCGCTCCGAACAACTGTAATTGTCTCCACCTTATCGCAACCTGTCATCTCTCTCGCACAATCACTTTCAGCTTCTCTTTCTCTCTCACACACACACACACACACACACACACACACACACACACACACACACACACACACACACACAGCAAAGGATGACAGATCATTGCCCTGTCCTTCAGTGTATTGTCTGTCCTTTATCTTGACCTGTCATCTCTCTCTCTCTCTCTCTCTCTCTCTCTCTCTCTCTCTCTCTCTCTCTCTCTCTCTCTCTCTCTATTTCCCTCTCCCCCTCTACTATGCCCTTACGTCTCTGTCGCTCTCACACACCCTCGCAGCGGTTGTTGTGTTGGTTCTGTCCAACTTGCTGATAGACATCCTGTGCCACAATAGGAGGCAATCTTAGCCTGGCATGGAGCCATTGTTGTCTCTAATAGAATAGACTGAGAGGTGAAGAGCTATTGATTCAGCTGACTGAGAGACAAGAGGAGGGGAGGAGGGGGGGGGGGGGGCAGAGAGAGACGGAGCGAGTGGACGAAGAAGGGGAGAACGAGAGGCTGTTGACAACTGGCCGAGGAAGAGAGACAGTGAGTTTGTGTTTGTGCGCCACTGAAAGCGGGTGAAGCGGCAGCTCGACTCACTCGGCGGGTCAGATGTAGAGGATGGACAGATGGCGGGAGAACGTATGAATAATGAAGGCGCACAAGTTGATTTCCTCCTGTTGCCTCAGCTGATCAAAGATCCGACATATTGGATTTGAGAGGAAGTGAGTGAGGACGGGCATAAGGAGGGAGAAAATAGAAAAAAGGGACAAAGGAATAAAGGAGGTAAAAGAGTGGAAGGCGGAGAGTAGGTGAGGAAATAGGAGAAGCAGTTGAGGAAATAAATGTAAATGGGAATTCTGAAGAAGAGAAGAAAGATGAGAATAAAGGCACAATTCCTTTTAGCGTCTAACCCTTGTCTCGAAGTAAGAAGATCTCACTAAGCAACAATCAGTCACACAAATAAAATGCAGTGCAGCGTGGGACAGAATGAAACGCCAGGGAACACAACAAAGCAAAAGGAAACATAATAGCATGTTCAAAACACTTAGTCAAGTCTAGCCTCATTAGCAGCACTAAAGTGATGGAAGTAGACACAGAGATGGAGAGCAGAAGGTGGGAGAAGAGAAGAGCGATTTGTTAACGGGGAGAGATGGAGGGGAAAGAGAGAAAATCTGAAATTGTATCATGAAAATGTACAGGAAACGAGTGGAGAGAGGCTAGTAGAGGGCGGAAGAAGAGAGAGAATCAAAGTATGCACCTTGAAGCACCGACAAACACGAGTCTTGAAAACCTCCTGACCCTCAAATGCATTACCGTCTGTTTTTTTTTTTTTTTTTTTGTATGTGGGAAAGAAATGTACAAACCTTTTCCTAAAAGCAGAAACCGCACAATGGTAAATGGACTGTACGTGTAGAGCGCTTTTCACTTCTGACCACTCAAAGCGCTTTAACACTACTTGTCAGCATTCACCCATTCACACACCGATGGCAGCGGCTACCATGCAACGTGCCGCCTGCCCGTCACGACTAACTAGCGTGCATACGCTGTAGGCACCGCTACGGGGCAATTTGGGGTTAAGCGTCTTGCCCAAGGACACTTTGACGTGGGATAGCGGCTTGAAGGACGACCCTGCTCCACCACTGCACCACAGTCAGTGGAACGCCATCCAAAGAAAAGTCTCGCTCCGAGAAGTTGATGGATGGATGGATATATGTAGATGCATGGATGGATGCATAGATTGATTGATAGATGATAGATAGATAGATGACTGGATAGATAGATGTATAGATGAATGGATGGGTGGATTGATGGATAGAACGACAGATATGATTTTATTTTTGATCAGCTTCGCCGCTGTAGATTTTCATCCTAATTACCAGTCCATTCCTCTCAATCCAAACGTGCCGTTCACTTTTACCTCAAAATGAGATCAAATCGATACCCCTCCCCCGCCACGCGCGCTAAAAGAAGGAAGAGGCTGTATTGAATCAATATACAAACAAAAATACTGAGTCATACAAAATTAGCATTTCGTACTAGCAATCATTTTACACGTTGAGGGGCGAGATTGCGATAGACTCGAAGATAGCGAGAGGGATGGCAACAAAACACACTCGAGACAGCCAGGCAGAGGTATGAATTAAAGAAAGTGCGAGGCACAGTGGTAGTAAAAAGAGAGACAAAACAAAGGGGGAGAATACGTGTGAGAAGATGATTCAAAAGCAATGAAGAAGAGAACGTGAGCAATGAAGAAGAGGCTGCAGAGACGATCCGAATGGTCGGCAAAGAACTAGAAAACCAGATGATGCTGACACAGACGGCCAAGAGATGCTGAGAGAAGCTGGAGAGAGAGAATGAGAAGGGCGGGCGGGCGGGCAGTTGATTAATGCCAGCAGCTTCAATAATGCAAATGTAATTACTGGTACCGGGCCTCACTCGCTTAGCACCTAACCACATTAACACGGGGTGGTGGGAAGAAGGGAGACGAGGACAATGTGTAAATATGGACTAACCATCAGGAAAGGAGAACCAAAAGGGGTGTTTGACGTGATAGCCCGAAAGGGTTTTTGAGGCCAATATTGAAATCCATACTTTGTAATAATATTTTAGTTTTATTGTGACTGTTGTCAGTACAACATGTCTACAGTGAGCCGATGTATCGCCCTGGCCGATTCCTCGAGTCCCTCCGCCGTTTATGTGCTTGTCGGCGATAGAAGACGTGTATATTAAAAAAAAAAAATGTGTCAGTTACCCTTTAGAATATTACCGCCATTGTTGAAACCTGAACCACTTAGTTGTGAGATGAAGGGGGGATTAATAACAAAGCAAAAGAAAAGAAAAGCAGGAGTGGAAGGCGGTTCCTACCCTGCCAGCCGCTGATGGACACACGGACATTGGTTGTGCTGAGCCTGAAGGACAACTGGAGCTGTTTATTGCTAAATTACTTATCTCTCTCTCTCTCTCTCTCTCTCTCTCTCTCGCTCTCTCTCTCTCTTCTCTCCCACCCTCACCCCCCCCATCTCTCTCTCTCTCCTCTTTTTCCATCTGTTGGATAGTTTGCAACATCAGCTGTTCTCCAGCCACACTGGAATGACCCCTCAAGGAAACACAATCCTTGTGTGCGTTAAAGACACACACACACACACACACACACACACACACACACACACACACACACACACACACACACAAACAAACACGGGGACACAAAATGCTTATGTGCTGTTCTGAACCGTGTATTGAATTCTGCAAGTACAACCCACAGACCCCGCCCCCTCATATTCATCATGCGCTCATAGTCAGGTTCAGTTGTCGTCCCTCTCCCAATATGGCCCCTGCATCATTTTATTGAGTCATGTTTGTATGCTAAAATGTCAGAAGGGGTTCTTCAGTCACCACATCTTGCTTTAAAAAGCATGTAACATAAGTTTTTAATTTGAATTGGCCGGTGCCTTTATTTGTGGCGCTGAAGCTCAGGAGATGGTGTAATATTCGTTCTCTTTGTGAGAATATTTGTGACCAAAACAGAAGTTCAAAGTTCAACAATTAACTTGCATATTAATACCACAAAACATAAATAAAGCCTTAATTGTCGCAGCGTTAATAAATACATAATATAATATTCCGCTATCATCTTGTGTCCTTTTTTATGCACACAATGGAGTTATTACTCAGCCTCTCTATTAACCAGCTGGTATCATGCAGTCCACACGAGGCACTCTGACTACTTGAAGGGGGGACAATGGTGAAATGAAGGGCTTCAGCTCTTTGGAATATTTTATTATCTCACCACTTCACACCTGAAATCTGAGGCCGGGAGCCATTCATAGCTCACCTGTTATGTTCTCCAGCCACAATCACAGGCAGCCGCCAACTTTGTCTTCAAGGCCACAGACAGCCGCACTTGTTTTTTTCACGCCGCTGTTCGTTAGGTGGCCTATTTTCTCCGTTTTTTTTTCCTTTCTTTTATTTCTTTTAAAGACGCCTCGGGCTTTGTGTGAGGTGTGAAATGAGCCCTGGCAAACGCTTTGAATCTTTCAACGGCTGCTGCACTTTTCTGAAAATGAGCCCTCAGACTGGAAATGGAAGATTTACAAAACCGTTGGCGGCGTGTTTTCTGTGACACGCTGCAAAACGGCAATGTGAAACTAACCGCGTCTCAGGTTTTTCCCAATGACGGATCAATTTCACAGCTTGTCTGAGAAATTACGGAGAAATATGACAAATATTCCAGTAATAAAAATGTGTGGTTGATCTTATTAACGCTTGTTTTTGTTTTTAATGCTTTTCCTTGCACTTTTCGTTTCGGACCCACTGCTGTAAATAGAGCCTATGTCCAAATTTATTTGTTTGATGTTTTTTTCTTCTTGTCAGGACAACTATACGTTTGCCCAGCCAGGAATCCAGATGAAAGTCAAGGACCTGGAGGAGCTCGTCAGCAGGATTGATGGTGAGTGATCTGCTTTCTGTCCGTCTGTCCAACCATACACACACACTACCATCCATCCATCCATCCATTCATTCATCCATTCATTCATCCTTCCATCCTTATAATCATACAAGCACCCACCCACCCTCTCATCTACCAGTCAATCAATCAAACCATCCATCAATCCTTTCCCTTGTGTCAGTTGTATCTTCAGTCCTTTTTTTGGCGTTTGCCACTTGCCTCGCATGTGTTTTTTTTAAAGTTCTTAAGTTATTGTTTCCTCTGCTCGGCAACGGGAATAGAAAAGTCAGATCACTTCCCTCTGTGTCATCTCTGTGTGAACGCGGATGAACGACGTTTGGCTCAAACCCTCGTTGCCAGCTCCCGGAGTCCCCCGCTCGATTCCCGGCGGAGGTCGTGCAGTTTGCGTCACCAGATGGACATTTCCTGGTGGATGGGCGGGCAGAGCTCAGGGCGCTGGCGGGGAGGGGGGGGGGGGGCGGAGCCAGGAATCTCTGGTCTGCACCCACGCTGCAATGAAAAGAATCTGCAGTTTCCCTTTTAATGAGGATTTTATTCCACTCACAGTTTCTTAACACGAACAACTTCCTTTGATCGTTTGAATTCAAGTGTTAGAACTAGAGCCACAACAGGAAGTAACATTTTGTTTTCGCGCCTTGATTCAGTTTGTAATTACATGTCGATTACTGATTGTCATTCCTCTCGGCTGTCGGGGTGGGGGATATGAACGTGTTGGTGATTATTAGCGCAAAAATAAGGCCTGCTGAGGACTGGATGTTAATGTATGCACTCTGAGTACTCGTACACAGAACATTCGCATTAATTAGCAGTGTTGCGTTTCACCCTTTCTCTTTTTCATGTTGTCAAAACAATGAATGTATTAAAAATGCCTGTGAATGGGTTCCCATACAAACGCACCTTTTGTCACTCGTGGGCCGCTCCGGAGTGCCGTGTGCAAAACGGGGTCTCATCAAAGCCAGCCGTTTGCACGGCGGCCGTGTTCTTGGCTAACCTTGGCGCTGTCCGACCATCCTGTCACCCGCTCTGTCAGCCGGGGGGAGGGGAGGGGAGGCCTCACCCGCTGCATCCAAATGGATGGAGAGAGAGAATTAGAGAGAGAGAGAGAGTGCATACATGTGTGTGTGGGGGTGTGAATGTCAGGGAAAGTTAGCGTGCGTATGCCCGGCCTGTCCGTCTGTGTGATCGTGAGCGGGTAAACTTGCCGACAGAGAGGGCGAGTGTGTGTGTGTGTGTGTGTGTGTGTGTGTGTGTGTGTGTGTGTGTGTGTGTGTGTGTGTGTGTGTGAGGGTGTCGAGCGCACGCTGTTGCAGTCTGCGTGTGAACAATAAACTGATGTACTGTAAGTTTGTGCACGTCGGAGTGTGTGCGTGCGTCTTTTAGTAAAAAAACAAGCTGACAAAATAGAGGTCCTCTAAAAAGCAAAGTCCTCCCGAGCCCCGCCACATTCCGGCAAAGACATAAAGAAAAAAATGACGAGACAGTTTTACTGTATCTTATTCCATAAGTGCCATGTCATCATAGTTGGGGCAGAGCCATTTTTTACCTCGCCAGCTTGACATTACCACCTCTAATGAGATCACAGATAGCTTTTATCTTGTGTTACGGGATTGTTTTTCGCCCCGCTGTCGACGCAGCATCTGTTTTGGGAACAATGGCCTCTCATCTCTTCCTAAATTACCTATCAGCGCTTATCAGATGCAGGGTTATCCAGGGTGCTGTGCAGTTGGATAAAGGTTGGGGCTCTTTGGGGCAGATGTTTCCACGACTGGTACAGATTTACCAATATTACCATTTCACTGTGGGTAGAAATCCTGAGTTGGAGAATCATATTTTATGATAATTTTTTCCGCTTTAATGTGTTTTTGTATGTTTCTTTTGAGATCACCAATTAATTATGTTACCAGCAGTAATTGTACTTAATCTTGAGGCTTATTAATTTTTGATTTGTTTGGACGAAATGGAGTTAAAAATGAACCAATCTATTTTTCTCCATCAGAGCGAGCCCGCAACTCCCAGAAAGAGGAAACGCTTCCACTGTTGCCACTGACGTGACTGGTTGATAGGGCTGGGTATCGTTTAATAAAGTGATGTTGCCAGCACCAATTAGGGATGCACTAATCCTACTTTTTCAGTCTTTGGCTTTGAGCATCAACGTTGAATTAATAAGCCGTATGCCTCACTGTGTGGAAGTGACTGGGGTCGTCCTTTTACAGTGCATCCGGAAAGTATTCACAGCGCTTCACTTTTTCCACATGTTATGTTACAGCCTTATTCCAAAATGGATTAAAGTCATTTTTTTCCTCAAAATTCTACACTCAACCCCCCATGCACTGACAACTGTGGGACCTGATATAGACGGTGTGTGCCTTTCTAAATCATGTCAATTACAATTAATTACATTTCATTTAGCTGACGCTTTTATCCAAAGCGACTTACATGATATACAGTAGACTGTAGACACAGCAACGGTGAGCAATTAGGGTTAAGTGTCTTGCTCAAGGACACAACGACATGGACTGGCTGAGCCGGGGTTTGAACCACCGACCTTCTGATCCAAAGACTGACTTGCTAACCACTGATCCACAGTCGCCCCCCGTCAATCAAGTGAGTATAGCAGGGTGGACTCAAGTTGTGGAAACATCTCAAGGATGCTCAGTGGAACAGGATGCACCTGAGCTACATTTTGAGTGTCATGGGCTGTCAATACTTGTGTACATGTTATATTTTCGTTCTTTATTTTTAATAGATTTGCAAAAATTTCCAAAACACTTTTTCCACTTTGTCATTATGGGGTGAAAGAATGTATTTAATCCATTTTAGAATAAGGCTGTAACATCCAAAATGTGGAAAAAGTGAAGCGCTGTGAATACTTTCCGTATGTGTCAGACTTGACTTAAACATTTGCTTCCCGGACCTTGAAATCAAAATGTAACGACCTAAATGCATCGCTATAAATGAAGGGAATTGTAATTTATCAGAATAAATGTACCAGATACCAGATCAGCACATTGTCACAGATACCCGATCCAGCTATTAATCAGTATCGGACCGATATCAGTATCATTGCATCTCTTGTACCAATCTGAAATGGGATACCGATGCATTCAGGACACCGTCATGTGACTATACGGAGGGGGACTTTAAGTGACGGGTGGGTGCTTCACTGGGTCGCTAGCTGCTACGTCGCTGTGTTCAGAGCCGTGTGCAAATTGGTAAGTTGCATGAGTTGCAGATTCTGCCGCAGTGGGCCAATTGCAAAGTTGCATCGCATCGAAGAACGCTTGTGGGGATTTGGTTGCAAGCAAAACAATGCAAATCATATTCATTTTTTTACTAGATCTGGGCCCAGAAAGGATTCGATTGCAGGTCTTGTTTGACCGGTTTGGAAACTACTTGATGAGTAGTAGCGATATCCAGCCCTAGTAGTTGATGGGGTATTTGCTAAGCCAATAGGAGGTCAGTATCTTTAATAGAATGATTGTTTGCAGTACAGGGTCAGTAGGGACAGGACATCGCACCACAGTCTGTCCCCCTTCTCTCTGCTTCTTCCCTAGCTCCTCCTATATCTGTCAGAGAGAGGGAAAACACACACATGCTGTACATTCACAGAGATAATGTGCAGGTTTTATGACCACATACCCGCTGTCCATTACCCGCTGTATCTTTTAGCACAGTGGGGGAGGAAAAAAGAAAAAGACTGGATTTGTGCCCTGAGGTCACAGCTATTTTTCCACAATCTTCTCCTCCTCCTACTCTTCATTTTCTCTCTCTGTAACTTAACTTTTTTTTTCTTTTTTTTTCTGGAAAAACTCCTCCACCCTTTAAAGGTCATTAGATGAAAGTAAATTCAGTGATATAACCGGTGAAGGCTGCGTCGAAGGCAGCTGACGTGTCTAATATAGTCAAAGCGGCACGATTTCAAGAGTCTCCAATAAATTACAAAGTTTCCAGGATGAGATGTGGTAACCATAAACAGCTTAAGTCCTGAAATGGCTGAATAAATAATCCTTCCTCAAGTGTTTTGACTGTGAGGGCTTTGACAAAGACGCCTCATCCTTAGCGGAGTCACCTTCCCTGATACTATATGTTTTTCCTGTGAATTCGGTCCTGCAGCGTGAGCTACCAATTTGTAAAAAAAATCAAACAAATCCAAGCTGCTTCACTTTAATTATTTTAGTTGAAAACAATGACATGGTTGGAAGGCTTTTACTTTTATATGTCTCGCCCCCCCTCCTCCCCTCTGGGTAATTATTCCACTTGACGCTAACTCCCATTAGCCTTGCTTGACGTTAGCATGTGTACCTCCTCAAAAGACAAGCCACTTTGTCGGCATGTCGGTAACGTCTCTCTGATCTCTCCCTTATCTCTTTCTGCGAATTTTTTGCAGGCAAGTGCATTAGCACAAGTTCATCAACATGCAAATTGACCAAAGGTGAATGTCTTTATGCAAATGAAAGGACGAGCTGGCAGCGCGAGCTCTCAGCCTGAATTGTGTAACAAAAAAAAAGGCTCTTAGCCGGATGGTGAGACCGTATTGCATAATTTAAGGCAGAAAAAAGGCTGCGGCGTGTTTTTATGGGTTTGAGGAAAAAAGTAAGGTAATTTGCTTTTCTCCGGCAGGAGTTGCCTTTTGAAGTGGCGTGTAATTTGCCTGACAGTCTGTGTGTATTTACAGTTCTGTTTGCTTAATTGTGGGGCTGATTTTGTACTCTTGTGTGCGTTCACACTTGTGCAAGAAAGGAGACCTTTTGGTGATTTTTAGCACCACTTTTTAAAGCTGCGTTGAATTCAGCAGGCGTGTGTGTGTGCGCGTGTGCCTGAGGTCACTCACAACATCCATCCCCATCTTACCACACAGTCCTCCACAAACTCCAGACATCACCACTACGATGTGCATGCACTCTGCTCCCTCTGCCTCACGGCAGTTTAATATTTTCACTTGCACATAAAATAATTCATGGTGCAGTTTATTTTTTTTTTTTATTTTTTTTTTTCAAGCATGTATTTAAAGAAATCCACATCTGTCTAACAATTGTTTTGGGTCTTGGCCGCTGCATATTTTATAAAAATAGATTGGGTTCTGTCATGTTACTTGTCATTTCTTGTGTGTTAATTATACTCATTAAGCACTCCTACAAACAAACACTCATTGACAAACATGTATTGTGTTTACCCATGTTTATGAATACATAAATGCATAACGTAGCCTGCCGCTCCTTGTGTGTTCACGCACCGCGTGACAGCGTTCTCGTTAAGCTGCGTGTTTAGGGCGGGGAGATGCACGTTTGACATTGCGTGAACATACAGTGTATGTACAGTGACACCATGGCAACGCATCAGATCCTCACTTGCTGCAGTCTCCCTCGGACCTCGGACCGAGGCGAACGTGTGACCTTCTGCCTGTTTATTGTGTGAGAGGAATCGGTAAGCAAGCATCCCCAGTGAACTCCATCTTCGGTACTTGACTCGGTCATTGAAGACTCTTTACCTGCCGTCGCTGCGTCCCGCCAGAGGGTGTTTCACACAATATTCTGTGCACACACACATTATTATATACACACATATGCACGACTTATGGCAGCCTAGTTGTCTTTGAACTGAACCGGCTTAGAACTTCATATTTAAACTGTAATTAGGCCGAATGTGTGTTTCTAGAGCGGCAACAGAAATGTGTACGACTGCGACGTTACTCTATAAACTTGAAACAACAACTGGAAACAAGTCAAAAAATCAATAAAATAAGTAATATTCTCGAGGGAAGTTGATCAAGGGTGAAGAACACAGACCTCAGTCAGTACCAGTCTCATCCGGTCCTCCCTTGGATCGCTGGTAGAGAGGAGGGCTGCTTTGTTTCGATTAATCAGACGTGGCGAACTAAGCCGCACCTTAAAGACTGCATACAGACGGCTCTAGTTTTAGCTTGTGTGGCTGAGCCTGTACTTTATGATGAACTATATCCAAAGAAAAAGATGGCTCATTTCACATGTACATACACTGGTGACTGACTTAGCGTGCAAGAGCCTTGTTCTGGTGAACAAACAGGGCCCCGTTGCCTGCTTGTGTCGACAGTAGGATTTGTTTGAATCTGTGCTGAAGCTGAAATGGATAAAGGTTACAGTGAGATGACAACATTCTCTGTCATATATTTACAGTTCACGGGGAAAGAGTAAGCAAATGACAAAGAAAAGCCTTGTGTTTTGCACCAGACTGGAGACCAGTCGGAGAGTTGGACGAGTGTAACTATAATTACGTTTTGTACCGAGAAGAGCGTGAAGTCGGTCAGAATCGGCCTCATCAGCAGAATCCGGGAAGCCTCTCACTAGTCACTCCGCGACCTCTGACCTCCTGCTGTCCACCCGCACTCCACGGGCTCCAGTCCACCGTGGTGAGCAGGCGAGCCGACATCGTGGCCTCCGTCCTACACTTTAACCGGCAGTGGGAGGGAAGACAAGACTCATCGGTCAATCATTGTCCATGAGAAAACTCTTCCTCAGCCCCCACAACTACGCTACCCAGCATGCCGAGCCCGGTGCCAGCTGGACCGCAACCAAAGGGTTAAAAGTCACACGTTGTAGCACCTCAGTTCATTTTCATTTTTCCTGTTTTTTTTTTTTCCTCCTCCTTTCCTTCCTTTTCTTTCCGTTCCTCTCCTCCACTGGCCTCCTGTCTCCTCTCCTTTCCTTTCCTCCTCTCCACTGGCCTCTCTTTCCTTCTCTCCACTGGCCTCTCCTCTCATTCCCTCCATCACGACTGTGCGACTGTGGCTCAGTGGTTAGCAAGTCGGTCTTTCAATCAGAAGGTCGGTGGTTCGATCCCCGGCTCCGGCAGTCTGTGTCGTTGTGTCCTTGAGCAAGACACTTAACCCTCATTGCTCACCGTTGCTGTGTCTACGGTCTACTGTATATCATGTAAGTCGCTTTGGATAAAAGCGTCAGCTAAATGAAATGTAATGTAATGTAATGTAATCACCCTCCGGTCTCCTCTCCTCTCCTCCACTGCCCTCTGCCCTCCCGTCTCCTCTCTTGCCCTCCGGTCTCCTCTCCTTTCCCCTCTGCGATAACTCCCCATGACAAACGACTCTCCCCTTCCACCACTCCCACCACCATCATGCACCTCTCCCTCTCTGTGTTTGGTGAAGTCGCTAATATTAGCCAGAGCAAGTTCATTAGTGTAATTTAACATTGTCGAAAGTTGTTCCACTCTCACCCTCTCTGTTTGCTAGGATCTGTCACCATGATGCATTTGCAGTTAATGAGCTCGCCCTGTTTATGCTTTTACAGCTGCATGTGATAATTAAACTGCAGAGACGAGCGTGAAATAATCACTTTGTGTTTACTTCGCACCCCACTCATGTGGTGGAGTGTGTGCATAATTGTCAAACATGCATGTGTTAAGCAATGGAAGACAGGTGCCATTCAAGTGATTGCTGTGTGTTTGAGGGCACTTAAGTATATTGTCTTGGCAGAAATATCCGACATAACAGTTCAGCAATTAAAGGTGTGTGTGTGTGTGTGTGTGTGTGTGTGTGTGTGTGTGTGTGTGTGTGTGTGTGTGTGTGTGTGAGCCATGATTTAGAGTGTGAGAGAAGAGGATGCTATAGCCCCCCCCCAACTGGCTTTTCTCAAAGATTCTCTGACAGCTCTTTAATTACAGCTCTTTTGTGAAGTGTGTGTACGTGCCTGAGTGTGTGTCTGTGAGGCAGAGAGAATGAGTGTCATTGGTGTGATGACAATGAAATAGGAAGTCGCTGAATACTGAGTGGTATTTTTAATCTTTTGTCATGTAAAGAAGCATAAAACAAACATTTATCAAGAACAGAGAAAGGGAACAAAGGCAGCCATTCCCCGTGTCACCGCCTCAGACGCAGCGAGATGCCTGCTCCTCATCAGCACGCCCGCGCACCGCGCCATGACCCTGACATCGACGCTGTCTTTTGAACTCTGCATTAAGAAGAAATTGAGATCGCCAGATGCAACAGAACATAATGTGAACCAATTACAGGGGAGCAAACCAAATGCGTTGGATGGGTGCAGGAAGACAAATGTGGATCTAATAGCCAGCTGATCTTTGTTTGGTCACGAAACAAGCTGAGTAGACACTGCAGCCTCGACTGATGATTATATCTCAGATGTTAATGGTACAAGTTAAATTATAGTAATGTGCACAGGACCTTAAAATATGCTGATATTCAATCAACAATGATTACTTACAAGTATTGACTCTGATTTAGCTTATTCTGCATTGTTTTCCCCAAAAACGATTGAAAGCACATCAAGGAGACCTGTACCCACAAGAAACATGGGCATTGTAGTTTTGTCTAAGTCGAGTCCAAACACCGTCCAACCAAATGTGTGAAAATAGTTCCCGACTAATAAATTGACTCCTGTTTACGTAACGGTTGCCAAAAACTGCCCTTTAGGTAAGAAGGATGAGAACCTGATTTGTTCTGCTCCTCGTTTCTGACAAAGTCTCTAACGTCCCAGTGATGACCGGTTACTGAGTCTTTGTCCAATAAACCAGAATTTATTTGTAGCTGCCGCTATGAAATTCAGTAGCGGCAGCCTAAATAAATAAACACAGAATGACAGTAAAGGCACATTGGGACAGGATTAATATTCCAGAGGCGTGTAATCAAATATTTGCCATTCGCCTTAGTAATGACAAGCATTCTTACCATTGCCAAATTACTGTTTTATTAAAAAAAAAAAATTATATATATATATATATCCTGCAGGAAAATCCTGTAACCATTGTGAAACGGAGCGAATGAGGCTAAACAGGAAATGCAACCTGCCTCATAGGAAGCTGAAGAGATACATGTTAAACTGTTTTGACAGGGTTTGAACTATAGGAGGTCCAGTGAGTTTATGTTTTGTAAATATGTGCCGAGCTTGTGCAATATTTAAATCCCTCGACTTCCCCTTGTCAGAGAAAAAGATAAACGGTCACAATTTTATTAAAACCCCGTGGGGGATCGAACATGTTTTGCACAGATTGACCTTGTATGACAAAGATAAAAAAAATCTGCTCCTACTGAATGCAAAAACGTCAAATAAATAATAAACACCTAACATGAACATGCTGCCGCTCCTCACCTCTGGAGGCTTTTGACTCGCGGTACCTACACTCCATTCCTCACTGGACTGACATGCGGCAGAGTTTCATTTAATAACCAACACACTCCTTTTTTTTCTCCCCCCTCATCTCAGTTTGGTGTGTAGCTTTTCGCCGACAGTTCTGATAGCTCGGTAATTACGTCTCCATTATGAGGAAGGGGTGACACCGACTGCAGTAGTTATTAACAGAGAGCAGCGCTATGAAGGAATCTGTCCACACACTTGTCATCATTACTATTGCCCCCCCCCCAGACATCTGCATCTTCTTTTGCTGGTCTTTACACAAAGCCAGTGTGACCTCAATCTAGGTGTGATATTGTTTTTGTATTTTTTATTTTGATTGTTATTGTTTTGACAGAGTCCGTGCACCGCCACATGCAGCAGTACGAGGTGGAGTACCTGCAGTTTGCCTTCCGCTGGATGAACAACCTCCTGATGAGGGAGCTGCCTCTACGCTGCACCATCAGACTGTGGGACACCTACCAGGTACAAAACACACACACACACACACATAGCAAAAGTTGCTCATACTGATTTTCTTGTTATCTGTCCATTTCTATCGATCCGGCTTTGCCTGGGATTCTCAGAAACGGGGATACTCTCTGATAATGGCATCTGTGATTGCCTCAGGAGTGATGCTTTTATCATTCCTGCCATTATGCTCCAGCCAACCCAGGAGGCCTGATGCAACATAATACAAATTTCTCGCATTGAAGGTATTCAATCACGACAGCCTTTTCTCCGCGTGGTCTTAATTATACAGAGCTCATAATACAGGCTAACTATGCGCGGCCTGGCCCCGTCACACAGACAGGCTGCTGACACATTTACACTTCCCTTGTTAGTTTAACAGGAGCTGTTGATTTGGTTGGAAAGGTTTAAAAGAAGAACATTCTTTAATAAGACTTTGTGAATAAGGGATTGCAAAGGATTAGTTAATTCAGTAATGAAACAAAACATGTCAGAGGCCCCGTTTCATGCATGAAACAAAAGTGTTTCTTTTTTAATTATTAATAAAATATGGTTTGATTTTATGGCGACTCTGTTCTTTTGTGCGAGTGTCAAAGTAAAGCCCATTACTGTGTTGACCGTCCGTGTGTGTGTGTGAGTGAGAGACAGAGAGAGAGAGAGCAGGGTCTTAATCCCATTCAAACACCTGGACCTGCTCATTCTGCTGCCCTTTCACATTTACACAGGGCTTAATCGGCGGCGCCTACAGTTACACCAGATTGTTAACCTCAGTTGGTGTGGTCAATAACACCAAATGTCTGCTATTGATTCAGTGGGGTGTGTGTGCACAAGGCTGAATTGTGGGTGGGTAGTCCAGGACTTGCGCTAAGTACACATAATGGATTTTCCAGCTGACGCAGAGGTTGAGTGTAAGACACGGGATCGCAGCGTTTGATCAGACGCGGAGCGAAGGAGCCCGAAGATGAATGGAGAGTTGAGGCAGAATTCAAAATGAGCTTCTCCAGTGGTGGCACTTCCGACTGTGGTGGTTGTTTGCACAAAGCAGCTGTCTGCCACCGTTGCTCTTTCTGCTGCCGGTTCTCAGTGTCCTCAGCATCAATCAGAGTTTAATCATTTCCCCTGCATAGTCTCGTCTCTCGTCAAGATGGGGAAGTGTAACATGCAGATGTTCTCTTCATAGTCACCCGTTAACGTCCGCTCGCAGCTCAAGAGTCTGACATTTGCAAGTGTAAAGGCCTTCGCACACCTGGGGGCCTCACGACCAAAACAAAAGGAAAATGCAAAATACTCGCCTGTGAACATTTTACGTCACAACTATTCATACTGGCAGTGATGCTAATTTGTGACTTTGTTAATAAAAGGTTTGAGTAGACTTGCCCCGCTGGAACCAGTTGCGCTGTGCAATTTAGGGCTTTTATTGTGAAAGGTAAGGGTGTGAGGTTGCTTCCCATTAACACAAGTCATGTAAAATTACAGACTTTTGTCAAGTAACCGCTCCATGTTGTTTCTGTGCCTTTCGGTAGCTCTAGCAGAACCAGAGGAGTTAGTGAATGGGCGATGGGAAGTGCATTTCAATTAAGAAAGATCAAGGAGTGGGGTGTTGAAGAAAATCGAGGATGAAGGGAGAGCGAACGAGGATGAAGGGTTGATGGTGTGAGGTAAAAATAGACCAGAGCAAAAAGAGAGGAAATTTAGAGATGGAATGTGAAAAGACTTAGTGCTTCGTCCACAGCCTTCAACAAACCATGGCTTGGATGAATAAACACCAAATAAATCTTGTCTGAACATTTAAGCTGACTGAACTTTGGGCAGCGTGAAATAGATTGCAGCTGACAGGTGAAAGCCACGTAACTTTTCTTTCCGTACTTGAATTAAGAACCCCGCGGCCATTTTTTGTGTCAGATTTGGTTTGTGTTCGCACCCTCGGATACTGATGGAACTCCACTGCTGCTTTGTAAAAAATGCATGTTACTAATTCTATGTAACGCTTTTCTTTACCTCAAGCTCAGGCTGGAGCAAAGTATGTTTTATTTCTCGCCGTCTTTTGAAAACGTCGAGTCCTTGTGCTTTTAAGTTTGAATAATGCAAACTACCATACGAGCACTTTAGATCCAGGAATTTCAGCTTTACCGTCGCTTCCAAATATTTATATCACCATAAACATACTCGGGCTGCAACTGAATGCTATTTTGACCATCAGTTAATCTGAGCAATGTGGTCACTTTGATTTTAAAAACAAACTTAAATGTCTTGAGTCCGTTTGGCTCAGTGTAGTCTTCAGCGGGAGTCGATGGGTTCTGTCCCTCACGTTTGTTTTTGGAAATAGAACCTGTACTCATGCATTTGTCTGTTCTCCGTTGCCTCCCCCACCTTTTTTAAATGCTCACTACGGAGACCAAGGAGAGACCAAGGACACAGCGTCATTTCCTGCAATTCATCACCTGAGCTACAGAAGCCTGGTTAGCCCCTCCCCCCTCCGTGGAGTCGCTGTTACGGCATGTGGCGTGCATCATTACGCAGACCCGACTAATCGATGATCAGATTCGTTGCCAACTATTTTCTTGATCGATTCTAATCAATTAGTTGCTGCGGCCCCCAAAAATCCCACTCACTGTAATTGATCCCCCGTCAGCGTAGATTCTCTTCACGTTCTCCGTGATCAGCTGCAATGCAGTGCTCGTGAACCCGAGGACGGAGAAAAAAAGAAGCGAATCCCGAACACCCGCAAGTCCTCCAGTTTAAGTGCAGTCTCTCCACTCACATGACTTATGTGGACATCCGTGACGAGGAAGCCAAAGAATCCCATTCTTCCCGGAGAGAACACTTTGGCTGACCCGACAGCAGCGCTATGTTTCCATGGACCCGCTTCCCGGTCAGCCCATCCCTTAAAGATACCGATGGGCATTGCGTTCCACTCGAGTGGAGGATTGATACGGAATCATTACGTCTCCCATTTAAGATGTTTTTCTTTTTTTCTGGTGCATTTTGACTGAACCACAGCCAGCTGGCAGGGAAGACAGACGTATTTAGTGGTGTAGAGCGAGATGGGAGCATCACGCCGGTGTATTTATGCGTTGATAATATGGACTTTTCTTTTGCTTGATTGATGGACAGGCTGGGTGAGGAGAGGATAAGGTGAGAGGTGCACGTGTGAGGAAGGGCTTGCCATATAATGCTCGGAAATCCATCAGGAGAATTAAAGTGGGAGCGAGAGTGGGTGACCTTTACAATACTCTGGATTATTCTGATAAAGGAAATGAACACAGAATTGAACACAAGCTCGTGGTTATTAAGACAGGGTAGCCGGCCCAGTGCCGCTCTGTACCGTCGCCGGCGATGCTGCCTCTATTATACGTGAAGCTCAAGGAAGGAAAAACAAGTGGAAGAGACACACAGAGAAACAGAAGTACCTCTTTCAAAGTGGATTTACGGCGTCGTAAAACATAATACCTTGTCCAGACATTTAATTACAACTCGTGTGTCATTTTGTGATTATGTTTTACACCTTGTTGTCAGAACAGTGGGGACGCTGATGGATGACTTAAAGCCACTTGGACACCTCAGTTTAAGTTCCATTCATTATTGATTTACACACGTTTGTTTAAGCAGCAGAGAGCAGACTATTAATATACAACAGTTCCTGGGGGTTTGGGGGCGTTGTGCAGATGGTGTGGTGGTCCCGCTGGTTGGTGACCAGTTCCGTTGTGCCCTGGTACTCTGCTGCATTGCTCCCCTGTGGTTGGGAGTAAGTCAGATCAAGAGTTCACCAGTATTGATGGAGCTGGGACGGGTGGATGGAGTGTATTGACTAAGAATTCTGAAGGATACAGTGTTCATAATTCTTTGAATTGGTTCATTGGATTAGGATGCATTGAAAATATGGAAATGACAACAGGGGCCTGGGGTCCTCCCGATCATTTCCCCTGTTTTTGTTTGATTACTAAACAGGGTTCCCACACATCCTGGAAAACCTGGAAAATTGTTGTCCAATTTTCCGGTCATGGAAAACACATGAACAATGAGAGGAAACATGAAATATTCTGTGTTCCCCTGTACATGTTTAGCTGTGATTGAACTACTTGGCTATATAGCAGTTGTGTGGATGGATCACATGGCATTCAAATGGTAGTTAATAGACAACAGTATTTTTAATATGTTATGTTGGGAACTAAATTATATCAATGTACTGTTTTATCAAAAAACAATTGCAACAGAGACTTCTTCCCCAGGAAAAGGGTGGACGAAGGCCCGAGTCGGCGGTAGCAACCCAAACCAGCCTCTCCATCTCCCTGTGGCGGCGTCCGCTGTCCTCCCGGCTGGAGCCTCTTGGTGGCCCCCAACCCGCCGCCCCGCCCCTTTTCTCTAACCAGTCTTAACGGCAGCGGAAACATGGGGGGATTAGCGTGTTAGTGTTAGTTAGCTAACTAGCTGCTAGAGGAGTCAAATGTACGCAGAACAGGAAACAACGCTGTGGGGAGAGGCGTGTTCAGGGTTCTGATAGGACGACGTCAATGTTCTTCCCTCGGGACGTAGATCAGTCCCAAACGGTTAACGCCATCTCAGAATCTGCCCTGTGAGATAAGGGCTGATAAGACGTCGTTTTCAGCGATGAAATGCAGAATCTTTTTAAAAAGAAATATATATATATATTAGCACCAGCATTGCTGTCTTTTGTCACAGTACAGTTATCCCGCTTAGTTTACAGCTTAGAAAACCCCGCTGAGGTGTGCAGTGACTCTCGGTTGATAGCTGAGGCGCCGTGTAAAGCGCACAACACGGACTGCGCTCGCACGTCTACTTCGAGTCTCAAAAAGAGACCCGGAATGAATGATTAAACAGTGTTGTCTCTTTGTCGTGACTTGACTGCAGCCCAAGTACACGTTGTACTTGTAACCCATCCTCTAAATATTTGATGTTTTACAATGTTGTTTGGATCGGGTCCCCCCCCCTTTCCAGAAACGACACGCACATGCACCTTCAGGTCTCAGTCGCAGTCCCTCACCTCCGATGCTGCCCTGCTTAGGTGTATTAGGCCGCTTTCCACTCATGAAACATTCAGTGTGGCTGCCAGCGAGGAGCAGTGCCACTCTGCTATCGTTTATTGTCCTTTTATAGAACTTTTTCTCATTCTTCCGCGCTCCGACGACGTCCTCCCTGCTCGCCATCATTCTTAACGTGTCCTAAATTCCCTCCTTCATCCTACCTTTTTATGCGTGCCCCTCTCCGTTATACCAGCCTGTGAATGTCGCTTTTGAACAGTCAACATACAGCCAGGTGGAGATTTGGAGTGCTGCCATTAATTGGATGTGCTCCACAAAAGAGCCTGTGGCATGTGATGTCATCCTTTTTTTTGACTAAGTCAGTTCTTTCGCAAACTTCCGCCCGAGGGACAATGCTCTTGAAGCTATTAAAATTGTGTGTTCCTTCCTCTTGTCAGTGGGTTTTTCCCGTGTTTCTTTGAGCGCTTGTCATGCTTTACCGACTTTACCTCCGAGGTGAGAACGTCTCTCTGTTCGGGAGATGATTTGGTTGTTGTATAGGCCTCCCTTTTTAAACACGGAGGAATATGCATTATTCATTATTGTCTAAACAACCTGGATTTCCAAAACAGATTAATACAGCTTTTTTTTTTTGGGGGGGGGGGACAAATGTCCCGAACACACGTCCATGAATCACCACGAAATGGGAAAGATGTTGGCCTTGTGTGTGTGTGTGTGTGTGTGTGTGTGTGTGTGTGTGTGTGTGTGTGTGTGTGTGTGTGTGTGTGTGTGTGTGTGTGTGTGTGTGTGTGTGTGTGTGTGTGTGTGTGTGTGTGTGCGTGTGCGTGTGCGTGTGCGTGCGTTCCAGGGGAGATTTTAACCTGAGTGTTGTAATGTCTCCGCTGTGGTCCTCTCTCTGCGGTGCGGCCATCTGTTCAGGAGCCTGATCCAGCTAGAGACAGGCTTCCTTCGTCATGTTCTCTTTTCTTTGTATTATTTATCTTTTGTTTAATTTCTTTATGTTTATTTCACCCTCAGTCCGATTCCCCCTTTTTCCTTTGTCACGTTTTCTCCATTTGTCACTGTTGAAAACCAGAATGATGTGGAGAGAAACACGCTCACACATGGAAAGACACACCTTTTCTACCCGGCAAACACACACACACACACACACACACACACACACAGAGAGACACACAGACGGACGGACGGACGGACGGACAGACAGACAGGGACCAAATTATCCCTGTTGCGTGGAGCATGAAATTAGCAAGTAGCTCAGTGTGGCAGCATTAGCATGGCTGTTAAAAGGGTACCGTGACATTTTTCAGGTTCTGAAATATGGTCCTTTTTCCATATGGACGGTTGTATTTAACAGACAGGGAGCTGTTCAGTGCTGAAAGTGTCCATGTTTAAAAGCATTGTGCAAGATGTGATTAAATTCTTGGTGCAAAAAAGTGGGTAATTTACCGCAACAAGAGTCAGAAGATTAGCTGCGATTGAGATTAAACGACATGAATTAAATACACACAATGGTCCTTGTGTGTTGCTTTGATTCCATTTCCTTCTACTTTAAACTTCTACTTTACTACATTTCATATTCAAATATTATACTATTCAGCTCCAGCTGAATAGTATATCATATGTGGTTTGAACCGCAGTTTAAATATTTTTTTTAGGTTGTTATACAGACAAATGGAAAAAATAGGAAATTGTTACGGCTATTTTGCACCATTTTATGGAGCAAATTAATCTAGGTTTGACAAAATGATTCGACCAGCAGGGTGACTGAAAAATATGTTGTTTTGTTTAGGAATAAACCAGTAGTTTTATGGTCAAAAGATGTTTTTGTAGAAATTATTGTAAATAAAACCCTTTATGGATTTATTATGCCCCCCCCTTGATATTTATATTCATTGCCTCACTCATGTGCCACAACAATGTAATTTCTTTTTGTTGAAGTATCTTAATTTTTCAGTTTTTTTTTTAAATTAATTAATCAGCATATCATTTATTTATTTAAACCAGCATTATGCCGCTCACACATACACATTCATCAGCGTTAATAATCTAGTAAAGTCATATATGATAATATATTAGTCTCAAGGGGCCATTACCTGCAGAGCGAGCACTTCAACTTGTGGTACTGAAAGTAAATGTGTACTTTTACTGAAGTATAGGCTGTGAATATTTCTACTTCTCACCCAGTATATGTTCTCATCCAGTCTCAGTCTAACATTTTGCTTTGCCTCATCTTGACGATGCAGTCAGTTTTCTTAGTTTTACAATATTTTTGTCTGCTCCATTTTCAGCGCTGCAGCACTCTCTCTTTCATACTTTAATGTCACGATGCAAGTCAAAATCAAATTAAGGAATTTAATTAGATTAAACGATTTCTCTGTAGGATATCGATACAAGTCCCTCTGCCAAGCTGTTTGTGTTCATACACTCTACCTTACCAGAGATGTCCTTGTAACCTGAAGGGCACAGGTTTCCTGTTCCTACATGAAGCTCGTCACATATTTGAGTATCGTATACATATGCAATCCTCTTCCACAACGAAAAACAAACGGCATTGTTGCGTGGCCTGAAATATTCTTCAGACAGATCCATTCAGTGTTGGTGCCATGGAGATGAATGATGGGAGAGAAAGCTGTTCTCTCAGTGAGATAAATGACCCCATTGAGCTTGAACTTCTTTAAAACCAAACGCAAGTGAAACCAAGAGAAATAACCTCTCTAAATGCCGCGCTTAAGACCGTCCTATCTTTATCAGACAACGCAAGGGTTGCATGCACTCTTGAATATGAATACAAGACCTGTCTGCCGACAGAACAAGAGGGCGGTTGTCTGAGCATCCCAGAGGGAAGTGGCCCTCCTCACTTGTCCTGCCTCCGTGTCTCCTATCTGTAGTCGGGGTCGGCCTCGCGGTCACGGTCAACAATGAGACAGGCCTCTGCAGACTGGACCCCGATCTCTCTCACACACACACACACACACACACACACACACACACACACACACACACACACACACACACACACACACACACACAGCCTTACTGCCTGTCACACCGCTGCTGACAGGAGCATCAATATTTCTCCCTGTTTCTCTTTTATCGTCTGACTCCGACAGTCCGACATTAATGTTCTGGGTTGCGTTGCAATGAATTCTCATGAATTGATCTGTTTCATTCTGAAAAGTCAGCTTTTTCAAAACCAACATGGCTCAGTTCAAAATTCTGTGTTCCCTTCGCTCTCGTTCACACATTATCTTCATTTCATTCGACACACTTCATGTTCTCGCCGGCACGTACACAACATCTACATAGTGTGAGGTTGGATGGGATCTGAAATGGACCACATTGATGTGAATTCTGATCTTATTATTTCATGTTGCTTTTTTACCACCCCCTTTGATTAACCTTAGTGCTTGGCAATTTAAAATGTCGCCTTAAGCAAGACACGAAATGGGAGAGAGACGCACACACAGGGACAGAAACTATGCTCAAGTTCATTTTGAATATATTTAGATGCCATTTACTCCCTCTTGCTTTTTAAATGGATCTCATCATGCCCGAAGGCCTGTCGTCCTTGCCTTTGTTTTTCTCTAAGATTTTTCACTGTAATTTACATTTCACCATGCCCCTCCTTTGCTTTCAGTGAGTGTTTTAAATGTACGCTGCTGTCGCACGCGGGGATACTTGCACCGCCGGTAGCAGTTAACGTCAGCCGTCGCCAATCGCTGCCATCGCCTGGTTCCTCTAAAAAAAAAAGAAAGGCGCTTTTAAAATTACCTCTGGAGTGCCAGGGCTTCATCGCATCCTATCGGTTCAAATCTGCTCGTTCATCATCTTGCATCACTCCCCCAGCAGCAGCACCTTTTCACCTTGTCTGCAGTCGGCCCGTCAGGGTATCGAGTTAGTCCCCCGTCAGGCGGCTTTGTTTAGGAGCGATGAGACTCGTCAGAGAGCCAGCGCAGCAGTTTCAAGACACCATGACATTGCAACGCTCCCTCTCGTTCCCTTTTCCTCCTCCGTGCACCTTTAGCCTCCTATCCTCTCCGAGCTCTCATGCACTCCCTCTTACCCCTCTCCCTATCGACTCCTCTCCCCTTACCCACCTCCCCTCCCCCGCCTTCTCCCTACTTTGATCAGCAGCACTTGTCAGTCAGAGTCTTGCTTGTATGGCTGCCCTGACACAAATGGGGGGTGGGGGGAGGGGGGGAGAGGGAGAGCCAAGTTTGACAGTTACCTCGACTCCTATGACAAACTTTATTTTGCAGATCTTAATGAGGCGAACGGCTTCAGCTGATGCAGCAGCAGTGGACGGATGGGTCAGGAGGGAGAGACAGAAAGAGGAATGGAGGAAGAGAGCGAGGGAGGCGGGGTCAAATAGGAGACATTTTCATTGAGAAGTTTGACTGCCACTAACAGTAATTGCTATCATCACCTCTGGTGTCATATAGTTTCCATTACTCAGAAAGCAGACAAAGAGGCGGGCTTCCCAAAATGTTGAACTGTTCCTTTAAATGATTCAACCTGTTGGTCAGATAGCGTTTTTTTCTTGAGGGCAAAAGTGTTTTTGATTTCATTCTTTTTTTCTCAAAAATGCGATATGACGAAGTTTATGTGCTTTTCATAATTAATAATTATGAAAGTAATTAGTTCTCACAGCCTGCCTCCATGTGGCTTGGTTGGTTCTTGCGGTCCAAAACCTGTAGCTATTCTATACAACCATTCAAAATAACTGAGCACATTTATCCAATTGAAAAGTTGGAAATAGCAAATGTTTCCCGTTTACCTTTTTACTGTTGAATGACAAAATGAATCAATGATCAAAATGTTCGATTAGCCAACCCGATTGCTTCAGCACTAATAAAGCTTACAGCTTTGTTTCTGATCAATGCATGGACTGTTTTCACTGTGACGTCCGTCAGTGAGGTACAGACCAGCTTTTCTAAGAAGCTTTGCTTTTAAAGCAGCTTTGCAATAAAGGAGCGTTACTATGGTGATGACTACAGATGCAGCAGCACTCTCAGGATTTGCACTTATAAAGCTCACACACATACAAGGGATTGAATTCTACAAGAAACAAGTTAGCATTTTGTTCTTTCAGCACTTTGTATTATTTCCGCTGCCAGAATAGGGTTGCTGAGATAACCCTGTATTGACAAAATGATTGACATGTGATTATTTTGTGTTAATAATCCAACGCCTCTTAAATCATTTTTCATTCAGTCTCCCTCCCTATCTTGTATTTTGAGTGTAATTCATCTGTCAAAAAAATAGACAAAACACACACTAAACAAAGTGGAAACAAATTGGACTGATGACATTATTTTATTTTGTATTTTTTGTAACTTATTGTAGGTTGTGATATCGTTTTGTGATTTATTTTGGCGCCCATCGCCCGCTGTAAGTCTGATATAGTGACAGCCCTTTGCCAGAAACACGTCTAAGTTTGCAACATGTCATTTGTAAAGCCGCCATTCCCGCCGCAGCCAATGGAGGCAAGCCATTTCAAATTAATGGTGCAGCGCCTTTGGAAATGGGTGGTGACAAATCAAAACATCAAGATAACTTGTCGCCAGAAGTTAGCGCTTGATAAAGACGGATCACTTTGCAAGTCGCGGAATATTCCTCACAGTCATATAAATGAGAAAGGGGGATCGGGGGGAGGGAGGAGGAGGAGGAAGGGGGTGACAGACAGACATTTGGAGAATGAGACTGAAGGAGGCGAGAGATTGTGAGAGCCGAGGATAGATGGAGAGGTGATTGAAAAGGAGGGAGAGGAGGCAGACAGACCGAGAGAGTTTCACAGTCCCTCAGAGTTCATCGGTGCCTTCAACCATGAACTCACACAGAAACCTGCAGAAGAAAGGAAATTAAAAGTGCACAAGAGTGTTTGCTTGTTTCTGCTGTTTGGATTGTAGATGCAAGGTTAGACCAACAAGCCAATCACCTGCCAGTTTACAACTCGCATCACGCTTCACTGTTCACAAACACCGCTATTTCTCTCTCTCTCTCTCCCTCCCACACTCTTATTTATATCACTCACTTTCTCTATCCAACACGAACACACACAGACACTCTCAGTTGGTAAATTCTGAAAATTGGTATAACTAAGTGGGTGAAGCAAGAGGAAACCCAAACAACAGGAGACGTACACAGGGAGCATCAATCATCTAGAAAGACAAAAAAAAAAGCAAGAACAGCAACACAACACAGTGCAGAAGGAAAGCTGACATACAAGTGGTATACTGTATATATATCTATAGATATAGATATATATATAATTTTTTCCCTCCAGACTATTTCTGCACCGCGCGGTGGCTCGTTTAAATCGGTCTATCCACTATTATTTCTTGCCTCGTTCCTGGAGGGAAATTCAATTATCACAGCAGAAAGGCAGTTCCTGTTAATTCCTGCAGAGTTATGGCTCGCTGTTCTACACAAATGAGTCTGGTGGTTAAAGAGCAGCGCTCGGTTACTCAAGAGAAAGTGGAAATGAGTTAATGCTACAACCCCTCTGTCTAATCGCAGTCCTGTAAATTAGATGTGAAATGTGATAAACACGGCTGCGTTATTGGAACATGTGTGCAGCCTCGGGCTCTTATACATGAGCTCACCTGTGCCAAAGAGTCTGCCGAGCGTAGTATTGAATTAAAGAGGGTCAGTTTCCTAAAACTGTAAATGATGCCTGGGCTGTAAAAGGCGTGCGTACATTAACTCTGCATCGCTTCGTTACAACTAAATACTATTGAGTAGACGCATCAGAGAGCACACATGAATACATTTGTGATTTCATGCTATTTGCCAAGAGTGCGATTGTGGTTTGCGTTGCTTCTTCCACTCAAGTAGACAGTTTACAGCAGAGGCACAGATTCATCAGTGCAATTCCACATCTTAATTGCATGAATTTTTAAGCTCAAATAATGCACAGCATGCGGTTAACGAAACCCCCGGACGGGTGTGCCAGAATGCATTGAGAGAAGCTCACATATTAAGATGCTCTTTTGATATTCTAGCCCACCTTTTAAAGGGGCTTACATTCCCTATTCACTTACATTTAAAGGCCCTGGTAATTATCCTCCCTCTGATAGGGCTCCGGAGGAAGAAAAATGAAGAAAAAAAATGAATAGAACAAGGAACATCTAATCCTTTGTCTCTCTCGCTCTTTAATTCCCTCGCTCATTGCAGAGTCATAAAACAAAAATGAGCCGCCAAACATAACGAGGGGCTGAAATAAGAAGACGGGCAAAGAAGAGGGGATTTGTATCTTTCTTTGTCTCCATCGCCCTGCGAATGTAAATTTTCGGGATTGTGACAGATAAATGTTTTATACCCTTCTTTTTAAAACATGTTTTATCTCTCTTCTCCTTCTTTTGCTGTATAAGGCAGATTAAGCACTTCATGTAAAAAATGTGGTGGAAGGCAAGAGGTATCCAAGGTATCCAGAGCGTCTGTTTTAGCATTGTAACTTAGCTGTGTGTGTGTGTGTGTGTGATATTTTAAACCTGTTGTAAATCAACATAATAATGTCTCTCTCTCTCTCTTCCTCTCCCTCTCCCCCTCCCTCTCCCTCCCCCTCTCCCTCTCCCTCTCTCCCTCCAGGCTGAACCAGAGGGCTTCTCCCATTTCCACCTCTACGTGTGCGCCGCCTTCCTGGTGAGGTGGAGGAAAGAGATTCTCGAGGAGAGGGATTTCCAGGTAATGTGCACACAAACGACACAGGGGGCGCCTTTAAGCTTCGTGCTCCCACTTAGCACTGAGGCACGCGGACTAGCATGCGCACGTATACATTAATATATACATGGTTTCATACCCAGCTGCTGGTTGCTGATGGTGATATATGCTACATACCTTCGTATCGATGCAAATGAGTTTTCGGTTGTGTGCAAAAAAAAAATACTAATCTAAATCCAGACCGTGGAGCTGTTCGTGGCCTACATCCCTCTCCATTACCTCCCTGGTCATTAACTGGGAGGTTCAAAAGTCGTTGTGAGTGCATTAGTAGATGACAGTAGACAGCTGCCAGAAGGTGACTTTGGTTGCCAGCTCACTGGGGGACCTGGCTCCTTAACAGTAGCAACACGGTCTAATATGATCACATACAAACCATCAGCTCTGCTCTTTGGCTGCTCTCTCTTGTTTTGCCTCTTCAGTGTATTCTTTCTGTCCGCTGTCCCACGTTTCCTCCACTCCCTCTGTCCTTGTTGCGTATCGTTTCTTCATCGTTGGATTCTATGGTTGCATGGCACTTGTTCTTAGCTGTTCCCGAGTCTGGTCACCTCTGCTTCCTTGCCATTACTCACCGCTAGAAGCCTTTCAAACAAGGGCGATAGAAGAAGAAAAGAGTGAAGAGGAGATACCAGAAATCAGTTATTAGTGCAAACCAACAACTGATTTCAGTCAACTGAGTCCGGTCAGTCCATACAGACCGTTTTCTCCCACATTCTCACCTGACTGTGACTTTTTTTATGCTTTCTTGAGATATTACTAGATATGTGAACTCTGTGAAGATGTATTTACTGTTAGAGTTCAAAGAGAACATGGAGTATATTTAATGCTTCATAAAGAAAAAAGCTGAGGGAAAAGAACATCTTGAGGTAAAGTGACTTCACCCGGCGCTGCCACTTGTTAACAAAGCAATTCTTTATGACAAATGTGAAAATGACAATTTCCCACAGTGTCAGAAAATTGCCAAGAATGACACCATGTATCATAGCAGCATCCCTTGTGACAACTGCCAACCTGCTGTTTTTTTTTTTATTAGAATCACCGTATTGTGACATTATTTAGTTACTCGAATGAGAAACGGCTCTTGGCGCTTCGGATGTCCAGCACATCTGGTTTCTCCTGTCGCTCCCCACAGGTGGTTACATCGAAGAAAAGAGGGATAAAACCAATACAATTACAGCTTATACAAAGGCCCACTCCGTCTTTTTTGTCACCTCCATGTAATACATCAGAAGGCGTCTTCAAAGACGACGGCAGTCAGAGGGCTGCACTTCTGAAGAACCGGTGTTTTAGATGGAGGCCAGTTGATTAAAGCGGATTCACCCACTGAGTGAGACACTGGAGACTGTCGGGGTTTGAAGATGAGGCATCAACTGACTCATCTGTTCTTACTTTCATGCTCGTCTTACCCCCTCTCTCGCCTTTTTCTCAGCCGAGTTCAAATATGATTGCTACTTTTTGTTGGATCCCATTTCAGATTGAACTTAAGATGGTTATAGTTTTTCTTTAATGGATTTCTGCTGCGTTTTCTGAGCTCCGCACACAGAAGGGCCTCGATAACCTTTCTGTGGTTACAGTGTGTCCACTCTTCTGAGAAAGTGGTAAAAAAAAAAGAAAAGAAATAATAATAATAATTATGGAAATGTTCACAATTTGAACACGACTTGGCAGGCGTACTGAGATTAGACGATGGGCCTGTGGGGGAGTCATCAATGGCAGACTTGAGAAACATTATGAATTCAGGAAGCTGCTAAACACCATCCGCTTGAAGACACATAGGTCAGCTGTATGATAGAGGCTTGTGACTGAACATCACTGAAAATACAAACACATTATAGTTTCCTCCTCTCTGCTTGTTGGTCATGCTAGCAGTAGGACTCTTTGGTCCAGAATGAAATGCGTCAACAACTACTGGTTTGATTGCCATGGGATTTTGTGCAGGCGTTCATGGTCACACGAAGTTGGACCCCAATGCCTCTATGGCATTTAGTACAGTCGTACAGATATCCACTGTCCTACATTTTCATCTAGTGCAGCAGGTCAAAGTTTTCCCTCATTCAATCAAATATCCCAACAGCTACTCGATAATTTGGCGTGTTTTGTTCAGACATTCGTGGTCCCCAGATGATGAATTCTAATGAATTTGCAAAAACCTGCAAAACTAAAGAGCTCGCCATCAGCCGCATCGCACTGTGTTTCGTGCTAATTTGCAGAACTAACATGGTGACCTTTACATAATGAAAGTAGAAATTGCCACTGTCTGTATGTTAGTATGCTGGTGTTAGCATTTAGCTCAAAGCCTCAAAGAGGCTGCAGATGTAGTCTGGTTTTAAAAAAAGTGTCTCCGCTGTTGGACAAAGTTCAAGTGTTTGAAAACTTAGTCCACAGTGGCTCACTCAGGCATGCACCCCACTGTCAGTCCAAACTTGTCTGCAGTATTAGTACAGGACTTGAAGCTCCTGAATGATGGAACATATCATGCTGTAGGAATAGTATGTAGTCCTCAATGGATGTGGGAAATACTTATCCCACTGGAGTTGTTGCAAAAGGCTCAGTAGATACAGTAGAGGCTTCAACTGCAGGGAGAACTAGGCCTTTATTTGAAACAGAAAATAATGTTTTATTCCCCTCTATATTTTTCATCGCACTTATAAATAATTTCGGGGTACATTCCCAATAACATGAACTCAATCAGTACAACAACCGCAATACACGTTTCTCTAGTCACTCTCAGGAGTCTTTTTTTAAGTCCCCTTTAAAAGCCTTTCACACACACACACACACACACACACACACACACACACACACTACACATACTCAGAAACTGGCACAATCAAACGTCCTCATGGCATTTGTACGTGTCCAGTATACAATGAGCTCTCATGTGTTTGTCTTCACAGGAAGTCTGTACTAAATGTAACACAGATTTCCTGTGTGTGTGTGTGTGTGTGTGTGTGTGTGTGTGTGTGTGTGTGTGTGTGTGTGTGTGTGTGTGTGTGTGTGTGTGTGTGTGTGTGTGTGTGTGTGTGTGTGTGTGTGTGTGTGTGTGTGTGTGTGTGTGTGTGTGTGTGTGTGTGTGTGTGTGTGTGTGGGGACTGGATCAGTTTTTCTGTGTCGCAGACTGGATTCAAATTCTAAATATTGAAAAACTGTGAAATCACACTAAATGTTAGTATCTATTTTCATTGACAAAAAACAAGTCACTTAATTAAGGGAATGATGGTTTTGTAGGGTTTGTGAATTCAAGAAGAAAATGATTAATTTTCACAAATTGATCAGCCAAATATAATACATTACACTAAGAACTTTTCTTGAAACAGATTAGTGTCAGATTCTTTCTCTTGTCGGCTTTAATTTCAAGAGATTTCTGCCTGGGATCCACTGAGCCTCAGAGTTCAAACGTGGGCCTGCCAGGTTCTTAAGGGCCTGTTGAACAGCTCTTATCTCAACACGCTTTATCCAAGAACCCTCCCGGCATCACTTTCCTCTCATGTTTGCCTTTCTTTCTCCTCCTGTCTTTCTCTGCATCTCTGTTTCTCTCTCTCTCTGTTATTAATTCCCAGCCGCTCTGTCTTTGCCACTCTCTCTGTCTTTCATCTTTTGCTTTGTCTTCTGCTTCCCTCCGTCTCTGTCTTACAGTCTGTATTTCTTTCTTTCCCACACTTGGCACATATCATGGACTTCATGATTAGAAGGTTTCTGGAGATGACAATGGTGTCAGTCGGTCGGGCCTCCTCTTTGGTCCAGTCTGAAATATTAACTTGGACGGATTGCCATGAAATGTCCAAACCTTTATGGTCCCCAGAAGACCAAGCAGACCGGCGTTGGTGATCCTCTGTGTTTTATTCTTGCGCCACCGATGAGGTTTTCACCGAAAAGTCTAAACAAATATATAAATGGATACCCTTGACATTTTGTCCTGACATTCGTGGTCCCTGGAGGATGAAGCCAACTGACCTCTACCTGCACCAGCAAGTCAAAGTGTTCCCTTACCTAAAGAAATATATCAACATGTAATAGATGGCTTGCCACAATAATTTTGTTGAGATATTTATGGTCCCCAGAGGATGAATCATTCTGACATGTCCTCTAGCGACCGTGAGGATGACATGTTTTGTTTTATAGTGATGTATCTCGACAACTACTGGACACATTGCTCTAAAATGTCTTACAAATAGTCATAGTCCCCAGAGGCCTTCTGACTTTGCTAATCCCCAGTATTTCATAGCACCACCATGGGCCATGTTCACGTGTGTGTCTCGACAACTATTCAAATGATTGCCATGAACTTTTATAAATGTTTCAAAAGGGATAAATTGTGAAACATGCTTATTAGACATCTTCACCTTGTAAAAGTGTGCAACAGCAAAGAGCCCTAAACTGTCCGAAGGCAATGCGATGATGGCAGTCGAAATAACAATCCAGCCCACGAATTAATGATTTCCCCAAATCAGCCGTGCCTTTTCAGCCTACATCACGCATTCCCAGAAGCAACATGCCCTTCCAGCAAAAATAATAAAGGTTTCCGACCTGTTCTCATCAATCTGCGTATTATTACACTGAATTGCTACACCAATTTCCCCAGGCCTGGAGGCAAACTAGATGTGTAGCAGCTAGTTAGCGCAGCACAACATTAATAACTTGTTGTTTTGTGTAATAGATGGAAATTATGGTTTTGATTGATTGGTGCTTTGCTGAGTTGGGAACCTATGTTCGCTCTGCAGAAATCCATTAATTACTTCCGTCTCGGTTCTAAATCTAAATACTCTGTTATGGATTCCACCACTTCTCTGAGCTGTAGGTTGGAAGGTTACAGGTTGAAACTCTCAAATGAAAATGTGGGAGTTGAACAACAAGTTGTGCTTTGGAAGTCATTTAGTTTGATACATATCTAACCCTGTGAAGCCGCTCAACCGTTGCAGTGCAGTCACTCCCTCTACACAAGTGTGAGCTAATTGTCTTTAATGTAAAATACAGGAATCGGGGAGCGTCGGTGTACGACAAACTGCAGCCGAGTTTCATGCTCGGGGGTCCCGAGAGGGAACACCAATGATTAATTCACGTTAATGGTTTTGATTTAAAAAGCCGTGCAGAAAGTAATTTCAAAAGGATAATTCGTGCATTGTTATCAGACATGGTAAGGAGAGTAAGTGTGAATTTCCTCTCCTGGTTGCGGGGATGGGATTGGTTAAGCTGCTAAATGTAAAGCAGGAGGAGTGTGGCACTCCCCAAGCAATCTGCCTTCCACCGTTCCACCTCAGCTAGCACACCGGTGCTAACTGCAGGCCTGGGCTGCTTGGATACGTTTTGGCGTCCACACACACACACACACACACATTTTCATTTATTTCTGTCACTCCTAGCCACACGCTCACAGACACGGCAACGTAAACTCATACACAATTCTCTCTCACGCCGTACAATTCTATTCACACATTCACTTCTGAGCACACAGTGCACAGCGTAATGGGCAGAGATATTATGCAGGTCTGCTGTTTTTCTTTTAGCAGGGCCAGCACTGTCAGCGCCATTTCCCATTAGTTCGTGCCACCTGCAGACACCAGCAGGGCCGCTGCGGAGCTGCATTTAAATGACGATGAGAAACCTCCGCACTGTGGTCCGTAACCCTGCGTTGGTGGAGCTGCACACACTGGAAATTAGACCATTTCCAGAGGTTCAGATGCAGCAAATAACCTTGTTTTTCAGCGATATTTTGAGATGAAGTAATAAGACGCAACCCGACAGCCCAAAAATCAGGGAGGGGGGGGGTTCTTTTCAGGCTTTAGCACAAATGTCAACTTGTCATGCGTGCCAGCTTGAAGGGAATCATTGCTCCGTTTGCAAATTTAGCCATTTTGTAATTTGTTTCCAAAGAAGAGTTCGTTCAAGTCACAATTGCAATATTTCCTCCAGCAGGGACCTTTTGCTGCTCGTATAAACTACCCTTTGCTTATACATCTGTTCAACTTATGCCTCTTCATTCTTCCCAAAGTATTCGGCTTACCTATGATTCAGCTCATGTGCTTTGAAGTCGGCAGTGATGTGCAGCAGAAGTGCTTCATCGCATTTCATCCAGAGTTTAAGGAAAACGGCAGATTCTATATCTATGCACACATCCTCTATACGCTCTCTCTCCATCTCTAATGTTGAATGTTTTTTTTATGCATCAGAGCACCTTAACATACATAATATAATACCCCCTATGCACTTATAATGTAAAACTATATTACATTTTCTAGCAGCAAAACATATATGTAATGTTTAACACACATCTCATGTTTTTGTATAGCATGCATGTTGCCGACTCGTTCACCGTAACAATTAGTAATTACTATAATATCAATACTTGTATGCTTAAGTCCTTGCACATAATAAAAGGTGATTAAAGAGCCAGCTGGCTGCTAATTATATGCAAGACCTACCTCATTATTGTTTACTAAATGTAACGTGCCTAATGTATGAAGTTGATTTTGATTTAGCATGTTTAAGGTTATGAGACTATAGTATTAATGTTTCAGCTCCCATTTGTGTCCATTCACAAACAAAAGCGAGCCCCCATTTGTCAGTATGGATTTTCCCGGCCGACAGTGGAGCTTCTTGATCTCGGGCCATCTCACGGTTTCCCTGAGATTTCATTAGCGAGCGTCGCTGAACAGTCCCCGTCGTGAGGGTTTCCCCCCACCGCGATCGTTAATGTGAGGCCGGGCGTTTATGTGAAAGCAAACCTATTAGTACAGTGTAAATGGAATCTGACTGTCGCTACAGACGAGCAGGAGGAGCTGGAGTGAAGAGAGAAAGCGAAGGGGTGAGGAAGAGTGAAGGAGGGAGGCCAAGATTTGTTTTCACTTTAATTAATGGTGTGTGAAAAACTGTGGACCTTTTGTAAATGTCAGCGTCTGTCCTCAGATCAGTTACGTGTGGAGAACGCCTCGGGTCAGGCTGCCTCGGCAATAGAGGAAAGGAGGGCACTCCAGAGGAACTGGAGTGTTCTGGAAATGTCAGCACAATTCAACTTGAGCACTCTGTTGAAGATGAATTCTTATATTCTGTCTAGAATTCAATTTGGGAAATGTTTGTTTTCCAGTTAGTTGATTAAAGTACTTTATTATAATTATTTTCTCCTAAAGTGATGGGTCAATGATTATGTATATTTTATTTGAAGCCTCAGTTGATAACGGCAGCATCCACAGATACAACGTACGGGAGCCCAAATGACACGGGTTTGGAAAACTGGAAGCCTTATTAGAGAATAAAACAAAACTCCACACACAAATAAGTGAATTGGGCCGCTGCTGTCTTTTGCCCGTCTGTTTTCTGTTGGGAGAAGATGGTGTGCAATTAAGTTATTTTCAACTTGAAATATGCTAATGTGATGCACATATAATAAATATGTGTGCTTTGCCTGCCACTGTTGCCACTGTACACTGATAAAAAGATGAAAAAGACATCAGTGTTGATTCGCACAAACCCTTGTCCTAATAAAATCATTGGTGTGCTTGGCCACGAGACCTCTTTTAATGTTTATTTTGGGAAAAACTAGATTCAGTCTAATTATCAGAACAAAGCGTGTCCCTGTCAGGACGCCAGGACAAATGCTGGAGAACTGGATCGGGACTAATCTTGACATCTGGTCTGGAGAAATCCCTTTTTTCTGGTTTTAGTGAAATGCATTGTACACACATCATATTTCTGTCGTCCTATGATGTGAAATGATGCCAAGATATCAATCATGCCATAGAATATAGCCACCAATGCCTTGGTCAGTAGCTCTATTATGTATGCGTCTCCAGGGAAATGACTTAATACTTTCCATGAAGCTTGGAAGATCAGTTCTGGAGGGTTATACTCATTGTTTCCTTGCAGCTAATTAGAGTTTTATGGGCATGCATTGCAGCTTGATCCCTCCTCTGATTAATTCCACATTTCCCCCCTATTTATCACGACAAGACCGCCTCATAACTTTCTCCCTCGAACTTGGCTGGTATCGAGGAGGCTATCAGGGGTTTGCAGCTTGTCTGATGGATGGCATCGTACTCAATAGCGTGGAAAGTGAGACAAGGCCACCCCTGGTAAACAACTTTTAATAATCGCCATGCAGATTGAGTGCCGCGCCGATGTGGCACATGAATCTATCCGTGCCAAAACAATAGGAGGGGGGGACTTAATATGTTGGGAGTTAATTATGTAGCCCTGCCTTATATTCTGTGACATCCCTCTTTCATTGCGCTCCTTCCAACTACACACTCTCCATCACTGACATCTAAAGTTCACCGTGAAGCTAACTCGCGTGGGCACGAGCGCTGAATCATCGCGGCGCACGGTTCTGATGACCGAAGCGGCCTCGAAAGGTCGTTGAGGTAAAAGGGGAAAGAAGTGAGGGGGTGAGTTTGTGGGCACAAGTTGTTTATTCGCAGCGCCGTGGAGACCCGCCGTCCTGTTGATCAATGCTTGCGAGCCCAAGTTTGCCGTTGCCAGAGGTCTCCGAGAAGCATTTATCAGCTCCGGATAATCGTGTGTGGGATGATTAGCTTTCAGTCTGAGTTTTCTCATCACCGACATCATCGCTGGCTGAGGTTTATCCACAAAAGCGAGGGAAATAGAGTTACGCAGAGTGTGCGTTTTAGAGCTTTTTCTTTGGGATAAAGATAACAGAATAGCAGTAGATGTTCTGTCAGCCCATAAGCCAACTGCGTGCTCCCCCGCTCAACTCGGTTAAGACACAAAAATGCCAAATAAACAGCAATATCGACCCGTTTGTGAGGAATAAACAAACTGCAGCAGCTGGAGGGAGGAATAGATTTTTTTTAAGAAAGAGGGGGGAAAAAGGAGATTTGAGGAATGGTCTGGGTCATGAACTGAGACATAAGTATTGAATTTTTGATTTAAATGCTCTTATGTGCAGTCAAAGAAAAAACTAAGGCGTTTCTGCTCCTGGTTGTTGAAAAAAAAAATCCTGGGATCATGAACTGTTGATTAGGGTGGCATTAAACTTTCTGAACTTGGCAGTGGGTGACGGCTGGAGTGCTACTATTTGTCTTTTTGGTGAATCTAGCATGTTAGAGTCCCAACGACCTCTTCGTGGCAAAGGTCGTCAGAGTGATGCTCGGCAGGCCCCGGGCTCGCATCATTCTGAGGCAGTTTACCGTGTTTTTAACGGTGGGAAACGAGAATGTTTGGGAGGCCAAACGGTTAAATATCGACTTGCTCCTGAACTTTGAAGTTCGTTCGTGCCGAAGAGCAGAACCGCACAAGCTGAGTGAAATATCCCCATGAAGGCAGTTTCAAACCTGGGGTCACTTCTGGCTGTATCCTTTCCAGAGGTCGTGAACCCGTCATGAGCCGGCGTCGACTGGTACAGAACGGGTGCAGAGCTCCGGGCCGGACGGCGAGCAAAAACCATCCGTTATTTCTCTCCTGGGAGAATATCTATTTACTCTTTTTCATTTTTTTCTGTTTTAATTAAGAGCATTAAAATACATATTTCGATGGGGTGTCAGTAGGAGTTGGAGTATCCGAACCATCAGCTCCTCTCTTAACGCCAACGCTGTTGGTTTCGAGCTTTCAACCAATCTGTCATTCACACTCCCACACTATTTCCATGACCAAAGGTGGTACCCACAGCCCACGTGTCCCCTTATCCTTTCCCTCTTACAAATAAACAGAACTTAATTCATATGTTTGTTTTGCACAATCAGGGTCTGATGTTGAACTGCTGCTCAATTTAATAAAAATATAATAACAGATGTACTAAAACAGTCCGTTAGCGCGTAGGTCATCGTATTTCATTACTAATTGTGCTTCCTCCCATCAATCTATTGGTGGGGACGCGATAGGATTATGAAATGCTGCTTCTGCATCTGTTGCTGGAAACATGTACGTCAACTTAGGTATTTTTGTCCATGTTGAAGTTAAAGAGCCAATACCCTTTCCACAAATATGCAAAATTTTCTGCTGATGAAACTGGTAAAGTAATGCGACACGTAAAGGGAAATTAAGTGATAGGCATCAGTGTGTATCTTGTGTACTTGTTATCATTAACTTTCTTTTTGTTTAAATGAAATGAGTATTTCATCAAATTGCAGAAGCTTTAGAACGACTGGCGGTAAACACATAGAGCTACGGGTGATTAAATAACTATTCCGTTATCTAACGAGGCAAACACAACAGTATGTTAAATGAAACCACTCGATAGAAATGATTGTTTTCTGCAGAGAGCAGGAGATGACTTAACTAAGCTAACGGCTGTGTGGCGGCAAAGCTAATGGCGCAACTTCCTCGTACCTTCAGAGACGGTGGACGTTTTAAAAGAGGGAGTAACGGTGATGCTGTAACGGTGATGCTGTAACGGTGATGCTCTAACGGTGATGCTCTAACAATGCTGTAAGCTCTAACGGTGATGCTCTAACAATGCTGTAAGCTCTAACGGTGATGCTCTAACAATGCTGTAAGCTCTAACGGTGATGCTGTAACGGTGATGCTCTAACGGTGATACTGTAACGGTGATGCTGTAACAATGCTGTAACGGTGATGCTCTAACGGTGATGCTGTAACAATGCTGTAACGGTGATGCTGTAAGCTCTAACGGTGATGCTGTAACGGTGATGCTCTAATGGTGATGCTGTAACAATGCTGTAACGGTGATGCTGTAATAATGCTGTAACGGTGATGCTCTAACGGTGATGCTGTAACAATGCTGTAACGGTGATGCTGTAAGCTCTAACGGTGATGCTGTAACGGTGATGCTCTAATGGTGATACTGTAACAATGCTGTAACGGTGATGCTCTAACGGTGATACTGTAACGTTGATAGCCGCGCGGCTCGAGGTGTGGCGGGCGGCCCGCCAACGCCGTATCAATCCGCCCAGCGTTTTCCCGGCCAACCTTTTCACAAGACAACTTGGCTTTGTCATCCTACGTCAGCGCCTGCCTCCGCATGCTACAGTGCCCCGCTCCCACATTAGCACCCACTGTTTGCCAGAGTGCCCATTTTGTGTAATTACACGAACTACAGCAAGCTAATGGCCCTGACTGAGCCGTGCCTAGGCCCATTACACCTCAGGGTGCTGCAAAACACCATTACCGCCATCCAGCAGCCCGCGGTGTTTGTGCACGTAGGTGACGGGCCCGTGCGCGAGCAACCCCCATCTCCATGCCCGCGCCCATGTAGATGTGCTGGTTGAAGGTGGACTAATACACGTCAAAGGAACGCACGTATCATGGCCCCAAAAAGGTGTCTCTTGGTGAGCTCGTGAGCGCCACACCTGTCATCTCGCCCCGCCCCCCGTTCATTTCGTAGTTGGCAACGCAGGAATAACGGCGAAGCACCTCTCTGGCCTTGGGTCAGTCATCGTACGCACTTCACTTCTCCTTCTGCCAGCAAATCGGCTATTCGGTTCACAGGGAGAGTGGGCTTTGATTGTGTGTTTTATCTACGTGTGTGTGTGTGTGTGTGTGTGTGTGTGTGTGTGTGTGTGTGTGTGTGTGTGTGTGTGTGTGTGTGTGTGTGTGTGTGTGTGTGTGTGTGTGTGTGTGTGTGTGTGTGTGTGTGTGTGTGTGTGTGTGTGTGTGTGTGTGTGTGAGTTCGTCAGAAGCCACCATTATAGCCGGCGGCCTCAGCCGCTCTGTCAATAGTATCGTCTGTCAGCTCAACTCTGCCTCGGGTCATTGCCCACCTCCACTCCCACGCCATGTTCCCACAGAGTAAGTCGGCGGCTCTTCTCATTAACCGAGGTGGAGGTTTGCAAATTGTGAAGTGTGTGTGTGTGTGTGGATGTATTATCTGGGCTCGCCACCGGTCAGATACAGGTCAAAACAATAACCATACACACGGCAAGCGCATCTCTGTCGACAGCTGTCTTTGTGTATTCATTACCTTATCCCGTTCACTTCTTTTGAAGGAAGAGCCTGAGCACTGACTCTATTGACAATCTGCTTTCCCCTCACCATCAATACCCATTAACCACTTTAAGCCTTGCCAAGCTTAGGAGATGGAGAGCTAATTGCCTTCCGTTTGTAGCCTACTGTATACAGTAATGGTCGATCAATGTGTTTGTTAGTACTGTCGGATAAATGGGTATTCACGCCTGAATAACCACAAGATTCTCACACACACACACACAGAGACACACACACACTTAATAAAGCTACCTACATAAACGCCTTACACACCTAGAATGCACATACACACCCATTTCCATCTGCTTTTTCTGTCGGGCCTGTTCCTTTAATTAACTGTATCATCTCGTTCACTGATTTATTCCTAATACCCCCCCCCCCACACACACACACACACACCGTAACACCTTTACTACCCACAAACACAAGCCCCCCCTCCCGCCCCCAAACACACACAGATGCACACGCAAACACTCGTGGCCTCTCAGCGTGGAGTGTTGCCACCTGTGTGGAGCGGAGCGAGTGCGGCGGCGTCCCCCCCCAACAGCGAGATGTATGCAATTAAACCGTATTAAAGTCATTAGCCCGACCGAAGTGATCGCCAGCAGATGGTTGCCACGCAGAAATACGCTCCTAATGAAGCTCCTCAGTCACCACGGGCGTGTACTTGTGTGGCGGACGTTTGCATGGGTGCTCGTGTGTGCGTTTGTTCGGGTGCGTCGCCCAGCGGCTGTTCCACTCGAAGCGGGACTTGATTAGACACCCATGGTGGTTGGTCCTTCTTCTGCAGCAAAGACATCAGTACCTATTGTTGATTTACATAAATCAACAGAAAGGGATGAGGGGGTGGGACTTCCACCAAGATGACAGGGAAAGTTGAGAGGCGTAACCCGGTTCTAAAACATGACATGATAGAAAAGATCTATTTATGCACTTGATATAGTTTTAGCAAACATGTTGACTTTTGGAAGGGAAAGGCATTTACAAAGGCACGTGATTCTGAGCGCCTTCCAGATGTTTTTACAAAGTTCCTCCCAAATGATTGGCCCCAAATGTGTCCATCCAATTACGGTGTGTGTGTAAGACCCGCCCCCAGAGGCCAATTAGGCTTATGTTTCCACGCATTGATATCTTACGGGAATTTGACTGTGTCCGCAGCACCATGAGTCTACGTAATGGTGACACATGGTGGATTTCTCTCATGCAACGTATCCATCTCTTTGCTGTGGAGGCTAAAATAGGATGTTTTGTTCATGAGCTCTGGCTGTCAGCTGCTAGCGTTAGCCGTCTCTCTAGCTACAGACAAACTCAAACGCTTCATGCTATGACTTTTTTGCCTCTTGACCAAAAGCACAATCCGCTCGTCATTTCCCACGCCTAATCCAGTGTTTCCCATTCATTTCCTGGGGTCCGCCACAGTTTCTTAATGGGACAGGGCGGGGCTCCCAGTGCGACTGTCTGCGGCGTGTGGCTTTCCTTTGCTGTCATCACCGCTCATATTTACACAGCCACTGTGTTTATGATTACATTGTTTCATCAGGCACAACGTTCCTCACAGATCTAGCCCGCAGTGCACCAGATTGATGCATTTATCATTAAAATGTGAAAATGATTGCCCTTATACAGATGGCATGACACGAAGTATTGCACAATAAGAAGATATACCTTCTTTTTTTAAAGATATTCTATCAGCACCTTGAGGGAATTACTTTACTGTTGTCTAAAATATAGAAGCCCATCCCCCGTTTCAAAGGTTTGCTGTAAAACAACATCAACAGCATCCTAATTGCCTCGTTCGCCTGTTAAAGCTCCACAGAATCCAAGCCTTCAGAATACATTTTAAAAAACGGAGGAGAACAAGACTCTTTTAGTGTAGTGTTTCACTGCAAGTCATGTGTCTTTAGGATACAGGGTTGCTATTCCATAGGGAAGCTTTCTGTTTTTTTCTTCTTTTTTTCCGGAGGGCGGGGGGGTTCCCGAAGAGCCTGCGGCAGTGAAGTACAGTAGGGCAGGTACACGCTGTGCAGCCCCGGGCATCCAGGACCCACCGGGGCGATGCACAGAGTACCATTCACATAAATACATAACACACGGGCCGCGTGTGATTGAACTAGTCATAGTATGAACATGTCTCCTCTTCTTCTTCTGAACCCGCTCCCTCTTTGTTCCAACTAAATGAACTAATTGATTTTTGGATTCAGCTCAGTGTGCTTGACGGATGTTCTGCGGGGCTTCTTTGTGTGCGTTTTCTTGAGCGTCTGATTGTTGTCACGTGAGCAGACGTAACATCATCATAAATACGCAACACGTGAACCCACCCGTGTTGACACGCAGCCCTTTAGCATTTCCATTGCGCGTGTGTGTGTGTGTGTGTGTGTGTGTGTGTGTGATGAAAAAGGGGGTGTGTGCTGATAGTGATGCTCTATTGAATACAGATGAGAGAAAGGCGAGCTGAATTCTGATCAGGCTGCCTCCTCTCCTTCCTCCGCTCTCCTTCCCTCACAGCGAGGAAAAAAATACTTCAGAGAAGTGCGTCTTTCTGAACCAAAAGCGGGATATTATAAGTCCAGCCCTTTCAAAGTCAAGGTCCAGGTGGGGAGGGGCACCTTTTACAGCGTTTTTGAAAGTGCAGATTTAACAAGCAGCTGGATTTTGATGGTCGTGATAAGGAGCTGTAGAGGGCGTCTGATCATTCTGTTTCAACTTTAGCCACGCTAGTTGAAGCAGCGCTCGCTCACCGCCGGTTACTTAAACAAAAAAATAAAACATGCCGGCCAACAAAATCATCACAAGCTGCTCTTTTGCTCGAGACAAAGAGCAACATTTCAACATTTAGTGTATGTCGAATCGGGGATCCACCGTCGAAGGTATTCAGAGTGCAGAGATGAAACGCGGCCACAATCTGTGAAATCTGGCCTGGATGGCAGATTCAAGCTTAATTAGTTGGAGGAAAACTTTTACTTTTCCGCCCTTTGGAAATGCAAATGTTTTTTGTTGAGAAGTCATCAGGGTCGTCTCACCGGCTCATTAAAAACGTGCGAGGAAGGGAAAAAAATGAATGGAGCCAAACCATCAATTTAATACGTAGCAGGGTAACATAACACGGAAAAAGGGGCCTCGCCATGGTGAATATAAGGTTTTGTGTAGGTTGACTTTCGCAGCAGTTGAAGAAAGACGAGGGTGGTATAGGAATTTACTTTGACACTGAGACACGGAGGTAAGGAGAGGATTGTTTTTGCATCCAAATATGGCGACATGTTTGAAACCCTTTCTGTAACGGATCTCTCAGGCGGCAGCGAACGCCTCGGGACTCGACGCCATAAGTCCCGAAGAGACTTTGCGTTGTGATTATCAACACCGTGATTGGTCGTAAACCCTGTTGTCACGGCAATGATTTCACACACACACACACACACACACACACACACACACACGCACACGCACACACACAGATTCAGTCTGTCTCCCTGCTAACCAGTCTCATTCCCCTTTGAGAGAGAGGCATTAGATGGTGTGTGTGTGTGTGTGTGTGTGTGTGTGTGTGTGTGTGTGTGTGTGTGTGTGTGTGTGTGTGTGTGTGTGTGTGTGTGTGTGTGTGTGTGTGTGTGTGTGTGTGTGTGTGTGTGTGTGTGTGTGTGTGTGTGTGTGTGTGTGTGTGTGTGTGTGTGTGTGTGTGTGTGTGTGTGTGTGTGTGTGTGTGTGTGGGCTTTGAGCTCCACAGAATTGTACTCGACACTTTGTTCTGTCTTTCCAGATTTTTCTTCTTTCTCTCACAGCTGTTCTTAGAGCACTTTGATTGAGGTCATAACATCGGTGTCACATCAAACACCCGGGAAGAGGCAGAAAGCAAGTGGGACTGTGCCTGTCTGCGCCACTGGCATTACCCCGATGGGTGTAGCTGTTATTACTGATAATAATAGTTACTTATAGTAATAACGCTGTAGAAGCATTTAGTAGTTTAACATGGTTTTTGGCTCAAATAAACTATGTATGGGGTCCCATTCATGCAATCTATCTATCTATCTATATATATATATATATATAGATAGATATGTGTGTATGCTCCACAGATACTGACATGTGATCACAGGCCTTCTAACCTGGTGTTAGTTAGCGGCCTCTATTGTGTCCTCGTTGAATGCTGCATTCCTTTCTAACCGTTATTTAACGGTGTGTGTAAATCTGAAACAAAGGAGAAATGCATTGGAATACATTTCAGAGAGAGAGAGATTCTGTGTGGAAGAACAGTGTAGGGCCGGCCCATTTTCAATTCAAACTTGATTATTTTCTCTATTTATGTTTTGGTCGTTTGATCATCAAACATAAGAAAATAGTGGAAAAATGTCTGTTGCAATTCCCAAGAGCCCGAGGTGACTTCTTCAACCGTCTTGTTTTGGCTGCCCACATGATGAGAACAGAAAAGAGAAAACAACACATTAGAGAAGCTGGATTCAATGTTTGGCATTCCTGTTTTAAAAAAAATGACTTACTTGATTATCAAAATAATAATAGTTTGAATTTAAATTGTTTTTTTTTCTTCTTTTCTTCCCCCAACAGGGTCTGATGATCCTCTTGCAGAACCTTCCCACGATGCACTGGGGCAATGAGGAAGTGAGCGTACTGCTGGCTGAAGCCTACAGGTTGAAGTTTGCCTTCGCTGACGCGCCCAACCACTACAAGAGATGATGAGCGTGGCTCTCTGCAGCTGCTCCCCTCCTCCTGCCTCTCTTCCTCCTCCTCCTCTTCCTCCTCTTATTCCTCCTCGCCTGTCCCTGCAGTCGTCTACTGAACTACGAGGCCTCTTTTCCCACGGGGAAGGACCTCCCCTTTTTCTTAACCTCCCTTTCCCACGTTGCCCAACGGGCCTTTGAGCTACTAAGAGATTTGAATCAAGCGATGGCCGAGAGGACGAGCGGCGTAGCATTTTAACACGACGACGTGGAGCCTTTTAAAAAGTTATTTTTCTCTGATGTGCACTCCTTCAGTCCGGGGGCAGAACCCTCTTGATCACTGACGACCACGACATTTTATTCTTTTTTTTGTTGGAGTTTGGTCCCTCTAGAGTACGACCTCAGCACTGTTGGGAGTTCAGTCCGTTTTGCAATACATTGAGTTTTGTTTCCCGAGGCCAAAGTGTGACCTTTTTTTTTTTTTTTTTTTTTTTTTTTGCAAAGACAAAGAAAGCGGGCCAAAGGGCACTGCACTAGATGGTTTACATATCTGAGCCCGCTCTCCCGGTCACAACACCACCTGGAAGAACATGATCGCTCCTGTTTTTCTTTTCTTTTTTTTCTTCTCCTCCCGCTGCTGCTGCTGCGTGACAGGAGCGACGCTGTTTGTTTTCCTTCTCGACAAACTGCCCCACTAGGACTTTACACACAGAGAGAGAAAGAGATTGTCAGTCTGTGAGGGGAAACATGAGTCCCTCCGTCTACAAACCACAAACACCAACTCAACCCGCCCCGTCCTCCCGCCCACGCCGCGACATCGCGGTTCAAGACGAACAGTGGTGAGAGGCTAATGAGCTAATGGAGGATGAAAGCTGCTCAACCCGCTTATACATGAAGGGCCGAGTCCCACGTCTTATAACCCCTCCCCCTCCTCCCGAACCCAGGACTACCTCAGAACACATTTGTCGCCAATATGAGAAACATGCACACACCAGTGCTGGGTCAAATTCAACTTTTTGAAGTTCAGTTCCGAAATCGAATCACCCTCGCCGAAGCTAAATTTGGAAAATGTACGCAAAATATATATGTGCTTCTTCACGGGGTTGTTTTTGAAGTCGAGTTCTGAATGAACAATTTTGCCTTAATTAAGAAACATACTGTCTTTGTTTACTCTCCCCTCCTCTCCATCTGTCTTTTGGGCCGCATCTTCGTGGGTGCACAAAAGAAAGGAAAAAGAAAAATGCAACCTTGCGATATGTTGTCTGTCAGTTTTGGTGGAGGCGCAAACGAGTCTTTGATACTTCGCTGAGAATTAGTTTCAGGAGTCGCTCATAGGAGCGTTTTGGGGATTCCAACGGTAAGCCCCGATGAAATGTGTGAAGTGGTTGTGCATCAGTTACAGAATGAATCCAAATATATAAAACTTTGATTGCACACCCTCCAAAAAAGTAGTTCCATTACAAAAAAAAGAAAAAACACAACGTAAGTCTTCAACACAAGATTTGGCGAGAGAACAGCTGTAAGGCCGTCAGCGCTGAGCCCAATAAATCATGTGTAACCAACACCCGATCTGTTTCCATATCCATAGGTAATCACCGTGTAGTTGAGTTCGCCCCCCGCCCCCACCCAACTGGTGTAGCAAAATTAGTCTGGTTTTAAAATGTTCTAAATGCATTTTCACTTCACAAAGGGACGGACGCGTTGCTGTTAATAAGACTAAATGGAGTGGAGCATAATCATGGCTTTAAAACGTCAATGACAGAAACATGACTCACCCTTTTGTAATGTAAAATACTTTAGCATTTAACGAGCTGCACAGAAATGAACAAAAGCTGCAGGTGCATTGAACCAGAACCTTATTGTTCTTGACCCCCTCCTCTCCCGCTTATCCCCGTCTCCTCGTCTTTGCTGCTCCGTTCATATAGAGCACATGGGACGTCTTACCCAGAGTCACTAGCACCATATTGGTGTAAAGTTGGGAGGAGTGTGTTTGGGGGGGGGAAGGTAAATCAGACATTCAGGACATAACACAGAGCTGTTAACGTCTGGAGTCTCCTCCTCGCGTCTCCGCCAGGATCCATTATTGTCACCCGGCCCAAAGACGGTGTGCGTAGGTGTGTGAAGGAGAGATGGAAGGAGAGAGAGAGGGGACGGGGGCTGTTTCTTTTTGAAGTTTCAGCGCTTTTTCAGTGAGAGCTGTCAGTCTTTGATCACACTTGGGATACAATTTTATTTTTTTTACTCAATCTGCACCAGTTTCACCAGCCCCCCCTCATCTCCCGTGCTCTCTGACAAGGAACAACTGAACTTAAATTTCAAGTCTATAGTTCTCTCTCTCTCTCTCTCTCTCTCTCTCTCTCTCTCTCTCTCTCTCTCTCTCTCTCTCTCTCTCTCCCTCTTTTTGTATGAAATTTATTCTTTCATTCGGCACGTTTTAAAATGATTTGTCGTTTTTGGTTTTTATTTTTTTATGCTGTTTACATGACAAGCCTATTAAGTTGTGCCTGACTCTGGATACATGAGCGGACGTGGTCGGATTTACTTTTGTTTTGGAAGCAATAGTATTTCATTTAGCATTTGCTGTGAAAAGACAATACCTTTCTTTTTTTGGGGGGAGTGAGTGAGTGTGCGCGCGTGTGTGTGTGTGCGTGTTAGTCGCCAACATGAACATCTTGATAATTCTCTGGGCATTTTAAGAGCTCAAACTTGATGGTACATCTTCGCCTGAATGGTGACTGTTAGGAACAGCAGACCTGTCGACCTTTGGATTCCTCCACTTGTTGAAGCCGTGTGCACGGGGCTGTGGTGAGGTGGTTTAGTTTGTTTTGCCTTTCCAAAACCAAAAACACAAGAGTAAACAAGTGTAAAGAAGCTCTAGCTTACTACTACAGTAGTAACCTAGAGTCCCTGTCACAGCATTTGCTAACTACATTAGTTTGTGTGGTTACAGGTTATGTATGTAAAGAAAGGGGTACGCGTGTGTGTGTGTGTGTGAACCGGGTAGGCTTGAGCGCCCCCCCCCAGCCCCCCTCCTCGTCTTTGAATCATTCGAAGAGTTTATCTATTTTTGCTGTAACGACATATTGCAGTAATTCCCCCTTAACAAGACGTAGCTGCCCGCTTTGTGAAAAGTGATGGTTTAATAAACAAACACACATTCACACGATGCTACCGATCTCAAATCAGCCAGCCCGTTCTACACACACACACACACACACGTCTCCATGGTGATGAAAGCACGGGTGGTATCTGGCTGGAGCCCGTTTTTCTATTAGACCACACACACACACACACACACACACACACACAGAGCCAAGCTTCAAACATTATTTGGAGCATCTTCAGGAGGGTATCCTTAAGTAACATTTTCAGCTGCTTTCATTTCTTCCTTTTTTTCCCTCTTCTCGCTCTACTTCTACAGACATGAAAATATGTTTATGAAAACCCAACTGAGAAAAATAAATCTAAAAATACTAGAGCGTGTGGGCGACAGGAGTCGTGGTTCTTGAATTTAAAAATGTGTACAGAGAAGATTTTGAAACAAAAATCTGTAAATAGAAAATGTAAATAAATCCTATATATGACAAAATTGCTTTGAATAAGGCGTCATGCTGTGTTTTCTTGGTGTGTGTGCATTTGCAATCCAACTCGAGGTGTGATATATTGCAACGCTCCCAGAGTGACGTTTTTTAATACGCTGAAAAATAAGGAAACAATGCAGATGCGTGTCTGCGCATGCATTAGCCGGGCCGCGGCTAACAGCTGCGCTAATGTGCCACATGTAGCTAATTGTATCCGTCATATTCACACACCATTCCATATACACGGTGTAACAGGTAAACACTTCTCGCCCGATCCCTCCCGGAGGAAATGGCCGCACTAGCTTGGTTAATGAGATCTCCCTCCCCCTCTCAGTGCATGTGTGTGATTCAGAGGACAGCAAGGAGACAAAAACCTGAGCTAGACTGCATTCACTTGCAAATGAGAGTACACACCTGTCTGTGTGTGTGTGTGTGTGTGTGTGTGTGTGTGTGGCAGTAGAAGTGCCCGCGCTCTCGTTAGGCTGACTGATGTTTACACAGGCAGCCAATTATGGAGTGCCGGTCACTGAGGACTCCAGTCACTTTGTGGGAAATTAAAAATACATTAAAACCAACAATGGTCGCAGGAAAGCGACCACACACACACACACACACACACACACTAATGCGTGAAGGAAGATGAAAGCGGTGACAACAAAAGACCAGCTGGAGCACCCTATAAAGCATAACATTATATTTATAGTGCAAATATTAGCAAAATCAACTGTTTCTTCAATGTTTTCCTCTCGGCCATTTTCGTCAGCATATTTCTTTTGAAGCCGTGTGTGTGTGTGTGTGTGTGTGTGTGTGTGTGTGTGTGTGTGTGTGTGTGTGTGTGTGTGTGTGTGTGTGTGTGTGTGTGTGTGTGTGTGTGTGTGTGTGTGTGTGTGTGTGTGTGTGTGTGTGTGTGTGTGTGTGTGTGTGTGTGTGTGTGTGTGTGTGTGTGTGTGTGTGTGTGTGTGCAGTATGTCGCTGCTCAGCCTCTGCTGCGTGCCTCCCTCCTCACTCCGATGCACGGGCCTGTAAACCACCGCTTGCCAGCATTAGTCCCTCTCATCGAGGGCTCACGCTGGTAAATGTTCCATCATTGTGGGATCACTAAGGCACAAATGTCGAGGCGGACTTCGCGGCACTTCTGTGGATTTTGTAAGCCCGCGCCCGAAATCCATTTCCCGATTCAATTTCTGAAGGAGAGGAGCTCGCACGGCGCCGGCGTTATTCTCACAATGAGGGATAATGCGCAGATTGAGGATGTCTCTGGAGAGGATTTCAGATGCACTGCGGAGGCAACTGGCAACTGTGATGTAAATCAGTTTCAATTTCAAGTTTGTGCCGAGAGGAGCAGACGCGCCGGGCGGTGAATGGAAAATAACTCCTGGCTGCTTATTTAATGTTTTAAAGTTGGCACAAAATACAAATAAATCGAGTAGCTCTGCATCTGTTTATCAAGGTGGGAAAATGTGCTCTGTCTGCATTATATCCTTGCCTGGGTCGGTCCTGAGAGGTCAAAGGTCATCAGGTTAACACGTATAGGGTTCACACTTCATTTGGAGAACGATTCCTCTGCTAGACTTTAGACTTAGAAAAGCTCCACCATGTTCGGAGCTGCCAGAAGAAGGTCTTTATACAGAGGCACTCTGGGAGGAGTGATGGTAATCGACGATTAAGAGCTTATTAAAATATACATATGTATGTTTTTACTGGCCTTGTGTGGGAGGCAGAGGAGAGCACATACTTGTTCTGTAACATGTTTGGCAGTAATAAATCAAATTAAATTGGGAAAAAACGCATTACTGATGGATAGGACTTAATCAGATTACCCACAATGCTAAATTACAGCTGTGCACATGCATTGTTTAAGGCAGAGTACTGCCAGCCTGTTGCAAAAAGGGCTTATTGATGATATTAATTCATGTTGGGAGTCATGTCCACATACAATCCAGGTTAAATCAGGTGATGCTCATACCTCCCCCCCCCCCTTGTGCTGCCGTTTTGTCGGCTGTGATCGTCTTAACAATAGAAATGCATTTCTTCTGCTGTAATCGTTCGATTATCTCCCCCAGCTGAGAGGATGAATCTGAGCCTCTGCACACTGACCCTGGTAATCTGTCCGCTAAGAAACGCAGCAGGCACAGCTGATGTTAGCAGGGAGATTATCATGGTCACCGTGCAGGTGTTTTGGGTTTACCCAGCATGCTGTTGGTTTACTCTGGCATGTGTAACTCACGGCAGGAGTCGACATGTTCACAAAATCAGTGTAGACTCTTAGACTCTCACTGCTGACATCGCCGCGTGATGAAAATGATATTTGAATACTTTCAGAGACATGTTTGTTTGAGTCGGTTGGTTCAATATTAAATGTATATTTCTGGGACTCTGACACTTAGCTGCTGAAAAAGTTCCTGCTCCTGAGATGTGGAACAGTGTGCTCCTCCGAGATTAAATTGGAGGGCTATTTAAAGAATGCACTTCATCTGAACCCCTGCAACAAAGAAGTGATCTGTCCTTTAATTTCTTCCGTCACATTCTCAAATCTGAGTGTCGGACGACTCGACTCGAGAACAGAGTGCCGACAATTATGGAGCCGAGTAGTTATGAACTCCGACACGGCATCTGTTTTACCGTAAGTGGATGAGAGCTGCTCGCTGTCAGTAACTAGGATTTACGCAGGAAGTGAATATTTATACCTCACTTCACACAATTAGAGCATGACTAGAGGCTCGGGAGACCTGGGAGGAATATATTTAACAGATGAGAAGCCTGAACTCCCCGAATTAACTTTGACTTTTTACCCATCGTGCCGAGATGAACTTCAGCGTGACTGAGCTCCCATCAGACCCACTGTATGTCTCCTGATCGACAGCGTCGTGGTGACCGAGATCGACAAGACGTTGTACACGCGTCATTCTGAATCCATCTCTACAGTCGGACCGCTCAGACAAGCATTATCGCTGCGTGGGGGAAAAACTGACAGCATCAGCTCAACGTGCGGGTTTACCCCTGGTACGCACTACTTTGTAACGTGGTGCGCTTCATCTCGCGAGAGGGTAAAGCGACTGTAGCTGTGAGAACATTCCAGAGTGGAAAAACGCTGTTTTGTTTTGCCCAATCAGAATAGAGTACCGGTTTGCGGCGCTGTATTTGAAATCTGAAGCATCAATATTGTAGCAAACAACAATTAGCCATGTAGAGACGTAGTGGAGTGAAGTCACATTCCCTGTGTGTGTGTGTGTGTGTGTGTGTGTGTGTGTGTGTGTGTGTGTGTGTGTGTGTGTGTGTGTGTGTGTGTGTGTGTGTGTGTGTGTGTGTGTGTGTGTGTGTGTGTGTGTGTGTGTGTGTGTGTGTGTGTGTGTGTGTGTGTGTGTGTGTGTGTGTTTATTTGTAATTGTGATGTCTATATATTGATGTCAATCATGCTTCACATGTGCTTTGTTTACGTAGCTAGTGCGCTATGCTAGTGCGCTATGCTAGTGCGCTATGCTAGTGGCTAGCTAATGGCCGCCACTCTGCACTGCAGCAGCCCTCTATGAGGTCATCACAGACGCATAGCCTCCACCCTTTCTGGTTCCCCTTTCAGGTCAACACTGTTAGCTCTGTTGCCGCCGTTAGCTACTATCCACCGTTTGTTGCTATGTTCAGAGCCGTGTGGAGGCAACAACAAAAAAGCTCTGAAAGGGGAATTTAGCAGCGTTAAGTGCTGCAGGGGTGCTCCTCTTAGCTGATCTCTGGGTGAAGGACACAAATCGCTGCTTTTCCAGTCGCCGTGGTCGAGAGCCCACTGCACACCTGGTTCCCAATTTTCTAATTGATTCTAAATTGCCAGAACTGCTGCCCAAGTGTCCACGAGAGATCCAAGAGATGTCTTTTCACATCAATGCAGATGTTTATCAGTCCTGATAAATAATGTCATCCTTACGTTACAACCACAAGAAGCACCACCGTGGATTATCCGTCTGCTGCAGTCGAGGATGTAGCCAGAGCTGCATTCTCAGGGGCTTGTGGGTCTGTGATGCATGTGTGTTTTGTTTTTTCCCTCCGCAAACAGTAAACTGACTGGTGATGATTCGCGCCTTGACACCTCTGGGAGCCGAAGAGAAAAGGTCTAACCCGCACTGCAAGTGTGCCGCGTCACGCCTCACGATCAGGGCCCGTCTAATGTGCCTTTTTTCAGGCTGCAAATGTATTTCACAGAGTCGACTGACGGCAAAGGAGACGGAGAGGTTTTACACGCCAACATCTGTGTCTGTCTCGTTTGTTGAAAACACGGAAATGCTGCATCACCTTTTCCTTTCAAAAGTGAGTCTCTGTGTTTTAGTGCAATTGTAGATCAAACAAAAAATAATAACGGAGCCAGGGGAGTATTTCAAGAAAAATTGGAAAAATACAATCTTGTAATCTTTGAGATTAAAGTGGCATATTTACGAGAAAAACTCAAAGTTGGAACGCCAGCCGTCTGAATTCTGTTACTCACTACGGTAGTGTTATTATGGTATGGTAGCATCCTGGGGGAAGCAAAGGTGCTGAAAGATACATATACACAATTTGTTCATGTTCTGCCTGTGCTATTTTATTAACACATTACATCAATACATATTGATATTGCCAAAGGTACAGGAAAGTAGAGATGAACCAGCTCTGCCATCGACTACATGAAGGTGTGTGTCTTTTGTTGCAGCCCAACAAAGGCCACCGTTTGGAGTAAGTACTCCAAACAAGCTGCATTTCCATAGTTACACACTGATGCTTTTAACTGTAAAGAAAAAAAAGAAAAGGCACATAATACTTATGTTGAACCACAGATCATGGTGAATTATGTGATGAGGTCCCCAAAGTTTTGCACTCGTAAAGTTATTCTCTTTTTTCCTGTTAAATGTGTGAGTTTATTCTCGTAAATGTATGACTTTTACTCAACAAGAGTTCAAGAGGGCTTTTACTATTTTATTCTCTGAAAATTGCCACTTTAATCTCTCGGAGAATATCCACGTTTTTCCCAGAATATTACCACCACACAGTTTGAACCATTAGCTCAAAGCAATGGATAAACGGCACAAATGGTGAGCTAAAAGTGCACAGACACAAAGGGTTGGGATCCGATATTTTAGAGACTGTGGTTACCTGTTTTTTGGTGAGAAATTAACACACAAGTTTGCAATCTTCCCAAAATAAATACAGCTTCCTTTTTATTTATTTTTTTTTTGCAATGAAGCTTTCCACTGGATAAGCTACCTAGATTCACAGCACCTACAGTAGGAGTTGCTCTCATCCCCTCAATGCTGCGCTGGCTGTTTTTGGAGGTGATTGGGTAAGAGGGGCTCAGAGCAGGAATACCTAGCATTTGAGGTCCACATCAATTTAAAAACTGCAATCCGAATGTCTTAACCCTCACACGCTGTGGTTTCTCTGTGTGTGCGCACACCCTCCATCACAGACCACCGAGCTGCTGTGTTAGCTAAAATAGCAGCCGACCCCGTCGGCCTAAGCCTAAGTGACTCTGGCGATAAAGACAGAGTGGTTAGCAACGACACACAACGATATGTAATTAACTGGTGTGTGCGCTACTGTTACGCCTGCTCTACAGCTTTACTAATTCATTCACACACATGGGAAATACTCTTATTGGTCTTTGTTGAATGAGATTTAGGGTAAACTGATAAATTAAAATGATTTTCACGACACTAGAGGGGTACCTAGAGCCTCATAGTTTGAGTCTTAGGAGCAATGGCCAAGCATCATTTGACTCCTCGGTGTGAGAATGTGTTGGTGTGTGTTTGCATGTGTTTGAGGGAGTGAAAGATCTTCCTTGTTTTGATACACTCTTGACATGTCTTCTGCCAAATGACAGTTTACAGTCTGACATGCTGCATCGCCTTTAGCACCACAAAACCTCACGCTGTGACAATGTGCCACCTGGCAAGGGGTGTGTGTGTGTGTGTGTGTGTGCAAATGAAAGAGGGGAAAAAGAGAGTTTCAGTTCCTCACGAGGGACATTTACGGCAAACTTTTTGGCAAAGTTGTGATATATTTTTTTAATTATCTATTTTTTTATTTTGGATCAAAAGTTTAACCTCAGCTTCCCCAATCATTTTTTACAGACCCTTAAGGAGAAAAATGTTCCCATTGGCTCCCATAGAAAAAAATCCCCCTGGCATTTAGTATCCCACCACACGGTGAGTCTCAGATCATTTGCTATCATCCGTTAATGACTTATTCCCCATCAGTAGTTCAGATAAATGTCTGTCTGAAACACTGCCGACGAGCCTGGCCAAAGCGGACCAAAGCAGCCAGCAGGTGAGGAGTGGCTGTGATCTGAGCTGCATTAGATGGTTCGCCGCTTTATTTTTCCCACGGGGGATACGTCACAGGGGTTCAACTGGACCAGGGGCGTGTGCACGGGGGATTGGCGTCCAAGCAGAGATACTTTAAATCAAATACCAAACAAACCGCTGTCTGTATTTGTATTTTACTCCGGATGTGTTAACGGTTTCCTCCTCTGTCGGGATAGTAGAGCCATCAGAGGGCAGTGAGCAGCTTCCTGAGGATTTTTTAGTCTATAGACCACTTTGAGTGTGAATTACCAGACAGGTCTAGTGAGTAGCTGCAACCCTTTATTATATATATATATATATATATATATATATATATATATATATATATATATAAAAACATAGGAACAAAAACAGCTCACTAAAAGGCAACACCACTCAGCTGTTTCTTCAACAAGGCCGGTACAAAGTTCAAAATAATAAGCGTTATTATAACAGCGTTAACCTTTCTTCAGTCCTTCAAACAGCAGACCTGGAACGCCACGAAGGCCTCGAGTGCAAGCAGCGCAAACGGAGCACGACAGAAGGATAAGTGAGAGAAAAGGTTTTTCAATTGCTCCCTGGAGGTGCTTTTCACAGTGACTAAAAAAAAAAGAAATGAAGGAAATTGTGTACAGCTTATTTATAATGTCAATATTGTTTTATATAGTGTATTGTTGGTAATATTTGTAATCATTAAAAGTCAGAAATGAAATTCAAGAACTTTTTGTTTCGCTTTACGTCTCAGAAACGTGAATGTATAAAAGGGGGCGTTTGATTGACAGCAGCTGGCAGGCTGCTATATCACCCGGACACAAAGTAAACAAACTTGCGCTGCAGCATAAAAAAACAAAACAGCAAATGACGAGATGTTTTCCTCATTCGAATAGTTGCTGTTTACACATGACACGGACAAGGCTTGAGACAATATGACCATGATATATAATTAACTAACATAAAAGCATAAAATGACTTTACCTGACATGCTGGTAAGAAACACATATTTGTATTGCATCACAGATGGGACACGCATCCTTTTTAGTGAAAAATAAACAAGGTAAACGTAGTAAATACATCATTAGGTCTTTCTGCGTAAATTACGGATGGATTAAATTAATAAATAGCCACACTGCTCTGTCTTAAATACATAAAAATCATCTTAAAATCACATCTCTACCATGATTATCCTGATAAGGGAAATATATATTACTATGTATATAGACAAAACTCAAAGTATAAAACTGTGTGTTATATGGACATTTTGATTAAAACAAATGTACTGCTAAATTATTAAATATCAATATATAGACATCACAATTACAAATAACCACACACACACACACACACACACACACACACACACACAGGGAATGTCTCACTGTACATGACCTGACCTGTTATACTTCAAATTACACTGCTGAGTGGACACTGCATCTTTTTACGCTGTTTCTTTCCTCACCTTATATTTTCCCCTCCCCTCTTTTTTTCCCATCCTCCTTTGTTCTCTCTCTTTTAAACCACACAGCCTGATACTCAAGCTGCCTTTTAAAATTTTTTTATTATTTTAGTGCTGATTAATCTTCATTTAAATTCCAGAGCAGCGCTAGAACTACTTGGGGGTGTTGGTTTTAGGGATTGGCAAGGATTTGTTCAGGCCTACGAGACGGAGTGAGAGAAGAAGCCTCGAGCCTCGGGATGATTGAGCGCTGTTATAAAGAGTACAAAAGAGTCCAATGAACTTATTGGAACGTGGTTGTTATTTGTAGACAACCGTATCTCGGTATAGATAAGACTTCCGTTGAATGCGGTGGTCCGCGTGGCTCAGCACATATCAGCCCAGTGGCCCTGGCTCATGGGCCGTTGTCTTTTGTGCTGGAATTCAGCTCCTCCCAGTACCGCCTCCTCTTCTGTCTCTGTGGCCACACACTGACAGCCGTCTGACAACAAAGAGGTGCATTCACTCCAGACAGGGCAATCTTTTGATGTTTCTGATTCTGCTCTTCCCCTGAAGAGCGCAGGGCTGCGGAACAGACAGCTTGTGTTTCGGCATCCTCCAGACCCTAAATTCAGTTGCACCTCTTTGTTTCAAGGCTTTGAGTCCCAGTTTCTCTGATCCAACACTAAAACGTGTTCTCTTTCCTAAAAGGCGACCATTTGCAAGCTGCCTCGCCAAGTGAGCTTGTAAGACTCGCTTCTTTGTCTTTGTCGTGTTTTTTTCCTCTGGATTTTTTCTTGAATAGCAGCGGTAACATTTGTGTTGATTGATGTTAATTCACACGTTTATCAAAGGGGAGGCTTAGCTTTACTGGATTTTTAGAAAGTAGTGTGTGAGGGGAAAATGAAGCCTTAATATCTCCCACTTAGCAAACAGACCGACTATAGGGGCAAAATTACTGCAAAGCCAGAATTGCCTCTCAATAACACACTAAATACAGTGGGTTTAGCTCAATAAGGAGCTAAATGCGGTTTGGTTTTGTATCTTCTTTTTTAATAGACCACTACAAATCAGACATAAAATCCATAGAAGGGACATCTGATTTCCACAAGAGGGCTCAATATAAGCAAGCTCTATTTCAATGCTTATTTTTTTCTCCACTCTGGCATTTTCATTCCGTACACTTAGCCTCCATGTCTTGATCATTGGACAACTAAAATGTGTACATTACATCAAACACTGTTGTTTACAACATAAATATAATAAGTGGTGCAGGCCCGTGTATTGATTACCCCCCCCTCCCACCCCCCCTGTTTCCAACCTCTGTTCAAGCTGTATGTATCTTTAGAAAAATAGCCTCAAACGATTTGACTATATATCGCGTAACTGTTGAGTCAGGACCATGGACAGCGCTGTTTGTTGCAAGGGGTGCTCATGTCCTGGCGGTGCTGACCAGAGTACTGAAGGAAAAAGATTAGAAGGGACAGTCAATGAAAGAGATAGACTGTTAGGCAACTGTTTCAATGTGCCGCCCATAACACAGCTTGCTTCTAATGTGTAATGTGACCGTGTGACTTTTAAGGCTAGCAACCACATTGAAAATGCTGGACGAAAGTAAAATAAATGAGAGCTTCTCCTGTTCTTCCCATTCTGCTGACATTGTGTAAATGCAGCAATTTCTCAGACTTTTTTTCTTTAATCAGTGACCAAAATGTGGGCAACAATTCAGACGTCTGAATTGAAAGCACAGTCGGTGAAAATGTCAGCGAAGTCCGTCCTTAATTGCCTTCAGCATCCATACTACCGGAGCCATATTTTCTGTTGCCCAATTTGTTGAATTTGTTCCACATCAGTTATTTCTTTAGTATGTAGGAATATGCTGTGGCGCTGGCTGACTTTAAGTGAAAATGCCAACATGCTATACATCCTATAAATATATTTTAAAAAAAAAGAATTGTGAGACAAATCTTTTAGGGATGAATATTTGTGACGATGTTCTATTACTTTTGCTTTTAAACCCCTCACTTGTCGTTCTTGGATTAAACCCTGGAGCGAACAGGAAATCTGTCCCCATGTGTTGACAGGTATATCGCTGTAACTGGAAGGGAGTGCATTCCCTTCAAAACACAGCCGCACTAATTTGGATTGAGAAGGAGACTGCAATGTCAAAATAAATCCTTTGTGATACCTTGTTGGTACAGTACGTCTCCTCCACTTTATTGCAGTGGAACAAGCTTTGCTCAGAAAAATCTGGCATCAGAGGATAAAACCTCAAGATTTGTTGTGAGTTCGAGGCAGCTGCTTGACTGCTCTGTAGAGCAATTATTCTGGCACTGCTGAGCTAATTGAAGTGATGCATCTACTTTGGCACTTGATTTCTCAACAGATTGCATACATTTCCAATGCTAGGCTCCCTTTCTGACAGCCACACTGGGGCCTTCAAAGTATTTGAGTCTGTTTTTAATCCTTCATTGTCAGTTTGCTCAACTGATGTTTTTTTATTTTTTATATTCCCTTATAGGTGACTAAAATGTCTCAACAACTACACTGTAAAACATTTCAGGCCAGTTCAACTTACAAACGAAAGTTCGCCTGCTGCCTTGAAAAAGCGATTTCACTCAACTTAAAAATGTCCTTTGATTCAACTAGGAAATGTAAGTTCATAAGGTTGATGTAACTACAACGAGCTAGTTGTCTCAACATGATGAGTCAAGTTGTCAGAGTTGAGTGAACTTTTAGTCCCTTGTTGTTTAAACTTGATCCACCAAGTTAAAATAACTTTACCGTGTGTGTACAACTTGCCATTTTAAGTTAAGATGATTTACATCACAAATTTGTTTCAACTTGCATTTAAATGTTATTTTGACTGATAATTGAAAGTGTGCTTGCTTTATAAAAACGAAATGACCAATAATTCTTGATTCTGTTAAAAATGTATAACATTTATTGGAAGAAAATATACACAGACTGAAACATTGGCTACAAGTACATCTCAACACACCCAAATATACATGTGTTAAATACATGTTTCCCACATACAAGTGGAGGCACTCTGACAGACACTGACAGTATGTGTGGTTGTACAATGACAAATGAGAGATAATTACAACAAGTTCATACGTTTTCAATATAAACATAAGAACATTGTAAACACCCAAAAAAATGGATACACACAACTTAATTGCATACTTTCAAAAAAAGGGAAACATATAATTAGAGACAGCTGGAGATAAGGTAGTGTGGCTGTGAAGAGGCAATATGTGGGATACTGAGAACTTTATAAAAATGTATTATATGTTTAATTTCTTAAACACAATTCTAACAGCCCCACAAAAGGTGTTACGTGTCAAAACAACCAATCTACAGTTTAGAAGAGTTTTAGTCTAAAGCTTGACTTTGATATGTGCTCTAATTGTTTTACTGGCTATATTTATAATTATTATTATAATCTGGGGCAACTGTGGTTCAGTGGTAGAACAAGGACGTCCTTCAATCAGAGGATCGGTGGTTCGATCCCTGGCTCCGCTAGTCCATGTCGATGTGTCCTTGGGCAAGACTCTTGACCTCTCTTGTGTGAATGTTAGTTAGTGATGGGCAGGTGGTACCTTGCATGGTAGCTCCTCCCATCAGTGTGTGAGTGGGTGTGAATGGGTGAATGATGACATGTAGCGTTAAAGCTTTGAGTGGTAGGAAGACTTGAAGAGAGATATAAAATATACAGTCCATTTACCATTTATCTGAGCAGTTTGCTTCTGAGCCCATGGAATCTTGCTGAGCACTGGTCCGGTTTAATGTTCATGAAGGAACTCAAAGGTGTCGTTCATATTACGGGGGCACTCCAGGTTAAGGCAGTAGATTGTGGCCATCAACATGGCAAAGCCTGTGGCACGTCTCTGAGCTCGTGTTGGATGATCTTCTCTGCTACTTCGGCCACATCGAAGACTGTCAAAGGACCTGGAGACATATAAAGACATTCACATCTTAACAGACATCTCCAAAATAGTACTAGTTCAATGTTTGGAGAATCCTTATTAAAAATCTCTAAAACAAAAAAAAGGTGAAGGAGACTATTGAAAAGACAGTTTGTAATTATACAAAATATCTGTAAAAAATAGTGTGGCTAGGGGTAATAAAACTAATGAACACAAAACATGTTACCATTGTCACATTACAACCATTGAGTGTAGTAAATGTGTAAATACAGTGTCTTACATCACACATCCGGATATTGTCAGAGGGATCCTTTGAAAGATAGCATGGAAGACCAAGCAGGGCAGCTGTTCTTCGGTTTTGGTTTGCATCCTAGGAAAAACAGATAAGGGTAGATGAATGCAATACCAAAGGTATAATCCTAACTTGAGTCCTAAACACGACCGATGATGATGTCCATGATGATATTTATAATGCTGGATTATTCTTCTTTGTCAATTTGAGGGGAATTCACAAAACTTACATTTCCACGTCAAGTACTGGACATTCTTGATGACATCTGTAAATAAAAAAACAAAAGAATTGCATATTTAGTGAAATGAGTTTCAGACAAATAAAACCCACATATATTTGTATTTATTATAAATATAACGTGCATTTACTTTATGCTTCAATTATCAATCTTTTACATTTCTAAATGCTGTCTGCTGTGTGGGTGCAAACATGCACCACGCGGCTCGCATTAATACAAGTAATTACTGGCATACAAACTAAATATCAACCCATTAATAAATACATTTTGCCCACTGACAAAGAGCAAGCAAAGCATGGGCACTGACTCAGCCTTCAATGTGAATCCCTCAGCCATGACTCTATAGTCTGCTTAATGTTCGTGGATGCTCGTGTTAGGTTAGCTAGCACGCGCTAGCTAGCTAGCTAACCTAACAAGCTAGTTAACCTAACAAGCTAGTTGGCGGGTAATGAAAGAAAATTGCGGTCACTTAAGAAAATGAACCAATAGCTTCTAGTTCTACATTAATTAAGTTTTATCAACTGCAGGACAAATAAAATAGGTCAACCATTTGTCTTAGAAGTTCATGGGAAAAACTATTAAGGGAAATTGTTAAGCTAGCTGAATATTAACGCCACACAGTTAGCTAGCCTTTCCAGACCATTGAAAAGCACATTACATTTACAGTTACATTACTAACGTTACCCATGCTATTAATTAAGAAAAATACTTAAAGTCATAATTTAAACTCACCTTCATGTGCCGAAGCAAAGCGAGAGGAATCCTCAGCTCTGTTCAGTCCGCTCTACTTGATGCAGGTGGAAAGTAACGGTGAATTGCTCCGCCTCGATTCACTTGAGGTTGTCAGGTTAATAGACTCCCTCCGCCGGTGGAAGTAGTCCTTTCTTGTTTACCACAAAATGCCGATATTTTCATTGGAATTTAAGTATTTGACTTATCTGCAGTGTTTATCCAGTAGATTATGGCTAGGCTTCAACCTGGCCATGGTTTTAAAAAAGACAGTTTCCCTAAAACTCAAACATGACAACATTTGTTCTTTTATCCCCCCACTCCCGCCTTTTTTCAGTCTTTTGTTTTTTTTTACTGACAACTTAAAGAGCCAAGTTGAATTAACGTGAACAAATTTCAAAGAAGTCAACACAACGCATTACTGTAAGTTTAACTACGTTTAACTTGAACAGTTAAGTTCAAAAGCTAAAACTTATCAGAGCTCTTTGAGTTAAAGAGAAGTAGTAAGTGGAAGTAACTAAACAGGGCTGTGATGTTTTACAGTGTACTGGATGTATTACCATACAATGTGTCCAATTATTGGTTTAGAACCAAACACCAAATTGCATTCCCATCAGCCTCAGCTTTACTTGCTGTGCTAATTGGCAAATGTTTGCATGCTAACAGGCTGAGGCTGGGAGATATGGAGGAAATCACAATATGTCTGATTAAATACCTTGATATTGATATTGTACGGTTGACTAACTATTTACACAATGAGGTTTTTGATATCTGGTCTCGTGTCACAATATAAATATTAATTGGATATATTGCTAAGCCCTACAATAAGCCTGAACTAAGATGGTGAACCTGGTACACCAGCTCTTACCAACCTTTTTGAGTAAAATATGGAAGGCTACTTTTTTATAATATATTTTTCCTAGATGACACATTTTCCCTGTTTATCTTTAAGTATTGAATATTATGCATTTAGTGCTTTTTCTTTATTATTTGCATAAGGAGGAATCTGCAGCAAGAAAAACACCGGTTCAGTCTCTGGACACCCAATGTTGTCGGCATCTAAACATTAAATATTAATTGTGTATTAACCAACCATTAAAGAGGCCACCTCCTCTCGTCCTGCAAGAACCAAATGATTTGTATTTATTATAAAGATAAAGAAGAGTGGAGTGGAGCAAAACTATAACTTTGCTCCCCATAATTGCATAATTGGGGTGCACTTGCGCGTAAGATTGCGAGCATGTTGGTGCATCAACTTTAGCATTTGGCTCAAAGCGCCGCTGTCCCTCAGCGCAGCCTCACAGGCGGTAGACTCCGTCTTCCCAGGTGCAGCTCCCACCAGACAATTAACAAGCAGATGCTTAAGTTAGCAGCCAACTGTGCAGTGTTTTGAAGCGAAGAGCCTATAGCTGTGACAAAGGAGCACTAATTCAAACGTGTACTAATATGTTTCAATAATGATGTTTTTTCAATTTTTTTAATGATAGAGAATGTTGGTTTCACAGACCGACTTGATTGGTTTCTCGAGCGTGAAAGTCTGGTGTTTGAACGCCGTCATGTCTGACTAATTAGAGAGCACTAATGTGTTTTTCCATCTCTCGCCGGAAGCTTCCTTGCTTGGCGCACCACTTCTAAATGAAAACACAATGGAGCTGGTGAGGTCATTGCTCCCACCTCGCTGTCAGCGGAGACGTTGTGCAGCAGCTGTCAGAGTTAGGTAAGGATAACCTAAAAGCCTACGATAATAAAGACGAGAGGAATCAAAGCCAGAAACGCTGCACATGCACTTGTCTGCATCCTTGTAGTTCACTGTGCTCGAACACATATTACATAACGTTCATAAACTACCAGTTCCACACACTTCCCTCTATGCACCTTCCTGCCACGGACACACTCCACGTTGTCCAACAAGTGGGCATGAAAAAAGACCTCGTGATCACGAGAGGAAGGGTTCCCATGGAGGAGGCTTGAGCCACTTGTGGCCTCTTTGTCTGTATGTCCCTGAACACTCTGCAATCTGGTTCCTTGTTTGTCGCTCACTTCACATTCAATCATAGTTAATGTTATATATTGCATCTTCATCTCACTCTGTCCTTCATCTGCATCCACTGCATCTTTCCTGAACATGTGGACTTCTTCCTATTTCTTTTTAGGTGTGATGCTAAATCCTTCATACAAAGAGGTGATTCAATAACTGATGATGTTTTTTGGGATGACATGGCCCCACTTTGCGTTTGTGTGTCATTGTGCATCGACAGAATTTACAAAGTTGTTGCTGCAGCTTGCAAACTTGTTTGTGGTTTCCACAAAAAGATCCCCCTCATCCCGGGTTAAGAAAAAGGCATTTCAAATCCCTTTCAGAATCAATGTCCAATTGAATAGAACAGAATAAAGCAGCTAGCAGTGAATCAAACGCATGCTCACTGGTAGATGTTACTACTAAAGTAAGGCCACACCACCTAACCTCCTTTGAAAAGTGAATATTACTAATATTCAAGGACATTTATAGCGTTCTAAGCCTTTATATAGCTGCAGACGACACAAATGATGATTACAGTAATGCTGGTAATTTGGGGCATTTAGTTTAACTAAGCACAGCCAAGCCTCATTTTTACCATTTTTACCATTTATAATAATCATGTGCTTATTGAAAATACCACAAACTCTTCAAATCATGTTTTCTGTATAAAAGCACTAGTTTTTACACACCTATATTTACTCATTACCCGTCTCTTCACCTCTTTAGAAATGTCAGCAAGTGTAGTGCACTAATGAAACCTTCTTTTATCCGAGCAGCAGCGATGTCTGACAGTCAGCAGTCTGGAGGTCTGGCTTTGATGAGACTTGCTGGGTAATCTTCAGAGGGGTGTCCCTTCATGTCAGGGTGCTGCAGGAGGGAGAAGGTGAGAAAAGGGCTGGTACGAGCAAATGCAAAAGATAGACATGGCATGAGACTGGACTTCAGATTTGTCCACTGAGCAGTCGGCTCACAAGCATTGATTTTGCCAGAAAAAATACACGTTTTGCAACTTTTGCACATCGCCCAAAGTAAACGAGGGGAATGTCCATTCATTTATGCAAGAGGCTCGAGTCCACCAGTTCAGTGGGTCAGAGTTTAATAGTCGGGCAGCTGAGTGGGGAAAAAATAAGCGCTAGTGCAGATTACAGGACTTTTCCCACAATGTGCCTGTCTCCAAAAAAAAAGTCTCTGATTATAGATTTAAAAAAACGAAACAATGCAATCTTTATTCAAATGCATTTGATTTCAGCCATATACAGTGTAGTTCTTCCAAAATACAATCCCCACCACATTGCGTCCGAGCACAGTACGTTTTTTTTCTATTTCTCGGCCACAAATTCTCACTTTGCATTGTCTTTTCATCAACTTTGTGTTAGCCGGGGGACAGGAATCTATCAATGTATCTACACTGGACATATTTCTCATACAACTGAAAAATTCTCCAGGAAAAAATAATTCTGCCCACAGAAACAATTGTAAGTAAAAAAAGAATAAAATTACATAAAAAAAAATGTATGTTTGTAATGCAACACACTGGCATACTTGATGTAATATAGATCAGAACAAAAGAGGACACATGGATGAACGCAAAGAGACGCATTGTTAGTAGCAGGAGTCAATCTGCTCCAGGAAGAGTACATCCAACAACAGAGCTGAATGTACCGTATACTGTGAAGTCACGTGGAAGCCATCGCCTCTGTTCTCGATGGTGGGTCCCATGAATGTTGCATGCCGAATCACATCTGTGGATTAACATTTCAGTGAGTGTGTAAATTGTGGATGACTGGAGGGAGGAGAAGGTGGGAGCAGGGAGGAGATTGTGGGAGGAAGCAAGGCAGATTTCAACACCACCAGCAGCCTCCCGCCGAGACGCTGCCTGTTTCGTTTCAGGCTCTAAACACTCGAGCTGGAGGAAGAAGGAGAAGAAGAAAGAAGAAGAAAATTGAGCAGAAGAGAGAGAAATGAGAAGGAGGGCAGAGAAGGAAGGGATACGGGCTGGAAGAGAAGATAACGCCGAGTGAGGACGGTGTTAGAGCGAGGGGGTTCAAAAGCAAGAGAGCAAAGGGTAACAAACAAGATTTCACAGCACTTCCTCTGCGCAAAGTGTGCAGCACTCAACCCACCAGATTAACTCTATTCATTTGTGCCGTAGATTTCCACACTTCAGAGGCCGATTTGTTCGGGCGCCCCGCTGGGTTGCACAAGAGTTCGGGCAATCCATTTCCACATTTTTAACAACTGTGGCTCCATCCACTGCAATTCACTCAAAAGGGAACGTTTTAGTTCTTTTATTGAGATTTATATTTTGATTTTTTTGCTTTGACTGTATTTTCCTGGCGATTTTACAACACACATGCAGAGGTGTTGACAAAAGTGCTTCGGATGCCTCTGGGATCATTTTTGAGACGAGTGATCCAATAAGTCTGAGTTAGAGCAACATTTATATGGAGCTCACACACAGCCACACAAAAAAAACATGAGTCAGGCATACATGACTTCACAGAGCATAGCAAATAACACACGAGCTCCTGAAAGGAAAGGAAATCAAGTAGGCATACGAGAAGGCCAACCACATGTTTGACCATTCATGATGGAGCTTTGGCAGTACAGAAGTATGAAGCCTTTCTCTGAAAATGTATGTTTTATTCACATGGGATTATTAGTATTGGAGGAAGTTCAGACCAGGTGTTGTAGTTTCTTGACGCATAGAAATTGCATGTGGGTTGTGTGCAAATTAATATGTAATAATATGTGAGTTATATATACAGAGATATTTACTGTATATCCTTTTTTATTTGAAATAATGATTGCATTTTTTTAAATTGATGTCGAGATAAATCATGCTGTAATTCACAAGACGAAAAACGAATATTACAGTAAGTTTTAGGCTGAAACCTAATTTTGCGTTACATATTTTTGGATATCTCGTGACCCCTCAGGTTTACTGGTCCCCAGGTTGGGAACCAGTTCTAACAATGTCAGTGATCTGATATATATAGTTTTAAGTAACTTAAGTATAGTTTTACTCTATAGCTTTACAGTATTTATCATAATCCATGCTTTGCGATGATTAATATGTTGCGTAGACAAATCCATTTATGATGGGATGCACTGTGCTACATAAGAAGTGAACTATTTTGGTAGCTAAAAGCAACCAATAGACAGATTGATATTATTATTAAGTACTATGGTAAATTCTAAATATATCAATTTACTTCAAGTTGCATTTCAAACTTGTTTGAGGAAATCCTTAAAGCGCCTATGTTAAAATAAGTACTTTTCCATCACATTAAATGTATGGTGGCCACCGAGGGCGAACGCTCCACAACGGCCCAAAAACATTTCAGTGAGGAGAAACATGCAGCAGCTTCAGACACAATGCCAATTCAAAAACATACGAAAATCCCCAAAACGAAATACAACAAAGGAAAAAAGCTACAAATGAGAAAACATGCTGCAGCAAGCCGCTGACGGCAAACACACTGCCAATACAGAACCAAAGACGCCCGGAGGAGGATGGTGTTGAATGGACATCCAGCGGTTCTTTTGGCACATTTCTTGGACATGTTTTTTTTTTCACTCGCAGCACAATTTCACTTGTTGTATTTCTTGAGGACTTTTATGTATTTTTAAATCGGCATCGTCTCTGAAGCTGCAGCATGTTTCTCATAATGGAAATGTTTTGAGCCATTCAAGAGCATTTTCCACTTGACAACAACCATATAAATGCTATAAAACATACAACTATTAAAGTTTAAGTTTTAGTGAAAAAAAGCAACAACATTCTTATTAAGAATACAGGAATGAATTACCCTTTGTTTTGGTATATATTTGTATTATTATTTCTGCCTTTGTTTTTGTTGTTATTTTTTAACTGACAGACCTAATTTATGTATTTATGTTTAATGTTAATATATCTAAATGAATAAAAAGTTATGTGACAAAAATGAGGAAATTGCTTTGGCAAAAAAAAAGAACACTTACTGACAGTCCGTCTGGTCCTTTTTGTCTTATTTATCAATACATATGTCAGAAAATGTCCTTTTGGCAAAATTATTTTGCTCCGTTTTTCAGGGGAAATGTAACTTTCAAAATCTGGCACGTATTTGTAATTATTATATGTTATAGAGGCATAAAACAGTGGTCGCTCTTTTTTACCATCACCATAATGGAATTGGACGCAATGTGCCAATGAAAGCTATGCTTCTTAGCATTCAGAATCCGTTGGAATTTTGTTGATAGCGTAACAACTCGAGGAGTCAGTCATTTTAGTTTTGCATCCAGCTTGCATGAGGCGACGGGGTCCGCACTAGAAGTCCCAGCGTGGGACTCTGTTGGTGTAGTTTGGTCAGATACCACATCCGACGTCGTTGTCAACAGATTCTATTGCAAATGTTGACTGATCACTTGTCCCCAACAGAGTCACATCCATTTAAAAACCAGTAACACGAAGACAAAAAAATACAGAATCCATGAGAAGAAAAAAAAGAAACGTGGGCAGAAAAATGTGCGTTTGTGTCGGAGCCCTTGGCTTGTAATCGTTCTCGACTGAATTCCTGGTTAAGAATTATGGCATTTACTTTAGTTATTCTCATCAAAGTAGCCTTCTATAGTCTCTTGACCTTTTGCTAAACTCCAGCAGTAATTGCGTGAGTGTTTCTGCGGCCGGGCTTCAGAGTGACTGCAGCCCCTCACTGAGAGGGTTTCATGTGGAACATAACAGAAGCTTGACCCTCAGTCTGCCGCGCACCGCTCGGCTCCTCTTGTTGCCTCTTTTTTCTTTCTTTTTTTTCCCGCCAGGTTTCCGGCTCCCCTGCCGAGTCTCACCGCTGAAATTTAAATTAGGCATTAAACTCTTATACCAGACTCGAACCCCGCTTTCTTGAATAAACCCGCCTCTTATGCGCTCACTCATCTTTTCCCTTCTGTGGCTTCTGTGGCCTCAAGCTGTGCTGGTGGCTTGCTGTACGGATGTGAAGGTGCGTGCGATACCTGTGGTTTAATGGGTCCATTTTCTATTCAAGGCAAAGAAAAGGGCAGATATGGAGAAAGTACTGGGGTGTCAAAGTAGCTCGGATATGAAGCACCAGTTGCCAAGGCAATACATTCAAGCTCACATTTAATTCTTCAGTCAATTATAATGCAGATCTGCAGTAATGTGGTGACAGAAGTGTCATGTACAAGCAATACGCTGGTGTTTGTTGTAACATTTCATTCTTGGAGAACTTTTTTCTGATTCAAATAAGAATCATATTATTTAATAATGAATCAAAGGTTATTGTGATTATTTCCCCTAATTACTAGCAAAAACTCAAAGTATAAAACTGTGTGTTCTGTGGACATTTTGATTAAAACAAATATACTGCTAAATGAAGAAATATCAATATATAGACATCACAATTACAAATAAACCCACACACCTCAAATTTAGTGGCATACAGGAGTTTTTATGTGACCAATTATTTATTACATTTATGTACACAGAGACAGCATTATGTTCCAAATAGTCGAATAGTTCTTGAAATGTGTCAAGAACTATTCGATGTACTGCCTGCTTGACGTTCATAGTTCCCAGAGGAGGAAGCCTACTGACCCGGGTGACACCTGACTTTTCCTTTCAGGTTGACATTTCTGAAATGACTCGACAATTCTTGGATGGATTACGAGGAAATATCTCAAAAAGAAGAAAAAGCCACACAAAAAGCTACAGCCGTCTTTCAAAAGAATGAATGAAATCAACACCTGAGACGTCATCGAGTCACGACTTGACATTGTCTGTCTTTTGAGATCTGTTACAGCTTAGTGTCCCGTTTACTTTTATGACTTTCCCACATTGTCCTCTTTCCTGCCCAGCATCTGCACCACTTGCTCCACGGTGAGCTTGAAAAGGCTCGGCTTGGCAGCCCTGGGACGGAAAACAAATTAAGGGTTCATGACTTCAAACGGAGCTTCACAAAGACAGACCCCTACTCTTCAGCCAAGAGTTGGCCTCGCTCGACAGCCTGTGAGAAGAGTTTTAATAAGCGCGAGCTCCATCTGAAGGCTTTTGTTATAAAGGAGGGTACAGCGTGGCCACATTTATAATCTCCCTTTCATTTGACTATGGATGTGCTGCCGCCTAAAGACACTGTGCACTTAAAACTACAGTTAATTCGGAGCTAAGTCGAACAACTGTCAGCAGATTAAAGTTCTGCCACTTTTTATTTTTTTATCGCGCCTTCGTCCAATTTGTAAAGCACAACAAACGAGCAGAAAAAGTTTGACGACTGGTCTGGCGTGAGATTTGGGAGCAGACGGAGCGTTCAAAGAGACGCTCCAAGTCTCGTCCAGAAGTCTCCACTGTATTCCGAAGCCAAGAGCTTTAGAAATCTGCCTGAGAAATGTCAGCAATTACTCCCGTCAGCCGTCTTCCTGTTTCCCTTGTTTACCGAGGAGACTATACCTCGCTATTATTGATCTGCGGCGTGTAAGAAGGTCACAGGATGGAAGATGACAGCAGCCGCGGTAACCATGGAGGCTCCCTCTCTGTGTGTCGGTGGCCCGAGCGCAGCATCGGTCCGAGGGAGGAACTTTTGATGCTCGCCGCTTCGGGTGCTGCGCTGAGCGAGCGAGCAATAATCTCCTCTGTTGGTGAGCCGGGCCTTTACGCCTGGCGCCTGACGCAGCCAGCTTAACTTCCCAACCCGACGCGCATCATCCAACGGTGGGTTTAAGCCATTTGCGGACCCTGATGTTTGTTCGCTGATGGCGGGGAGATTACTTTGAAATCTCTTCGGTGTTCCTTCAACTCCATGGAGTTCTTTAGGGTTTGATAAATGTGCTCTGGGCCGGGCGGATCGACTGTAGTGCAGATGCAGTGCCAGTGCACTCTAAATGCGTTCGGCCCTCAAAACCACGAGGCTGAGGTTAGGGACAGATGATGCAAGAAGAGGAATATAAAAGGGCCACACTCACAATATATAATCATTCACCTTTTAATAGCAGGAGGAGATTGATATGCCCCATTTGTATCTGTTATTTCAAGCGTCACATATCTGGATAAAATCCAGATGGAATACACTTTCATCTACATACATTATATAAAGTAGGTCCAGTTCACAAAGGCCATGGAGCCCATTCAGGAGCCCATAAAAGCATATTCTACTTAAAACAAAAACAAAAACATTTCAATGGTCTTTTTTTCCCAATCTAAAACATCCATAACTATATTCTGTAAGGCAATATATATTTTTATAATATTTATTATCATTTTGCTTTGCTGGTTTGACATATTTAGTCTTTTAAAATGATAAACTGTGTAGTAGGCCAGTCCAGACATCCATAGTGTGACCGGAAGTGACTGTCTTGCTGTCACTTTACAAGAAGAAAGCTGCTATTTTCTGTTTAATTACAGTGTTGCATAATCACAAGGGCCGGGCCCCGCAGAGCCCGTTTCCTCAGACAGCTCACTGACGTAGTTACACACGGGAGGTGTAAAGGTGACTTATGCAAAGCTGCAGGTTTTTAAATTTATTTACAGCATAATAAAAGCATCCATAGCGTCTGCTATGAGATGGGATTCAAACCCAATGTCACAGGGGATAAAGGTAACGCTTATTTTGCTATTTCCAAGTGCACCATCACATCTGCCACACCCTTGCTTTGCGTCGCCCATTATAAATGTCACACTTGGTTCTCATGGGTATAATTCAAAAGAGACCTTGATATTAAGTGTTAACATGGAAATCAGCAAAATGTCCTTTTGGTTATTTTACTGAACAAGAAAGTGGCGCTTCCTTTTGACACATTTTCTGATGGCCTTAAATGTAAAGTTATGGCTCCAGGATAGTTTTATTTAGATTTTCACTTCACTTGCTAGTACAAGAGCCTATTACTTTCCTTGTGCATTTTCCAATATTAAATGATTTGATGTTGGTTTGGTTTGTTGTTTCGGGAACTTCTTCTTTCCACGTGGGCATTATATTTGCCGAGTGAGTAATGTATGGAGCAAGAAGCATCCAGCGGGAGTGAGTGCCCCAGAAAGAGGCCTCTGCACTCGGGCCCACTCAGCACGAGGCGACAGCTGGAAGTTGCACTGCTGGGAGGTTTCTGAAGGAAGGCTTTTCCCCTGCTGTACGAGAACATGACACTCCTGGCCCCAATCCTAGCTCTCTCCATTCCTGCTTTAGTCGATGCAGCGGAGCCAGCGGGAGTGGCTGAAGGATCCCCAAACTGTGAAGACCACTGCCTCCGAGAAAATAATAGTCGACACCCCAACCGGGTAAATATTGGGGAGTCACATTTGTGGACTGACTTTTTCTTCTATGGCTCCACTTAGTGTGTCTCTTGAGTTAAGTGGGCTCATAGTTCAGGGTTGAAGATATTGTGTGTGTTCACATTAGGATAATTATACATATTTCTACCCTCGGGAAGTGTCCTTAAACACGTGATTTTTCTGTAGATTCTTTGTGCTTCAGTCGAGTTGAGAATTAATAGTCGAAGGCCTAACTTAATGACTTTGTTTCTGACAACACTGGCTGTTTCCGCGGCTTGCCCTACTTTAACTTCTGACAGCAGAGGCTGGAAAGCCGAAGGCTGGATGCTACGGGAGGCAGAAAGAGACAAGCTCTCGGGGAGATCTAAGGTCTAATATGAGACAGGATAAGCAGACGGGAATTAGTTTCCTAACCTGCCTACACACCGAAAACTACAACCTGCTGTCTTTACTCTTCAGCTTTTGCATAGGTCAAAGGAACGACATCAGAAGAAGTGTGGCTGGGCTTTTGACAGTTTGTTTTCCCCCCAATATTTGAGGTCCTTATGCTAAGCTAAGCTAATCGGCTGCTGGCTGTAGCCTCATATTTAAGATCAAGATGAAAGTGGGGCGACTGTGGCTCAGTGGTTAGCAAGTCCGACTTTCAATCAGAGGATCGGTGGTTCAATCCCCGGCTCCGGTAATCCATGTAAATGTGTCCTTGAGCAAGACACTTAACCCTAATTGCTCACCGTTGCTGTGTCTACTGAATAGCATGTAAGTCGCTTTGGATAAAAGTGTCAGTGTAATGTATCAATCTTCTCATCTAACTCTCAACCAAAATTCATATTCACTTACTTTAATTCTCTAAAAACAACAATGTCAATTTGTGCTTTTGCAGGTAAACTTAATCTGACACTATGAAGGAGACACTTCAAGAATGCTGTTCTACTGTTTCCTAAAATTTCTGCAGTTTCCTCTGCAAAAAAAAAAGACTTTGAAACTAATTACGTATACTTCTGTGTGGTAATACAGTACGGAGGCCTGTGGCTTAATTCAAGTCAAGTATCAAACAAGCCAAAGCAAGATGCTTCAGCTATAGCCCAACAATTTACTCGGAAAATAAAGCTTATTTTCACTGATCCATATCTTACAGTTTATTTGTGCCCTGTTTGGTGTGCTCAATTGCTATGACTAGGAAGAAGGGGTGGTGGCAAATATCTCAATGTGTATAAAGTAATTTGAACCATTTTGAATCACTAATATTCATGGATGGATATTTGAAAGGAACGATCCTTCGAAACAAATTGTGGAGCCACAGTCCTTAATTCTAGACTTAATATTTTAGAACAGGTATTTTACACAAAATAAAGATGTACTTTAATTCTATGATTTTTATTATTTCTACAATTCTAATTTTATGTGTCAGCCATTCAAAGAGTGACCGGAGATGGCCTCGTCACCATTAGGCATCATAAATTCAACCATTAGTAAAGCAACATGTCTGTTTTGGAGCAATTTGCAGCTTCTCATTGCTCCCTTTCATGCATAATGTAATGGTTTTAGTCTGGGTGATCAGAGTAGAGAAGAAGTGAGCGGGGAGATCTCGGCTAACAGCTCGTTATGCCACGCGTTCCAGCAGCTCATCAGTGAGCAGCCAGTCAGCCACCATTAGGCGTAATATGTTATTAAATATGTATTTGGTCCAAGGCCACTGCTGTGCTACATTAGAACTACATGTTTGTCATTAGAGGACATCAGCCGCATTATGAATGCAGGCTGTGAAGCAGAGAGGGCATGTTGGAGTTGAGGTTAGAAAGGGGAGAGAAAACTCCAACACCTGCTGGTTCACGCTCCATCACTGGGAATGGCATTGTTCCTGGAAGATGACAGGTGACTGGCAGGGTTCCTCATAAAAGAGTTTTGTTTACCTGAGAACAAAACTGCTCTGCTTCCACTCGTTGATGCACGTTAGATGTCGTAGACTTTTAGATGTTGTCGACACAGACTTGTTCAATTAATCAAGCTCTATTTATTTTAGCACAACATTGGGCTGAATCAAAACCTAACATGAGGCTTTATCATGGGCCAAACAAGGACATATGGTTGCAAACCACTTTTTAGAAAACATTCTCAAACATAAGACATCCCATAGGATAACCACATCATTGGTAATCACATTTCAACAATTTGTTGATCATTCAAGTTTCCTGCGAGATGAATTGTAATACATTTAGTGATCCTTTAACGCCATATTCAGGTCAAAATTGTGTCTTGCAATGTATTAGAAAATTGCTCTCAGTAGATTGCAGAGCTCCGTTTTAAAGCCACGAGAAACGGCAAAATGTGGCCTGCAACAGACTAGGTGAGGCTGGTTTATAGGCTAGCTGATTGCTGGTGAGGAGTGATGAGTCGGCAGTGAATATTAAACAGTCAATTTACATTCAAATTGTGACATCGCAACCACGAGAGTTCCTTGAACCTACAGTCATGTGTGTGCACCAAAAAAAGCAGATGGGTTTAATAAAATACAAGATTAGCCAGATGTGACATTCCCACTTTGTCCTTAGTGCTAATTAGCTCATTTTAATCATAGTCATTTTAACACTATACCTGCTTAGCATCAGCTTGTTAGCTTTGTCACTGTGACCATATTAGCACGTTATTAGTAGCACCTAGCTCAAAGAAATGATACCTCACAGAGACTTTATTCATTGACCAATTTTTCATCCATATAATCTATAATTGCATGAAGAAAAACAGGCAGAATCCAAATCCATCTTGTTTAATTTATCATTGAATTTTAATATTTGTTTGTACTCTTAGCATGTGTAGTTTTCACACTGTTGAATATTGATGAATTTTCCACAGATGCGGTTAGTGGAAAATTCCCTCCCACACTTACCTCCCCCATACCTGGCTTGAAGTGCTTCCTGTGTGTGTGGAGCTTCTATATCTATAAAGTAAGCCAGCAAACCTTCTCTGAATAGAGAAGCAGGCAGGACTCATGTGGATGCCATCTCGTTCAACAGTTAGGACTGTGTAAATAAGCTGCTTTATTTCATATTTAAGCATCTTTAATTATGGTTTGTAAATTGCCGAAAAGAAATTCAGTTTTTGTTGTTCTTATGTTGCTTCTTCAACAATGAATTATCTATGTATTGTAATCCATTCTAACAAGCCTGGTTCAAACACTGGTTTGTGAAACTGTTCGGGCTACATAGTGTTTGGCCTGTGTGTGTGTGTGTGTGTTTCTATCTCTAGCATTTAGGGTCAAGTCCCAGTCAAACCTTGTTCCAGCCTGCTTCCATGCTTGAAAGAGTTCACGGGATTCACACTGAACTTTCCTGCTTTTAAAGATTTTTGTGGATCCATTATCCCCTCTGTCTTTTTCTGCCTATACACAGGTCCACACAGAATTTCTGGCGCCAGACTCATTGTTTTCAGATAACGGATTAATGTTAGCTGACGAACAACAAGTTTCCCTGCAAACCAATTACCCCCAAAGGGACTTTGTGTGAGTTGCCAACTCACTGCTGGTATTTCAGAGCACCTTATTGATAAGCTTTGCTGCACTTCACCTGCACTCATCATTTAACCACTGCCTTCATGAGGTCTCCTCATGTGTTTATGTCTTCATATCTACCATGAATCAATACCAGGTCTATTGATGTCACATTGCAAATTAAACGGCAAATCCTGGGCTTACAAGAGCATATACGTTAATTTGACATACTTAACACACAATTCAACCATACATATTAACATAACCACGAAGTATGAACAAGATGTCTCGAAAAGTACTCCAAGAGAGCTCCCTAAGTCATGGAAAATGTGAATTTCCATCCCGCTAGCTTGATGTCAGGCAAAGCATCCGCAAATCATCAACCACATTAAAACCCAGTTTTAGGATGGGTACGAACACCTTCCAATTTTCAAGAAAACACGGGTGGATGTTAAAAGGTAGCTCTTGTAGTATGTGCCCGTTTAGATTAAAGATTCAGTTTTAAACCGAGAGATTTAATCAAAGGAGCACTAATACAGAACATTAGCCCTACAGTACTTTAGCTTGTGTACTGCATACAAATGTTGCCTTATACAGTAATTATATGTATTTACTGCTGCTAGCCTCCAGCAGCAAAAGCAATGCTCCTTCAACTTTACGGGTAACCCCTGAAATAATAAAGGCCCAAGAACATTGTGTGCGTGTACTGCTAAGTGTGTGTTTGTGTAGTTCTGCACGTGTGTGTTTTGTATATGCTTTTTATGGACTCGAAGAGGGACAGGAGGGCTAGAAAGTGGGCCTCTTACTATATAAATACATACCACAGTGAGGTGCTGGGTGACACAACACGGTTTAGACTCGACCTCAACGCAGGAGGCATTTAGACACACACACACACACACACACACACACACACACACACGCACGCAGCAGGTTCCAGCCTGATGCTCGTTACTGCCGGTTGAAATGGAGCGCAGCGCACACACTGAGATTAAATGGGTAAATAGCTCAAATAGAGCATTGTGAGCCGGTCACTTTGTCATTCGCCTGCGTTTGTGTAGATTTGGAAGCCATACAGTACACACACGTCACACTCTCGCTTCTCTGTAGACACACACAAACCTCCGTCGCCCTGTATGTCAAAGCCGATGGTTGGATATCTGTATCCACAGCGCCACAGAGAATTTCTCACACACCACTGAGCAATAGCCGCATTATACAGTGCAGAAAATCCTGTTCCAGCTTTATCAATATCCGGCCCTGCAGCCAAAAACCCCGCCACAGCCAACAGAAAAATATGACGGCGTGCTGGAGAAGGAGAATATTCATCATCGCTCAGGAGTAAAGGTTGGCTCTGGGGAAACTGCAGGTTGTTTGTTCAAGCCAGAAAATGTTGTGTTTGTTTATTGTTGAGGTCTCTAGCCAGCTGGCTTCCCCTTCATTGCCAAAGGATAGGAATAATGGACAGCCTGGCAGTTTAGTGGGAAATCATCTACTTTTCTGGTGGTTTTCCTCCCTAATATCATTTTGTTGGAGGACAATTTCTCTTTTGCAGCAGCACCTCGCTAAATGCTGTTAATTCCCAGCTGCGAGCTGCCCCGTACGACATCCGCGTTGTGCTGCTGGCCAGAGTGCCGCTCCACTGCTGCGGCTGAGGGTTCCTCACCTTGATACAAGCAGCTGAGAGACTGGAGGGAGGATGCTTTTCATGTTCTTCCCTGTCAAGAGTTCACTGCATTCTAGCGGGCTAGTCTTTTTTATCCAAGGCTGTTCTCCTCCACCGCAGCATGAACTACAGGGCAAAAGGTTGGTGTTTGGTGGGAAGGGTCGACTGGTGGTCAGAGAGGTCACTCGCTAAAAGGAGAGTCGGTGTCTTGTGCAGGCGTTTTGTTACCGGACTTTCACAGGGAGAACGGGAACGGGCATGTCAAGGCTGATTTTAACTATTAGCATTTGTGTGCACAGGAATACATGTGGAGTATCATCTGTATGCCCTATCCTGTAGGCTTATTCTTTACAAGGCTATCAGGTTATGTTTGGCTTTAAAAAAATATAAACTCATGCTTAATGCTACTACATTAACTTTGACTTTTTGTTGATTTTGGTGGTCTTTGTGGACAAAGCGGTCGTGTTTCCGAGTACCAGAATCTTTTTTTTTTTTTTTACTGCAGCATGGTCTGACAGCTGTCTGGTTCAGTCCTTGCTCAGGTGTGTCCTTTTTAAATATGAAGGTACAGCCAGGAAACCATTAGCTTGGCTTAGCACAAAGGCTGGAAGCAGGGTGACAAGGCTAGTCTCCAAAGTAAACAACAAAACAAAACTGGTTAAAGCGTACTAATTAACACATATCTTACAAAAAAACAGGCTCACCACATCCCCTCTGCTACAGGTGTTATGCTAAGCTAGTTGCCTTCTGGCTATAGTGTGATATGTAGTGTACAGATATGAGGGGCCTAGAATTAAGATTAGCAGGTAGCATGAACATTTTAAACTAATGAAGCATGCATCATAAAGTTGTCCTATCTATATATATATGTATATCCATAAATAAATATATATATAGTATGTCATATATACATATATAATATATGTATATATTTATTAAAATATATATATATAGATATAAATTCGTTTTTTTTAAAAAGATTTTCTTTTAAAAATAATATTACATGCAGGACCATGGAAATATCACTGGAGAGAAGGGAAATAGAAAAACCTGTAATGAAGAGCAACAAATTATGATGGAGCCCTCAGGGTATTGTGTCACTACACTACATAGTGTAAAATAAAAAAATGATGCTAACAAATGCAGATGAATATTGACTGAACTTTACCTTCACCTCCAGAGAAGCCAGGAGGAGCCGGGGCTGGAGCAGACTGTGGCCTCTTCAAGCTTCCCGAGCTCCGGAGCTGACAGCTTCGGCTGCCCTGCCAGTGAACTCTTGCATCTGCCACATTTTTCTACTTGGATACTCTGACTGTGCTGTAATATAACACAACTCTGCAGTCTTTAATTGTATATTTAGAGTCGGAAGGAGGGGGGTTCTCCTGCTCCTCTCAATGTGTCTCATTATTTCTTGCCCTCTCTCTCTCTCTTTCTCATGCTGTTGTAAATTTGAGGGAGTGTATGCTGTTGGAAGAAGAAGTGTAATCACTAATTGCACATTGCTGTTCCTTTTTACCCTTATCTTGTTTCCCGCCCAATCATGCAGGGGTTCTTGTCACTCATCAAATTGTGTTGCCTTGTCGTACGTTGAATGGAGATGGCTCCTTGCTGCACTCTGCGTTTCTTTAAAACGCTGTGATCAGCGCAATAAGCAAAGTTGATGTGCTTACGAATGAAGTGCTCATCTTGCGTTGCAGTATTCTGCGCCTGTGGCGCAAAATTAAAAAGTCTGGAGTGAGTTTGGCCATCCAAGTTGCCGTGTATCTTATTTATAGTGAGATCATTTTAAAGGGGTTAGAAGATTGCATGTATTTTTTTATTTAAACCTTTATTTAACCAGGAGAGACCCATTGAGATTAAAACACAGGACAAGACAAGTTAAAAGAAACTAAAAGCTAAGAGACAGTGACGTAACCAAGTTAATTTAACAAACATAGACATGAGATTACTCACTGTCTTTACAAGGTTCATTGATTTGTCATTTTACAACACAGGGTTTGTATATTTATTTTTTACAATCTTACCATTTCTGAACACAAATTACACTTTTTTTAAGGACGTAATGTTCCAGTCATTTGACGCATTTTTTTGCACTTTAATATCATGCAAAGGCCACAGTCTGTCCATGTTAAAAAGTTAAATCACAGTTTATGAACTTGTTAAACAACTGTGTTAAATTGCTGCAGGTAGCGCTCTAATTTCCATCTATTGAGCGGTGGTACTTAGTATCACGACTAAACCTATCCAGTTCACTTTCTATTTGTTGCGAGTGGCTTTAATTATGATTCCTTTTCCTCTCCTAGTGCCTTGGTCATACTCAGTAGAGATGTGAGCAGAGGAGATGAAGCGAGGACAACAGGAGTCTAGGCAACAGGCGTTTTGCAAATGATACCTCTTTTCCGCGGAACACTCATTTCAAAGAAACCTTAATTAAATGTGTCCTGGCTCAATGTCACAAAGTATATGGACGTCATACATCTTTATTTTAAAGACACACACACACACACACACACACACTTCAATCAAGAGAAGCTAACATTTACTTCCATGATAATCTTGCGGATGAAGCACAGACTGTTTTTCTTTTTGCTAATTCTCATTGCACAGTATGCCGTTACTCCTTTGGGACACATTTTAGTTTCAGGCTCTTTACTAATCCATCACTACATGTCTAGCTTGGGTCATCATGCCTTTTGATCTCTCCGAAATCTCATGTCACCACAGTGTAATGGTGAGCAATATGCTTGTCTTTCAAGGAGTATTTCTGGGGCAGACCCTCCTTGTATGAAGCAGCATTGGCCAATTTAGTGTCTATGCGGTGCGTGGTCAGGCCTGGAGGGTGCTCTCGCTGGTCGATAGAGCTTAGCAACCAGGGAGCTGGAAAGCGAGAGGAGAGAGTGCTTGATAATGAAAAGACCTTCGCCAGATAGTCTTTACTGTTCTTTTGTGGGTCCTCGGGGTACTGGTCCCAAACATGTGAGGCAACATACAGTATATAGTGGAATGTCCTCTATAGGTTTACATTTGAAATAACTCCACCCATGTTTTTCTCCTCCCCCAGAAAATACGTTCCTACTGACTATATTTCAAATTCTAAACCCTGTTAATGTTTTTAACGTTTGTGTCTCATATCAAGTTGGCAAAATACATCTTTGATTAACATTTCAGAATTACCCCAGAATCACATGCCTTTGATTTTGCGCTCAACCCTCCCAACCTCCTGGGGTGTTCTGCATGCCTGACACAGCTGGAGTCATAAAAAATGCATTCAGTGTATGTTCATCTCAGGTGGTTACTACCACACACACTCCCTCACATGGCAGTACATCTACTGCCACCAAAAGCTGGCTATGAGAGAACAGATTGTTTTGAAGTATGTGCAAAGAATCAAATTGTCTCAACATCTCCTACAAATCATGCTAATATTTGCTCATTAGCACTGAGCCCTAAGTTCAGCTGAGTCTGTTGGGATGGTCATTTGTTTTGTAGGTACTTGTTCATAAAGTGTTTGAAAAATAAAAAGTCAGGGATCACAGAATTTGTTACAACTTAACCTGACAGGATCATGAATGTCTGTACTAAATTCCATGGCACTGGATTAAATAGCTGTGGAGGCATTTCACTCAAAACTGCAAAAGTCAACCATAATGGTGACGCTAGAGGCAAAGGCATGCGGATACTGTAACACCCAGACTGTTAACTGATACTGTAACAGACTTTCTGGGTAGTTTTTGTTGTCACTGTCTGTTTCTGTTGTGTTGTCTGTCACTCACCTTGCCTCTCGTTTCAGACTCCTCCCTCCCCGTGTGCCGTCCTCCTGTGTGATTGCAAGCCCCGCCCTCATTGTTTCCACCTGTGCCTCCTTCCCCTGTGTAGTAGTCTGTCAACTCCTTGTTCTTTGTCAGTTTGTCTCTTAACACTCTATGAGCTGACCAGCGGTTTCCCCAGTGTGCCGTTCCTGTGTTTCGACCAGTGTTTACTTCTGCCTGCCTTGACTGATTCCCCGTGTACCGAACCCTGCTTGAAGTAAAGATCTTGTTTTGAACCTAACTACTTCGCCTTGAGTCTGCTTTTGAGTCCTGTGGTTCCCAGTTCCCTAACAGTACATCATCTGGGGACGATGGATGTATGTACAATATTTAGTCCCAGTACATCCAGTAGATGTTGAGATATTTTTGATCTGCTGGTGGTGTTGGATAAAAAGTCAGGGATCACCAAAATCTGTCTGATTCATCCTTTGGGCACCATTTATTTAACCTGACCCGCCTGATGGTTTGTTTACACAGAATCATCTGAGAATCAGTCATTGGAAACCGTTGAAAAAGGGAAGGCACGTGATTGGATGAACCATCTATCAATCAAACTCTAGTCGAAGCGACTCGGGAGAACAGTGAATCTAGAAAATCTCTTCTCTCAATGACAAAATATACTCTCCATATAACTGATGCTTTTGCAGCATCTAACGCTTCTGGAGCCACCATTATTGTTTGGAATGAACAGTCGACTGGGTCGTCTTGCAAACACCTGAGCCATGATTGTAGCTCCCGGACGCTGATTGGTGCATGCTGTGGCCATAAACGCATTACTTGAAGCCTGACGAGATGGATTTTCGTGTGATATGGGATCCCGCGGGATCTGATGACATCACAATCATCCAGCTGCCGTGCAAGCTGAACCAAGGTCAACTGTACCACATTTTGTAGAGTTCCATTCAACAGTTGAGATATTTGAGTCTAGATCAAAAAGGTGAACTGATCAATACATTTACCATTAAGCATGTGCAGACAAGTAAGAAATAACTTACTTTGCCTGGATAACTTTAAGATATAATTTTCTTTTTAGGATAAATAGTAATGCTTCATATTAACAAACTGATATTAACTTAAAGATGTAGCTCTCTGCAATGTCTTATACACTGCTTTGGACAACTTGTTCCTTTTTATCCAGATAAAACTAGATGGATTTGTCGATTTTCTTCAGTGGGTGAATGTTTTTAAAAAAGAAAATGGAAAGAAACTCAAGCTTGAGAAATGAACTAAAAACTGATCAAGCTATTAATTAAGTTAGCACTACACAAATGGCCACATCGGCAACTTTTCAGAAACCACCTGCAGTATATAGAATCCCTTTGATATTCCCTTCGGCACAGACACACCATTCACACAGTTTTTCTATGTTCTTCATGCACACACACATTTTCATACATACTGTATACTCTAGAGGAACATTAACTGCAGATTAGAGAACACACCGGCACAGACAGAGAGCTGCTTCATTACTGGTGGCATTTAGGAGGGGGACCCCTGCACCTTATCCAAGACAAATGCCAGTGCGCGGCACACAGTACCACCTACTGACATCTGTGGAAAGGTTAATGCAGTCCTTAAGTGTAGGAGATGCCCGGCTGCTCGGGACCGCTTCCTCCACTTTCATTGGCCCATGTGGTGGGAAGGGTGGAAATAAGGACACCTTCACGGGCAGTTGTGTCTGTCAGTTTATGAGTGTTTGTATATGTCTGTTAATGTTGTGTGACAGCATCTGCTGTGCTGTGTATATGTCCCCCCCCCCTCACACACACACACAAAAATAGATTTGGCATGAAAAGAAAAGTTCTAATTGTATAGGTGTGATTGAAAAAAAAAAACCATGCACCTCAAAGGAAGAAAGAGGATGAAAATAGATGACAAGCAGTAGAGCGTCGTAATTGGATAACATATTCTAAGTTCAGTTTTGAAGAATGAGGTGTCAACGAGAGAGAAGTTAACGATATTAAACAAAGCACCAACAAAATGGATGTTCACTAAAGTGATACTTTCTGTGACGGTAATGAGAGAAGAGGAGAAGGTAAGATGAAAAAGTAAAAAATGGATCCAACGCTTTGAAGATACTGGATTACCTCTCATTCATCAGTCACTTAATTAGAGATTCACACATGGGAGTGTGTAATTATAGTGTTCTCTATCAATACACTTTAATTACGTATTGACATATGCCACAGTCCTACCCATTTTTCGTGTGTTAAAAAAAAAGAAGCATTATTTGGTTGCATTTTTAACACTTATACAGCTTTTTTTGGGGGGTGGGGGGGTCCATGGTATGATATTCAATTTGGTGGGCTTTGCTTCAATAATGCGATTCTGTGTTAATATGGAACATTTGACTCTAGTAACATGACCACAGTAATAGACAAGTTCAGCATTAAAGGTACCCTGTGGAGTTTTTGACCACTAGTAGCGCTGTGGAGCAGTGTTCTCATGACTAGGCGCTGAAGCACACGCCCCAATAAAGACAGAGAAGAAAAAGGCTGTTGACAAGTAAACATGGAAATAAACAATGCAGGTTTCAGAAGTTTAAAGAAAATGTGCTTTACAAATGTTTTACTTTTACCGAAGTAAAGGATCTCACTATTTATTTCCCCACTGATTTATACAGTAAGTGGCCTGATGCCACTTGAATCTCCACTGAAGTCCAAGTTGTAAAATCACCAAAAAGTGAGTTATTCCCTATTTAATTGCAGCCATTTCCCAAGCTAATGAAGTCATCAGGGACACATTTTTTTCTTCACAGCATTAAATGTCAAATGCAAATTTTCAAACCGGCTTGTACAGTGTAATAACTCTATAACAAAACTCCAGCACGGTAGGCAAAGCACTGTTGGAATATGCTGCACAAGGTGTTCAGGGAAATCTGTTTTTGGCAATGACACTAAAATTGTAGGCATTCTTGGAAGTTCCACTGCTATGGTCTAGATATTTGCTTGAATTTGAAGTGAATTCTTCCTCACGGTCCTCTTCAGCCACCCTCCTCGCTTCTTTTGCTCCTGTGGCTTGGTGTCACTAGGAATCAACTGTAACAGCGCAACACGACATCCCCAGGGATATTAACACTCACACACACAAACAACTGTACTAACAGAGCCATGCCTGTTGTTTCATTTTTTCCTTTCAAACAAAAACAGTGTCTTTTGGTGTGCAGGGAGGACAGGGAATCAAAGAAAACATGTCTGGAGGTAAAAGATTAAAAAGGGGATTTTCAGTTTACTGCCTGAGGGTAAGGTAAGCCTCTGGAGATGGTTAAAAAAAGAAATCATGACTTTTTGCTTTGGAATTTCATCCATTGCTTTGCTTCAGCTAGCACAGCTTCAAAGGGCTGTGTAATGGAGGAGAGTCATTAATACGAGTCGATTGGCGGTTGTTAATGAAAATATTCTTAAAACCGTGCAATATGAATATGTAATCATCTCAAAGCTGATCTTAACTCCTTTGCTCACAATGAAAGAAAACAACATGTGTGGATGTAATGACCTGGATGGTGGCAAGAGACGGTGTTCTACAGGTGCAGCTAATCAGGTTAACGAGGGGATGCTAACGATTAGGACAGAAAGAAGCATGAAAACACAATGAATGAGGTGTGTGTGTGGCAGATGTAGCGTTTCTAATTGAACATTCATTAATCTCTATTTAGTTACCAAGGGAACCCTGTCTCTGTTTTGGACACATAGTTATGGCTCAACTTTATTCAAGACTTTAGTGTATACAAGATAGTCAATTTTCAAAAACCGTCTCTATCACCAGCCGTGTAATGCTACTTTAGTTAGGAGACTGTTTATATAATCTGTTTTACAATATGTATGATCTACAGTAAGGTATCAGGTAGCTGCTAAACAGGGTATATAGAGCTTAATGCTAATGTCAGCACGCTAACATAATCCCAATGACAATGGTAACAATATGTTGAGCAAGTAATGTTTAGCATGGTCCTATTATACTTTAGCATGCTAACATTTGTTAATTAGCACCAAGAACAAAGCAAAGCTGAGGTTGATGCCAGTGTCATTAGTTTTGTAGGTAGTTGGTCATTTTGGATCAAAAGTCTTGAGAATTCATTACTGTATCGCTAACAATGGCAATCTTTCCAATTGTCAGAACCAAAGTGATGGACCTCCCAACTGACATTGAAAGTCAGTCAGATTGTTTTTGTTTTATTGAGGTCTTTCCCCTTTTGTAAAACCATATGTTCTACTCAGCTATTTCCTACAATGTCAATACTGCTTTTTTTGAGTATATCCTGTTTTTACAAAGAAAATAGTAAAATATCACCTTGTGGTTTTGTGCGACAGTTTCATATATTATTTAGTTTGATACTGGATGTTTATAGTAAAGATAGGCTGAAAGCTTGTGCAGTGTGCACACTTGCAATGTGTACCATCTGCAGTCACATATTGGGCTGTCCGGATGTCCACTTTGGGGTTCGGGCTCACCCTAACAGACATGGTCAGAGGATAACATTTAGGTCACAGGGACCAAAGGAGACGCGTGGACAATAAGTATGAATCTGCCTTCATAATAATACATAATTAAGATAAATTACAAGGCCAATTTACTGTTTTTCAGAGTGAGTGAATTAAATACTGGTCTAAATAAAGCTGTGATCTTCTTTCTTGCTTTGTAACTATTTGCACAAAATGGGGTGACTGTAATTAATTAATGATCTCTAAAAAAAAAAAGTAATCTTCATTCTTGAAATGATGACTTGTGCGGTAAAATATGGCCAAAATTGCCAGACCTCGTAAGATTTGCATGGAAACTGTTTATCTGGCATTAAAAATAAAAGAAATCCTCCGTCGCAGCATGCTGGAGTTTCCTGGAGGGGCTGATTAATGTTGGATGGAGTCATGTCTAACATGTTTGTGTCAACGGGTCGGAAGAACTTAAAGTTGCATGATTCTGCTGCGATGTTTGAACGGAGAGCGTCTGATTCAGCGTCTTACTCACGCTACCTCCCACCGGATACAGAAATAACCATCGGCTTCTTCGTACCTTCTGTTGACTCTCAAGCTGACAGTCACACTAACAGACAATGCACAAACATGGGTATGATAACACACAAAACATGCGGGCAAACACAAAGACACACCCACACACACACACAGGCCTAACACATCCACCAAAGGCTGCTCCACACATACACACACACACCCACTCTCTCCCTCCCTCATTTTTCTGTAAATGATTTATCTGCTCTGATTTGGGAGAAATGATTCTCCGTAATGAAACAGACAGAGAAGATGATTTTTTTATTCATCTCGGGACAAAGCGGGCCATGGCCCTTCTCTTCATGGTAGACAGCTCGTATAAACACCGCCAATGAGCTTGGAGTTTTCCCATTACCCCCTCACACCCTCTCATCATCTCCACTCTGGATTCAGCACGCTCGGACAGACAGTCCATCTAATGAAGGCCTGCAAATTGGCCTCGGAGAACCTCGCAGAGAATCTTTTCTGCCGCCATCCTCTCCTTAATCAATTTACAGGTCGTGAGCCGCGGGCTTAGCTATATGATTATTGTTATGGCGAGGCGGGCGTGCTCGTCGCTCGCTTGTCTAACCTCGCTAACACCTCCAGAGCAGGCGACCAGATTGAACGATAAAGTCGTCTCTGCAAACCCATCCTGATTTAGAGCCCCTCGTAAAATTGATACTTATTTTTCTCTTCTCCGCTGCTCACTGAAGCGCGATATCATAAACTGCTCTCATCTTTTTTTTTTCCTTCTTCTCGTTCGGAGATTTAAGGCTCTGGGTCACAGGGATCACTGAACAGGGTTCTCTCAATGTCAACGACCATCAAGCGACTGCCTCCGAAATTTGGAATTATATTTGGCCGAGGGGGAGGGGGTGGACGACGACAATCCAAGTCTGAATCGCTGCCAGAGCTGGAAGAATACAACGGTGAAGGAATGCGTTTCAAGGGTTCTTTGAGTGCTTTGAACAATTTTCATTTTCACAAGACTTAAGTGGATATTCGAGGCCTTGTGACCCCGCCTTCCAATCTCGTTCTCTTTCCGCTCACATATGGAGGCACAATAACACATGGAAGATAGGCTTTGTGCTTCACTGTCATTATCTCCCTGTTAGTAAGCTGGCGTATGAGCTGCAATGCCAGAGTGGGTCAGAAGCTGTCATACCTCTCCAACGTGATTGACAGAGGACTGTAGAATATCCCTGCACTGGGACTGAACGAGATAGCGTTTGCACCTGTGAATGATGTGTATGTCTCCTTAAGAAAGCATGCTGAACTACATTTAGATGAGGTAAGGCAGTCCCTGTTTCCAAGGGCTGGTAAAATCATAAATAAGAAGAACATAAAACTCTTCAGCCAAATGTTTTACATGGACATTATTCCCTGCACTAGCATCCACACTCCCACTGGGCCGCGTGTGTCAGTGTTATGCTGAGGACGTGTGCATGTGTAATGCAGTGGAGGGGACATGACCCGGGCTCGTACACTAGAGATGAGGGTTTGGAGGAGGTCTGTGACATCTCATCCATCTATTTTTCATCCAACATGACCCCTTCTAATTGCATTGGTGTATAAAGTACTCAGCATATTCGTATGGCCATTACACTTATTTTATATGTAAAGTAACTGCCGAGAAGCCTATTCATATTGACTGTAAAAGGTGTTGCTGTGATTTTTCATAATATTCAAACTTATTTGTTTTTTTTGTCTAATCATGGTGGAGCAGAAAATCGACTTTCAGTTTTTCTTTTTTTTTCACTTAAGCTAATGTTGCGTTAAATTGTTTTGGGTAATGTGAGGTTGCGATTTTAAACATGGTTATTCTTGATTTTTTTCAAAGCATCACCTCACATCCATAGCAGACTTTATTTTATTTTTTTAACATTAATTCAATCAATGTAAGAGCCAATTTCACATGAGATCAGGATGAACTGTTGGGACCATCAGCTGATCCACTGCTTGGTGAATATCCGCCCAGTTTACAGATGACTAAATATTGCCAGTAAAATCCAGGCATGATCCAGTTTTTTCTTCTCCCTGTGGTTGCGTGTGGGCAGATAGGACAGGGATGTTGCAAAGGCTTAGTCTCGGAGAGAAGACCCCCAGGAGCCCTAAGTTTGAATGACTTTACACTTTACACTTTACAGAGCCAATCTAAATCCTGCGTAGGCCTAGGAGATTTACTTAGACACCTTTCTTTGTTGCTGTGCCATCTGTTAATATACGGCGTGGTATGAAGATGCTGAGATTACATTACATATCATAAATATTATTAAGAAGGGACTATTTTGTTGTTGTAGCACAGAAGGGCGGAAGAATACGGAGGCATACTAGAAAGTAGGACTGTTTACCTGAATAGGACTCCGCCCCTGTGAAGCGGTTTAGCCATTAGCATGCTATGTTATTGGTAGTTTTTTGCATGCTAGGGAACTAACCAATGGAGAGGCCTTAAGCTCAGCAAATGAGAGTATTTAACAAGTCAGGCGAACATTTGTAAAGGGTGATTATCCCTAAGCTAACTGCTTACAGCATGGCTGAAAGTGGACTGGACTGCCTGAAGCGAGACGCCCCCGGCCGGGAACAATATTCTGTTCATCATCTTTTTATTAAATACTTTTTAATTATAACTAATTGAATCCTGGACTTCTCTTCACGCGATCAGCCAATGTTTTTTAACTTAACAATTGCTATACAGTAGACCGTAGACACAGCAACGGTGAGCAATTAGGGTTAAGTGTCTTACTCAAGGACACATCGACATGGACTAGCGGAGCTGGGGATTGAACCACCGGTCCACTGATTAAAAGACAGACCTGCTAACCACTGAGTCACAGTTGCCCCTCTGAAATTACTCTCTAAACCCCCAGACTTATATAGTATAAATTGATTTGAAGAAAGAGTTGGATGTAAATATTGCTATCACTCGCAAATTTGCCACTTAAATGGAAGGCTACAGCTAAGAGACGATTAGCTTAGCTAAAGATTGGAAACCTTTGGAAAAAGAGATGCCAATACTCCAGGACACTATGGTTCCAGGTCAAGAATAGTCTGGCTTTTCCACGTTTTGGCTTGTGTACAGAGTTAATCAAGATGTAACATGTCATTTAATGATCTTTATAAGTGCTGATGTGTATGTGGGATTATGTCACAGAGCCAGGCTAGCCGTTTCCCCATTTTTCCTGTCTTTTTGCTAAGCTAACCAGCCCTTTGCTGTAGCCTCACGTTCACTGTACAGACCCAATAGTGGTACATCTTCTCATTTTGTAACCCTGTGTATTCTATGTGTCTTCCCAGTGTTTCCTGATTGTTTATCCCTTCACCTATTCTTGTTTCAGACTCCTCCCTCATTGTGTGCCTTCCACCTTTGATTGTAAAGCCCCGCCCTCATTGTTTCCACGTGTGCCTCATTACCTGCCTTCCCCTGTGTATTTAGTCTGTGTCTTTCCCTTGTCAGTTGTGAGAGTGTCTTCTTGGTCTCCCATGTGTGTACATTGCTGTTGATCTGTAGCTGTTCCCTTGTTTTGTTCCTTTTGATTGATAAAATACCTTTTGGATTTTGCCTCACGTGACTCCTGTCGGCTCCTCTGCTCCTGAGTCTCTGCGCCACCACACCTGGTCGTGACACATCTAATTAATCGAATATATTTCCTGAAACACCGACCTATTCCTGCAAGTGTTATAGGTTTATAGTTCGTTGCGCAACACACATTTTTTCGATTTAGTTGGGTAATTTTTGTCCCAATTAACATTTCAAATGAGGTGTATGAAGGTCCATGTTGACGTCTCAAGTGATACGATACAGCTGACTGTTAAACATCTATTGTACTGGCTGCTGGAAATGACTAAGTAAGCAAAGGCAAATATTTGGCTGTCTTTGTGACTCTTTAGGACTTATGCCATTTGAAATGTTAGTCACAGAGAGAACCAGTTCTTTGTTGTTTACTGTACGTTTGACAATTATCAATGGAAAAATGTCCTGAGGCAGACTGAGTGCTGTCACTTTAATTATGTTTTGAGGGGATATGATGGAAAAACTGCTTATGCAATGGAAACTGCAAATCGTTTGCAGTTCAACACACTCTTTTTATGTGTCTTTCTTCTCTGTTCTGTGTTTTTATCTTTCCCTTTTTCTTTTTTGTCTTTCCTCTTCATGATTCCCTCCGTCACTGCGTTTTCATTTTCAATATTTAATTGGCAGACCTTCTACATAATTCAGGCGCTGCATCGGCAAGGTGTGTGCATTCTTGTATTTCTATCTTTGGGGGGACCAATTAGAGTTGTAAATCTAGAGTGAGGACATTTGTAATGACCTTCTGTCAATGAGGGTCCTCACAAGTATTAAGGTACAAATGCATGGGTGTGCATGAATGGAGGGTGACATGCCATCTTCTGGGAGAGCACAATATTATAAAAAGATATTTATTGACTTTCAGTTCAAATCAGGCCACTCTGTTTCATTAACATTATTTTGCATCCTTTCCTCTTGTGCTTTGCTTCAGTTGTCTTCCCCCTCTGTCTGGATCTCATCTGTTTTTATGGGGCTGGGTATTTCAAAGTGCTTGTTGCAATGAGAAGAAAGGCAGATTCTGCCCACTAAGCAGCGAGCGGCCTGCACCGGTGTGAAATCTTGTGGGCTCACTGAGCAGCTTTGTGTTTTAACAGGTAGGAGGAGCTGTGTTCTGCTGAGGCGCTCGGCCTGGGCAGGTCGGTAGATAGGAGAGACAGAGGGAACGGTTTGATTTGTTTTGACTTAAGTTTCATGCAGGGATCCTATACCCCTTTTCAGCCTTTCTTAAACAATATTATCTGTGTATTCAATATTAAGCTGGCACCAGGAGAAAGTTAACTTTGCATAAAGACAAAAGAAAGCTAGCATATTAATTACCATTTTATATGTTTTATCTCGGCTGGGTGCATTCATTTTGTGGCATCTCTCCTGCAGCCATTTAAGAAATTGTTTGGCACATGTTAAAACCACAATGAGTTTTGTTTTGGGTACCCTTCGCAGTATAGATTAAACACACTATATTGAATTAATTTATTAGTGAGCTTTAGAGGTCCCTGGTAGCATATTTGTTGCTTTTGCGCCAGTCTAGCTGTTTCCAACCTTTTTCTAGTCTTTATGCTAAGCTAAGCTGTCTCCGAGTGGTATCAAATTTCTCATTTAACTCTGGGGAAGAATGCAAGTAAGCATATTTACTCTTATTTATTAATATAATGGGAGTTGTAAACCTGGGCAAACAAATAAACACTTTGCCTTTTGGGTCTATATGTAGATAAGCCACATCATTTTGATGCCAGTGTGTTCAGTTATTCGCAAATCCACAAAAGCATAGATGAAAATCCAAATACTAAAAAACTTTATGCATTTGTTTGCAAGCCATGTCTTCCATGCAAAGTGATATTGAGAAAATATGCAACATAATGGTGCCTCTGATAGCTTCGGGGTGACTTGTTGGCAGACAAAGACGAAATCAATACAGAGGCGCCAAATTGTAGGCAAGAATGAAACGACTATATTGTCACACATGACATGCTTATAAATTGGCCACACATATTATGTGTTCTGAATTATATGAATGTGAAGCATAACATACGGCACTGACACACATAGCATTTAAAATCCACAAATAGAATATATGATTTTTGTCATAACAGAATGGTCTCCAGCTGTGATCTCACATCTTGAGTTAAGAGCCCCTTCAACTCAAGCGATACGAGACACTTACGACCAGCATGGATTCAAAACACGTTTAGTGTAACTCTTATGGAGAGTGTACACCAAACATAAATTAACGCTCTGGAAACATTATTTGCTCTTGAGATGTTGTCAACGTGCCATAAAAATGGCAAACAACATTAAAAATGTAATGAACCATATTTGCTTCTGGGCCGAGGGGGAGAGAGAGAGATGCGCGGACTTATATACAGGAGATGGGAGGAGTTGATAGACGCCTACAAATGCTGGGAGAAAGTGCAAAACAAGATAATCAAAATGGTGTGGGCAGGAAAAGGACTTGAGGGAAGGAAGCAGTGTGAAAGACACAATGATGGAGAGATGTAGAGGGAGTTGGTGGATCCTTGTAGTCTTCATGCAATGTAAGGTCTCTATAACAGAGCAATAATAAAAGGCCTGCGGACAGTGTGGAAAATTGGATTTTTATGTCAGCACATCAAATATAATTAAAAGTTTGGGATACAGAGAGTAGCACCGGTAAGAGTTTAGACAGGAGAGGTGGCTTTGTGAATACCTTTTGTTCAGGGTAAAAGAGGCAGGACCACACAGTGTTCCTGTCTCGGTCAGTGGACGTAATCGTTCTTATTAAGATTGTATTAAAGACTGAGCCTGAAGGTTCATTATTGCCCTTGACGAAAATAATTATGAGCATATGGTCATTTATTTGGAATATTTTTTCAGCTTCTGGCCTTAATCAGTAGATGGAGTTTGCTTGAACATGCTCTTCCTCCATATAGTATCACTGTATAGGGGAATATAACTATCAGACCTCTGACCTTCCACACTCTTGTCAACTGGACAATCCATTACAAGTGAGCACCATATGCCAAACAAGGCTACGTGGTGTGGGTGAAATATACCCCTAAAACTCTGTCCATGTACAAAGAATTTGTTCATGATATTTCAAACATCCATCCATCCATTATCTGAACCGCTTATCCTCTTTAGGGTCGCGGGGCGCTGGAGCCGATCCCAGCTGTCATTGGGCGAAGGCAGGGTACACCCTGGATAAGTCGCCAGTCTATCCAAACATGTTTGATATATTGACTGGAACCTGATGTACAGCTAGCCCATTTGTTACCTCACCACTAATTAGTCTGTGATCCGGTAACATTCCCTCGGCAAACTTTAAAGGGAAAACTAAAAATGATTTCTAACCTGTCAGCAAGCTGTGGATTGCATTTCAAAGACTCTTTTTGTGGTCCCACAGGTGTCTACTATCCTGCCCGGAATGATAAAATCTCTGCACGGGTTGAATCCAACAATTTCATCTAATATTTGTATTGCTGAGCTCGTATCTTCTTCTCTGCAAGATGTATGTTATGCCCACTGCATTAGCTGTTGCAGGTCTAGCAGTCTGTCGAAATATTGGATTTAAACATTGTTTTTTTTCTCTGGGAAAAAACAATGTCCCATTGGCCCAAACACTCCTTTGTCAGACAGCCCATTATCTCAAAAACAATCCCCAATTGTGCGACAGGCCAATTGCTATGAAAATACACACTCTCCCTACAACAAACAGAAGCACATGGCGAATTAGTACGCAGAATTAGGTCATCTGACTTTCACTATATATTATGGTAAAGACTTGACCCTTCCTACTCTGACTCCAATAACCTGATATCCTAACCCTATCATACCTCACTCATCATGCCTGAACCTAACAAACAAAGGCAATACGTTCTGGCCAATCAGAGGCAGGGTAAACATAATTTGGAAGGTGTACATCTGCATAATAACTAGTCATTTGCTTCGGCCTATTGTTGTTGAGAGAGTGTATTTTCAAAGCAATGGTTCGTTGGAACAAGAGATGTTTGTTTTTTCGAGCTGTTGGACAAATGGGCCTACTGACTTGTTTTTTTCCAAACTAATAAGGAATTAGTTTTTAAGTATCAAACTGTATATAATACTTTAGTACTATAATGGATAATTACTTAAACATGTGAAATGTCTCATCTGTAATTATTTCATATTTGTTTATCAACTCAAAACGATACTCGTCATTATTTACCTGCTTTATATTCAACAAGCCACTATTATTAGCAGACAAATGTGAATTCACAATGTCTGCTTTGAAATATGAACCAAACTAATTGACAGTAGATTTCAACTTTGAAGCTTTAAAATGGTAAAATGTCTCATATAATATTCATACATTCAGCTAGCTTTGGCATTAGCGGCTAATGTTTCAGTGTTTTGAACTAACACAGTAGGTGGTTCACAATCAGAATTAGGAACAGAAAAGTAAAATGAGTCCCACAAAAAAAAATCATATCTAAATATGCTGAAGCAAAGTAGGCCTTGGTAGCGTTTCATCATGAGCCCAACATCACAATAGAAACTAGTTTTAATAATACTGGCCTGCACGCAAGTAAAACAAGAATAATGGGGGACACAATCACAAATGGATGAGAGAAGTGGAATGATCTGGTGTCATGAAATGAGGAAATGCTTGGTTGAGAAATAGCAAGAGAAGAAAAGATGTAAGAAAGAGACTTCACAACAAGAGAAACTTCACAGGGAGAGAGCGCATCTCAGACACAACAGAGGAAGAGAGCGTGTGACAAGGATCTAGAAGGAGAGAGATGATATTTTTCCCTATCGGATGACACTCAGATCTAATTCCATCATTTGTCAGCCACACAGGCAGTATGGCTGGCTAATGGACTGGGAAGGCATGAGAGACACAAGCTCAGGGAATCCCTCCGTCGTTATCTGCAGCAGACATTATCAGACCTACTTACTGAGAGCTGGCTGACAACGGAGCTGACACCAGGAATGGCAGTACAGCCAGAACTGACGGGGAACATGCCATTAACTTGAGGGTGAGAGGGAATAAAAGATGACTGTAATCTCATAGCAGTACATGTGATCTGATAACCCAAAAATTGGATCGCCTTTGAACGTAGCGCTTAATCCAACCGCTGGGTCATTGGAACTGCTTTGCAGTCACTTGAGGAGAGATGTGTTGGAAAACTCAAAACAGTCAGAGATTTGGCTGCAATGCACAGAACCAGATCTGATCCTGATTCTGATCAGGGGGAAAACATCTCTTAGCTCAGTATGCGGAGGATGCATAGGGGACTGTAGCAAGGTTCCCCCCTGCCCGTGGATCCGTGGCTCGCATAAACACTCCTGACTCACGTGTTCGTGGGTTAAACATGTTTTATTTCGCCAGATACTCTCCTCACACATGTCACCATCAACCACCTCTTTCCCCTCTTCCTGCCGGCTTAAATAGCCCGGCCTTTGCGCGCTCATTGGGCCCAGCTGTCGCCCCGTAACGAGCTCCAGCTGACCCCAACGAGCGCGCTTCTCTCTCCTCTGTCGCAGGTGCGCCAAACCACGCCCCTGCCCCACATATCCCCACCGCCCGCTCTAGGCCGGGTGCCACCGGCCTAGCCAACTCCCCCCCCCTCCCCTCCATGGGGCCGGGCGAGGGAGCCAGCCGCAGCCTTCCGCACCCCGGCCTATGGACCACCGCGCGGGGCCACGGCTAATATGCCCGATGCCAACGGGTGGCCCGGGCGTTGGCATCCCCCCTCTGGTGGGTCATTGGGGCGGGACGTGGTCCGGACGGCGGACGCACTGGCGCCCCGGGGTTCTCGGCGCGCCTCCTCCCCCGGGACAAACCGGCCGCCGTCCGCCGCCCGCCGCTGCCACCTGCAACACAAGAGAGAGAATATTAGGGGAAGTACAACCCAGTCGGGGCCAAATTGTCCCCGCCCCCGTCGGCCAGCTGAGCCCCAGCGCGGGGACGCGCCGCCTGCGCGGCCTTCAGCCTCCGGCCCAGCTCCCGGATTGTCCGCTTATCCCTGAGCCGGTCCTCTACGGCCCATCGGAGTTCCCCCCGTAGCCGCATGTTCTCCCGGCGCAGCCGCCCGGGGTCGCTGCACCTGCCGTTCTGCCGGGCGCTTCCGCCGGACTGCCGCTGGTACCCCGGTTGGTCCTCTTCCCGTTGGCCGAAGGCAACCAGCTGGCTCCGGTGTGCCGTCCGGTCCCGCTCGTCGGCCCGTGCCCGCCGCTGGCGCCGGCGCTTCCGCCACCATCTTCGGCCCGGCATGGACCGGCCCGGGACTCGCACCCCCTGGTCCACCTCCATGACCGGGCAGTCGGCTTGCCGATGCCCCGGCTGCCCGCAGGTCCAGCACAGCGGGGGGGTCCCCGGAGGGCTCCCCGCGTCCAGCCGGGTGTGTCCGGTGGTCTCGGGCTCCGGCGTCGGCTCCCACCGGGCTGGTCCTGGTTCCGGCCAGAGGGCCCGGCGTCCCCCGGTCTCCCTCCTCGGCCACGGCGGGGACCACTCGACGGGCCCCGGAGTCGGAGCCCACGGCCCTCCCCGGCGCGCTGGTCGATTCCGCGGTCCCTGTGTCGTGGTCGGCGCCATCTGCCTCCGCCGCGCCGGCTCTCTCCGGTCCGTCGGCCCCAGCGGCGCGGTTTGTTGCGCCGCGTCCGCCCGGGGCCCTCCGCCGGTTTGCACCGCCCTTTCTTTCCGCGCGGGCGCGCCGGTGGTCTGGACCGCCACCTCCCGCCGCGGCACCTTGCCCGTCTGGGCCGCCGTCTCCCTGCGCGCGGTCGGGCCCGCCCGGCCCGGCACCGCCGTCTCCTCGGGCGACTCCTCCGGCAGGCCCAGGGCCCGGTAGTCCTCAGCCAGGGTGACAGCGGCCATCAGCCCCCGCGGCTGGCGGTCCCGGATCCAGGCGGCCATCTTCGGCGGCAGTCCCTCGGTGAACTGGTCGGCAGCCACCAGCTCCATCACCTCCTCGAGGTTCCCGACCCCGTCCGGCCGCAGCCACCGCCCCGCCTGGCGCCGCACCTCCTCCGCAAACCGGTAGGGCAGGACCCCGGATCCCAGTCGCAACTCGCGGAACCTCCTTCGGGCATCCTCCGGCGTCCCCGTCTGGCGTACCTCTGGGACGTCGGCCCCCTCGTGGTTCCGCGCACCTCCTGTCGGTGCCGCCTCTGCTGTTGCCTCGGCGCCGCGCCGTCTCCGCGTCTTGCCTCGCCGACCCTCCGGGGCTTCTTCCGGCCCGAGCGCCCTTACGGCGCCCACCAGCTTGCCCCCTCGGTCCGGCTTCAGCGGTGCTCGGTCCTCCGGCCGCTGCGCCTGCCACGCGATCCACTCCTCGTAGGACTGGTCCCCCAGCCCCACGTTGGGCTCCACTGTAGCAAGGTTCCCCCCTGCCCGTGGATCCGTGGCTCGCATAAACACTCCTGACTCACGTGTTCGTGGGTTAAACATGTTTTATTTCGCCAGATACTCTCCTCACACATGTCACCATCAACCACCTCTTTCCCCTCTTCCTGCCGGCTTAAATAGCCCGGCCTTTGCGCGCTCATTGGGCCCAGCTGTCGCCCCGTAACGAGCTCCAGCTGACCCCAACGAGCGCGCTTCTCTCTCCTCTGTCGCAGGTGCGCCAAACCACGCCCCTGCCCCACAGGGACATGTCATAAATATCAACCATATTCTTTAGAATTGTATGCAAAGTTATTCAAGTGAAACTCAAACACCTTCTCTGATATTGCTCTGCTAGCTTCTACTCCCAATGACATTTGTTTGGACATATTTACACTCCCCAGTTCAACATGAGTTATCAAAAACATTTGGTTACACATTTTTTATGACATGTCTATAACGCATCATAAAAATGCTTATGCCTATAATCTGTTTAAGGCACAGTGGAGCTCAGAAAAATGTATGTTTTGCCTTTACTCCTATTTTTTATAAACAAATAAAAACAATTGTGAGTTTACAAATCTCTTTTTCATATTTGAGGAAGGTATTTTATACTTACCGTTTACACATTTACAAAAGGACTTTCCGGTCTCCATTCTCGTGACATCCCTAACCCCTACAGCGTTGTCCTGCATGGCTGTTCCTTGTTACATCAGCAGTTCGCAGTAAAAGGGCGTGTTCACTTCACCCTGTATCCCTGCAGTGCCTATAACCAATGCAAAGGCCATCTTCACTTCTATAATAGGCATACTACTTTATCGTCTAGTTGGATAACTAGACGGGTCGACTGTGGATCAGTGGTTAGCAGGTCCGTCTTTCAATCAGAGGATCGGTGGTTTGATCCCCCGCTCCGCTAGTCCATGTCGATGTGTCCTTGAGCAAGACACCTAACCTTAATTTCTCACTGTTACTGTGTCTACAGTCTACTGTATAGCATGTAAATCGCTTTGGATAAAGGCGTCAGCTAAATGTAATGTAATGATATAGGAAGACAGAATAATATTGTTTAGAATTCAGACTTGTATGGTGAATGTGTTATTTAGTTTCACAGATAAAGCACAGGCATGGCTGCTCACTAGATATGCTGAATGGATACTATGTGGATTCATGGCCCAGCAATGGCTGCGTGCTGCACTGTTTCTTTTTCTTGCTTTTTTTTTCAGGCATGATGTAGTTAAATTGGAAACCCAGAGCCGGATAAATCTCTGCGGAATTAATTTCCGAGGAATGTCTTTTCCCCCTGTGGCATAGCAGCGAGCATGAAAAGCCGTGCGGAGTGCTATCACTGTAGGCTGCTGTTCTGAGTGCCATCGATGCGGTGAAGAGCAATGGGAGCTCTGTCTCACACAGCCAAACGGCAGACAGCTGGCACTTGTGGGTTTATCATACCTTTTTGACTCAGCTGCTTTTCTCTCCGTAAGCACTGATGCACAAAAGGCTTGGTGATGGATATATAATGCATACTGCGAAGATGCAACACAGGTAAGGCTAGGGGACAATAGCTTTCACGTCACGCAGACGACAAATGTGCACTGAACGTAGGTAATGGTCGCTGTGTCGCTGACCGCGGAGTGATTTATTCAATACAATCTCCATTGTGGGAGCCGGCGCCAGCCATTCATTGTGCGCCGCTTCAAGGGGCTCGGTGGCTGGAGACTATCCCGGCGCACATTCTGGACCCGGCAACACATAAAATCTCAATTCAGGGGCTGATAACCATAACCATACCAACACGTCAAACCATCTTCAGGTTCACCCTCGGTGTAAGTGTACAAGAGTAAATGTAAAATGTGTATAACTTGGTTTGATGCAGGTTAAGAAATGACTTTATGCCATCAAACTTTAAAAATGATCTTGATGATTAAGCTGATGACAAGTTTGTTTTCATATTTCATGCTGCAAGACAACTTTTACCTGTGATGAACAACATATCCAGGCTGCAAACAAAAGAAAAGTAACAATGAAGTTAATCTTTGTTTAGGTATTGTAGAAAATTAACAATTGTTTTTTTGCATTCAGGTGGCCATAAGCAACTGGTCAGCACACAATGGATTGTGGGACGCTGATGGCTGCAAAGGATGCTCATGCTTACGTCCAACTCTGGGCAAAGGACTGCATTTTCTGACTGTGTATACAATGAGAGACAGCCTTTTCCACACGATGTGTGGTCTATAAATGAAAAGAAAGCTTGCATTAGATTCTTTTGTCATCTAAAGTGGGACACAGCAAGAGACCAACACACAACACAGTCAAACTTATACAGATATTGGACAGTATTTCAACATGCTCTAAGCTATCAGGTTCTTGTGTATTAGACTGACAGAAAACAAGAAGGCAAAGTAACATGGAAGCAGTCAGAAAACACAATACAAACTGTGATGCTGCTAAATTATGGATTTCAATTCATTGCCCGTCTATTACTGAGGCCAGACGCCTTTAAAGTGAGGAAGTTGTTTTTTATCGTTTAAAAACATGAACGGCAGAAAATATGTGTGTGCAAGAATAATGTGGTATTGACTGGCTTTAAAGAAATGCTTAATACTTTCAACTGCTTTCTGGTGAGCACCAGTGTTAAATATGTCGTTAAAATAAAAACTGCATACGTTTGTCAACGACCTCTTTTTCCATGACTAAGCCGAGACGACACCGTCAAACAAAAACTGTGACTAAATTTACATGCAACATTGTTGACAAAAACAGACAAGACTTTTATTTTCATTGGTAATGGTAATAATACATCAGACATATGTCACTCAAGTATGTATACACTTCTATCTATCTATATCTAATAACTCTGACTCCACCTTTGCTCAATTTCAGCCTTGTTCAGGATTGTATCTTTTAATACTGTGGTGCAGCCTAAATGTGTCATGGGTGTTTTATTTTGAAACAAAAGGACAAGTTAAGGTTCACATGTTCACATTCTCTAATGTGCTGAAGGCAGTAAGAAAGACACAGCAATGTAATAACAATACAAGCCGCTCTTGAGAAAGATGCTGAATTCTCAATTGTAGTGTTTAATAAAGGAGAGAAAAAAGCCACAAATTATCACATTATATTAATAACGTATGTAACTAAAATATGGTCATGGTTACTAATCTTTTTCAGTAAAATAAAAAGTATCGATAAAACCAAGTGTGCTCAGTTGTACTGGATTTTCACCCTTATGCCGCAGCAGCGGGCAAAACATCTGTCCTTATTCCACAACATGTCCACTGGGGGCGCAGTGCAGCACATCTGGACCAGTTGACCATTGCCAAGAAGCTTCAAAGGACCTGGCGTCCTTTGATGCTGGATCGCATTGCCTGTACCTGCCAAGAAGCATCCTGTTTTTGGCTTCAGTTTCCACACCAGACACGCCAGACAATGCATCCATAGCTGGGAGCGTGTGAGAGGTGGTCCCAGAAGCAGGAGGTGGGTGTCATTGTGCTTGTTAGCTGACATTATTTAATTTAAGTATTTCCATTTCTGACTGTAGATGTTGCAAATAAGGTCAAACAGCTTTCTGCTCTATATAGTATTTCTTTAATTGGAACATTTGACTTCCTTGAAAACTCAATTCTATATGGTATGTAGAATTTACAGTATAGTAATAGTGAATAGTAATTTCAGTTGAATGTCTTTATGTTTTTATTTGTCTCAAATAAAATACATGTACTGATAGATGCGTTTAGATAAATTACATTTATGAATGCAAAGCCTTTTAATCTGAACTTTTAGCTACAGTATATCTGGTGTAATACGTGTATTGGTGCATTGTCCCAAATAAATAAACAATGGAATATAAAAAAAAGTGGGGGGAAAATCTACTGTTGTTGAACAGTGGCCACTGTGGCCACAAGTGATAATAACAGGGTGTTGGTACATTGTCTTACATTTCCCAAGATTCTCATCCCAAAGTCCCTTTAAAGATGTCATTAAGTGACCTGACTGAGAGCTCAGAGAGGTTTGAAGGAAACGTTCAAACCATTTCATAATTAGCGTGGGAGCTATAGCATTTTACTGTGTGGTTGGTGTGGCCCAGTGTGTCGTCTGAAATACACTAGGTACTGTTGAGACAACTTAATACTGAAGAAAAAGGAGGAAGAAAACCTCACAGAGTGACTGGAACATAGGTCATGAAACCAAGGTACAGCGTGTTAACTAATTGTGTTACTCTTGTGATATGGAAATGTTTATTTTCAACACATTACGATGATTATCTAGCTGACATTAGCTGACTTCCGCCACTTGTTGACTATGTACCTGTACTGAATTGAGAATGGATCCAGCTTATTGATTATGAAGTTAACTTCTCACTTTTTTTTTTTCAAAGGTTATACTTTATTTTTGTCAGTGGTCCCTTTTAAATATGGCAAGCTAAACCCTGCAGCCATTTAGCTTAGCACACTGACTGGAAACAGGAAAACTTCTTGTCTGCCTCGGTCTAAAGGGAACAAAAGCAACTCTAAAGTCCACGAACGCAGACGTTAATGAATGCGTGGGGGTGGGTATGAGCTCCAGGTAAGCGCCTGCACCCGACGGTTTTGCACTCTGCGGCTCACGTTACAACAGTTTCAGGAGCGTGTTGTGGAGCCACGAGAAAGACGCTAAAGGCTCCTGCTAGTTACAGCTAGTTTGGTTTGTCCATTCTGGGCTACTGTAGAAACATGGAGATGCAACACGCTGTTTTGTCTCTGTTGTGTTTGTTGCCGTGAGTTATCTTCTGGCCACAGGATAAGAGAATTCATCATTTGTTGCAGGTTAAAGTTTGTGAAAACCAGTTCCAGAGCGATCCATCATTACCTCATCAGATGCCAGTGACCTCAACACTGAAGAGCGAGTTCTGGCTGGCGGCTGTCGTATTCCTCAATCATCTTTTTGGTGCTTTTTATGCTCGACAGCATGTGACAGGCTACCCCTCACATTGTTCCGGTCAAGTGAATCATCTGAGAAGAGCATAATAATCCATTTTCCAGCTCTCTTATTCTGTTGTGCGCGCATGTCGTTATGTGCTGTAGTGGATCGTAGTGGCAGGTATTCTATGAACCCCAGAGGAGCCTTACCGCAGAGTGTTTCAGATGAATCACCTGGTAGGTGGCAGGAGGTTATTGCAGAGACAAAAACACAGAGATATAAAAAAAACTCTCAAGGAGATAAATAAAATTGATGCCTCTCCAGCACGCACACGTGTGAAAACATGCCAGTGACTCCATCACCTCTTTGGTCTTCTCTCTTTCTCGCTCCCCTCGCTCTCCATTTTCTTCCCTCCGCTTCTTCCAATCAGCCCACTACTTTTGCACCTCTCCTCTCCCTGGCATCTACTTTAATAAATCCCATTTAAGATCTCGTTGCGACCCCTCAATCATCGCCCGCGACCAGCTTAAAATAACACTGTGGGAAGCGAGAGAATGGGGCTAGTGTGTAGGAGCCCCCATGCCGATGTTATTAATTGTTTCAGAGATGAATATCCCATTACAGTCCGACTGAGGAATGGAGATGGAGCGGGGGTTACAGCGTGATTAATGCGAAGTTCATGCAATGCATGATTAATTCTGAAGTGCGAGTGGGTGTTTAATCAAGGCCACATGTGATATGATCAATTATAGGGTGAAGAAAAAGAGCTGAATGATTAGACTACCTTTCAGAGTGTGGAACATATGTCACCCGAGGTTTAGTGGGCTCAGTCGTAATGTAGGATTACACTGGTGGCAAAAGTGGGGAACAAAACCATTGAGGCTGGATTATACAGTTGCTTTGAAAAGACGGGAGGGTGAGGCTATATTGAGCACATCCAAGTGTGAGCTGAGTGTGCTCCTGACTTTCCAACGGGGAAAGCAATGTGAGTGCAGCACATCGCACCAACTCACTTTCAGCAGGGAGTCGCCTGCCCCGCTCTTTTTCCCAGTAGTCTTTCACATTAAAGAACGAATGTTCCTTTTGGCCCACCGCTACATGGATAGAGAACAATGGCGTGAGCGGTGTTAAGTCGTTGCACGGCATTCCCTCTTGCGCGATCATATAGAGCTAAGTAAGGACAATATCAAATTGCAATTTCCAGTACATACGTTTGACTTCTGTGCACAATTATTAAGCGGATGTTACATCAGTGGTATGCTTCAAATCAATAAATACTATCTAATCTATGATTAAAATAAATAAATAATTGTAACAGTTTCAGTTTCAGTGCTTGTGGCTGCATTATAATGTTTTACTTCAACTGTGAAAATGCTTAACTAAAGTTTTATAGGAGTTGCTGAAAATAACTGGCTATAGTTAAAAGAAATGTGGCAGAAAAATATAACTAGCATATACAAATAGCATTTTTATTTAATTTAAATTGTCAAATATATAGGCTATATACAGTTAGGTCCATAAATATTTGGACATTGACACATTTTTCATTATTTTGGCTCTGTACACCACAACAATGGAGTTGAAATGAAAAACACTTCCGAAACACTTCCGAATTCATCCTGCTACTTTTGTCAGCAGTCACATCATCAATAAATACGAGGGAACCAGTTCCATTGGCAGCCATACATGCCCACGCCATAACACTACCTCCACCATGCTTCACTGATGAGGTGGTATGCTTTGGATCATGAGCAGTTCCTTTCCTTCTCCATACTCTTCTCTTCCCATCATTCTGGTACAAGTTTATCTTCGTCTCATCTGTCCATAGGATGTTCTTCCAGAACTGTACAGGCTCTTTTAGATGTTTTTTGGCAAACTCTAATCTGGTCTTCCTGTTTTTGAGGCTCACCAATGGTTTACATCTTGTGGTGAACCCTCTGTATTTACTCTGGTGAAGTCTTCACTTGATTTTCGACTTTGACACAGATACACCTACCTCCTGGAGAGTGTTCTTGATCTGGCCAACTGTTGTGAAGGGGTTTTTCTTCACCAGGGAAATGATTCTTCTGTCATCCACCACAGTTGTCTTCTGTGGTCTTCCAGGTCTTTTGGTGTAGCTGAGCTCACCAGTGTGTTCTTTCTTCTTAAGAATGTACCAAACAGTTGATTTGGCCACACCTAATGTGTCTGCTATCTCTCTGATGGTTTTGTTTTGATTTTTCAGCCTAATGATGGCTTGCTTCACTGATAGTGACAGCTCTTTGGACTTAATATTGAAAGTTGACCGCAACAGATTCCAAACACAAATACCACACCTGAAATGAACCCAAGACCCTTTTATCTACTCCTTGTAAATGAAATATCGAGGGAATTACACACACCTGACCTTGAAACAGCTGATCAGCCAATTGTCCAATTACTTTTGGTCCCTTAAAAAGAGGGTGGCCACATTTGAATTGGTTGTAATTCCTACACCGTTCACCTGATTTGGATGTAAATACCCTCAAATTAAAGCTGAAAGTCTGCACTTAAAGCACATCTTGATTTTTTCATTACAACTCCATTGTTGTGGTGTACAGAGCCAAAATAATGAAAAATGTGTCAATGTCCAAATATTTATGGACCTAACTGTATACGTCTCTGTGTTCCTACATTCAAAAGCGTGTTTTAGGTTTTGATAGCAGCTGAAAAATAAATCACAGATGGCAATAATGACAAATGGATGGGTGGATGGTAAGTCATGTAATTTTGACGACCCTTAAAACCCACTGTCGCTGGGCCACGCCCCCTCCCCTGGCTGCCGGAAATCACTACTGATCTGATAGTGCCTCGTAATTAGTATGAGAGGTTTATTATTATCACCGGTTATGAAATGGGTAACTGATACATTTGTGTAATATTGGGTCATGCATGGAGAGGAACTATGTTAATGCAATTTAAAAAACAATTAAGAACATTCATTAAAACATTAAAAAAACGTTAAAAAGCAAAAAATACAGAATTGAATAAAAGTTGCAGTGCAGTTTAAGAAATACAATGCAGTAGTGAGATACAGAATCTGGTTCATTTAAGGGCAACAGCAAACAGAAAGGTCTTCAGTCTGGATTTAAAGGAGCTGAGGGTCTCTGAGGGTCTCAGCAGACCTGCAGCTCTCCGGGACCTTGTTCCAGATGTGTGGAGCAGAAAAGCTGAACGCTGCCTCTCCGTGTTTAGTTCTGACTCTTGGAACAGAAAGTAGACCCGTCCCAGACGACCTGAGGGGTCGGGATGGTTCATAAGGTAGCAGCAGATCACTAATGTATTTAGGCCCTAAACCATTCAGGGCTTTATAAACCAGCAGCAGGATTTTAAAGTCGATTCTTTGTTGGACAGGTAGCCAGTGCAAGGGCCTCAGAACTGGAGTGATGTATGTATATATCAGTAGTTATGTATAATAAAAACTAAAGAGACTCTTTATTTATACATATAATCTTGCGAAGGGCTTTGTAGGTGATGAGGAGAATCTTGATCTGGATTCTGTGCAGTATGGGGAGCCAGTGGAGGTTTTGGAGGACTGGGGTCATGTGGTCTCTGGAGGACTGGGGTCATGTGGTCTCTGGAGGACTTGGGTCATGTGGTCTCTGGAGAACTGGGGTCATGTGGTCTCTGGAGGACTTGGGTCATGTGGTCTCTGGAGGACTTGGGTCATGTGGTCTCTGGTGGGAGTGGGAGAGGAGACGGACAGCTGAGTTCTGAATGTATTGTATTTGTTGGTGGTTTTGGTGGATGTGCCGTACAGGATGCTGCTGCAGAGGGGATGAAGGTGAGTCAAAGAGGAGAGGGAGGGGTGTAGAGGGGCGATGTTTTCAAGATTAAAGGTGTTTTTTGTGATGTTTTTGACGTGGCATTCAAAGGTGAGTCCAGATGTGAGTCCAGATATAACCACGACCCATGGAAACCTGTGAGGCGAGAAAGCTCAAAGACTCAGGGGGAGGAGCAGAGTTAGTGATGTGCATTGAAGGGACAGGAATTCATAAAAGGAGAGAGAGAAGAGGAGAGAGGAGCTCAGTGTATCCTAAGATGTCCCCAGCAGTCTAGGTCTGTAGCAGCATATCTAGGGACCAACACAGTTGTTACATTTTTAACTCTACAAACATAAACATGACATCATTGCGATCAGCAGTCTTTTATTGCTGTTTATAATAGTATGTTGGTGATTGGACTCATTTTTGCAGCATGTCAAGCAACAGTTTTCTTGCTTATTAATGGAGTCAGTTTTAATAACAGCCTCATAACAGCTTTACAATCATTTGACCTGTTTAGACATCTTTTAAAAGGCTGTGCCGCCTACTTCTGTGTTATTTGGCCGTTTGATAGTCGAGAGAAACGACTGGTGTTTACTAAATTATTAATTTCGAATATGAAAAAAATATTAAAATCAATTAATGAATTTCTAGAATGATACAAATCATCATAACAAAATAACACAAGCTTTGTTTTCTGCAGAATCTGAACTTCCATTTCAGCTCTTAAAACCTTGATAGAATGAATCTAAAGGAACAACATGGAGACATGAAAGTGACAGAAGGTGAGACGGGTCACTGTTGTAGCTCAACACAGTTCCCTCACTGACACTATTTAATCCAAACTGGTTTCATTTATTTTAAGAATGAGAATATGATCTGAGGTGAACATTGCTGTTCATTTCTTGCTCGTTACATTTCATAACCATAGTTCTGCCATTTTGTTGTTAAAAGATACTTGAGAATCCAATGGTGCAAGTTCAAACCAAAGTTTGACCTTTGACCTTCAAAGTCTCCCCAATATCTCTCCTAGAGATGACTTTGATTAAAGTATTTCTCTGAATGCTTCATACGTCTGTGACCTTTCCACATGAATAAAGACCTGACTACCTGCAGTTATTCAGAGACACTTTGCATTTTAAAAGTGTTGTGAGAGGTTGGGATTGTGAGGTGAGGTGTGGGGGCACAAATTAAGACGACAAGCAGTGGTTTCTAGCTCAATGTCCTGTATTCAGATTATGTTAGCAAAAGGTAAACTTAATTCCAACCAAACGTTGCTATAAAAAACAAACACAAGTATCCTCAGTTTACTCCTGGTTCATTGTCTTTAACGTAACATAAAACTTCCTTTCTTCTCCTTCACTCCTGTCCTTTGTTCTCCTGCACACCAGGGGTGCATACCAAGTCTCTTAATTGCATCCTTGTTTCACTCACTTGTATTTTCCTTGCGTCTTAGTCCCGCCCCCCAGGGATGCATGGAAACAAAGCGAGGAGAGAGGACACAAGGAATCAGAATCAGAATCAGAACCATTTATTGCCATGTATGCTTACACATACAAGGCATTTGTCCTGGCGGGAAGATGCATACATTTAACATTTAACAATACACATTTAACAGTTAACACAGTGCAATAAATGAGGATGAATGGATGAATGAATATCTACATTGAAACAGCAGCATATCAAAATACCAAAAGTAAGATAAAGTGCTTGGAATGTGCATGAGTGTAAGTGTTGTGTGAAAGTGGCAAGTGTAATGTTAAAGTGTCAATTGTATTTAAGTATAAGGGTATGTGCAGGGGAGTGTCCGGTGGGAATTGTCTGGGAGTGACAGAGTCATTAGAGTCAGTGGGGGACCCGGGCTCTGTTTATGAGCCCGACGGGAAGAAACTGTTTTTGTGGCGTGAGGTCTTGGTCCTGATGGACCGCAGCCTCCTGCCAGAGGGGAGGGACACCAACAGTTTGTGTCCAGGGTGAGAGGGATCAGCTACAATCTTCCTCGCCCGCTTCAGGGTCCTTGAAGCAAACAAGTCCTGGAGGGACGGCAGATTGCCAGTCACCCTCTCGGCAGAGCGAATGATGCGCTGCAGCCTGGCCTTGTCCTTGGCAGTGGCTGCAGCGTACCAGACGGTGATGGAGGAACAGAGGATGGACTCAATGATGGCAGTGTAGAAGTGCACCATCATTGTCTTTGGCAGGTTGAATTTCCTCAGCTGCCTCAGGAAGAACACCCTCTGCTGCGCCTTCTTGGCGATGGAGCTGATGTTTAGTTCCCACTTGAGGTCCTGGGTAATGATGGAGCCCAGGAAGCGGAAGGACTCCACAGCTTTGACGGGGGAGTCACACAGGGTGAGAGGGGCTGGTGGGGCTGAGATCCTTCTGAAGTCCACAACCATCTCCACTGTCTTCAGAGCGTTGAGCTCCAGGTTGTTTTGGCTGCACCAGGTCACCAGGTGGTCAGTCTCCCACCTGTAGGCGGACTCGTCCCCACCAGAGATGAGTCCAATGAGGTGGTGTCATCCGCAAACTTCAGGAGCTTGACGGACTGGTGACTGGAGGTGCAGCTGTTGGTGTACAGGGAGAAGAGCAGAGGGGAAAGAACGCAGCCTTGGGGGGAACCGGTGCTGATGGACCGAGAGGCTGAGACGTGTTTCCCCAGCCTCACGTGCTGCTTCCTGTCAGACAGGAAGTCTGTGATCCACTTGCAGGTGGAGTCGGGCACGTGCAGCTGGGAGAGCTTGTCCTGCAGCAGAGACGGGATGATGGTGTTGAAGGCAGAGCTGAAGTCCACAAACAGGATCCTGGCGTAGGTTCCTGGGGAGTCCAGTTGCTGGAGGATGGAGTGGAGGGCCATGTTGACTGCATCGTCCACAGACCTGTTGGCTCTGTAGGCGAACTGCAGGGGATCCAGGAGTGGGTCGGTGAGGGTTTTGAGGTGGGACAGGACCAGGCGCTCAAGGGACTTCATGACCACAGAGGTCAGGGCGACGGGCCTGTAGTCATTGAGTCCTGTGATCCTAGGTTTTTTGGGGACGGGGATGATGGTGGAGGCCTTGAAGCAGGCTGGTACATGGCATGTCTCCAGAGAGGTGTTGAAGATGTCTGTAAACACCGGGGACAGCTGATCAGCACAATGCTTCAGGGGGGGGGGAAATATGTTTAAAGAGACATGAGATGTCCTTTCCTCTGAAATGTCACGTGAAGCGACGTCGGTTTCTGATGACTGCAGCCACCGATCACAGCTGGATCAGCTGATCAGTCGGCTTTAACAGATGGAGAGACTTTAGACAGAGTTTTTTAAACGTAGTTGTTTTCTGGTCTGGACAGTTTATAGCAACCATTCCAATACAAATATATTTAAAATATTGATAAAAATGATCGTATCAGGTTTTCAGATGATTTAATGGTGTTACACTACTACTTATATTAATAAAGACTGTGGGTCAGTGGTTAGCAGGTCTGACCTTCAATCAGAGGATCGGTGGTTCAAACCCCGGCTCAGCCAGTTGTTGTGTCCTTGAGCAAGACACTTAACCCTCATTGCTCACCGTTGCTGTGTCTACGGTCTACTGTATATCATGTTAGTTGCTTTGGATAAAAGCGTCAGCTAAATGAAATGTAATGTTAGAGTGAAGATGTTTTCTCTATAGTATGTATAGCTAAATTAGAAGATCAGACACCTGTCTCCCCTGCCAAAGATATACTCCAAGTATTTCTACTTTGTTACTATACACCACTGGTCACTACTGATGGCGCCTCATGATTAGTATGAGATATGTTTATTATTATCACCGTTATGTAATTGGTAACTGATAAATGTGTGTATAATTGGGTCATGCATGGAGTGCAACTATGTTAATGCAGCATACATTCATATAAATCACAACCACAGCACCTTGTATATGTTTTATTTTTTTTAAAAGAAGAAAAAAAGACCTTCATTGACCTTCATTTGGCATTGCCAAAATCCATAAATCATAAATCGGACAAAAGTTGGCCTACGTTACTGAAGAAACTATAATCTAGTACCTATTTCCTCCTGTTGACAAACTTAAAAAAATAAACGCCAATCATCTGTACACCAGAATATTTTCAGGTTTAGTCAAGACATTTTTAATTTAATTTCATCTCCACAATGCATAGATTAGGCAAGCCAAGGCAAAGCACGTTTTTCTGTTTATATTTAAAAACAATTAAGAACATTAATTAAAACATAAAAGAAAACAGTTAATAGGAGTGCTATTGTAACTTTCACAATGATATAATGCTCTTGAAGTTTAACTGAGCGATTCATCGAATCTTGTTTACCAGCCGTCTACACACCGGTGCTGTCTTGTATGTGGTCCAGATCTTCAATCTAATAAACATTTTGAACACCGTGAAAAACATGTTGCATTCTTTACTGAAATATATCAAATTTGTACACCTTGTTTATTGTTTCCAGAGCGAGGTAAAGTAAACACTTTGATATGCACTGAAAAAGAGGTGAAAGAGTACAAGGTAGGAGGTACAACAGGGATAGATCAGAGTGTTTCCAGGCCGAACTGTTTCCATGTGGTCAGTGTTCTACACCGACCATCAGCTTTCCTGGTGCATGGGGAGAATCGCTCATGTGAACGCGCCCTTAATCTGGCCTCAATAAATGGTCCTGTTGTACTGTGCCAGCATTCATAAGAGAGCCGCAGAGACGGGGCAACATAGCCCAGAGCAGGACATCATAATTCAAGAGAATAATTGGGGCATTTAAACCAAACCTGGGATTCATCCATGCCAGACAGATACAGGTCAGATCGGCCTGTCCGCATGGGAGGGAGGACGGGACGGATGGATGGAGAAAGGATGGGAGGATGTGACAGGGGAGGAGATGGATGGTAGTAGTTCGGGAGAAAATGTTGTGGCGAGAGGAGAAAATGAAAAATAAAAAACAGTTAAACATAAACACAGATGAATAAGGGAAGGAAAGGCTAATTATTTCCCCGTTTCATGCATGAAAAACTTAACCCGGGGTGTTTTTCTTTTTCATAAGTTGGCAACAACTGATGCAGCATGGTTAAGAGTGACTGGGACTGATGTTCAGATTTGACCTCTAAGTGGTTTAGTGAGGATAAAAAGTATTGATATCTGTTCCAATATTAGTAACAATACTGATTTTTACACAGTTTTATACTTATATTTTGAAAATACACTTACATTTGACATTACATTTTTTTCTTTACAAAATAAAATTAGCAAGACGCATTCATCAGACTCTCTTTGTAGGACTTGTAACGTTCAGGTTTTATCAATACTCTTATAGATCTTGCTTAACAGTCTGGTGCTTGATCAATACGGCTTTTCAGTTCCTTTAATTACTATGCAAGAAGAAAGGACTAAATTAACATCAATGTGAGGGGATTCACTGCTTGGAGAGGGAGGAGGGGTTGTTTAAAAAAAGTCCACAAGAATTTTCTACATTTTAAGCTGTTTTTTTGCTCTTTCACAATAATTAGCATCGCCAGAGTAAAACATACTGGCCAAGGTCATCGCTTTTTTGATCATGTGTTATGCTTGTTCAAAAAGTCTCAAAAGGTGTTGTTGATAATTTGCTTGCACTGTTTGCTTTCAGATCAGCAACTACATTGTGTATTTCTTGCCTCAAAAAAAAAAATCCAGTAAAACAAATGCCAATTTAGTCCAGTTTAAATAAGAATGTCAGAATGTCCCTTTTTCTTGTGTAATTCTCAGCAGAGTCCTTTCTGCCTCCATAGACTTTGTTTTGGTTGCAACACTGTCCTGGTTGTATCAGTGTTTCTGCCAGCTTTAGACTGTGTGTTTCAGCTCAGCTTAGTGAGCTGAACAAGTTTGCTGACGTGAATCATTCCACTTACATCGAAAATATGAAACTATAAATATTTATTGATTCCACAGAAAATGTTTTGCGTTGCATACATTTGGGTATGATTGGAAGGCTGAGACTCTTGTGGATCCAATGATCTCAATTGTGAAATGTTCGCATCCCATAGTAATGTTTTTCAAATAGACCATTATTTTAAACATGTCAGTTTACAATGACCTGCTGTGACCTTTAGGATAATCACAGCCTCAAAAAAATTCACAACCACAAACTAGAGACGTATGGCATTCAGATAATGTGTGGTTTACCAAAGTTTATAGACAGTAAGGGGGATTCTGAGAAGTTTCCCGTCAATCACTAAGATGTGAAATTCTTAGGGCTCCAATTGTCAAATGTTTTGACACCAAATATGGCATTTCTTAAGGTCTTGGTGATATTTTAGAGGGAATTATGACAATTTAAATATATTTTTGAGTGTTAAAAAAAAAGCACAATACATGTTATTAACCCATCACAATGTTCTAAGTCCTGAATACACTTGGAACGATCAATATTTGGACACCCAACTAAAACACAATGTTTTTTTGATGTTGAGTTCCCAGCTTTCAGACCTCGTCTGTGTGGCATATAGTGTTGCGCTGCCATCTCCCCTTAAAGATCCCCTGCCGTTCCTTAAATTAAGAATACAAATGTTCACCACAAAACATCTTTAACTACTGTATTCTAAAAATCTTGTAGCGCTGAGGGAAAGGGATGGGGGCCAGCTCAACATGAATGATCTTGTTTCGCTGATGCAAACATCAAATATTAATTTAATTAATAGAATCAATAACCCTGAACACACCACCAGCAGCCAGCCTTTGTTGAGTATCTTATCTATAATGCAGGCAGTGAGACAGCAGGGTCTGTTACAGACAATGAGAATTTGCAGAAGACAGAAAAACAACTCCACACGTGGGGTTTCTACATGGGTTTGAGTGACGGCTGCCTTATGGACTGTGCCTCAACAGTCCCAGACCACCATTCATGGCCATCTGGAAAGTGAGGCAGGCGAAGGCAAAGAGTCTTTGCCTTTTTTCCAAGTGGATTCAAATCGCAGTACAGAAGCTCCACTCTGTCTCTTTCTGTTGCAAACAGAAACCCAGGTCACCCAGCATCGCTCCATTATCCTCCAGCTTTCTGCTCTCAATGCTAGTTGTTCCTGGCTCTCTGCTAGGGGATGTAGCCCTGTTTATTTCTGCTCTGTAAACGCAACATATTAAGTCCAATAAACCAGTTCTGTCAGAGGAATTCACTTCAAACACCAAGTTGTCTGACGGTATTCCCAGCACTCCCATCCCTCAAGTTTCATTCTTGCTTCGTTCTAACCCTGCACCATTTTTACAACTCATATTTTGTTTCTTGCTTTGTTTCGATTTTAAACTCCCGCTGAGTTATTTCCACCTACTGTGTTTACTTGCATGTGGCTGCTAAAGCTTTTACCCCACTCACTCAAAGCAGTTTGAATTTCAAGGATCACACAAAGCAACACAAACAAAATATGAATTTGATCTGTTTTAATCAAGATTATTTAAAAAAAGATGTATTGCTATTAAATCCAGGTTTACATATTTATCATATGCCTTCATTATGGTGTGTGCTCCTCCTATAAAGCACATAAGTTAAAATAATAAGTTAAATAAGTTATTAAAAAAATAATAGCTGTACCTTTTTTTGAGTGACTGGCTGATAGAAAGAAAAAAAAAGAAAGTTAAACAACCTCAATGGCAAATTAAAAACGTGTTGTAATGTAGTTTACCTTTAGGGTATAATTTAGGTTTCTTATTGTTTTCTGGCCCTTGAATCATTCTCAACTCGTTGCATAGTTTACAGAAAAATAGGTTGGAAAATAAAGTAATCAAATTGTTTACAATAGAGTGCAAAAATAACACCATTTCCAATACAAACTTCTGCTTGCCATGATCACTGCTCTGTCACAGTAAATGAAAGATCAATAACACAATGATTGCATAGAAAAGTCTCCTATTTAGTAATAAGAAACCATCACTTTTATCACAAAGTAAATAAGAATACAATCAGTCGCTGTGGGCCACATAATTAAAGCATTATATGGCGGGGTCACGTACTGTACACCCCTCTCCTGTAGAATGGTGGTACTAACCATGAACTAGTAGGTATATAAATCAAATAAATCCAGTGCAAGAGTCTGTAGCCTGATGCTCAGGGAGGCTATACTTAGACATAATGTTAAAAGGAAACATATTATGTTCCCCCAGGTACTCAGGGGGGGTTATGAGCCTGTACATATAAGAGACAAATCGGAATGGCTGGTTGAATAACAGGTTTTCTGATATAGGCAGCAAATATTTGATAGTTTGTGGGTTTGTAGGCGCTCCTAATATCAAAGTGTATGAGCACAAACACAAAAAATACAATTTTGTTTCATATTTCTCCTTTAATTTCAGCATGCCAGCATGCTCATGATGACAATACTGATATTCATTAAGTATAATATATACTATATCCACCAACTTTGTTTTTCACATGTTAACATTATTGAGCAGTAAACACAGTTGTTGATGGGGATACCATTTATTTTGCATGTTTTTGGGCTATAAACCAAAGGACTGGACAAGTAAAAAATTAAAATCGATGATGGTGCCATATGAAAAGTCTAAAGATAACCCAAGTTATCACAGTTAATCACTTACAGACCTTGACTGTCAGCAGCACATTTCATGGCAATCACTCTAGGACTGTTGCAACAATCCACTCCATCAATGTTTAACCAGCTAGTGGCCCTGAAAGAAATGCCATTGGATCACCAAAGCAATTTGGGATCCATCCTCTGGGATCCCTAGTTCACATTTAACATCACACAATGCACAGTATACGTATGTGCAGTGGATTCAACACAATTGTCTCTTCTTCGCCTCCTTTGATTGAAGTTATTACGTGCTGCATCCCTTTCCTTGGAGGGCCCTGTGTTTGACCTTTCACCTTCAATTGACCCCCGGTCATCAATATCAATCTTATGGTAAGGTGAATTCAGCGAATGAATCAGGATTAAAAACACTGTCTCAAAATGTGTTATGGTCTAATAATTTAAGCATCAGTGTGTGGTGAAAAGGTCAAGGCTTGTAGCGTTGCCACATATCGCATGAAGAGGAGTGACAATGCTCTCTGTGTGTGTGATTTCTTCATCATAGCCCTTTTCATCTTTTGTGACCTTTTTTTTCTGTTATTGCACAGTGACTGATTATCAGGTCAGTTATGGGTTATCTCATGCATTTACCGACCCATATCAACTGTAAAATGTAATTTTACCTAAGCATATAGAAGGGCTGGGGTTAATGGTTTATATTGGCCGGACCAGTGTGTGTGTGTGAGCAGTGCTTTGTCTATTAGCCACAGACCATGAACAGTGAATGACAGTCTCTGTTCAACCCACAATCTAGAGTGCTCTCCCTTAGGCACAGCCTTTGGCGTTGGTCTGTTAGTATCCATTAGCAGCAATTATGCAACACATTTCTACTGTTATCAATAGAAAATCTTGCTGTAGCATTTATTTTTCCATAGCAGGACCTAATAAGATTTTCTGCAACATTTAGTATACCCTTGAGCATGAAACCTGTTTGCTACTCCAATGATGCTAGTTAATGATGCTATTAATTGAGGATTACATCTTTTCGAAACACATTTGTTGGCTTATTTTAAAGTCTATAGTGTTGACAATGAGTGAGTTATAATTCTTTAATACTGGGGTACTAGGTTACGATGCAATCGTGTATATTATATATGACCTGTCTAGCCAGTGGTCTTCTGAAATATCTCAACAATTATTGGAAAAATTGCCGTTGCATCAGTATATTGGCATCAACTTTTCTGCAAACAATCATGGTTCACAGAGGATGCATCCTAATTACTTCGTTGAGCCTTTGATTTTACATCTATTGCCCCCCTGTGATTTTAACATTTGTAGTTTCAAGCAAAATGTCAGCTATTAAATGGATGACTGTTTTATGCTGAAATTCAAAGGACCTCCCCATCAGTCTCAAATGTATTTTGTGATTAGTGCAATTAGCAAATAGCATGCTAAAACAATAAACTACTGTGGTGAACGTGGTAAACATCCTGCTGAGCACCAGCATGTTAGCTTTGTTGATACTCGTACGTGGCACCGTGACGCGAGCCTTTGCAGACGGCGGGCGTGCTTCAAGTATATGTACAGAAACGCTTATACTCTATGCGCGAACAAAACAAATAAAATTAACTGAGGAATCAAAAAGACAACAAGTATCATTCAACTGGCAAAAAGCCATAAACTAACCTCCACAATGACGGGGAGGGATTGTAATAATTTGTAAACTCATATCTCAAATTCATGGACTACTTTATTGCCTTTGTAGAAGCAATTTTGTAAATAAAAAGTATTACATGCTTTTTAAGGAAAGATAGGTTGACTATCCTGTAAACAATTTGATTTGGCTGCCAAAATATATACTCAAATATATACTCAAATGAAGGTTTTTAAAACCACCTGTTTCTAAAGCATTTAAAAGTGTTCTTTGACCTTCTTTGTATAATCCCCAAACATGTTAATACTGGTTTTATCAGTGTACTACTTGTCACAGTCACGTGATCAGACCCGCCGGCGTCACTACCGTGAGTGTAAACTAAGCTTTAGAAAGCTGAAGACATGACAAGTTTCTCTCGTTTGAACATTTCTTTAACTTCTAAGCACTGCAGCATCCCTCGCTGAATATGTTTGAAAATGTAATTGTGACAGTTCTGCAAAATTGAAATGAAGTATGACAGAAGTAAAGAAAATGACCAAAAAAGCAGCAGAATATTGCGCAGGCAGCGGCAGAAACAAGACTGATGGAGGTAGACCAATACAAATAAATGGATATATCTGCCAAGACGGACAGAAATGGAAACAGAAATAAGGTAAAAGCTCGAGCCTCCCAACTCTGTTGAAATGTTGTGTCACACAGATGGATTCAAAGACAGCTTTACTAAGTCTCTGTTTGAGTGCAGGGGCCCAGCAAAGAAAATGAGAGCATAATAGTCAAAAAACAGGAATTGCTTAATTGTGTTTTTCATTATTTTTACATTCCTTTGTATAAAATATAATATATGTATCTCTGAAACTCACAATCACAGATCTGTCGTGCTACCTTAGAAGGGTAATTAGATAAATCACTGTGATGTAATAACATGCAGTTACACTCATTTTCAATGGCGATTTTCACTGTAGGCGGCTGTTTTAGGTCAATATCACGAGGGATATTTCTTTAAGTGGAGGAGAGACAAGACGCATCAAAAAATCGTTTCGAATGGTTGACTCATAGAATTTGCCTGCAGCCATTCTGTGATACTCAAATAAATGAACCACAGGGGAAAAATTCACCAGGCAAGTGCCTCTTTTAGACTGTTACAACCAACCTTACAGCTATTGATGCCAGTTAACGGATGGAAAATCCATGTGAAATTACTCCTTGGACAAGAATATATATCTATATATATATATCTATATATATATATAGATATATATACGTGTATATATAGATATATATACATACGTATGTATATATAAATGGTAGAAAAAAGCTCTAAACGTTAACGTATTGAGTACATCCTTGTTGATCATAAAAGTATAGTGTATTGCAACGTATACTTAAAATAATCATGACAAACAGAGTAAAAGAAAAAAGTAATAAAACCGGGAAAGGTTGTAATGACATCATTCCTACACTATGCACTAGATCACATACATAATATAAGCAGCTATTTGATTTGCTCACATCATTTTATATTTCCATATACGCTACTTTCATTATAAAATAGGCTTATGCACTACAGGTGGGAACTACTGTAGGACAGGGGCGACTGTGGGTCAGTGGTTAGCAGGTCTATCTTTCAATCAGAGGATCGGTGGTTCGATCCCCGGCTCCGCTAGTCCATGGCGGGGACCCTAATTTCTCACCGTTGCTGGGTCTACTGTATAGCATGTAAGTCGCTTTGGATAAAAGCGTCAGCTAAATGTAATGAAACATCAGCAAGGGGTTTAATTTACTATATGTTTCTACCTAATTAGTGCTCAATGAGCCACAGCCAGTCTACTGCAATAGTATAATCATGTTCTGTGTTTCCCAACTGCTGAAAATGAATGAACATGGTGTTTTAGCGTTGGCATTTTGTCAGTGTGATTGTGCTACTTGTGTACAAGTGACACGTCGCCTCCATATGCTAAAAATACAGCATAAACGCCTTCTGTTCAGCTTCTTGCCCCTCATTAATAGACAGATTTCTTGGTATTTTATTTATGTGGCAAAAAGTGAAAAATGGCTTTCTATGAAGCACTGGTATGGTCAAAGGTGTTAATTAGTTTGGTTTAATAAAGTAAGCCTGTCTTAACTGGTTATTCGACTTCAGATAACAGCCTTCTTATATCATCTTTGAAAAAAAAAAGATATATATATATATATATATATATATACATACATACATACATACATACATACATACATACATACATACATACATACATACATACATACATACATACATACATACATACATACAAGATGCCCTCATTGTTGATGGTCGGAAGCCAAATATTTGTTGATTATAGAATAATCTTTATGGGAAAAATTACACATGCAAATTATTCCTCTTGTTCCGCCCGAAGCCTTCTTGCCTCAGTTTTTGTATTCCTTTTTAGCTTTGCAATAATAATGATTCTGACTTTCAAAACAACAACCGAGTACACGTGTTTGTTCCCTAGCTTACAGATAATGCACTCAAGTATGGAGCGCCAGCTGTTGCCTGCAGTACAGTATGCTAATTACCAGCGCTTTGAAAGAATAGTTATGCATAAAAGCATACAGTATTGCCTCAGCTGGTACGACGGAGCGTTCGTGTGTTGCGTATGTAAAAAGCACATTAAAGTATTGTTCAAAGTCATGCTTAAATCATAACGTGCATCTTCCGCTACATCTGCTTAGCTTTTATATCTTACATTTCATTTCAACAGCTTGCTGATTTGAATATTGGTAAAGTGGGGCGTGTTATCACTGGTATGCAGGTGACACCATATGATAGTTTACTGTATAAGAAAGGACACACTCATCCATGTAAGCTAGTTAACAAGTCCGCTACACCAGTTTGGATTGTTTAAAGTCGTCCGTGCTGTTGTAACACCAGATGGAGACCCGTGACTTCACTCCTCTGCTTCGTAATCTGCGCTGTCAACAGAGCAAGTTGGTCCTTCTGCAGGCTCCTTTGCGGCTCACCTCAAAAATGTATCTCTATCTACGCTTCGTTAAGATATTGAGTTTATGTTGTACGCCTTTTGATGCTTCAAATCTGCTGTTCAGTTCCATACAGAATGTGGAGAAGTTCAGATGTACAGAAGGCCAAACTCAAACATGCTTTTCATCCTCTCTTTTTACAAAATAGTGGACAATAGTGAGCCAATACTTATGTTTACCTAAATATCGATTACATAATGAATAATAACAGCTTTTGCACACTTTACTTTTCATTTTTTCTTGATCCAAATACTGAAGGTCCTGATGAAAACGTAACTCCTGAAACTTCTAAAGTGTCGTGATCAGCTAGAAGGAAGACATCAATTACAGGAACACTCCCGGTTACACTGCAGAGTGATGGTGCTTCTTTTACCTCGTTAGCCTCTGGCTGAGTGCGGACAGGGGCTTTAACCACAAAGTTTACATTTGACCTAAACTCAAGTTACTCACAGAGTTACGGTCAGCAGCACCAGCAAAGTTTTACGTCAAATGTAATTTGGATTATATTTAGGGGTAGACTGATAATATGACCTGCTTTATGATATATCAGCCGATGTTAGTTTATTGCTGATATTTGGAGTTATCGGTTGATATGGCATTGATATTGTAACATTAAATTAAACTAGAGAAATTACAGAGATATGTTTGAGGTCATTTTGAAATACATGCTGTATAATCTCACATATCAAAAGCCAGCTTTATTGTCAACATGTGCAAACATACAGAAGAGTTGAATATATGAGTCTCTCCTGTCAAGCATATGAAGTGAATACAGATAATAATAATAATAAAGTGCAAATATAAAAACAACATATGTATTAGGGAAAAATCTGCAGTAATTTGCCTCAAAAAATCCAGGCCATGTCCAAAAAATGATACTCTGAAAATGATTCCATGTTACCCAACCCCACATTGTTTAGTTAGTTAGTTAGGTACAATTACATTATCTCACATCAGATATTTTACATCAGCCTCAGGGACTGCTTACTGCTGCATTAATTTACCTGCACCGCTCCCATAACAACCTACTTGTTTGCACAATTTCCTCACCCAACACTTCACCTGGTCCTCTCTGTCAATGGATGTTGGGCTTGTGGGCAGGTAGCGCACACAGACACACACAGACACACACAATGCAGGACTATTGATTTGTTGAGCTCCGTGGTCGATCAGCCCTGACTGGCTTTACCCTTTGGGTGAGACATACAATCGGCAGCGGATGTGCTGCTCCTAAACTGTCCCTGGGCACCGTTTCGATTCCCTGTAGATTCGTGATATTGATTTGAAGCATTTCTCCCTCCGCCAGCGTCTTCTCCTCCTCCATCATGTCCCCTTTTGCTTCTTTTTCATCCGACCTTTGTTGTTTTGTTTCTTGCTCCCAGAGGAAATTCTGTGATAAATAAAAGACAGGCATCAGTTCTTTTAAAAAAAAAGAAAGAAAGCAGCCATGGAGGAGGAAGGATGTGCGGAAAAATCATGACAAGAGTCAAACCTAGTTGCTTTTGTTGCGGAGGCCGGGGAAAGCACTGTCATGCAAAATGGATAGAGGAGGCAGAGAATAAACTATATTAGGCTGAGACGATTGCATCACGGCCCCTCTTGCAAAAATAACTACTTCCAGTCATTGTGAGGTGTCAATGTGGATTCAAACCTGGATATGTGTAGAATATGAATTATGTTTTTTAAACAGAACTGGAGGATTGAATTCAGTGCGGTGGAGAAATTGGTTTTGTGTACGGTAGCTGTTTTACATTTCCTTGACAGGTGAATGAAACGGGTTACAATTTCGCCGCTGAGCTCCTTCATTTCTGCAGAGTGGAACCCCTCTTCCTCCTCCTCCTCTTCCTCCTGTCAATTTCTCCTCCCTCCCTCCCTTCCTCCCTCCCTCCTCTCACTCACTCTCTATGTCTCTCAGCTAGTTCTCATTGTCAGACTGTGTAATTGAGGTAATGCTGTTAATGATGTGTGAGTGGTCTCTGTTTTCTCTGTTACGCACGCGCACACACGAGCATTGATGGCTGCAGATAGGGCCCTTTCATTAGAGCTGGCATGGTAAAGACAAGGCAGCGGTGGCTAACGGGCACAGACAACCTCGCCGCAGGGGAGCAGGAGCTTTAAACACTAATTAGGATGACTTTGGGAGACAAAACAGGTGGAAGGAGGGGGGGGGGGACTTGAGATTTGAAAAATACAGGAGGGAGGGAAGGCATAGGTGATGCATTCAAGTAAAAATGACAGGGGAAAGGGAGATACAGACATGAGGAATGACGGTGACAGAAAATGTCCCAGTAGACAGAGACAGCAGAGGAAGAAGTAAAAAATGTAAAAAAGAAAAAAGATTTGATGGATAATTTTGACAAAGAGTGAAGTTTAGAGAGTGAAATTGGCAGCTTTACTGCAATCAGACAGGTCTGGCCAGAGACAGGGGGCGTATGAGGCTTCTAAAAATACCTAAGTACCTGACGTGTCCACACTGCTATTACATGGGAGCTGTTCTCTTTCAGGGTGCTCGGTGAGAAATATAACCCAAAATCCTATTTCTGACTTTGATTACAGTTATTATGCCTGTCTTACGTCACAGACGGATCAATTACCATGAACCAAACACAAGGTCAGAAAGTAGTATCTATTTAACACTCAATGGCATAAAGAACTTGATGTGTTTCAAAGGAAGGTTTTGAGCAGATAAGAATAGTGCTCAAAAAGTGCTTAAATGCTGCGACTGCACTCAGGTCAGGGTTCCAATTTGTGCTTTGCTATGTTTCCCAAAATGTCAAACTGCTCCTATTGAGAATGTTGGCCATTTGGTATGTTTTTTTTGGTGTTGAGGCATATTGTACAATACGGCTTATGTTATTTTTTTTTTTTACAAATTAGAAATAAGGAAATGAAATAAATAAACTAATCCCAAATTCAATGTGTCATCCTTTACACACCGCTTGCTTCAACCATCTCCCAAGGATACAAAAGAAGAAAAAAATACACATTTTTGTAAGAAGCATTAATAGCAGTAGCTGGTCAACCAAAGTGAATAAAGAATCATAATCACCTTTATTGGTCATGTATGCCTGCACACACAAGAAATTGGTTTCCACTTTCTTTGCATCTTTGTCAATTTACTGACACAGAAATGAACAAAGATGGACAGTATAATTTAGTATGTTGTAGTATTATTATTATTATTATCAAAGTGTCACATTCCCATTCGTGGCTAAGACATCTAAAGGCATACTGACTCCTCACACAGCCACACATACATACATGCCCAAACCTGCCCCCTCTCCCACACAAAAAACATGTTCATGTCTCACCACTGAATCAATAAAGAGTGCGAGCGCTGTGCCGTGGTTTCTATGCTGACCGGCTGGCAGTCTGCTATCTGTCAACCTGCACAGTGCAGCAAACGGAGCTAAACTGCTCTACTGTACGGCTCTACTGTCTGTTGCATTGTGAGACAACACCTGCTCAGGGGCTCTGCTGCGTTACTACTGTCAGCCCAAAGCCCAAAAAACTAGCCGGAACACACACACACACACACACACACACACACACACACACACACACACACACACACGTTAAGGACTGCTGCAGCATGTATATGTAGAAAAGGACACTCCAACTGTAGTACATCCAACTGTAAACACACACACACACACACACACACACACACACACAGTATAAATGCACATACATACACACATCGGCTTGTTGCTGCTGTCAGTTTAGCCAAATCGCTGCTGGAGCCGCTCATCACTACAGCACCTCATGGGCTGCTTTAGCCAGCAGAGGACAGATGCTGCGTAGGAGTGTGATTGTGTGTGTGTGTGTTTGCAATTGCATGTGCCTGGGAGGTATTATGTCGAGGAGTATTCTCTCTCTCTCTCTCTCTGTGTGTGTGTGTGTGTGTGTGTGTGTGTGTGTGTGTGTGTGTGTGTGTGTGTGTGTGTGTGTGTGTGTGTGTGTGTGTGTGAGAGAGAGAGAGAGAGAGAGAGAGAGGGTGCCTGCCTAGCAGAAGCAGGACAGGCTAGATTAGCTCAGGGCGACTGTTTCACTCACACACACACACACACACACACACACACACACACACACATCTGCCTGCCTCCCAGCAATCTCCTCTCTCTCGCTGCTCCACAGTGGCCTCCCTTCAGCAAATAACACCATTCATTATCTGCATGAAGCCCTGAAATCAACTCCATGGACTAGATTTGTGTGTTGTTGAATACAAACTGATTCTTTGTATCTACCGAATACGACAACATCTGCTGCCGGGAAAGTCTTTTTACTGTTATCCTCAGTGCTGCTAAATTAACTTCAAGTTTTTGGAGTGTTATTGGATGTTTTGTTCCCAGTATGAAACACTCAACATCCAAGTGATTTTAAAAACTGAAAGTGCTTTAAAAAAAAAGATGTTGCGTAATAAGGTGAAACTGCAATGGAATAAATGTTTTGAAACAGAAATGGGGAGTTAACGAGACAAGCAGCCTCACCGGCTCTGGGAGGCTCAGCAGTGTTTTGAGCTCAATTATAAAATAAGCATGCTCACAATAACACTACTAACATGCTGATGATGCCATGTTCTCCATATTATTGCAGCATGTAATTATACATTTAAAGATAATGGGGATATCATTCCTTCCGCAGGTATTTGGTCATAAACCAAAGTATTTCCCAAAGGCAAAGTTTGAACTAAGGATGGAACTAGATGAATAGTGTCCATTCACATATTTGTAGCCAAGTTTCAATATTGCATTACAAAGCTGTATAGAAATGGGACAACTCAATTCTCAATTGGCTAAAAAGTAATTTCAAAAGTTCTCTAAAGATTTGCTTGGAAATGTTATGGAAACACGGATGTTATTTGCATAATTCACCAAATTATTGCTTCTTGTACATCTAATAATGCTACAGAGCAAACCTGCTCATTGATATGCATAAAAAGAGCCAATTATAAGAGGAAGAGGTAAAGCAAGTTCTATACATTATGTAAATAATGTAATGTTGCCCAACCCAACTTGAGATTTATACGTCATCAGTCTGCACAAAAAAGCCTCATAATGACTTCATATCTTCCGAGCAGATCTACATTCCACTCAGATACAAGTCTGTTTTTTGTGGGCTGTAAAACCTTTACATTCTACGTCCTGAGGACAACCGCTGTTTGTTTTGTTGTATGTGTATGGTGTGGTAAACACAGTACCTTGTCTTTATCTTTAAAATGTGTACCTTTTTAAAGTCTTCTCTACAATCTATTTCCTGCCATGACTGCGTCTGCATCTGTCTCTGTTTGCTCTCCTCTCAATCATCACACGTCCCAGAGTCCCTGCTACCTATAAGCCCCCCGGCCTCAGCCTGATTCTTCCACCTGCATGCATCACAGTAGGATGGTGGGAGATGAATAATGAGCCGGGTTGTGCCGGGGTTTCTGTCAGACACAACACTGGCTGAAGGTCAATTTTTGTTTCATCAGACCACATATCTTGTGTCATGCTCTGAGAGCATTAATGCGACTTTTTCAAACGATTTGTCCGCTGCTTTGGGTCCTCGGTCCTCGGTCCTCCTCCCGATCGAGGTACTTCCCACTCGATTACTCAACTTGATAAAGCAGGAAGTTGTGGGAAGAGTGAAGATACTTTCCACGTTTTTATAAGGAATATATTTACCACCTTCATCTGGTTATCTGTAGGACATTACACAGATGTTGTATACCTCTTTTTTCTAAATGTTGCTCTATGGGTGGCAATGTCAGTCTGCATGGTCACAAATATGACATAGACTGCCTCGACATTTTGTACAGACGTTCACGGTACCCAGATGGAGTATTCCAAATTACTATGATGCCCCCTGACTTTACCTTTATTGCCACCATGAGGTTCACATTTGTAGTTTTGAGTGGATGATTATGGTTACTCAGTTTTGGTCAAATGCTGCATCATTTTGGAGTTGTGACCTCTTTCCCTCCTGTAATCTGCTTTTTCTCCTCTACGGAAAACACTTAATATATTCACAAATAAATATTCAATCAAGCTGGATCTAGAAGGCTGATGGCAGGAGGCACCAAAGGATCCGTTGTCACAGTTATAGTACAACCCCAGTGATACCAATGCTGCAGGAAACACATGTCGGAGGAATGAATTACATACAGGAATACATTGCAGAGTTAAAGTTCTCTTGAACCGACATCTGTGTGTGTATGTGTGTGTGTGTCTGTACAGTTGTAAAGCTTGAGAGCCTTTTCTCAGTTGGATTTGCGCATGTTTTATGCACTCGCCTCTTCACTGCTTCTCCTCTGTTCCATCATTGGAGGTCAAAGGAGACACCACAGGTTGAGAGGTCAGACAATCAGAAATACATCAGAGTGCAGGGAGGCCCAATCTGTTGATGTATCAGGAAGCCAAGTGGCCAACAGAGGTCTTGGATCACGACAGGGGTTACTACCGCACTGCACTTGTGGCTGTGTATTGAATCTATGTATGTGTGTGTGTGTGTGTGTGTGTTTGTGTGTCCTGTTTACAAGGGGTCAGGCTCATTTGTAGGCTGTCAAACAGAGATGCTCGGACAGAGATCAAGAGCATTTCACAGGGGCTAGTCCTGCTCTCCAGGGGAAATGGAGTCTGTTTGATGTTCAGTACGAGCAGGAGGGAGTGATGGTGGGTGGCGGGGAGATTTTTGGGGGTGGGAGGATAGAGAAAAAGATTTAGGGAATGCAGAAAGAGAGATAGAGATAAAAAAAAATGTATACCCTATGCGTCTAAAAACGCTGAGGATTGGTTAAATAGAGAAGTCAAATTTCATGGATGTACCTGTATGTATACAACAATTGCAATAATGCTAATGTTTCCAAGAGAGGCATAAAGACAGACAGAGCTTGAACTAAAGAGGAGAGAAGGAATTCAAGAAATAAATAAACAAGGTGGTGAAAACAGGGAGATCAACTATTTGCAATGAGGAAACCCGGTGCTCGACAAGAACGTGATATACCTCTAACTAGGGCCACTGAGAAGAGAGGAGGGAAATGCATTTCTGCTGCTAACGTTCTTCTGAGTGTTAATGAAAGCTCTTGAATACGGAAGCCAAAGTGTCATTGTCTTTTCTAAATATTAGACCACACCGCTCCTCTCTAATATGTGGCATTCCATCTGAAAACCATGTTTTTAAACGGTTAGGTCAAGGATTATTAACTCCACTTTATATGGTTAAAAAAACATTGTAATGTAACATTGTAAACAAAATAATGTGATATACATTCCCATTATGCTGCATTATATTCAAACACAGAAATAACACCCAGCATATTGTTATTTATAGTACATCATAAGTACATATAGGCCTTTATACTATTGTCATATGGCTGACGTGTAGAAAACAACAAACGCCAGAAAACTTGTTGCAATCGCTGCATACAGGTGAAACATTGAAAAGGCTGCCATATCTTTTTCCCACTGGTGGGCGTCAGGGTGAGATCTTGGCCATCATCATTTTGAGATTGGACACTTGGAGCAGAGATGGAGTGAGAGGTATAGACTCCTACAGCGAGAGTGGAGGTAGGAGTCTATCTTTCTGTATGTAATACCCCGTAACGTATCTCCATGCGTCTGCTCATCCCCACCTCTGTCAGCGCCTCTCCCTCATTTCTTCTCCCGCCTTCCTCTCCTCTCACTCCCTGATTTTCCTATCAAACTTTCTCCACTGCACTGCCTTGGCTTCTGTATCCATCTCTCCGCCACTCTCTGAATCCCATTCCATCTCATTCTCACCTCTCAAACTCTTACCCTCCGCGATCCATCTCCTCCTCCGCCCCCCTATCCATCCTATTCTACTTCTGTTGGCATGAGTGATTGCTCAAACTGGGGCCGATTCTCCGCCGAGCTGCTTGTAAAGTATCCCTTACGACCACAAATATGTCACCCCCGATACCCGGCATCTGCGTGCATTGATTGCGCCACATTGCACGGAGATAATCAGTGGGCGTGACCAGATTGTGAAACATGATGGGTCCGTGCTTGTGTTTAAATGAAGCCGATCTTGCTGGTTTTTTAATCAGGAAGCGCAGAGGACGCTTAATCAAGCAGTATTTTGATGGATTCACAGAATGGGAAAGCCATTCATCAAGTCAATTACACATTAATCATGAGCTCACCCGCAGATTTGGGAGTGAGACATGAGGAGGGGCTCCACTTTGTTCTCGGAGTGAATTGCAAGCGGCATTATGTAAAACCCTCTTATCCATGGCAATGAGTGTGGGAAGTATTATACAATACAATGCAGCCTGTTGAAGGATGTTGATCCGCCAACCGTTTGAGTGCTCTACAAAGGCGGATTCTCCAAGTGGTTCAGTTTGATCAATACTCTGTAAATGTTAGAATATTAGTCCACATCAGAGGACCCTGTATTGTATTGGGAAAAAATGCATTGATTGCATGTCTGTACAGTAATGCAGAGCTGTGTACGCCTAACACGGGATTGGATGTAAATTAAAGTCCATTCACTTCCAAGTGTAGACACAGTGTCATTAATATTCAGATGTTGATTATCATATCCCCTCGCCTTTTGGAGTGCACTTTGCGGACCATCCAGTTTGCATAACTCCCAGTGCTCGTTGGTATTGAGGTCACAACAGGTGAGCTATTCCCACAGACCTCCCATCAATAAATCATTCAGAGTGACGAGCTCTCAAGGCTCATCAGGAAATCAAGCATCAAATATGAATTATGAAAGCTACGGCAGAGACACTACAGTGTGCGTAGCCACAATGACGCTGTTGGCTCTAAACACAATGCGTCTCGGCAGAAACCGGGGTAAATGAGAGGAAAAAACACAGCATGGTATTTCTGTAAATTATGTACATCTCATTCTATATGTTCCACATCCATCACTGAACTAAACATTCGCAGCTTGTGCATATTCATAAAGGAATACTTATGTAAACGCTTTTTTTTCTTTTCTTCTTAACAATGTTGATATTCAGAGATGAAAGGAAAAGAGTATGGCTGAAATAACTTTCTCAAAGAGACACATGAAAGAAGTAATAATAATAGTAGTAGTGTCTCTAGTTCAGCTGTGATTTCTGACTTATTTCTGGGTTTTAGGACTCATTCCATATGACTGTGGTTCAGGGGTAGAGCACGGTCGTCCTTCTATCTAAGAGTCGGCGGTTCGATCCCCACAATGTCAATGTGTCCGTGAGCAAGACACTTAACCCTCATTGCTCACCGTTGCTGTGTCTACTGTATAGCATGTAAGTGGCTTTGCACAATGTAACGTAAAGACACTTGATGCTGTTCCTGAGAGGAATGAATGGGTATGAATGTTAGAATCCTGCAGGTCAGTGTATGAATAGGTGAATTATGATGTGTTGTGTTAAAGCTTTACAATTTATTAAATCAGTATTGAGGTTTTTTTTGCCAAAGTATGTAGGTTGTATCATATTCGTTAATGTTGAAGTTGGACATTCTCTCAGTGAGGACAATTTTAGAGATTTGTTTTAAGTTTCACAGCGAAAAGGCATGCCATGTGGCTGATTCTTAGATTTTCTTGTATTAGTTAAATAGTATTAATTGTTCTTATCTCTCTTAGCACAATACTCACATGCTCATATCTATTTAGATAAGATTAAATAAAATGTGGTCGCTGTAATTGTTCTTCCTGTCTACGTGATTCCACTATATTAGATTGGGATAAAAATAGCCTCATTCGGTCTCTATTATGATGCTTCAGCTGTTCATAGCTGTTCCCAAGTTTCACTCTTTTCAGTCCAGAATTCCGTCTTTGTTTCCATATTTCCATGCTCGAGGGATAATAACACAAAGAGGGAATTTTGTACCAATACGACTGTGATGCTGGACCTTTTCCAACTTGATTAATCTAACTCAAGCCCTCAAGCTTCATCTTTGTATCATCAGTCCTTTGTGTGCCTCATCTCTTCCATGGGAATCACAGTATGAAGGGATCTCATCACATGGACAGGAGGAACAACTGCAACGACCAAAAACTGTTTGAATGTACATTCAGTCATGTGAGTATTGTGATGAAATGGACTAAAATGCAAACCCATGCACTAATATAGTATCTGATCAAAAAGGATCTCATAGTGGTGTACTTTCAGACAGGTTGAGAGAGGGAGTTGCAGCAAGTGTGAGTTCTTATCTTCCTATAAATTGCAATGAAGCTGAAAATCAGGTGCTCCTGAGCACGCTTGATTCACAGCATCAGGACTGAATGAGCGCATAATTAAAATAATGAGTAGAATTAAAACAAAGTCGATGACTTCTCAAGGGTACAGTAGAGCTCTAGACTGGAGGCACATTGTGGGGCTTGTGTTAGTCATCATGTTGCTTCGGGGGGTGAGACAATACTTATTTTAACAACCAAGTTGTGTAGTGCATGGTATAATGCTGAACAATATTACAGGCCTCCTTTGGTTAATGGAGCATTTTCACCCCACTTGATTAAAGACAACATCTACTTCTCTTTAAGAAGCCAATGGTCCATGTTATCATACTGTGTGCAGTGTTGCGCTCCGTCTGCTAGAGCACACATAAAAGCAAAGAGGAAACAGGGTTTTCCATGGTCACCAAGAAGATTCATGCATTTAAAATGTGTCCAGAAAAACCAACGGCCGACATATTGGGCAACCACAGAAGTACTTTTGCATCACAAATGATTAGCACAGCGATGGAGCATTATTTTTTAATCACGGAAAACCAATTCATCATCCTGTGGTGCCCTTAATTTAACATGAGTGCAGACAATTCTGGCAGTTACGTTTGAGAAAGTGGACAAGTGCTGCAAATGGTGTTTTAATAGCTGCCTGTTCACCTGCAGAGTGTACTCAATGTACTCAACTCAATACAATGAAATGTACACTGTGTCTTTCAACTACCTGAGCATGATTTTATATATATATATATATATATATATATATATATATTTATACCAGCAGAATAATGGTGCAATGCGTCAACAGATTAAAGCACACAAATATTGGATCTGTTAAACACTGTGTGCCATAATCTGTATGCACACTTTTATCAAAAATGTGCATTGATCGAATTAACTTCATTATGTCTTTCAGTTATTGAATATGGGAATAACTGAGCTTCTTTAAATGGCAAGGGAAGACATGAAATATGGAAGCGTCTTTATCAAGCAACAATACTGTTGACAACATGGGTTAATATTCAGTTCAATAAAGCTCGACATGTATTGAAGTATCGTTGCAGTTTGTGTTTCCTCTTTGTAATCACTCCTGAATCTGCCAATACAATTGTCCCTGTTCTATTTCAACGAGAAGCTTCAAATGTGATTCATTATAACATAAAATGTAAAAATTGGGCACATGCTTCATCTGAATTTCTGCTCCCATTGTTGTTTATTTTGGGCCTCTGCTGGGTCGAACCCAGTCGGAGTGTATGTAGCTTGGTGCTTTCACCCTTTGGTACATTTTGAGCTATGAGCGGTTGAGTGTTGTTGGCCAACCCTGGCCAATAGATATTTCTCCCAGAACCCCTTTCTCCTCTGGCAGTCCCCAAGACCATATTTCTCCTGTCAGTTCACGTCCAGACCTGGAGTAAGCCAGCTGGCCTTTCTCGATCATTGTCCCCAGCCAGAAAGCCATAGGGCTCTGTATCTGCTGAACAATTTCAGCCAGCGAAAGTCACACTTGTCTCCCCGTGCCAAAACAGCAAAGAGCCATATGCACATTAAGTTCTCCGTGGCGTGGCAGAGCTACATGAAACGAAAAGACCGGCACACTAACCTATCATTTTCATTGTGAATATCAAGTGGAGCTCCGTAAGGTCTGACCATGCAAACTTGTTGACTAACAGTGAACGTGCTGATGGCTTAGTTAGGAGAAACTGCAGCCCCACTCAGGAAGGGTTATCTGTCTCTGAGCTCACTCTGCCTCACTCTCTTGTATAGATTTTTGCCTGCAAATCCCCATTGATGTGTCTATCCACACAGCCTCTGAAGCGAGATAACCTCAGCAAAGTTGGATCGCATGAGTCAGATAACTTGGCCCAAAAAACGCAGAGAAACTCACTGGTATCAGATACAAACCCACTTCTATGTTTGTGCACCAGATGACAAATTACTACCTAGTCACGATGGACCATATATTTGCTGTGAGGAATGAAGTCGGCTTTGAGGAACGCTGAGCCAACAAAAAACTTTACCACTTGTGAAAGTCTGACAGAAAATGGCATCATTACAGCATATTGAATATATTTCACCCTTGCAACTGAATCATTTTTTTGTATTATTTTGGTACAGTTTTGATATTCTTATCCTTACGAGAAAACATATCTTCCTTTCACATGAATTCACTTTTTGGGTACTTCTCACTTGAATAGGCTATATAATCCATTCATTTGCAGCATAATCTAGTCTTCTGTCAGATAACCAGCCAGCAGAGTGCTGAGCAACATGCCTTTGATCAGGGCCGATTGGTCCAGGGTCCTGACTTTGAGTAATAGTCCTCTAAAGCTCCATGTAGATAAGAGCATACTGTAGGATCTATCTGAGCAGCCAGATGAGACACCCTAGTTTGCTCAGTCACTGAGCGGAAGCCAGTATGAAAAATGTGTATCTTTCTGCAGCCACCACTCGCCAGAGAGACTCTCACAAGGCGTCTCTATTATTTAGTCCTGCTTGTGTCTCTAATGGCCTCCCCAAAATCTGTGAGTTTAAAATGTGGAGAACAAATGAAAAAAACTAAATAAAAGCTTAAATCATTATGTGTCATCCTGACTCAAATCTACTTTTTTATCCACACACAAATTAATTCAGCAATGTTTCAAACCCACATTCACATGCAAATGGTGGCTCTTATATATGCTCTTGTATACAAATGAGAATTTTTATTTCCGACTGTTAAAGATTTTAAATGAAGACATTAATTGTAAATCAATTAACATCCTATACAAGTAAGTTTTAAGAGATGGTGTAAAATAGTTTTGTAGTGCGTCAGAAAAACAAATGTGTTCGGCAAAGAATTTGGTTTACTGAATTAGTTAAATTCAACTGAGGTTGAAGCCAAGTCCTCACAGGCAGTCACAACAAAGCCCCCTGATTGGCAGAACACCCCGGCTCCTCTAAGTCAATGTAGTAAACCTGCTGAGAGGTTTTTCAGTCAGTATGTCAGTTTAGATGCTGCAAACTGGCCTGATTACATAGACTCAATTCTTACAAGAGAGAATTACAGGATTCTGCCGACAATTTACTTTTCACAAGTCACACCATGCTCATTTTCAGATTCATACTTGTGTTATCCGTTTCTCGTAGAACATGTTTCAATGTTCAAAAAACACATTATTTTTTTTTTTTTAATCAAGATGTGCTTTAAGTGCAGACTTTCAGCTTTAATTTGAGGGTATTTACATCCAAATCAGGTGAACGGTGTAGGAATTACAACCAATTCAAATGTGGCCACCCTCTTTTTAAGGGACCAAAAGTAATTGGACAATTGGCTGATCAGCTGTTTCAAGGTCAGGTGTGTGTAATTCCCTCGATATTTCATTTACAAGGAGTAGATAAAAGGGTCTTGGGTTCATTTCAGGTGTGGTATTTGTGTTTGGAATCTGTTGCGGTCAACTTTCAATATTAAGTCCAAAGAGCTGTCACTATCAGTGAAGCAAGCCATCATTAGGCTGAAAAATCAAAACAAAACCATCAGAGAGATAGCAGACACATTAGGTGTGGCCAAATCAACTGTTTGGTACATTCTTAAGAAGAAAGAACGCACTGGTGAGCTCAGCTACACCGAAAGACCTGGAAGACCACAGAAGACAACTGTGGTGGATGACAGAAGAATCATTTCCCTGGTGAAGAAAAACCCCTTCACAACAGTTGGCCAGATCAAGAACACTCTCCAGGAGGTAGGTGTATCTGTGTCAAAGTCGAAAATCAAGTGAAGACTTCACCAGAGTAAATACAGAGGGTTCACCACAAGATGTAAACCATTGGTGAGCCTCAAAAACAGGAAGACCAGATTAGAGTTTGCCAAAAAACATCTAAAAGAGCCTGTACAGTTCTGGAAGAACATCCTATGGACAGATGAGACGAAGATAAACTTGTACCAGAATGATGGGAAGAGAAGAGTATGGAGAAGGAAAGGAACTGCTCATGATCCAAAGCATACCACCTCACCAGTGAAGCATGGTGGAGGTAGTGTTATGGCGTGGGCATGTATGGCTGCCAATGGAACTGGTTCCCTTGTATTTATTGATGATGTGACTGCTGACAAAAGTAGCAGGATGAATTCGGAAGTGTTTCGGGCAATATTATCTGCTCATATTCAGCCAAATGCTTCAGAACTCATTGGACGGCGCTTCACAGTGCAGATGGACAATGACCCGAAGCATACTGCGAAAGCAACCAAGGAGTTTTTTAAGGCAAAGAAGTGGAATGTTCTGCAATGGCCAAGTCAATCACCTGACCTGAATCCAATTGAGCATGCATTTCACTTGCTGAAGACAAAACTGAAGGGAAAATGCCCCAAGAACCAGCAGGAACTGAAGACGGTTGCAGTAGAGGCCTGGCAGAGCATCACCAGGGACGAAACCCAGCGTCTGGTGATGTCTATGGAATCCAGACTTCAGGCTGTCATTGACTGCAAAGGATTTTCAACAAAGTATTAAAAGTGACAATTAGATTTATGATTATATTAATTTGTCCAATTACTTTTGGTCCCTTAAAAAGAGGGTGGCCACATTTTAATTTGTTGTAATTCCTACACCGTTCACCTGATTTGGATGTAAATACCCTCAAATTAAAGCTGAAAGTCTGCACTTAAAGCACATCTTGATTTTTTCATTACAACTCCATTGTTGTGGTGTACAGAGCCAAAATAATGAAAAATGTGTCAATGTCCAAATATTTATGGACCTAACTGTACATGGGGCCACACAGATGTAACTGTTTGGAAGGGCCCTGGGGGTTTGAAATGCCAGGGCAGATTAATTCACCTCCTGCCATGACGGCTGCCCGCTGTTTAGATCCACAGCCCGACAGCTGTCCTCACTGGCTTTGATATGAGAGGGCTGGGGAGGCTGAGACAAGACGGGATGGAGGGGGAAGGAAAGGATGGAGGGAAAGCAAAAGGGATGAAGAGACAGGGGGAGAGAGAGGGCTATTGCTTTCTCTAACCAAGGACAAAGTCCAGATTGGAGGGGCGTGTGTATGATTGACAGTGCTTTGCTTTTCATCAGCCAGGAGAGAAATGGGATGGGACAAGTGTGTGCGTTGCTGTGTGTATGTAGCTAGGAGACAGTCCCCATGGAGACTAAACATTTAGTGGAGAGTGAAAGTGAGCACAGAGGGCAGTGTGTGTGTGTGTGCGTGTGTGTGTGTGTGTGTGCACGCATATGTGTGGATGCCCTGTGCACAAGTGTGACAGTGATGTGATGAGACTGATGTCCAGTGTTTGATCCTTTGGTTCTGGAGTGTGGGGGCATGTTTCTACTGCCAATAGGAACATACTACTACGATGGATCGACTGGTTATACGCTGTACATATGGCCTGTTGGTGATGGAATACGTTGGCGGGGTGCTTGCTCTGCCTCCGGCTGGTCAGGAAACCCTTGCTGACCAATTGTGCAGAATGCAGATTCTTTGTGCACGAGCCAAAGCCACTATAGTTTACACCCCGTTTAATAAGTCTGTCTGTCGCTTCTATTGCAGGTTCATCAACATTGTTCAACAAGTGGTAAAATCCATCTTCATACAATACTCAGGTGTCCATATGCACATTAGAAGGGCTCTTGTGATCATTCCTCCTGCCTACTCTGGCTGTGAAAAGATGTATGACAACAATCCAGTCCTTGTTTTCTGCAAAGTTCAAGGTTCAAGGTTTTTTTTTATTTGCCATTTGTGCATTTGTGCACAGACCAACAGTTCCGACACATAGGATTTTTTTGTGCAGGGCTCTCTGAATCTAAAGGTTAGAAATAAAAGAAAAGCACACTATAATAAGAATATATTCAGCAGTCTGAGTTAGAAAAATCAAGCTTTAGCTTCCTCTTCTTCATGTTTTTCCATGCGGAGCTACAGAGGACGGAGGGTATAAAACCGTACCGACGTGGTTTATACAACTCAGACTGCTGAAGCCGCAAATACAGATTAGCAAAAAATGTGAACGCATCACACGCGCTCAAAATGAATAGGTCAATCCACATTGAAAATTCAGTCATGATTTATTCACTTTGATGTCGATTAAAGATCATTTGATGATCAAATCGTGTACATAACAAATTAGTTCTCATATATGCCATTCCTCCCCCAGACCCAAAACTATACATAGCCCAAGTATTGGGCTATGTATATCCAAGACAATCCAAGACAATTTAATGCTAAACAATTTCACTGTAAAATCTAAAAGGTCGATGTTCATCTTGTTATCTTCTAACATCGATGTGATAAAATTAATATTGTAATCCTCAGTGATTCAGTTCGTCACCACTAAGAGTATACCACCAACCATTGATGTAACAAAATGGAAAATTTGAAATTGATGAAGCAGAACCAGAGATATCGTGTTTTCTTTATTCCACACATTTTTCTTCCTCGTCAAAACCTGGGGTTTACTTTACCCACAATGCAACTCGACCTTCAACAATTTAGTCTGAGATTTCAGTGCGTTGCACTCCTAGAAGCTATCGTAGCCTCGAGCCACTAGCCTTAAGCAGCCTGCTAAGGTCTGCTGAGCTCACTTATTTCTAACTCCACACCGCCATTTTTATTCATTTTCTAATTTGTACTGTAGTGCAGCCCCAAATTTACTTGACTCAAGTGACATCACTTGAGGCAATGTATCAGATTTCACACAGCTCTCTCTTGAACCACTAAAGGCTTTATACCACTTTTGTTCTCTGTATGCAGGAGTTGTCCCTAAGACTTAAGGCCAAAAACTAACAGACAGTGGTTTAAGATTTAAATTAGTGGTGAAACAATGAATCGGCTGTTCAATCACCTTATATATGATAGGCCTATTAACTTAAAATATCTGGGTCAAAATGCCAAATATTCTCTTGTCGACCTTCTCCAATGTGAACTCTGCTAAGTTTCTCTATTTCAAATAATTATAAATCCAATAACTTTGGATTTCAGACTTCAGCATTTTGAAGATATCACCTCATATTCTGAAATATGTAATGTACTTTTTTCACTTGTTCATTTGATCTACTAAATAATTATAATGATGAGAATATTTTCAAACCGTAACTAATAACTGAGTCTCTCACCCTCTCTCACCCTCTCACCCTCACAAGCGTCTCTGTGCAACCCTGCAGATCAATCAATCGACAATCAAAAGCCTTCATATATGAAAAAGAATTTCCCATCATGCCCTATCTCACTGTCCATGCTGCTAAATGGACGACTTGTTCTCAGGTCATTTCTATCAAAGAACTACAGTACATGACAGTGTGTGTCATGGAAAAGAGCAGAAAGACTTACAAATGCCTCTGGGCTCCCAGATAGCTACAGTATGTACATTCAAAGCACTTAATTACGTAAGTCAATACCTGTATCCGAGATGAATAGATCTTAAAAAGACACCAATCAATGAAGTCATTGGAGGAATTGGATGAAACATCCTTTATGATACAACAGCTAAAGAAAATTTCAATTAAACTCAAATTGGTGCTATGAATGGATGGGCAGATACATTATTTAATTTTAAAATGTATTATTCATGCAGGTTAATGAATAAAACGGCCACAGACCACTTAATCTATCATATTCTTTTGCACTGGTGTTTGGTTTGATCTGTGCATATTGGTCACTGCAACAGGATTCTGATGTGTACAGTATATTAATATGAATAAATAGAGCAGCACTGATATGAATTGATTTTTAAAAGATAAGGTTGAGGGATAATTTCACAATGTGACTCAACAAAGGGGCGTTTGTTTAGCGTGTCATGTTTGATGGATGTTGAATGATGAGCTGGACCATTTCATTACCGTTGTTTTTGACGGCACCTTTTCGGCATGGTTTTCTGCGTTACCAGGAGGTTGGATAGAAATTATTTATATTTTAGGTTCCCATTTCCTCGCAGGGGCAATACAAGGAAACATATAATTCAAGTGACAACCTTACCCACAAGGCAACTGCCTTTCCCCAGAGAACATCTCCCCATAACAGGTCTTCATTGTATCCTATTCGAAAAACCCCTTCAGGCACATATATCAAACCTAACTGCCATTTGGCAAAGTTTAATGTGGCATCAGCAAGTCAGATTTAACAAAGGTAGCCAATTAAAAGCAAACTGTACAGGGGTGGGTCTACGGATAGAAGGTGTCGTAGGCTGTACACGTTGTGAATCCCCTGAGGCAAATTTGTACATTGGACTTTTTAAATAAATAAAACTGTCATGACTCAGCTAAAAAAAGAAGAAAAAAAAAAGAAATCTCATTTCAAGCAAAGTGCTCATGTCATCAATTTTAGCCATTTACAGCAATTTCAAAAGTTATACTTGATAAAGGTAGTTAATTCTGTGCTGCAGAGGAATGGTAATCAAGCGGTGTCACTAAACTACTACTTCTCTTCAACACACTCCGCATGCTCACACAGCAACACACCGACAGTGTGTACCGTGCATACTAAACAGGACTGAGCAATGCGGTGGAAAAAAATGAAGAGAAGAGCTAATTTACCAGCTAATTTAAGAGCTAATACCAAACTCAATATCTGGGATCCAGCAGAGTAAAGTAACCATGTACATTAAATCAAGTACTGCACTTAAACACACTGGAGATAGAGCACTTTACAACATGGAAGTTTGACTGTGAAAACCCAAAGCGTCAATTAACACAGGGCTAAATATGTTTATGCAAATGATACTTAAACATGGATTATTAGGTCACAAGGTTCTTCATAGGGTTTGTTGCATAAAGAGCGGGTATATAAACCTGAACTAAATCAAAAGATGTTTTGTCTCCTTTACTTCAGTAATGATTAATGACACATCTTATTGAATGAACACACCTGTGCACAGACCTACTCGACTATAAAAATAAGTTATATTTCAATTAGATTTGAACAACACGTTCATGGCTTCTGTTATCACATTCCATCTGCCGGATGTTTTATAGAGTGACGGTATTTGAGTACTACGGTGACATTATTTTCCGCGCACGTATAGCAGACAGCTGGGTCTCCGACGACCTGCTTCCTGCTCCAGACTGAGCACATGGCAGACTGCTTCACAGCTCCAGGGTGAAGTCGCAGTTAGCGCCAGAGCCAACAACCTCAGCTGCTAGACAAAACTCAGGAGCTTTGCTCAGCTCTCGAGGAGCTATTTGTTTTCTGACCAACTGTAGTCTGTGCACACACACACACTCACTCACTCACTCACTCACTGTCGCTCTCACTCACTCACGCACTGAATTGGCATTAGCAGTAGTGACATTAGCTGTGGCTAAGCAAATAGCTAGCAAATAGGTAAAGACTTGAGTCTTCCATAACTCTAACTAACTTAAGCTACATTTTCATATGAGCATTTCATTTTAATTATTGAACTTTTATAAATAGACATAGTGACACAAAAAGGCAGTTATAAAACCTAGTTTTCTCGTTAGCTGAACTCCTTTTATGCATCCACTGTCTAACGAAAACTGGGAGTATAAAACCATCTCCGCCAGGAGGTGGAACGGGGCTCCGCCTCCAAGACTGTATCCAGTTCTCTTCATACATACAGGGTTGACCGCTCTCTGTTACGCACATGTGTGTTTCATATCTACGAGAGATAAGGAATGGTGCAGGAAGAGCGAGGGGAAATAGAATTTATTGAAACTTCCAGGTTAAAGTTTATTTTTAGTTTCATTGTGCATGATGCAACGCTGTTTTTGCTTTAAATCTTCTAACAGACACCGATGAAGCGCCAAAGTCTATTTACCAGAATCTGACTCTGAAATTAAATTTCATCATTAAAATTCACACTTTAGTCAAGTCATTATCAAGGTGCTGGAAGATGAAAATCCTCTCAAAGTAAACGCAGCTTCTTCTTTTATTACCTTCATTTAATGTATTCCCCGAGACGGTTCGGGGAAAGGCTGAGCACAGCAAATAGCTCTGCCCTCATAACTTTTTGCTCCTCAGATGCCCTAACATCTTAATAAACAAGGTACCAAATGTTTTAGCCATTTATACAACCGCATCCTTGTTCCAAATGTCACATGTTATACATGCCCACATTCTGTACAAAGTAAATTAGAAATAATACAAGTATTAACATTTTAGGCAAATGCCAGGCTAATTTTCGAGCATCTGCTGAAAGGATTCCCAGCTCACCTCAGGACCTGAGGGAGACTGTGGCTATGGGAACGTTTGATCCCTGCTACTTCATCAAAGGTTTTTGTTCTACACTTTGGCACAGTTCAAAGTCTGCTCCCATTGGACTTGACAGACCTTACTGGTTCAGAGAGTACCCGCTTCTAGAGTTGAATTTCAAAGCTATTTGGTACCTTATATTAGATTTTTCTATACTGAATATTTGAACCAATAGCTTTGAGTGTTTTCAGCCTGGTTTGGTCCACTGCTACTCAGCGCAATATTGCAGTACACAGGTGGACAAGTACAATTACTCTGTATTGGTGTGAATTTGGTCCAATTCAAGTGCAGCTGTCAAGGGTGTTTCTGTCTGCTGTCCAATATTCTTTGGTTCCAGTCCCCGCCGTGATCCTGAACAGAAATAAATGAGTAAAGATGATACAATATTGTGAGTCATTTCTACAATAGTCATAGAATCACAACAAACAAAAAACCAGGTAAGCAGTGAAAAGGGTGATACATTAAGTTTCAAACCACACTTTGAGGTGACCTTGTTGATTTTGTGCCTTTATTTTGGAAGATACTGGGAAACGATCATGTCTGAATGATTGGGATCGTTGAAAAAGCTTCTGTGAGAGATAACCAGCACGTATACACATTCAACCTTCAATTTCTGCATTCTTAAGCCAGTTTGTTTTCATCCTATGCAGATGTTTGGGAGCCAATCCTGTCTGTCAAACCCATGTGGCTATTTCAGGTGGGTCCATGCAACAGACAGCGAGAAAAATACATCAACAGAAAAGCTAAGGATTTGAATTTGCTCCGCTTTTTGTGCGGGGCAATATTAAGTACAGCAATATTGCAGTTATTGTAGATATTTTTCAAAAGAGCGTGCCTTTGCCTTTGGCAGCAGTTGCCTGACATGGATGAATTTGCTAGGAATTTTCTATCCATCCCTCCATCCCGTTATCACTCCCAATGCGTGAAATACAGCACCTTGCTACAGCAGTGCTCCTCGCCGTCTGAGAGAGATACCCTTTAGCATGTGTATGCGATGCACAGGGCTTACAGCTAACTCCAACACAAACACACCTACGTCCTTACACACCCAGAGAAACTAACGTAGTTTAAAAGACTAGATACTCCCCACAAGGACAGCGTTGACATATTGTGACAAGTCATTCGTCACAGTAGTCGCTCGGTATGTGAGTCAAGTGAAGTTCAACACTCTCTTTTTTCTACAACCTAACTAAAGTGGTTTTGTTACTAAACTTCCTGTGAGGATGGAAGGTAGAACGGAGAGCATCCTAGTTGTGAAGCTTAGAAGCACTGACCAATCTGTGTGTTATTATGCATTGGTGTGAGAATGAGTTGTACAATTCATGCTCATCGGGAGCCCAGATGTGCAATAGGTCGGTCACTAAGTGAGACATTTGTTATGCAATAATACAACCTTGCTTCTTTTTTAAGCCACTGCAGTATGGATGTGTTACTGAAAAGATGCCTCTAAATCTCTAATTGTATGCAAGAGGAGATGGAAAGGTCTGATTTGACACTTTATTGATATCCTAAATAAACTCACCATCTCCACTTCATTTGACTTCATCTCAATCTGCACTACAGTATTTCTTTCTCTCTGCTTCACTCTTTCTCCCACTTAGCTGCTCTTCTGCTCACTTATGCGCGCACACACAAACACACACATACACACACACACACACACACACACACACACACACACTACTTCTTTCGGTGAACCAAACCACCACCCTTATGTGAAACTAACCTAGGTGCTTTCATTGTCAAGAAGGCACAATCCCTTCACAATTCGCCAGCTGCCATTTAAAACAAGTTTGAACACAACATAAAAAGAGTATCAACATAACACCTGTCACCATTTACAAACTTACAACTTGAAATGGGAGGCAGACTGGTTCGAATTCCAATCATTTCGGCTTTAGGAGCTAAAGGGACAGATGCTGCATTACGTCTTTAATTGCAGCCTTATGCTCGTTAATTTGCAAGATATGTTTTCTAATGTAAATGGGAATTAGGCTTGTAAGAGGACGGGGTATATGAGAACAAAACACACCTCTGGGAATAAAATGTTTGGCAGGTTGTTTACTGGATCAGAAAACACGCTGAAATTCACTCTTACACCCACACTTTACCCGGCACCTGTGTTTTTAGTGTTTATTTCCTGTTACTCAGTGTTGAATAACAGGAGAATAATGTCAAGTGATGTTGAAGGATCTACTACGCAAAGATAATCTCAGCATGCATAGGCTGCTGTAAGTTTGCATCATGGTTCTCAACATCCTCGACACATGTTTTTGAAGCAAGAAGCCAGCAGAAAGCACATGTCACCACCCACATGGCTACGTTGTCACAGTGACTCAGTTTGTTGTCACGAGCTTCGCTTCCGTAGCAACAACAATGTGCGGTCTGTGGTGTGTTTGGTGATGTATAAAAGCTGTGAGTGGGCAGGGGAGGGAAACTAGCTGTTGGTTAAACTCAGAGTGGGAGAACTGGAAGCTGTACGTTCTCCACATCTCACAACTTGGAGAAGAATGCTCATAAACGGGTGCATTTCTTATAGAAATATACAAAGGCAAAATTTCCATGCCAAGTTTTTTTTTTTTTTACAGAGGAGCATTAGAAAGCATCCTGACATTGCAAAACAAAACATTACAAACTTGCATGGCTCAGGACAGCAGGGCTCTACAGCGGGCGATTAAAACCAGACAGAACATCATTTGTACCCATCTACTGAGCAACACTGATATTGATGTCGAGAGGCTCCTGAGAAGAGCTCAAAAGATAATATATAATAAAATAAACCTGCCCCAGTCACAACCTGTTCACCCTGCTGCTGTCTGGAAAGAGAAACAGAAGTATAAGCTGTATATACCACCACACTTATATACCAGTATATAGAGAAACAGAAGTATAAGCTGTATATACCACCACACTTCAAAACAGCTTATTCCCTCTAGTTGCAAGACTCCTTAATTCATCCTCCACCCTCTGCATGTGATATAGATTTTTTTGTTTTTTGTGTGTTTTGTTGTGTAGCAAAATGGGATTGCAATCTGCATTTTGTAGTGCAACCCTGTCGTATGCAATAACCTTATAACCTTGCACTGTAACACTGAAGATTCAGAAATTGGACATAAGATTTGTTTGGGCTATTAAGCTGGGCCCTTGCTACAAGTGCGATTGCCCTCGGCGAGCACGCAGCTCTACAGAAAGAAATAGGGTCAATAATCTCTTTCGTGATATGATTATACCTATTTCAAGCAGGTTTAGTTGAGGTTGATAACAGGTTATTTTCATGCCAGGCACAGCTTGAAATACAAAGATATGATACAAAAAACCTACTGTAAATGATGGTTGTATTCCATTTAGTGAGTGCAGTTTCAGGGCCATGGCATTGTGCACACTAGCTCACTGGCTCACTGACTTGAAACTAGTGATTGAGACATAAACTCATGTTTACAATGTTTATTGAGGGAATAAATCAAGTGAGAAGTAGGGCCATTTTATGATATACTTCTATACAACCAGACTTATGTTTGCAACGAGATTAGCCCTTCCCCTTGCTGGCTATTAGAAATAATGCAAGTTTCATTCACTTTTTTATTAGCTTCACTTTTCAGACACGAAGGTTGCCCCCTGTTTCAGAGAGAAGCAGACCGATGGGTATTACATATGCATTTGAAGGATATATCCAGGATGATTCAGGAACAAAAACAGGTTCAAGATACAAATAGAAATAGTTCACAGAGTAAAAGTGAATCACCACTCACTTGGCGATCATTTCTTAACATTAAGACGAATGGGTGGAGGGTGGGCGTCCCACTTCAGGACAACATTGTCAGCGGTATGCAAATGTGTCCAAACCAGCTACATAAACAAATCACTGCAACATGGGCTATTTATTCACATGATACAAATTGTAGATGAAGTTACTTTGTTTATTCTATAACCTGTGAAATGAAAGAAGTTAATTTCAAATGCGTAACATTATAATCCAAATTTGATACATATAGGAATGAGGCATTTCCCCTCATTCCCAAATTTGTTTTTCTCCAGTTGAACTTGCATCACCTTTCCAGCTAGAAAAAGAGACAAAAATGTGTGTTTCTGCCTCCCTTGGTGCATTATGTTTAGCACAAGGCCTTGATGCCGACATATGGTCTCGGAGAGCACCATTAAAATCAACAGATGGGGCGGGGCCTTGACTCCCACAGCTTTCCTCTTGCTTACCACCCCAAAGCACATCTCCACAAAAAGAGTCCTTTTGAAAGGTGTTTGTCCAAGGTTACACTGGCCGCTCATTCTTTAAGGGCCAAGTTATTTGTTTTCCCACCAATTGCTGTAGCAGTGAAATTCTTGAGGTTGATGTTGTGGCGTTCACTCAAATTTGGCAGAAGAAGTCTGTTGTTCCCCCCTGGAGAACAATCACTATTCAAAAACCTGTAATGAAACAGAGAGAGAAAAAGAAGACGGAGAAGGAGGCTGACAAAAAAAGATGCCGGTGGGCAACCAACCAATTAGAGATGACAGACAGAGATTGTGTGCCTGTCATTGTGTAGAATATCAACATACATCTTAGTAGACAGTGTTGCATTGTTTGTGTAGACAGGTCAAAACAAATGTCATCGTTCAAAAGTAAACGGAACTTTTCTATGAAATAGGAAGTGACAGAAACTTAAATTTGTCTTAATAGTTCCCCCGAACATGTCAGATTTTAGCCCACTGCACATGGTATCTTAGTCGTGTGTCTACTTTTCAGATGTCGCATTTGTGTGACTACATGAGTGAGTGAGCATGTGCATGTGTGTGTCTCCGTGTGCAAAAGCTCATCTCTTTAATGGGACCCATCCTTTGTCTACCACTGACAACCGTGACCACTGTCCCAATCCCCCTCAATGTAGTTTCATGCATGGCTGAAACTAATCATCATGCATGTGGACACAGTGACAGTTTCTCAGCGAAAGATGGAGGATATTGCAGCGGCGCGAAAAGAGAGAGCCGCTCGCTCTTCTCTATGTAAATAACACGTTTTAAAAAGAAGCTTAGATTAAAGACACTTTCAGCTTCAAGGAAATATTTAATATATTGTATTAGAGAAGTTTGATTGCTGCACTTTAAGCTTAATTCATTCAGTGATACCACTTCATCCTATTTCTGTTCCCTAAAATGTTATTGCCACACGTACACATTATATGAAAGAAGATAGCTCATCCAAAATGCAAACAAATCAGATTAAAGATTGTTGATTTTGCAAAAAACAGCAACATATTATGTAAATAATGCTTGCCAATTTTCAGACTCATTAAATGTTTTAATACGTATGATTACTACTGATTGACATTTCGAACATGTGTAATTACTCTCTGAATCCTTCCAGCTGCCATTACTTCTACTGTCTGCTGATGTATTCTGACATTAACAGGGGAATTTGGCTGAGTTGCGTTTTGCTTTCATCTCTGTGCATGCCCTGGCAGTGTCGCCACAGCTCATTTTGCTATTTGAGTTTCGATTCAAAAGACCTCCTCGTGGGACCTTATGAATAACCTCACATTTCGGGAGCTAAGGCCGGTGCTGACAGTGTTGCCGCCTGGCAAATACTGAGCCGACACTGGCCGAGCGGCTACGGTAGCTGGCCAATGAAGAGAGCTGCTTGGAGCCAACAGGTAGACTCCACTGGTTTTATTTATTTAGTTCCAGCTGGCCACCAAAGCTGTAGAACTTTTTCTCGGTTGACCACCCAACCAAGTGGAGTAACATCCATTATCTCCGTATGTCCTCTGTCCTCAGCCATTGGCTGACAGCATCATCGGGGGTACAGCTCCTAACAACCGAGGACAGATTAGCCTGTTCTCACTTGTCTACCGATGCTTGGTCAGTGCCCCTCAGTGTCTAAAACCAAGGCACATATTAAACACATACACATATTTTGCAATAATTACTTTTTATTTCTATGATTTGTAAATGTAACGAGAGGAAAAACTAGGATTTTAAAACTATACTATTTTAGGATCTTGAATGACATCCACCAGGCTGAAAATAATGTTCTGATACAGCTTTTTCAGACTACTCATATGTTTTTACTGCAACTAATGGATTTTAGTCATTTCAGGACATTTGTGATGATTAGAAAATGTATTAATATGTTTGAATACAACGGATTTTTGGAAAAGAAAAAAATATACCAAAATGAAAAAGAAAATATGACAATCAGACATTTTTTGAAACAATAGGTTCACAAACAAGCAGACAATAAATATGTATAAAAGAAACATTAAAAAATAATGTTATTAAAAAAAGATGAAGATGGTTTATCTGTCTTTTATTAGGAATTAATTTGAGAATTAAATTTGCAGAAATTGCTGAAAGTTGAAGGAGTGTCTAGAAGGCACATTATCACTGAAACACGCTTTGTTTTCTTTGTTAATCTGATCCGTGAGCGTTTCACTCCATAGCTGTGAAAGACCAGCACCAATTCGAGATCCACAGGTAAATGTGACACCTGATATGATATGTCGTTTTGTGTTTGTGTTTGGTATCCAATACTCTAGTGCCCTCGAGCGTGTTTCACATGAGAAAGTTAAATGGCAGCAGGAGAAATGCCATGGGACCGATATGACTGCAGTTCCTGACAGCGAGGTAATGATTGATGCGGCTTAGCTTGTCGGAAAAGATTGTGTTTGACATAATCAGATAATTACTATAATATGGATGACTGCATATAAATGGAAAGATTAATGGGATATTCTTTCCCCGAGAATCAAAACACAATAATGAATGCATTTAAACACAAGTCAGTGCTGATTTACCAAAAGCATCGCACTCGAAATGAATTGTTTCCTCTTGAAATGTCGCAAACTAAAAAGGCAAAGGGAACAGACTAGTTTCAACTAAAAACCAAATCAGTGTTTGATAACACTATAAAACCATAAATATGTCTGTTAATGATGTGCTCGTATCCCTGAATGATTGCTCATTTCCATTTCTAGCGTCTTGATTAGGCTTCATGGAACATGAACATTCAGTAACATATAGCGCACACACACATCGAGCACAATAACTTGGCACTGTACTATAAGCACTTTGAGCGCTATGTTATCTTGATAAGCTAATTATTAATCAGCCAGTGTCAGTGGCTAATGATAATGAACTCTGGTGTTGGTGTAAGACTTAATGAGTAGGCACAGTCAAACTTGCCATTATTTTGTACGATAAACAGAGGAAAGGTCGACGTTTTTCTGGCGGAAAGATGATATTTACACCACAATTGATGGTGCATTTGTGCACCCCATCTTTGACCCACTTAATGGCCTTCAGCTGCATCTCAGCTCCTCATGGTAATGAATGTTTTTGTATTGAATTACACCACTCTTGAATTAGAAGTGTATCCCCACACGCTGTCCACATTGCTAATTACTCTTTTTTTTGTATATAACGTAGCTTGTGTATATTGACTGTATAGTATGTTATTAGTTAGTTTTCTACTTGGACACGTTTGAGGTGTAAGGATTGGCCGGGGCTACACAATTTACCAATACACCCAGCATAACAATAGATATGCTTGGCCAGTGTGCAATCTACTCTAAAGAGCATTGTAACATGCGGTAAGCAGTGGTAGCCTTTAAAAGAGGCTTATGCTGGAGAGCAGCTCATTTTTTTTTCTCAATGCCCAGGTTACAACTGTGCAAGAAAAGTAAATAAGTCAAACTTATTTTTCACCAATTGCACTAGACAGATATGTTGTTTGTTCTTTAACAAACACATCCCGTAGCTGTTATTATTTACGTGCCTTTGCTATTTGTGCCATTTCTTCAGCTTGTTAGGCTAAACCAACAGCAGTATGTTGCCAGTTGCAATGTAATGGGAAATGAGTGAATTGTATCTCACTGACTGGTTCCTTTCACTCGACACTTGCTCAGTCGGCTTTTGTTATGGAAAAATGCAGGTGATTTGACCTTTGCCACCCTGAATACATTGAGCAAAAGCTCTTTCATTCACACTGCACACTGCACAGGACATTTGGACCTGCAGATAAAGACAGCTAAAGAAAGCTGTTATAATTGTGCCATGTGTGCAACCTGTGTGTGTTCTGTGCATCTCTGTGTGTGAGTGTGAATGAGGTTTGATATTTTGTTATATTTTAACTTTGCAAGTAAAAGGACTTGATTTCTTTAACTATTGGGTTTCAAGGAAAGATCTCGCTCGGGATTGAAAGGAAGTATTTCAAAAGTTAGAACACTTTGTCGTTCAGGTGACGCTAATAAAAGGTTTTGAAATGATCGTGATCATGCTTTAAAATAAATAATGTTGACTCTGACTTTAACGCTCTGTAATACAATCACCTTACTTCCTCCTTTGCTCCCATCATAATATGAATGCTAAAGAGCTTTGTCACTTTTTGGTGACACTTTCAAGCTTATACAAAACTAAATAAATAACTTTCGAGGCTTTGTCACACCTGAAAGTGGTACCGCAAAGTTAAATGTTCTATATTGTAGAAGGATTTCCATGTTTTAAAAAAAAGATAAATAAGCAGGTCTAGGTGCTATATACATTATAGAAGTAGAGTATCAAAACGCTCTATCTACAGAGAAATACACACAACTTATATTCAGAAGCTGTGCCTTTAGAAATTATATATTCATAGGCTGTGATACAACTATACAGTCACGCGAGAAATGACGCTAAACTCCACATAGTTGACACAAGATGACCAGGTTGCAGCACAGATGCTATGGAAGATTTGGAAAACGCTGGTCAATCAGAGCAGACTGGGCTTTTTCTGAAAGGGGCCTGAAAGAAACAAGCAGTTAAATGGAACGTTTCAGATATAGGATGAATACAGGTATATTCAGATGACCAATACACTATAAAAAACCTGAAAACAAGCCTTATATTGCCCCTTTAATCTGTGAATCCTTGCTAGGTGGTAGCTGGCAAAAGCTGCTAACACGCTAGCACGTCGAGTGCTTGTCAGCCACAATAACTTCAAGTTTCATTCTCGTTTCTCTTTACAATGCTGTTTACTTCCCTCTTGGATTTTTTTCCTCAAGATTGAACATGCTTACTGCTATTAATAGTTATTGAAGGGGAAAAAACTCTCCTAGCTAGCTGCTAGCTGCAATTCAACTATTGTTGTTGATACAATATGTGTTCATGTTTCCATGTAGTCACACTGGGATACCTTGTGGTTTTATTTGAATGTGCCTGTGTGTGTTTACAGCAACCTGATCTCACAGAAATACGTGAAATGAACACGTTCCCTTAACCCCAATATGCGTGGTGTCGGCACGTAATGTGTTGAAATTACGTGTGGGTACCACGTAAACGACACCCATACAAAGTCAATGAGGCTCATTTACGTGGTGGACACACGTATTCCCTGATTCAAATAAACGTCCTCCTTTTATAATGTATTAGGTTCAACAACGTCACGCAGTGGGCGGTGGTAAATGTTGTTTTGTAGTTTACGAAACGTCCTCCTTTTATAATTTATTATAGTGAGTTAGTTGCGATTTTTCTTGTCTAAATAACAGTACATTGTTTGAAATAGATTGTTTCCTTCACGTTATTAAACCCTCTACGATATTGTATTATTCTCAAATGTATTTTCTGTCACCGCAGCGAATATTATTAGGCCTATTAATAATTATACTTATGAATCAGAAGACTTTCAGTGGTTACCACGACAACGATACGTCACGTTACGCTGGGCGCATTCAAAGCAGGTATCCCATATCCCACAATGCAACGCGGTCATTCATTCAGAGACTCTGACAGCGATCAGCGGGTCTTTAACGCCATTATCGCTTCAATGTTCATATATATATATAATCTGTGGTTTTATCACCAGCAACAACACGTTGCTCAGTTTTCTTCAGTAAGTTATGCACCGTAATAACATTTTAAAAAAACAGCTGAAGACTCAGGAAGTGACGTAGTACGTGCCGCTCGGCAGATAAGAAGATACAAAAATACATAATATTCGTAATATTGATGTTTTTGTCTAACATTGTATTTGAGGATTTAAACAATGAAGATACAATGAACAATGAAGTTTCATGTATTTGTCTCATGTACTGTCTGCTCGGTCGGCCGGCGGGCGGCGGCAATCTGAAATGGAATGAAGCCCATTCACGGCAGACGGCAGAAACACAGGAATCGAACACAGCAGCTGCCCACCCCGGAAGAACTACAGATACGCACGCTTGTAACAGGTTCTGGGCCGCATATATAATGGGAGTTGTAGTTTCTAAATATATTGGTATATTTCTCATAATTTGAAGTTAAAAGTGTATCATTGTGGATGCCCCCTGGGCTTTTTTTGGGATGGGGAACACACTGGTGTCATCAGATTTTAAAAATTGAATCGTTAAATAGGTGAAAATAGCTTATTACCATATTATACAGTGCTTACAGTGGTTAAACATTGGTGACCATATCTACATGACAGCTGAGGTCCATAGCTTTCTATAACAGCTGATCCTATGTCTGTAGCACCTTCTGTTGATAAATGACAAGCCTTCAAACATGGACTAGGTTCAAGGTTCAGAGGTCAAGATCTCAGAGTAGGAGTAATGGATCCTCTTCAGACTGACATATGTTACTGTGGAGGTTGAGACCTTTCCAACAATATGTTTGATATAGTCCTACGACAATGTTTTAATTTTCACATATCATGGAGAGACCAATTTGCAGGCGATACTTTATTATCCCCGGAGTGATATCTGCCTTGAGTTCAAATTCTTCACACATAACACTTGACATATTGTTTTATCATACAGCTGACATATACTTACAATAAACAAAGTGATATGTAGCCAGACTGAAGCACATCACACAGCCACAATCTATTGCTCATCTTTCACACACAGTGACCTACACACAACCCTATGCATCATATCTTGAAGGTATTGCAAACCTCCTGCAGCCTCAAGCAATATTATTTAAAGTTGTAATTGAGGTCCGACTAGGCCTATAGTTTAGAAATGTTAAGTTTACATTGGAGTAACCTATATCTTCTGCTAGAGTATAAGAACTCATACTTTGCATGGAGAATAAAGATAGATCAGGTCATATTCTCTGTGCTTGCCTGGAGAGACTGGTTTCTATTCCTCTCCACAACCTTCATGACAGTCATATATAACATAAACCCTCTGATTCACAGGTGAAAACAAACTGAAAAACTGAAAACTGAAAAAAAACAACTAAAAACTGAAAAAAAACTGACAGGTCTCTATTTCAGCAGAATATGCAAAACGTACGTTTGTCTGTGTGCAGTAGGCTGAGGTAGAAGTGTGCCAAAAATGCCAAAACACATGTTGTATATGCAGAGATACCCAAACAAAGATATATACATCTTACTTTGTGAGCAAAAACCTCGGCAACAATCTGCTTATCCTTTTAATTTCCTGAAAATGCTTCCTAAAACTAGTCCCTTCTTCATTTTGAAAAAATCTCTCAGTAAAGGCAAAGGTTATGGTTGTAAGCTGTAGCCATGGTGATTGATATGAGGATAATCTTATGAATATAATAATTAATATGTTAGGCCTGCCATCAATTTAAATTAAAAAAAAAATTCTAAAAAGTAATTTGTTTAAAACTAATGCAGTGCAATGCTTACAAAGTCCCACACATAAATATGCTCATGCTTTTTCCCCCTTCAGTCTTTGCTATTAACATTCATCAACTACAAAATTAGAAAATTGCATTTTTAAATAATGATGCATGGAAAATGAAATAAAAAAGCTTCTCTTTGTAGGCCTAACTAGTTTATCAACAAGTCAAAACAAATGTTAAGTAGTCAAAAAGGCCATCAGGCAGTATTTCTAACACTTAACTCTAGGTTGGTTATATAGTATATACAAGGCAAATCAACGTGCTTAGCATAAAACACTGTTTTTCATTATTGGTATTTTTATTGTATAAATTCTCACGTACAACGTGCAGCAATCTTTCACAGACTCGGAGCAGTAATTATTACGTCACTTCCTGAGTCTTCAGCTGTTTTTTAAAAATGTTATTACGGTGCATAACTTACTGAAGAAAACTGAGCAACGTGTTGTTGCTGGTGATAAAACCACAGATTATATATATATGAACATTGAAGCGATAATGGCGTTAAAGACCCGCTGATCGCTGTCAGAGTCTCTGAATGAATGACCGCGTTGCATTGTGGGATATGGGATACCTGCTTTGAATGCGCCCAGCGTAACGTGACGTATCGTTGTCGTGGTAACCACTGAAAGTCTTCTGATTCATAAGTATAATTATTAATAGGCCTAATAATATTCGCTGCGGTGACAGAAAATACATTTGAGAATAATAAAATATCGTAGAGGGTTTAATAACGTAAAGGAAACAATCTATTTCAAAGTACTGTTATTTAGACAAGAAAAATCGCAACTAACTCACTATAATAAATTATAAAAGGAGGACGTTTCGTAAACTACAAAACAACATTTACCACCGCCCACTGCGTGACGTTGTTGAACCTAATACATTATAAAAGGAGGACGTTTATTTGAATCAGGGAATACGTGTGTCCACCACGTAAATGAGCCTCATTGACTTTGTATGGGTGTCGTTTACGTGGTACCCACACGTAATTTCAACACATTACGTGCCGACACCACGCATAATGGGGTTAAGGGAACGTGTTCATTTCACGTATTTCTGTGAGATCAGGTTGGTTTACAGATGTATTCTCTCTTACTGTTTGTGAATAAGTCTGTGTCCACAAGTGATGAGCGTCTGTGTGTTGTTGTTGTTGACCTCTTACATCTATATTTCATAATGCCGCACACTGACCCCGATGATTACACATCAGGAGCTCTTGGCTGTACAGGAAGGCTGTACCAGATAAAGAAACACACACACACACACACACACACACACACACACACACACAGTACTTTTGATTCAGACCACATTCATTCAATCTATTGCAGCAGACAAAGAAGGCAGAGAAAGGAGCAAATAAGTGCTTCTGCTGTGTTTTTTTTGCGACCTCGCTCATCAACGCAGGATCTTAGCTTGCAAAGCCTTTTCAAACCAGGTGTTTGTGTTTGTGCGTCTCAGTGAGCAAGAGAGCGACTGCAAGAGAGGGAGAATATTTTAAATGTGAGTCTCTAATTCATCCTAATTGATGATGAAAAACTACCTTTCCAACTACCAGGACCCGCCATTAAGACAATGATAATTTTCTAATGACAATCACTCGAGAGAGGCCTTCATTTGTGTGTGTGTGTGTGTGTGTGTGTGTGTGTGTTGAGTGTGTACAATCTTGTCAGCCTGATATTTTCTTTGATGATTGATGTTGAACATTTTGTAATGACAGGAAGCACTGGTAATTGCTAGTTGGTAAAATTAAGGAATATGTCTGCTTTTCTACTTGGTTGAGTTTTAAAAAATAAGAATCTAATCATTCTACAATATTTCATATTTAATATATATAGGGCACATTTGTAAGGCTTGACCACAAATGACTACAGTAATTGCTCTGCTCAACCACTGATGTCTGAAAGTCCATTAAAAAATTGCATATTAGTAATTATTAAGATTAGTGCAATGTATTGGTTAATTTTTAGATTAGATGAGTATGTCATGTCTTCCACTTCCTCGTATTGCACTTCCAAACACAGATATTTTGTATGAATGAACAAAAACTGCATCACTAAATCTCTCTGTTTTCATGGAAATTGTCAGGTCAGTGAACAGCATCTATCAGTTGCAGCTTTGCAGTTTTGTTTAACTGTGCAGACGAGATCTGTATTTGACAGCAAGGTGGGGCAGATGGCTCTGTATGATGTATTAAATCTGGACCAATTGACAGTTGCATCCTTAAAAAACCTTCAGGTTCATCTAAAATTGTCATATATAAACCCTTGAAAACCAAGAACACTAACTTAACAGTTAACACCATCACTGACGTCGAGTATATATTACCCAATATAATATACCAGATAAAAAATACTTCTCATCAAAATACATGGAAAATTGTATGCACTGTGTTTTTATTTTCCTCTATACAACATCTAGGTATCACGGGGGACCCTATAAAAAGGCTCTAAAATTTGTGAAGCTATCCGAGAACCCATGCAACTCAGACAGCAGCAACACAATGTAAAAAACATGACCAAAATCACATGGCTGAAAATCACCGGAACTTAGTGTTTTAAAGGGCTTTGTGTTTTTCAAAGTTAAAAAAATAATAAATAAAAATCTGATCTAGTAGAGATTACATATAATAACCCATTATACCATCACTGATTGATCAAGTCCAATTCAATTTTTTTTAAGTATAATACATTGCCAGCAATACTGGTCTCACAGAATAGATAGCTCCGCTGCAGTTTTTTGTATTTATTCATGGCCTGTAAATCAGATCTTACAAATGGAAAACAAAACATTTGTATAGAAGGTCAAATAGGAACGTATGGCAGCGGGAGGTATAATAGTCTTAGACAAGACGACTCTTCTGCGGTGGGATGAACTGGGTCACGTCTTGGTTTGAACCAAAGCTTGTTTTATTGTGCATTCAGTAGAATAGTTTTCATGATATGAATAAACCTCTGGAGCTGACATCTCACAGTATAAGATGTGCATGGCTCAACCCAATGTGTGGGGGTGGGAAACAGACCTTTGGATGGGTCAGGGGCAATTGGCATTGGCTTACACATGGATCTTAAGACATTGCATGTTAATTAGCTTAATTGCAAGGGAGAAATGAAGAGCAATTGAAGTAGATGTAATATGATTTATGACATCTGTAAAGCACAGGGGAGTACATTTACAGTGAAGGCAGTGTGGTTGCATGGGGGGTCATCGGATGACCCTCCAACACTAAGCAAAGAACAGCCCCCTTCTGAATAATACATATGTTGATGTTGTCCAATTCCAGTCTCAATTTGATCATCTCACAAGATGATAGTGTGATATATATGATTGCTAGTTTGGGCGCAAAACACAAGTGTGTACAGTATGTGCTTCATAACTGGTAACTAGCTTGAACTGAGCCATGTCATAAAATTGTGCACTGGGGTCCGTTGTAACTACCTTATGTTACTGGTAAAGTACATGGAGGAATGTTGGTTTGTAATCATGTAAGTGGAGAAATCTATTTGATGTGTCTCCAGAGGATTAAGTGCAATTTTTCCCAGTGGGCCCACTGCTTTAGGTCGATAAAAAGTGGAAAGACTTGACTCACACAGCTTGCTTGACATTAATACACAGTCACTGTTGCCACAGATGCTTTAAACTGTCTGTCAAAATGGTAACAAGGGATCCTTTGGTGCCCAATGGTTAGAATATGGTGCAGAACATTCCGGGATGAGTGGTTTGATTATAACTCCAGGTACTCACACTAAAAACAAACATGTGGCAATTTAACAAAAATTGTCCACTAAAATTCCTAGAATTGCACCTCAGAGCCATTTTTCACACAGCAAGAAGATTGCCTATTCATACATCTTTGAAGACTGCCTCGTTCCTGTGATTACTCACATTTGCAGGAAGCTGTCCTTAAGTGGTTTCATTATCACATACGAACAGTGAAATTGAAGGCTTTTCGGAAAAATAATGCAGAACATGCCATCATCCCTCAAAAAGCATGCACATGTGTGTTTATCAGGAGGAAGTGGTATTTGCTGTGTGGAAAACGACACACCAACCCTTGGAATAAAACATCAGTGGCCATGTGCTAAAGTAGTTAAGTTGTAAAATTACTCTATAATGGACCATTTGTCCAGTGAGTAAACTGGCTAGAAACAGATCCATTGAAATAGGCATACATGTTTCACTTAAGCTGAAACTTCCCATTGACTTTGTATGCAATTGCAGCATCTTCTGTGTTAATATAGCTTAAAAGACTATCACTATGTGCTCACTATGACAATGCTGACATGCTGATGTCTGGCAAATATAATGTCTACCGTGTATTTGTTGTTTACAATATTTAGCCTCCTTACTTGCGTAGCGCGTATATATTAGAAGGGTCGAGTCTTATATGGAACATGTCTGTGAACTTACCAAGAAAAAGAAGCTAATGATATTTGACCGCTTTTCTTTCTTTTTAATGGCAATTTGCAACTAAACGGAGCATTACTGCCATTTGATTGTGACTGCCAAAGTATGTGCCAGCTTGTTTGATCAATTTTACAATTGTAATAAAACTGAATAAAAAGGAACGGGAATTTTTTTCCCATGTTTCACAGGAAGTTCAAAATGCTACAAAAATCTCCCCTAATTGAGACAGAACTTATTCACTCAAAATAGCAAGTGTAAGTACGAAATAATGCCGACAGAATAGTGAGTTAGCCTTCCTTTAGAACAAGTAAAGCTGAGGCAGTCATTGTTTTCATGTATTTGGTCTTAAATCAAAGTAGTAAACCATCCTAGAGTTGTTGAGGCATTTCAATAAAAACAATTATGTCATGGTGGCGCTAGAGAGAGTTTGTAAGATCCATCCTTTATCAATTTGTATCTCTTTTTTGATCATTTCACAGGCATTGCAGTCTTCCAGTTTTCCTGAAAACCCCGGAGCAGCCACCCAAGCCATCCCCTGTATCTCTACCAGCTCGGTATATGTGAGCTCAACTTCATGCTGCTTTACAGACTGTGTGCACACACAAGACAGGTTACACACCCAGTGGTTTAGAAAATGACTCATTCTGACCTTAGTCTTGACTAACAATGTGTTGGAGCTGCATGCCCTATAAACTGCACAATAGACCCAGTGGCTGGCAGGTAAACACAGACGCACCGGGAAAGGTCATTCTATACAGCTCCTAACAAGATTAAAAATGATTCATGACACCTCAGTGATGCTTTTCACCCCCTACAGAAAATGTTTTCTTACTCACCCAGGAAGGGGAGAAGGAAATATATATTTGATACTTTTCAAATGCTATTAGAAAGGTGAAGCAGTGGTACAAAATCCTGGCAAGTCGATCTTGAGAAAGACCTAGAATAGAGTGTATTCACCACGTGCAGCAGTTTTAAACTAGTGGAGGCAGCTACAGGGCCTTACCTCCAACACTGCGATCGACTCACATTCAGAGTTCAGATGAGTTTGTGCCTGTTGCATCATCTGTGCACAAGAACCTTCGAAAACATTGTCCTTCTCCGTGTCTGCATGTGTCTATTTGTGTGTGCATGCACAGCATTTGCATCTGTATATATGAGTCCCGAGACTGTGGGCCATTTTATTATCTTAATGGGCCCAGGCAGCGCTAGGCTGGAACCAATCACACCAACCTGCTATGATAGGGATCCTGGGGGACAGCATCAACTAAATTCCTTCACTTTTCCATCTCAAATGTGGCCCTTCTTTACTTTATATGCACATGAATCAGCCAAATATGACGGCAGTCATGAAATTGTCCAAACGAAGAACACCACCTGCATGCGCATTGTACTAGATTACAGAATAATCACAAATTAATTTTGACCATGCATCCACATCCACACAGCCAGTGTCGCCATACTTTTTATTGCTTTATAGTTCCAAAATGTATAACAAAGAATAACCTGTTAACCTGAAATAACCTGAAATAACCTGAAACACGAATCATAATAATTGCACAAACCAAATCTTTGATTGTCAAAAACTGACATTTTATTCAGAAATGTAATTATACACTGCGTTAGTAACGAATGGAACATTTTATTTGTTGTTTCTAAATTCACCTCAAAATAATGATTTGTTCATTTGCTAATGCTATCTTTTTGTCACTTATACACACAATAGAAAACACCACAAACAGTCTACAGCCATGTTTGCAGCAATGTGAGACTGTACTTGGACACAGCTGTGTGTTGTGCTGAATGCTATTGTCAGCATGCTCACGGGGACAGTTCTAACATGCTGATGCTAAGCAGGTGGAGTGTTTACCATTATCACCAGGTTGGTTTAATGTGTGGCATGCTAACAATTGATAATCAGCACTGAACACAAAGTTTGAGGGTGATGGCAATGATATTCGTTTATGGAAATATTGGAATTTTGACCTCATGATGGCACTCGATGAACAATGAAAGAACAAAACATTCTGGTATTTTGTACCGGAAAACTATTGTTTTTTTTCCTGTCAGATATTGTTTTAAATCTAGATTAGATTAGATTTGACATTCCTTTATTAGACCCGCAATAGGGACATTTGCAGGATTACAACAGCAAACGGACATGGTAAATAAAAACAAGTAATATAAATAAACTGTAAAACAGTAATAAAAACAGTGAATAATGTACAATAACAATATGATATATACAGACAGAATAAAATGTATGTATAATGCACAGTTGAGGTGGTTAAAATGACCAAACTGATTGAAGTTTTTCCTTTTTTGTGATCTACTAGAAGTTCAGCTGGTTGTGCAGCCTGACAGTAGCAGGAAGGAAGGACTTGTGGTACCTATCCTTCTGGTCTACTCTTGCTGGTTTATCCTGTGTTACCTCCACCACTTTAGGAGTACTCCACCCATCTAAATGTCTTTTCACGCCATGCATTTTTCTTCCTTTATTACCTATAATTAAATGGATGTGGGGCTGTGGGCGTGGTTAGCGCACCTGCAGCAGGGGAGAGGGAGAAGCGCGCTCGGGGAACAGCTGTGGCTCGTTAGCGAGCCACAGCTGGAGCCAATGAGCACGTGAGTGTGTGTGAGCGCGGCCACAAAAGGCCGCGTGGAGAAGAGTTGGGGAGGGAGAGTGCAATGAGCATGACTGCGAGAAGCCTGCACGGTGCAATAAAGCCTGTTACCAACGCAAGTACGTGTCTGTATTGTGTCGCTCGTAGCCTGAGAAGCCCCGGGTAAGAAGAACCTTTGCCACAGTGGAGCCCAACGTGACTTACCGCGGGGGGATGGACGGGCACGAGCAGCGGGCGGAGGGCCTAGCGCAGACGATGATGGCGCTGGGCCAGCTCGTGAAGGACATCACGGCCGCCCGGCAAGAGGGGGCGGCCACGAACCAGAGGCTCTGGGACGCGCTCCGGGTCCAGTCGGCGCGGCAGGCGGACGCCCTGGCTCGGCGTCGGGGCCCAGGCTCCGGTGGGGGTGGACCTGCACCACATGGCGGAGGAGGACGACGCCCAGTCCTTCCTGGACGCGTTCGAGGCCACGGCGGGGGCGTGCGGATGGCCGGAGGACGAGTGGGCCGTGCGGCTCCTGCCGCTACTGACCGGGGAGGCGCGGAGGGCGGCCCTGGGGCTCCCCCCGGCGGCCAGAAGGGACTACAACCACGTCCGGAGGGCCATCCTGGACCGGCTCGGTCTATCGCCGGAGGACCACCGGCGGCAGTTCCGCGCGGCCCGGCTGGAGCCGGGGGACCGCCCGTTCACGTTCGCCCAGCGGCTGCGGGACGCAGCGGGGCGGTGGCTGCGGCCGGGAGGCGGGGGCGGCATCGAGGAGGTGCTGGAGCGGGTGGCCCTGGAGCAGTTTGCGGAGGGGCTGCCAACGCGGACGGCCGCCTGGGTCCGTTGCCACCGGCCGGCGTCGCTGGCGGCCGCCGTCACGCTGGCTGAGGACCATCTGGCTGGGGACGCGGACGAAGACAGCGCCGGCGGTGCGCCGGCGACCCGGGCCCGCTGGCCGACGGCCCCGCTGGCCGACGGCCCCGCTGGCCGACGTCGTCGGAGCGCGGCGAACACCAGCTCGGGGGAGGCCACGGCAACCGGCGCCGGGGGCCCTGGTCATGGGCCCGCCTGACCCGACGACGGCTCCCCGGAACAACGGCCGCGCACGACCGGATCCACCGCGGCCCCCTCGGACCACCGAGCCGGTGTGCTGGGGGTGCGGTCGGCCTGGACACGTCCAGCGGGACTGCCCCGTCATGGAGGTGGATCAGGTGGTGCGGGTCGCCGACCCTCCGGCACCGGACCCGGGAGCTGCGTGCGGCATGCCGACCGGCAGAAGCTCCCGGATCCCACAACCCGAGCCCTGGGACCAAGGGATGAGGGGAAGGGCCCGGCGGTGGTGGAGGAAGAGGAGGAAGAGGAGGTGTCGGCAGCGGGCGCCAGATAGGCAGACGGAGGGCCAGCGGAACAAGCCGGTCGCCCTCGTACGGCGGGAGGAGGACGTGGAGCGACGCGGGCAGCGGTCCTCCCGGAGCGGCCAGGACCACAGCCGGCGCTCTGATCTGGGGCGGCTACGCCGGGAGAACGAGCAGCTTCGGCGCGAGCTCCGCTGGGCCGTCCAGGACCGGATGCGGGACAAGGCGACCATCTCCCAGCTGGGGTGGAGGCTGAAGGCCTAGCAGGAGGCTCGTGCCCGCGCCAAGAGCCAGCTGGCTGAGGAGGTGGGAGAACGATTGTCCACGTCCTGGTTTCCGCCCCCCTAACTTTTCTCTCTCTTGTGTTGCAGGCTGACGCGTCGGACGGAGGGTGGGGGCCGTTTTGTCACGGGAGGGGAGCGGAGGCGAACCCGGAGACCCGACCTCCCGGGCGCCAGATCGCCCTCCGTTCGGACCACGTCCCGCTCCAATAACCCACCGGATGAAGGATGCCAACGCCCGGACCACCCGGTGGCATCTGGCTGTAAAGCCCGTTAACTTCATGGTGGTCCATGGGCCGGGGACGCAGATGGTCGGGGCTGACGTCCTCTCCCGCTCCTAGGGGGCGGGGGGGGAGAGTTGGTTAGACCGGTGGCTCCCCGGCCTAAGTCGGGCGGTGGGGGTATGTGGGGCTGTGGGCGTGGTTAGCGCACCTGCAGCAGGGGAGAGGGAGAAGCGCGCTCGGGGAACCAATGAGCACATGAGTGTGTGTGAGCGCGGCCACAAAAGGCCGCGTGGAGAAGAGTTGGGGAGGGAGAGTGCAGTGAGCATGACTGCGAGAAGCCTGCACGGTGCAATAAAGCCTGTTACCAACGCAAGTACGTGTCTTACTGTCTTGTAAGATAATTTCTATCCAACTCCACACAACCAGACTTAATTTGTATAGTCTTTAACCCCAATTGATGCTGACTCAAGTGATTTAACAGATTTCACAGATTTCACATAGCTGTAGTACTCCCCAGAGACTTCGGTGTGTAGCATTGGTGGAGTTCACCAACGGGATTACGATCTGTAGAGAAGGGGGCATTTAAATTGGGTAATGGCAATTCACTCAGTTGTTGAGACATTTCACTTCACAATTGTCAGCCTCCGGGGGTGCTAGAGGAAAAATGAGGGGGTTGTCGCCATCATTAGGATTCATCATCTGGGAAGCAGGAATGGAAATTTAATGACAATCAACCCAATAGTTTTTGAGATATTTCAGTCTGAACCACAGTGGTGGACTGACCAAAAGACATTCAGATCTCATCATCCCTTCTTCAACGCCCACAAATAAGTAATTAACCCTCACAAAATGTATCCACAGCCTTTGTTTATTGCTTTCATAATTTAAAAAAGAGTACAATTATGAAATACAGCAGCCTTATTACTCATTCCAATTTCAAAGTGGTTGGAAGGCATTAAAAGTATGAAAGCTGATTTCTAATCTCAATAAACACCTGCAAAGCTACTTAGCTTCAAGGGAGTGCCACAATTATTCCATATTAGTAGTGTTGTCGTGACTGTGGCTTTGTCTCAGGATATGATAAGCCGGATCAGCGGAGGAAGTATTCGTGAATCGTGTTTGGCTTGCTTTACTTCCTCGCATCGATTAAGGATAGAAACAGCAGTTGTGCTAAACCTTGCATGAGTTAAAAATGTGAGGATCCCCAAGGAAAGACAAAAGAAGGCAGGTGGAGAGTGAGAGGAAAAACGTATCAAACACCAAGTGGGCCTATTGGCAGAGGTGTTTGTGTGCTTGAGCATGCACCTCGTAGGTTGGCCAGCGGTAAGGGCATGAATGCAGTGGCGTCAATTCCGTAAGGAGAGAGAGAGAGAGAGAGAGAGAGAGAGAGAGAGAGAGAGAGAGAGAGAGAGAGAGAGAGAGAGAGAGAGAGAGAGAGAGAGAGAGAGAATGAAGGGAATACTGCAAACAAGGAAAACAAGTGACTGGATCAAACTTAATCACACATTGTCACACAAGCACATTTAGCAAAGGAAAGTCTGGGAGCATCAGACACCTAATCTAGTTTGCATTCACAACATCACATATCCTGTAGTGAGCCTCTAACCACTAATTGAAAAGCTTTTTTTTGCCATTTTTACAAAGTAACATTCCTTATTTTCTAATGGTAATTAAAGACAAACTTTTTTCACAGTATTTGAACCCATAATCTTAAACCAAAGCAGTAGAAACTACAGCCTGATTTAAAGCCAGTGGGTCTGTTCAGGTCGTGAGGCATCAGCCTCACACCTTCCTTGTTTATAGACGATTGAACTACCACTGGGCCATGGAGAGAAAATATACTTGATCTAAATGAGTGCTGAGAGAGAGAGAGGGGAGGATTTGGCTTTCCAGGAAGGTGGGCTTTCTTTGAATTCAGTCTGGGAAATGACTGTTGGCTTTAATGGGTTCATTAAGGAGTTTGCCAGCATTCTGCGCACTGGCATGGCTGCTCAAATTGTCCTCCTTTCAGTGACTCCAGAGCTTTCCATTTGGGAGGAGAGGTGAGCACACTTAGTACGTTTGAGAAGACTACCAGGTGATATGAACAGGACGCAGAGAATCTGCTGCATGATGAATTGATAAGACACTCTTTGTGATGACAAAGGTGCTTAAATCGTGAAAAACCCAGAATTCAGTAAAAAATTTAAAAAAGAAAACAGTCTTCATAGGGCCCTACAGAAGGGTCTGTTGTCAATGTGTTTGTGAGAGAGAAAGATAGAGAGAAGCAGAGAGAGAGAGAGACAATTTAATACAATTTTACCCAACTTTAAAGCAAGGAATCTGTGTGTGTATGTGTATGTGTGTGTGTGTGTGTGTCCGTCACATATCTCGAGAAACGTTCATACAATCTATTTAACGCTTGGTCGGTATATATAAGGCCACGTTCAATATTAATAAACTTTGAACACACCAGCAACCAGCACTTTGCAGCGGGGGCGGGGCTTACTTGTGTTGCTGGATGCTGAATGTAACAACCGAGTTCTGCTTCACTTCCCTGGCGTCAACGTGTGATGGATGCTTCTCGAGAACGCCGCAAGCAGCAATGCCATGGGCCAAGCAATCGGTCCACTCAGATTTGGTTACGATTTGGTTATGTTTCGGTACTGAAAGAACTTGGTTAGCGTGAGGGAAAGAGTATGGTTTGGATTAGATAACTAATGCTAAATGTTGATAGTTAACTGGAAACAAAACACGTCTCATGTTTTGTTGACTAAGTCTTAATTCCAGGAGGTTTTTGTCTGTGAACGCAAACCTATTTTGTATTTGGTCATGTTCCTGAAACAACTCCATGCATCTTTTATTTTTCTTGGGATGACATTCTCTTGTAGATATACAAAACAAGCATTGGACTAATTGCCTAAACTTTGACTTACACTGTAGCTTGATTGGGTGCACACAGCCCGGCATCTTTGCAAAGGGCAGGCAGAAAAACATGGTGACATTTTAGGGGGCCTTGCAGTCGTTCATTCATCCCAGACTCCCTCTGTAAACCAATACTGATCCCAAGCCAGCACAGTGGCTGACTGAGTGCCTGTCTGGTAGACATGCCGACTGTGCCCAGTGGTGGATTAATGTGGTTACTATTGAATACCCAGGTTAAGAATCGATCTGTCCGTTCGTGGCATGAATGAGTAAGGAGGGAGGATTAGTGTGCATGGGCTGTTTTGGTGTGTGTGTGTGTAACTCTCTGCAGGTATGTGCGAGTACGTTTCTCGAATTTGTCACGACCTTTAAACCGGGCTTGTCTGTCTCGCTGTGATGTGTGTTGTACATTGATTTCAATTCACTGCTCTTTTTAGTTTCCATTTGAAATGCGCTTCTTCTGCGCTCCAGTTTTTTTTCATGTCCGTCTCTGTGTTTGCAGCTTTGCCATTTTATTCTTCGTTAATTGTATCTGCGAGGCATGTCTTCGCTGATCACCTGCCTCCATTTGGACGATGGATGGAGGGCTGATTCCAGAACAGGTTTCTTCATTGCCCGATACAGCTCTATTAAATCTCCTCTAATTTCATTTTCCTTGGTGATTTGGCCACATGTCTCCAGCAACACAGGTCTTAAATGAGCTCCAGATTGAATTTGATCAAGGCATATCAGCCTCTGAAGAGATCAGACTTCAGTTCCATGGCGGCAGGTGTGTGTTTTTGATTTGATTGTGGCTGGGTGTTGCGTGTTTAATCAGAATATAAAACTCTTCATACATACATAGGTAAAACATTTTGATATTTTATGAAAAATCCGATGAGTTGGACTGGAATTAAACCAGTAGGAAATATTTACATCAACTAATTATACTAGCTGACCCAACACTTTTTGTATATCCAATCATTACTGTTTTCCTCTGTTCTACAGGACCCCTTTGTTGTGCTGTACCAGCTACTGTCATCACAGAGTGACTTTATTAAGATGTCATGTTTTGTTTTATCAGGGTATCTGGGAATACGGGTCTCACTTTGTGATTATATTTTACATTTTAACTTGTAGATGAAATCGATCTGAAATCAAATGGGCCGTTTGAAAGTTTTGAAACCAAGAAGAAAACAATTCCCACCTGTTCTATTGCATTATTGCATTATTATTAGTTATTATTCTTTTCTTTTCATTTATTGTTCCCGGCTGTGTTCATTATTTCCTCCGACTCCTTTGTGACTGCTGCGGTCAAGACTTTCATTCATGTATTTCTACCTTTACACAGTAATCAGTGATATTGAGTATTAGGTTTCATTTGCATAATGTGTCATGTGGCAAATGATTGACACAGCACAACAAAAACATACTTATTTTATTTTCTTGACATGCACCATATACAGTTTAACTAGTTGCACACAAACATACACCAAAGTGCACTCTCCCAGACTGGTCACTCATCCATTTTGGCATAAATGTCCTGCCACCGCCTCTTCCTGCTACTAGCCACTTATCACCTCTGGTCTCTAAATTGGTACCTTGCGGTTGCTTTCTTCCAGCCTGCTGCCTCAGTGTCTCCATGGGTGGGTTTCTTTGACTAAGACCATGCAGCAGCATGCAGCCGGCGGTGATGGATTGTCCCATTACTCAGTGACTTCCCTGCTGTTTGAGTGTGGTCTAACACAGTATGATGTAGTGGATTGTAGAGTGTTTGTATGTATATGTGTGTGTGTGTGTGTTGTAGGATCCTTTGTATTCCTAGTTAAATAGTATGGAAACTATAGTATGGAATATTGCAACTACGGTAGCACTAATAAGCAATCATTAGCACAATATATTATGTTATGTAATAACATGAAAGACATTTACAATCAGATTTTTTTATTTATTTTCTGCTGTATTGTTTCTTCTAGTTTGTGTTTGAGGAAGGATTCCAGTTGCCCTCTCTTTGATTTTTCAGCCCACACACATCGGATGCTCTCCTACATCCACCTGCCTCCACCGCTCCTTGTGTCGAGTCCTCCCACCAAACAGTATACAATCCCGATCACATTTCATGTTAGTGTTTTTATTGAAGAGCCCTAATAGACATCCTAAATGCTGTTGACTTTCCTGCTGTTCTCCATCTTTTTCTGGCACCATGACTGTGCATTATGATATGCCCTCTCATGTGCACGTACGGCCGAGGATAAAGATCGGAGGGTCCTGCAAACCTGCAGGACCCTCACCCCTGTGTGGGGCCATCCCACCCCCACACAGAGCACTTTTTCAAGCACCGTCAAGCACAAAGGCCCTGAGGCAATTATTCTCTTTGTTGCTCTTCCTCAGCAATGAAATCATATTGGGCTCATACCAGTTCACTTTGACTCTGACAGCATGTTGTAAATGTGAGATATATTACCTGATATGGAGCCTGATGTACTGCACTTCATTCATCTTATCCTTCATTCATCACCCTCTCAGCCTCCTGGCTCCTTTCCATTACAATATTTCCCTGCTTCCCATTATTATCTTATGAGCTTAAATCTAAGAAGCAACTCACTCATGATTAATTTCATCCAATCAAGCAAGCAAGCCTAGATCTACCTTTCATCTAACATTCTCACCCAGGAACCAATCAAATCACCATCTTCTTTATCAATCCAATTAGCTGCACACACTCTCATTTCTCCTCGTGTGGGTGCAAACACCCAGCTGTGTTTGGATTCCTACCACTGCCTTTTCCTTATACCTGCGGCACATTGCCGTTGCTGTTAAGTGCTGTTTTCTGTGCTCTGTCATCTTTTGTGAAGCTGGGGAATGAATCTCCAGGGGCACCGCATTCAGCCTCCATGTAAACCTGCTGCTGGATGCTGTTGGAATGCGCAACAAAGTGTGTTGATTCTGCCTCAAGATGGCATGTTAGAGAAAATAAAGTGTCGACACCACCCATCCTGCTGCTGTTGTTGGAGATACGACCTGTTGCTGAGGATTTTGAGACATATCCAGCCAGCATTTGCAAGCCATCCACTTTGAACATGATGAACGTAAGAACACCAAATTGTCATTGTGGAGATCTTAAACATTCCACCACTGTCACTTAAGAAAGAATAATAAATTATCCTTTAATAATCCCCTTTGGTAATTTGGTCTCTGAATTCTAGCAATCCTTAGTAATTAATGAGCAGTGTGCTGCCGTGAGGCGCCAGGGATCGAACCGTCTACCTTGTGGTTTCAGAACGACCACCCATGAGCTACAGCCGCCCTTATGGGTCTTACCAACTGTTGAATGTTTTAAGAGGACATTTATTTTATCACTAAACTAAACTAAATAGATTGTTTTCTTCTTTGAAAACAATAACAAAAAATATAATTTGAAGATATTTTCCCTTAGACAAAGTCATTTAAAGCTACTACAAGGAGCATTCATTTTGTGTTGTGTTTCCAAGCACCATATTCTCTTTAGAAAACATCAAATTGTACTGCAGCAGGATCTGCAGTCCTGGTTCAGATCTCCAGTGCCTCCCTCTCTCCCTGCAGGCTCAGCGATATGGCCTCCAGCAGCGTGGTGTCTGTGTTGCTCCCAGTGGGGCCGGCAGAGCAGCGAAGCAAAGCTCATCCCAATGCTGTTTAACTTTGACAAATGCCATCTCTTACCGGCACCATGACTGTGCCAGGCCATGGTGAGTTTCGAAGCGAGGATGGTGGGAGGTTGAATAAAACCATAATTTGACTCGTATAAAGATTGAGACTGTGATCGGCGACTACTGAGAACTGTGGAGTAATGATTAGGGAGCTTTTCTACCCATGAGCTCTGCCCAGGAGAATAATGACATTAAAATATAGGCTTTTTTTCCATTCCCACTGTGGGATCTTGGCTCGGGAGTAAGCTCCTCAAGTATTTGGGCAGTGACACACTTTCTTATTATTCTGGATGTGAAATGACAGCATCGCTGCAGACTGCCAGCTTTAATTTCAGGGTATTTTTCTATCATACTGGTTGAAGAGCAGCGCTAAAGTCCTTATTTTCACGTCACCCCTTATTACACTGTGCTTAAAAACATTTCACAGATTAGGATTTGCAATGAATTATCAGGTCTTTTGTTCAGAAATTCTTATTTAAGTTATGGCAGAGAAGAGACACCATTTGAGAGCCAGCACTCATCGCTTATCTAAGACAAGCAAGATGAGATATGGAGACAAAATTAGAGAGGGAGCAGAGAGGGACAGAAAAAGACAGATAGGCAAAAAGAGAAACACCTGACAGCTCCAGCTCTTCACTCCACTTTACCAGCACGAGGCTTTTACACCTCTGCAATATTTGCCCCCCCAAACAGATCCCTCCGTGGGCTGTCAGCCTCGAGTCAGTCCCTCTTCACACGCAGAAGCTATTCACAGTCTGACAGGCATGCACAAAGCCAAACTAACACACGGACATACACAGCCACAAATCTAGTACACAAGTATGCTGTCAGGTACGCGTACACATCCCCTGATGGGTGCACACATGCATAAAAACCCACGCAGACACACTCATAAGGCCAATTGAGGTGGAAGAAGATTCCTATCTGCTGTCCACCTACAGATTGACAAAGGCTGGAGTTTTACCTTGGGACACAAAGCGCACACACACACACACACACACTCGCGCGCGCACACGCACGCGCGCTTGTCACTTTAACTCAAATGGAGAAATGTGGATGACAGTCTTCACCTCAAGTCCTCCGCATCAGTATATAAACAAACAAGTGAGGTGAAGTAAGTGACGGTGTTGCATTACAGATAGCCAAGACCAAATCCTGCCTTTAGGAATCTGTATTGCAATGCCAACTACATGAAACAAATGCTTTTTTTCCCTCGCTTAATTGCCCGACAGGCATGAAACAATTTATCTTTGTAAATGTCTTGTCCTGATATTAATCTGATATGATGCTTTTCAGATGCCCCGCATAAAAACAATGACTGAGCAGGACGCATGAGAATTTTTTTTTCTGACTGTTTGATTAAGCCCATTCAAGTGGGTTTTGGCATTTATAAATAAATAATGAACACCACGTCTAATCGATAGCAATACATTTCTCAGCTCAGCCAAATCATGTGACGCAGGGGGTGTTATTGATGCAATTACGTCCTCCCATGGTTGTGATTCTTTGTGTTTTGCCACTCACGATCAAATTTCAAATGTGGACAGGAATAGTGAAATTGTAAAAATATAAATGCATGATTGATTGTCTGCTTCCCCCTTCTCTCATCTTGCAAAAGGAAAAACTTCCAGTTTTAAAGAATCATGTATTCTGGGACAAAAGTAAATAAAATAATATTAAATTAAAGATAGGTGGCTATGAGACAGATCTAGACCTGAGTGAAATTGAGAATGTGTCGGCCTGTAGTTTACGTCAACCATCTGTGTGTTTACTGTGACACCAACCGGGGCCCGTATGGTCCGTGTAACGTTAGGTCTCCTGGGTCCGGTGGCATATAGACAAGGGAGCGACTTGGTTTTTGTTTCGTCATCCACGTCGACGGTGGAGCGCGCAGTGAGTCACAGCGGGCTGGTGAAGCGCTGGGCTGGTGGGGCGGTTAGGTCGAGGAGAGGCTGCAAGTCGTTTTGTCTCATTGGTGCCACTTTGTATTAAATCCAATAAATACACTATAACCACTCCTACCACTACTACTTGATGAACAAGTGGTATTACATGAAAGTACGGGCCGGGCTAGTTAGCATACTCATGCCAGTCAAAAAACACAATAGACATAACATCCACACTGTAACCATACCATTCAAAACCTTATGTGATTAAAAGTATGTAAGTGTTGTCAAAAGAATGTGTCACAATTTTTATTTTTAAAGTAGCCAAAGTGAAAATGATCATTGTGCAGTAAATTATTTTCCTGATAGTATATTTTTACATGTACTAATACATCATATCTATAGATTTTTTTTTACAATATTATGTATTATACTGTTGGAGTAATATTATAGATGCATTACTGTGTTTGTTGCATTTCATTGCTGTTGCTTTTTCAAGATCGTACTAATGTTAACTTGTTTATATGCTGTTGGGTAGTTTAATCAACGGCAATGCATCATATTATATAAGATCATTATATTTTTGGAGGTGCATGGTTTTCACTGGACAGGAAACTAATAAATAAAGCTGTCAGACAAATGCATTGGAGTAAAAAGTACAATATCTCTGTGGGGCAGGGGCGTGGTTAAGCGCGGCTGCAGAGGGGGAGAGCGAAGTGCGGCTCAGGGAACAGGTGCGGGCAATCAGGGAGAATGAGCCACACCTGGGACTGATGGGGTGCAGGTGTGTGTGGGGGGGGGTGTGTGCGTGTATGAGAGAGGTATTTAAACCTCTCAGAATGGCCCGACAGGGTGTGTGTGTGTGACGAGAGTCAGAGTGGCCTGCAGAGAGGGTGACAACGCTAAGAATAAAATACTTAAACTGATCCCTGCGACGTGTGGTCTGTGGCTTCCGTGTCTGGTGAACGCCGGGACAAGAACCTTTGCTACAATCTCCTTCTGAGATGCTGTGGAATAGAAGTTGCTTGACATGGAAATACTGAACAACTGAAAAGCATAGACCAGCAAAACTGGGTTTGGATACTGTTTTGCTGGTCGTGCTGGTGCTCATGATGAAGACTTTTGCTAGTGTCTTTCTGGTGTAACAGCTGGCGTATTGTATACCAACAAAAGGATCTGTGCCAGAACTATTTCATTAACTTTGGAGAGTCTTAATGCTAAGCTTTGCTACCAGCTTTAATAACGCTTCCTGTTTTCAGTTCTTTGACAATATATAACACTTATAGGAGAGAGGTGGCCATGAACAACATTCTAATGGACTGCATAGAGACAAGTTCAGCTCAATGATTCACCACAACACTCCATTTAACCAATTTAGCAGGAAGCAAACAGACTGTACTGGCATTGTGGAGACAATCAGTAGCATCCAAACTGTACCCACACAAAAAGTAGCCCATTTAACAACCTACCTCTCTGTGTGGAGCTACTATGCACAGACTCAGCACTTCCTCCCATCTGCAGTCATAAGGTCCTTAAAGTTATGACAGGATTGGGACTTGTGGAGGGACACAACATGAATGTCAATAACCCAGCCATGACAAAACTTAACAGCGACTCCGACAAAACTTTGCAGCTCCTGTAAGATCATCTCTCACGCTATGAAAACTCCTGATGGCGGTCATTAATCATTCCAGTAATTACGAGGCAGAAAATAAACAGTGGGGGTGTGCAGCTCCTTTTTTTCCCTTCTTTCTTTCTGCCATTCACTTAATCTCTCGTCGTCCCCTTGAATATCACATTCACAGGTTTTGCCTTTGTCACGTCTCCTTGATTCTTGGTCCCCGCTCTTTCTTGCTCTTTCGCTATCACTCACTTATTCCCTCCATCTCCCATGCTCTCTGTCTTGCCTTTGCATTTTGTTTGCGTTTGAAAGACAGAGAAGACATTGGCAGGTAATTTGGGAGAAGACGGCGCTTCTGTTCTATAGACTGATATGCCAACAGCGATACTCACCAACTCAACCTTCTCTAATTACTTCCCCGCCAGACGTAGAGACATTCCTGTTTACGTGTGTGTGTGTGAGAGTGAGAGAGAGATTTTGTGAGCATCTCTGCCGCATTGTTTGCAGTATGACATTTTTCATCGGAATAGGACTTCGTCTCCGGAGCTCTCTGGCTAGCTTTGAGCTCAGGCAGTAAAACCCATTTGGGGTATTATGGACTGAGCAAGAAAGGTACTGTGAATGGTGGAGTAGATTATGGAGCGATTTCCTTGAGCTCTCCTCCGCCTCTTCACATTACACAGCTAATACACACACACACACACACACACACGGCTCTGTGGCATTGCTTGTCCCCTGGATCAAACCAGATTTTCATTCAGTCAGCTGGGAGCCGGCCAATTCCCGCCGCACTCTGCAGTACGGCTCGGCAGACTGTTTTGCCATGCATTTACATTTGTTTGGCTGTCAACGCATTTTGGTGCAATATAGGAACAGATTGGGCCTGGGCAAGGTCAGGTTTTGTTGTGCTCCAACCGGAAATCACGAGAAAAATAGATGATCACACCTTTCCAATCTTTGCCACATGATCACATATAAACCAAAGAAACACCAAACTACCTACTCCTCCTCCAGGCTTTCATCCCCTGAGTTTACTGTATATTGCTATTCTAGCCGACTGAGATTGTTAGATAGTGCAGACACATATCCCATATCCCCGGATCTCTTTCGGGGTTATTTTGTATTTAGCCTTCTAGTGGCTGGTCTCGCATGACTGTACGAGGCTCTTGCTCAACGCCATGCTGAGAATCCATAAAGCCACCCTGAGGATTCAGGTCTGTCAATTTGTGTTTGTTTTTCTCAAAATACAGATTCCTGCCCTTCATGCTTCTCTTCTACTGCTCAGTTCTTCGGGTTGAAAGAAAAAGAGACAAAGTAAAATGTGCAACAGTCCGGGCCGAGCCAAGGAGACTGGAGTTGTAAAGAGGTCTAAGGAATGAAAGAGAAGCTCGGGTAGAGTTTGGCTAAATAGGAGGTCCTGGGGTTCGACAGAAAAAATGAAAGGGTGTGATGTGGAGGCCAGGGGCTGGGGGAGTGCATACATACTGGGAAGATATTAAAATGCTGGAGGGGAAAGCTGGGGCAACAGAATGGAAACTGTCTGAAGGGAATGTACAGTGTTGAGATAGAAGCCGGGCATCAGGGTTGGAAAAATGATATGCAAAGGGATTGAAGGAATAGCTGAGCCGTGGTCAGGGAAGTTGGAGATGAGGTCAGGTGAAATGCTGGAGCAGCGCTCTGACCGGAGGAGAGATTAGACTGCTGCCTGTCTGTCTGGGATTGATCGAATACCCAACAAGGTGGCTGTTTTTGATCGGATATGGATGATGAGCCAGCAGATTGCCAAACAGCCGGAAGCGTGATGGAAAAAGGAAATCTTCCTCTTCCCCGCATGTACATCTTTAGCATTGTATTTGTTTATGATCTAATTCAGAAAGTTCTTAACCCATTTAGAAATCAATCATGTTTTCAAAAAGGGATTTGTTTTCTCTGAGACACAGTGTTATTGCGGTAAAACAATGCCAGTCAGTTGAGCTGCTGTAAGGAGGCACAGTTTCCCTTATATAAATGGCCCTTTTACAGGCTTTAGAATGAGCGTGGCAGATTTAAACCAACAGGAAATTTACACACAATGGCTTTGATTAAAGCCTGGCTTCACGCTCACCTCCTATTCCCTGACTTCTATTTCCAAGCATCTCATAGCATTGCTTCCAAAATTCCCATATGGGATGATTTCAGATTCCCAGAGAAATGTATTCATTACCATGCAAATTAGTTTGGGAGTCGTTGACTTAAAGCATTCGCCATACTTCATTTTAGAGTCTGTAAATGCAATTAATGGGACCTCGTTCACAAGAAAGAGAATTGCCTGCAGATAATTGTCATTGTCGGGATCCTATTAAAAAGTTCTCCCCCTAGTAAAACATAGCATTGAGAGGAAACGGTAGCCATGGCGTCACTGCCATAGCCCCTTAATGGGATAATAAAACCTCTTTCATCTGCCATGAATGGAGCGATACTCACAACAAAGCAACACAAAATGATTTCCGTCATGATTTCTGAGAGCACCCCATTCAATTACCATTCTTGAACAATGTATGCAAATAGGTTACCTGCAGCACCCAGCTGCGACGGATGCATTTTGAAATCCTAATTAACAGGGATTGGGGAGGAGAAATGTTGAGGTGGGGGATAGACATAAAGAGACGTATGAAATTAGAGAATAGGAGATTTCCAAACAGAAGGATCCAAAATGTACACTGTACGTGAGGGTCGTTGAAACAAAGAGGCCATTTTCTAAAAATGCAGCTTGTTTCTGTGTCGTAAAATAAGTAACAATGTTAAATCCAGAGGAAGAGGCAGCAGCGAGGAATAAGAAGGAGGCTCCATGTTTGAGTGGTCCAACCAGTCCATCACTATGGTGATAATCTATGATCCGGCATGATAGGGGTCAGAGGCAGGTGACAGACAAACCGCCCCGAGCAAATACAGATCGAGTCATTGGATGCATGTTGTGTGTGTGTGTGTGTGCTCAAGCTCAGCAAATCTCTGCCGTAGAGGGCAAACAACACATGCGCTGTGTTTTAAAAAACAAAAACTATTGCAAAAAAACCTACAATGCAGCATACAGGTGTAATGTTTATGTTCCACACACACATCTCCAGTATATAACAAAGAAAAAACACTAAAATGATGCGTCTCATTTTTTATTTTTATTTGGGCATCATTCCTCTTCTCCATCAAAATTTTCTTCTGGCTTTTGGAAAGATGACAAGCCGGAAGGCAACACAAGCAAATGCACCTGTTAACCATTTGTAAATGACAGCAGAGAGACTGGTGCGGGGAACAGGTGGGTCACTATGTTCCCCCCTGGGATCAGCATTCACCCCTGCTGCTGGATGGCATATTATCTCTCAGATACTTTTCCATTTGCCAGAATGTTAATTTGCTGCAAGACGAGAAAACGGGCATGAGGGGTTCACCGGCTACTGCATGAGGGTCAACTTGACGTTAGAGCGATGGAAGGTCAAGACATTAATCTCATCCGTATAATCATCACCGCATCATCACTTGAATTGTAAATGTTTTATTTTTATTTTTTCCACATGTGGGGGAAGATGCATGCACACCATCGCACATGTATATTGCATGTGGGATCACAGGTAATCAGAGATGTCAGCAGAAGGTGCTGGAATAGAATGCACTTTGATTGTAGTCACACGTCTCCATAAGAGTGGAAATTACACTCTATTATTATTCCATCTCACAGCTGAATGTTCTGTCAGTGCTGTTTCGGTTAAGGCCACCTGTCAGAAAATTTTAAAACTAGATTGAAAAGGTGGAAAAGTATGTTTCATTTCCACGTTCTAAACACAGTGCAAATGACATGCCAAACTTAAAAACATAAAATTTTTCACAGATTGAGTTGGAATATTGGACTGAAAAATGGTGTTATAATTAATTTATCACACAGCAACAAGGTAATGAATTGCAAAAATATGACACTGGTTTACTTTTAACACATTAAGTATAAATAGTATATCAGAAGAGGAGGCTGATATTGAAATATTGGATTTTAATGAGAGTTCATCTATGATTTAATGTTTCTCATATGTCAACACAGAAAGATCTAATAGATTAGTTTCTTCGATATAGGTGAGATAACAACATCCCCGATAATAAGAGACTTCTGAAATTAAAGCCAAATCTATTGCTCATTGTTTACAATTAGCAATGTGAGTTGCAAGACTGGAGCTGAGTTGAGTGGCAACGTGACCGACAGATCTTTTTTCACAGCTAACCAGTTTACAAAAAAATAATCAAAATATTTGTCAGATGATAGATTCCGAGATTGTATTTAGGTCAATGCGCCTCTTTTGCACTCAAAGACTGTTTCCCTGCATTCAGCCTAAGCCAGCTCACACGTGATTGGTCAATTATACTGCGTCTACAAACAGAAACCAGGAACCCTCCGGTGCCCAAATCTCCCCGTTGCCTCCAGCTTTCGCCTGTGAATGCAGAACCTATTTAGATTACTATGAGGATTGAAGGGGGACTAGCTTTCTTGGAGTCATGTGTGAATGCCTGGATTTCCAAGTCGGTTACTGTCAGTTTTCTCATTCTTCCCATTCTGCATTCTGAAATACGGTCTGTGGTTAACACAAGCTTACGATATTTTAATTTTTTGTACATTGATTTAAAATATGTCAGTTAAGCTTTTAAGTGTCTTACAAAAGGCGGTCGTCATCATGCCATATACTCCACCTTCACAGCCTCGTTGTGCATCCTCAACTCGTGCGGCCGTGGTGTGGTTTGTTTACAACCTGAAGCTGTTTAATCAATTGCAAGGACTCTTCTAAAATTATCAAAGTGGGGTTTATTTGTGAAGATTATCTTTGCCGAACAAAACGTGTAAGTATTATAAGCGTTTGTCAGCCATAGAGGTGATTTTCTGCAACAATTCAAAACTACAATGGACAAATCCCATTGTCTTATTTAGATGGAACTAGTGGGACTCTAACTTCAAGGGTTGGCCAATAAGATCACGTCGTACCTGCAGTTGTGAGCATGAAAGCATGCTGATGTTAGCTCAAAGAGCGACTGTCCCTACGTACCGCCTTATTTGGCTGTTACTGTGGAAAGAAAATGCATTGTTAATGGGAGACAATGCTGGCTATCGCCATACTTGTTTAGAATTTACTTGTTAATTTGACCTTTCACACTCGAACAAACAATGTCAGCTAGTAGTCAAAAAAGCTGAGGACATATTATATTTATCTGTATTCCAAACCGTTAACACCACATTGATATTGTTTTCAATGAAAGACGAAATTAGAAGATATCGTCATTGCTGAGAGCCAGAATGAGAAATGTTACTATTATCCTGTCGCGTTATCAGCACAGCAATTAACTTGCCGACTGCATTCAGCTCCAGTATTAAGACAGAGACGTCTGTCTTACTTCCTCTCAGTGGTGAGCAACTGTCTCGCAGATATTCAGAAAAGGATTCTCGGTTTCCTCTCTTTCTCTTAATCCAAGACAGTATAGAGAAAGCCTGCTGTGCTACCATAAGAACCCTCTGTTCACTTAAATCTCTGAGTGGCAAGCTAAGTTCAAAGCCATCCTCGTGTCCCAATAAAGAGGAAGTAGCTTGTGTCTGGACGGATCAAAGGGAAGACACTCATGGAAAGGTCAGGTCACAGATGCTCCCACACCGAGAAGCTCGGTGCTGCTTCTGCTCCCGACCGGGTTGTTTTATTACTGGCACAGTGATTGCTGACGCGTATTATGTTATTTTACATGTTGGGCCCTCATTATTGTTCAAAATTAAAGGAAAAAACGCAGTGTCTTGGCGCCAAATTTGCCTCTTGATAAGATAAGATCTGTTATCTCAAAATATACATCAGCCTGAAGGCAAAACGGGGCCTCGGTGGAGAAAAGCCTCCTGTCCCACCTAATTGAGTCCTCATGGAGTCACCTTGTTTGAACATGTGACCTTGTAGATATCGGATGCCCTGACTAATCGATCTTGCTGCTCATGGACGTACACTATTTTAATTAGAGGTATATGAGCATATATGCTGTCTTAAGTAACGCCAGGATTTCCCTGTGACAGAATTTTAAGTGTATGCCTACTAAAGTAGTCAGTTACAGGGACCCAGGTTGTTAGGCTCACTGCAATCAAACAGCGTGCACTTTTCAGCTTCCCTACACAAAGTGTTGTAAAGGAGCTACTCCATATCAAAGCATCTTTTGCAAGCATCCTGTGGCTTGACTCCTAAGTGTTTAAAGGAAATGTACGTTGCCAGAATCAGGCAGTTTCCTGCTTTGTTGCTGTAACGTTACACCATAGAACTGTATAAAGTTCTTCCTGCTCCTCCCCTTTGTCTTATTAAAGTTCCACTGACTTGTAAGATCCAATGCGAAATCAATAAAACGTCTCGTTGGCTACTGCCAATAGAGCTGCAGCAGGAGGATTATCAATGGTATAACAACAATTGTGAATATTGAAGTGTTTTAAGATGTTGAGACCCAAAGTGTCCAATATTATATGAATTAAGAATACATTATAAAGTAAATAATATTATGAGTTTATAAATGCATTGTGTAAAAATAAATAAATTAACCAATTAACCACTTTTTAATGCACAATGTTATTATTTAATGTTGACATTATCTCCCTATTTCACTTTTAAGAAGCTAATATCTAGAGGACAGGATTTAAAGTTAAGACTGAATTCACAGACCAAATCATAAACTTCTGTGACCATTGATTTATCTGTTCTTGGAGCATTACACCCAGTTGTGCGGTTTGTGATTGAGAGTGGTGCTAGAGTTAAGTTCAGTAGATGATCAAAATCATTCACCATCGTCTGGAAAGCTGGAGTATCCACAGAATTGAGACCCTAACCCTAACCCTAGCCATAGGGTTAGGGTTGGGGGTTAGGGTTAGGGAAGGGAAAATAAAATAACACAGTCCATCATATTGTTGGACTGAATGCACGGGCTCAGGAGCAACTGTGCATCCTCCTTCTCCAAATAAACTTTCGGACTCCAGGTCTTCTCATTGTGTTTAAAAAAACTTGTTAGGGTTTAGGGAATGGGGGAAAAAAAACCTTCCATTCTGTCTGTTGTTAAAATATGTGTTTTAGCCTTTGTTCAATTGTGTTTTGTTTGACCCACATATTATTCCACAGCGTCGACATACACCAGGTTGGAAGGAAAAGGTAAGTGAGAGGTTTAAAATATTGGTGGGAGATTTCTCGGTCCCCCAGTTAAAGGTTCAACTTTTTAATCCAACCTTCAAACATTTCTGTGGCCGTGTTGTTGGTCCAAAGCAACGGGTCTGAGGCTTGTACTTTGAATGACTGTGTTTCCACCTCCTCTAATATTCTATAGTTTTTCTCAAAGAAACTATTGGTCTGTATAATAAGTCCCTGCTTGGCCTGTGGCAACTGCTGAGAGAACTGTATTATTGGGACGAATATTTCTGCATTTGGGAAATTTCTCTTGGATACAGCCCCAGCTGTCGGAACTGTTTAGAAATGGTGTTGAATTGGTTCAGTCTTGTACAGTTATTCAGGCCTATGGACAGGAGGACCTTCTGGATAGTGGGAGAGGGATCGAGTTTCTCTAAAATGCCTTTGAGGTGATGGATCTGGGCCTCCGGGAAGCTCTCTACCTGTACTAGAGGGTAATTGTATTCAGGAATCATGGACAGAGTTGAGTCACCAAGCACCAGGATTGGTCTCTCTGGTGTAAAGCTCCAGATGTACATTTTTTGGTAGCTCTGTTCATGTATAGTAGGGCACTGGTGGGGGCAGTCAATGCTTGTGGGGGAATTTGTTGAGCCCGAGGATCAGGCAGGGAGCCTTCAGCCCCCATCGGTTCTGGAAGAGGTTGTATTGCCTCCGGGACCGTGGGCTGTGTTTCTGTCTCCACTGCCTCTGAGGGGCAGGAGGAGATGGAATGGGATCCTACTATTGCTACGTTGCTAATAATTGTCCGTCCTGCCTCTAGGTTCTCCCTGTCTGGCTCGGTGGCAACAATGTTAACAGAGTTGCTCCCCGGTTCAGGCGGATCAGTCCCTTCTACCGAAGATCCCAAATCAAACGTAGGGTGCATGATATCTGCCGTAAACCGAAGTGGTGGGGATGCTATTGGTTGCAGCCCTCCTCCCTTACTGCCCCGTTCCCTGTGAAACATTGGTCGTACCTCCCTGTGTACCCCAGTTGTTACTACTGAGGAGTAGCTTTGAGTCATCCTTCCCATGGGAACCTGGGCCCCAGGGAGGGGTTAGGATTGGGGTTCTGGGGGTTGGGGTCAGAGAAAAGGTCAAGGTGAGATGGTAGCTCTAGATTCGGGGAGATGGAACCGGTGTTGGGATCTGAATCAGAGCTGAGGTCCCCAGAGGGGTCCACTATCGGTGCCAACTTGGGCCAACTCTCAGGTTCCTCTGCCGGATTACGACTGACTCTCTCACCCACTGGGGGTCTTGTTACCCCCTGTGCTAATGATGTTAGGGTTGCTAAGGATGAGAGAGTGAGCCGGCTCCGATATCTTGTTTTCCCATAGGCAATTTCTTTATCTAGGGCTGTCGGGTTGAAGGGAGACAGATCCCTAGGGTTGGGGGTTAGGGTTAGGGTTAGGGGGTTAGGGTTAGGGTTGCCAACCCATTGGACGGACAACCCTGTGATCAATCGAAGACCAGAGGTCAATACATGGTGATATTAAAATATGTTAACCCTGATATGCAAAATAAACAGAATTACAGCTCAACGGCCGCTGTGGCTCATGGGTAGAGTCACCGGTTCGATCAGTCTCTCCATAGTTTGCATGTCAAAGTGTCCTTGAGCAAGACACTGAATCCCCAGTTTCTCTCCGGGTGCTTCACAGCAGCCCACAGCTCCTAAATTGCTGAGGATGGCTTAAATGTCAAGGCCATTATTATCATTATGAATATATGATTAATGTAATAAAGTTTAAGTTTAAAACCAGAGACTTGTATTGGTTTAGCCCACAGCTACTTAGCTTTGCATCAGGACTTAAATAAGGGCTTTTTTCCAGTCCTGATGTTGCTACGTTGGTGGATCATGTCTCTACCAAAGGACTATGTTTATTAGATTTTACCGAGCTCTTGCCCTTGGCAGCCTCATCTACATTTCAAAACACCATTTAAACTGCAAAGATATTTTACAAATCCATTTGAACTTCAACAGAGGCCAGACCTCAGCGCTAAGCACCAGTGAACACAGAGTCAGGAGAACCAGTGCCACAATGTTGATCCATGTAGAGATGGAATAAGGTAATATTTTATCATGGTTCACAGCCAAAACATTGAGTCATCCAGTATCTTTTTGTTCAACTTTGAAGCCTGTGAAAGGAGGGGTAACATCCTCCAAAATAGCAATATCCAAGTCATTGTTTTCATGCTTGTGCGCTTCATTCTGTTTGGAGTTTGAGAAATGTTATGTAAAAGTGAAGGAGGGGGGATAACATATGTAGGCCACAGCTCATGCGTTATATCCGAGCTGATAGCAAATGTCTGCTTTTTTTTGGTGTGAATGTGTGAGAGAAAGACGGATGAAACCGATGCATATATGAGCTTAATTGCACACTTTGCATTGCAATTGTGTGTGTGTGTGTGTGTGTGTGTGTGTGTGTCCGCCATGGAGGCTTTGGCCTTGCTGTACAGTTAGTGCCACAGTCACTGACACACCACCACGTAGGAGGCACCGTGCCAGTGCTTTCCCACAAGGGCTGTAATTGAATTGAGAAGGCGAAAGGGGAAAAGGCACAGATGTTTTTCTTTTTTTTTTTGGGGGGGGGGGGGGGGGCACTTTTCATATTGCTATGGACAAAAGTTACTGATAAGAGCAACAACATACAGATTTTGAGGTTTACAGTGACTGAAAAAGACCCAATACTACACCCAGTGGTTTACAAGAGCTCCAGTCTAGTGCACATTGCTACAGCAAGCCTAAGCAGGGGTGACTTGGAGTCTCTATAAAGGAACTGTTTGGAAACGATAGCCAAGCAGAAAGGCCATCTCAATTAGCTCCAGGATAGAAGCTACAGTTTTTGGCTTGAATATTTCGTTTTTTCATGGGTATCTATTCACCACAAGATGGTGAGGGCAGAGGCTTAGCTTTAGTATGCATGACAGGGGGTATTGAGGTGAATGCACAGAGGCCTCCAGAGCCTCACTGCCAGCAGACTGAGCCAGCTTCTTGACAGGGGCAGTCAGAGCGGAGAGCCGCTCAGTGGCGCTGTCCGTGGTGCTGAAGGTTCAGGGAGTGTCCGTGGTGCCGCAACTGCTACTTTGTGTGGGTAATGGGGTTGAGCGTATTTACAAACTCTCCGTTAAGTGGTGCTGTCCGTGGTGCTGAAAGCTCATCGCTCCACCGCACTGTTCATTGGGCTTTCTGTCACCAGCGCTGTCCGTGGCACCAACTCTCCGTTGTCCTGTCCCAGTAGGTTGTACGTGGCGCTGTCAGTGGTGCTGAAAGCCCAGTCTCTCGACCACTCTGTCCTTTAGGCTGCTAATTATGAGCGGCACCAAATCCCCAATGTGTTGTCAATGCAGCTAATGCAGCTGTCATACTGTCAACAGTACTAGTTAACAAAAAGGTTACGTATTTACACACCTAGCCGGAACAACAGTAGCATTCATTTGGAGTCGTGTCTCAGGTCACATGGTGAGTGAAAGTCCAATAGTCACTCTCTTTTTGCTTTGTCGTTGGCCTCCACCAGCTCCTGAGAGGAAGACCTGCTCTTAAGCCGCTGAATGCTCCACTTTCAGGTTCAGCAGCTTTAGGCACCAACTTTGTTTGTCTGTCTAATTATCTGCAGGTTCATCACTAAACACTGATTTAATACATTGTTATTACCAAAAGGTATTATTATGTCTGATAATTAATGTATCAAAACTGATCCTTGTGCAGAAAAACAAGTTGTTATATTTGTATACCACAATAGCTGAGGGTTTTGCCGGAGCGATCATTTTCTCTTTTGGTTTGTCATGTCATGTTTTATGAGATCAGCATACAATATGCGTTTTTTCAGTGTAAGTGATTATTCCCCTCTGGTGAATGTAGTATAAAAGGAGCATAGTGGCAACATGCACGTACATAAGTAAATTTACATCTGTGTGATTTTACTCTTGCAGCAATAGCAACATACAAAATAAATAGAATTGCTTTTCACGCCGTCTGTGAATAATGTGTCTATAATTGATGAATGTCCCGTGCTTAAATATCACTGTCAATATCGATTCAAAAATCAAATCTGACATACATCATATAAAATCAATAAATACCATATTAAGCCGTAATTCACACTGCTTTTATGGTGTATGACGTTTTATTTCCTGGACGGCATCGAGCTGTTGTGATATCACTACAAACCGCGACGTCAACTGGCTTATTGCTGACGTAATATCGATTATTTGAATGTTTCAATTTGGAGACAAAAAAAATCACTTGGAGTCACACAGTGCGCACTTTTCCTCCCGCTCCTTTCTCCCACAGTCGCTCTGTCCATTCTCCATCCTTCGTTCACTCACTGCAAGCATATTGGGATCCCTCATCTACTTCGATTCCAAACCGAGAGCTTAAATGACTTTCCCCCCCTTTTACGATCAACCCTCCTTCATCCGTCCAGGCGTTCATTGCGCGGATTTTATAGCACCGCGTTCCTTCTTCAACCCGGTTTTCGGGCTACGCCGTCGGAGCTGGTGAGGCTGGAGAGAAACAAGGGAACCTACTACAGGTGAAAGGAGGTTTTACGACGCTGCGGTATAGTGATTGAACACTTTGAGACTTAACTCAACGCAGTCTTCTGGCACCAGCGCTGCGCGCTTCCTTTTACTGACATATGAGTAAAATTGAAGTCCACCCACTTTGGGAGGACTAAAAAGGGACGTTTATCAACTTGTGTTTCTGGACGATAGAATTGAAAAAAAACTGCGTTTGTTTCCTAACTGGGATTCATAAGGAAGATGTGACCTTTTCTTTTGCGCACCGGCAATCCGACTACACCCAAGGAGCGAACCACTGCTTTTCTATCAATTGCTCCGTCTTGACATGTCTTTTTGTGGGATTACACGCGGAGATATGTGCATTGTGAGAGGCCGAGCTGGATTGTGAGATTACCATCTTTGCTTTTTATTCGTCTACTCGAAGAGGAAGTGCTCCGTTTGTTCAATGGCTTCAGTGTCAAGGGTGGCAAGGCGCAAGGATGCCGGTCGCTGGCCGAGAATGTCGTCAACTTTCTGGGCTGTGGTGCTTCTGACAGCGCTGCTGGTTCTCTACTGCGGTAAGTCCCGGCGCTCAATTTTTGACCACGCATCTCGGCATTTGGGTACAATCACCGGTGCGCAGTGGGTGACCGAGTCGTGGTGGGTGGGAATGTTGGGTGGGGATGTGGGGCTGCCGTTGGATATCGCTCTCAGCGTATTGATCTCACTAGTGTAATTTGTTTTCTGTTTCTTAAACAGTTATTAGAAAACGCGCACTGGAAGCTGCGTGCCCATTCAAAAACCCACGTACTTCCTTAATCTCCTTTCCTCCTGCCCCTACTCATGCAAACAGACAGGCATGAGAGAGGGAGCTTCGATAAGAGGGAAATGCGTCTCATTGTCTGTTGAAAACACTTTCTTTGGACAGGAGTTGGAACTCAAGTGCCCCAGAGGTCTAATTAAGGTCCTATAGTGTCTCAATTTAATTCTCTCTCCCTCCCTTTCTCTCTCTTTCTCTCTCTCTGTCTCACGAAAAAGGCAGTCCAGAGGGCTGTGCTTGACTGTCAGCCTCACTTACTGAGGTCAGACGGTCATGCAACCGTCATAGTCTGTACAGACTAAACACTGGTTGCAGGAAATACAGAATCCACATGAGAGATATAGTATGAAATAAAAACAGATTCTAATAAATCTAGGAATAAGCCCCCTAGTTGAACAAACAGTGAGTCTTAATCCAGTATTCAACTATTGCCTAGGGATAACCTTATTAGGCTAATATATGCAAGCACACACACAGGCCCCCTCTCTCTATCTCTAATGCTACTTATCTGGCCGAGGATGTCTTTTCATTTTTTGTTCCCTGGCACCCTCTCTCTCTCTCTCTCTCTCTCTCTCTCTCTCTCTCTCTCTCTCTCTCTCTCTCTCTCTCTCTCTCTCTCTCTCTCTCACACTTTTGAGGAGATATCCAGCTGGCACACCGTGCTCCAGTCTGCTATGTGTGAGAAAAAATGATTAATATAATCGTCTTGTCTTCGAGCACATTAGCTATGCTGGTGTTGTAGAGGAATTAATAGATTCATTACATTTGTTTTCTTTAGTTTTCCTCATAGCCTCTGCATTAGCCCCTGCTCTCTTTCCTTATTATGTCTTCTCCAATGGACAGATGATTGAGTTTGCTTTGTAATCATACAGGCCCCAGGTTAATCAATGGGAGGGGGGAGGGGTAATTTATAAGAGTGATTGAACAGGATATCAGTTCTATTTGTGCAACACTGAGGTCCAGACACTCTAGTTATAAAGTATTTTCACTTGTTGAGAAACAGTCCAGTCCAGTAACATTACATTTGTCTTACTATTATTTGTAAATTAAAACAAAGGCCCGAGAGCCTCTTTGGTTTCTCCTCTTTGCTTCTCTTTCTTATCTCTAGTACCTTTTCAGATTTTTCTTTTGTCTCAGCTTGTAGTCTTAAAGGCAGATACACATCCAATCATCTGAAATCTTTTTGCTTTGTCTTTCTTTTCATCCACTTCCAATTTGTCTGACCTTCTTCATCTAGGCTGTCTTTCTCTTTTGCCCTTTTTCTTATATTTATCTCACCCTCTACTCTACTTTGTTCTTGTGTCCTTCAATGTCTCGGTCAACTGTCTGGTCCAGTTTCCCCTTGTTATGTTACATATACCTTCTTATTTTACTTAAATTACATTGTTTCTTTTTTTCTATTTAACTCCATTTGATTTTCAGTTTTAATATTTTATTCTCCTCTTTCTCTGTGTCGCACATGTTCTCTTGTTCTCTTTCCCTCTGTCCCATTTCTTTCATATCCTTTCATTCGTGGGTCTCTTTTCTGGTGGAGGTCTGAGAGGAGCTGTTATTCTGTCTGAGGTCTCTGCTATCTCAGCAGTTTTTATTTGCTGCCCCTCTCTCGTCATCTCTTGTCCTCTCTGCTGTTCTGTTCTGTTCTCCTTTCGATTAGACTTTAGATTGACATTTATATGACTTGTTGAAATACATGTTTACTTTTACATTTGTGTCCGTTTCCCATGATGGAAATTGACACAGATTGTATACTATTCAAGTTAAAGGTCTGTATATGTTGGGGCTGTAACTTTAAGATTTATTGATTGATGAATTGGTCCATAAAACATCAGTAACTGCCAAGGAAACATCTTCTAGAGCTCAAGGTTAAGTCATGAAATGTCTTGGTTGTAATAGTCTGAAACCCAAAGATGTTCAGTACTATGAATAATGACAAGGACAAGCAGTCTATCCTCTCTTCTTGAAACTGGAATTGTCAAATGTGCCATTTTTGTTTGGTAATAATAATAATATTCTGTATTTATAATCAATATAATGCCTCATAAGCTGATCATATCATTAGACAATGAACTCAGAACATTCAGTATTAATCAACAGTATTTCACGATTAGTTTCCCTATTTCCTGATAAAATGTTGTTAGATGACAGTAATCATAGATTATCAGAAAAACCAAGATGAAAACCAAGATGCAACGGCCAAAAACCAAGTTGGCGAGAGCTAAAATGTCAAACTCAATGTAATGGTGACGATGTTCACTTCATATATACAGTTAATAGGTTTTTTTGGCAATCAATACATATTTTCTTCTAATAATTCAACATGGAGGAAAACCATAAATACCAAACTGACCAAACTAAATGGGTATTTACACATTCACAGCATCTATAAATGCATATGCATAGGGAAAGGGTCCAGAATATTTACAATATGTTAAGGGACTTTTAGGCAAATCTGGACTACTTACGTGCATTCTTACTGGACCATGTAGCCATTATTGTTTAATGGACTGTAATATGCACTTCCACTAGTCTGAATGACTCCATCTTCTGAGTAGATTCTGTGTGAGAGAAAAAATACTGCACAAATTAGAGACATTTGTTCAGAACAAATGATGTACTGTATAGCTATTGTTTGTACCAAGAGCAGTTTTGCAGTGCTGCTGTGTTGTGTAGCCAAAAGGGGGTGGAGGAATTGAGAGGAGCTCTGTGATTATGGCTATGACTCATATGGTGCCTGTCACCTAGAATCAACATCCAACTTCACACAATCTGCCGTCCTCACTCAGGCCCCTCTCAGAGGGAGCCATTCAAGAGGAGCAATGTGGCGGAGGGAGGGATAGAAGTAGTGGCACAGGAAGAGGTGAGAGCAGGAGGTGGCTTGACATCCTCACGGATGCCTTGATAAGAAAAATGAGAGGTGTGGGAACAAGAAAGGGAGGAGGCAAGAGGGGAGTAGAGGTAGGGGCTAATGCAACGTAAGAAAGCGGCAGTGAAAGGAGACGATCAAAGGAAAGAGAAGCCCTGCTGAGGGTGAGGCATGGTGGGGAGGGAGCAGAATGGGAAGATTCTGGAAGAAGGAGACAAACACAGTTCAGAGAGGGAAAAAGCTAAATGGCAGAAGCTCGACAATGTAACCCGCTCATACAGCGTTGGAAACTCTAATCACTCCAGAATGCCTCAGTACCCTCTGATTACATTATAAAATACCAAAAAAATAAAATAATTATATTCTGTGCACTATAGCTCCCTCCTCTGGAAGCTCTCAGTCAAGCATTTGTTTGCCGATGTTGCTATTATGTATTCATGATACTATAGCCCTGCATGTGAGCTCGGGGGAAGGCGAAGATAGAGCCACAATGCTAGCTAATCAGTATGCTAATCTAAGCTTGGTACATCGAAGGAATGGGGCCAGGGTCCTGGTTTGAACTGCTAACAGACACAAAGGGGAAGAGAGAGTCATGAGCACTAAGGGAAAAGAGGAGAAGAGGATGGTGGGAGTAATAGAAAAAAGAGAAAAGGAGAGGTCAAACACCTTAAGGGTAAAAGATGTGGAAATTGCTGATTCATTCTAGCCTTTAAAATACCACAAATGTGTGCATACACACATCTACATGCACAGACAGATATAATCACTCAAGGGCAAATACATATTGAAGATATTCATGAACATAACAGAGCAAGCAAACAGGTTACACTGATGCTCACACACCCAAGCACAACTGCATCAAAGCAGTTATTCAGGGGCCGGACACACACATGCATGAGAACGCATTGCACTGCTGACAAAAGCTCTCTGCCGCTGCGTATAGGCGTCCCCGCTCTGCCTGTCAGTGTGGTCCCCTGTGTTTCCTTCTGCCCGTCTGTTTATGAATCGCAGTTGTTCTGCGGCTGAATCGATGGATTGTTGACTGAACCGCAGCCCGGAGGGCATGCATGGGGAAAAGATGGTGTGACGCGCGCGCCCAGGCATCTCACCTTGTCGCCCGTAGATGCTCAATAAAGAAATATGCAGTACAGTAAGGTAGTGATATGGCTCAGCCCAATCTGCTTGCGTGCACACACACACACACACACACACACACACACACACAGAATCCGAGATGTCTGATTCACCAGCCGAGAAAAGGGGACTCGGCTGACCTCAAAAAAACAGAAGAACTTGTAGGTGAACGCACGGACAAATTTAAATATCTTATCTTATTTTCAGCATAGCCTCGAGCCTCTTTCTCTGCAGGGAGGGAGCCGGAGAGCGGAGCCACTGTCAGCAAGCAGCAGAGAGGGCTGCCGATGGCCTGGGGCCGTACATTCATAAAGGGAGTCAACTTGTTGAGTTTTCCACCAAGAAAGCGAAAAGCCACTTTATAGACCCCCAGAAATGGGGCCAGATCCCGCATACATATTTGAACAGCTTTTTAGAAGACGTCTTTGCAAAATTTAAAGACCATGATGAGTGTCATTTGGGGGGTGGGGGGTGGTTTGCTGTTATCGCGTAATGAGCGTGCCACAGATGGAAAGCTTCAAGTTCGGTAAGGCAAGGAAGGAATATTAAGAATTGTGCGACTCACGCTATGAAATATTAAGCAGCAATGGGATCTTTTTCAGTGGGTGCAGGGACCCATTGCCATTAAATGGGAGATGGCAGTATGACCACAGGCGGTGTGTGTTTCTTTGCTGCCTGCTCACATGTGTCAACCCGTTGCTGACTTTGTCCGGAAAATGAGTGAACAGTACAATTCAGAGTTAAGGGAATGCTTGTTGATAGGGATCTTCAAGCATATGGTTGCTGCTCTTCCCCCCTTGTGTGAGGCAGTGGGCATCCATCATCCCATAAGTTTAAAAAATGTGTCGATGTTTGCACACTTTGGACGGAGGAAAGGCAATTACATCAAACCAGGAAGCCGTTTTCTTTTTTTTTTACAGTGACATAGTGCTAAAGTTGACAAGTAGATTGCTTCCTTTCTGAACATGTCCCATTTCTTACAGTGAACATCTGTTATGCTGCATAAAGAGTTTGCTGTTTCACCTTGAATTCTAGCAAGCCCCATGCTGGCGGTAAGGCTCTATGGATAGCAATACCGGTCTGTCGGTCTGCTGATCAATCAAGACTGAAGTATCTTAACAAGTTTGCATGAATTTTCATAGACGTTTTGTACAGACATTAATCGTGCCCAAATAATGTATTTGACTGACATTGGTTATCCCCTGTACTTAACACTGTACATTGTGTTTGATGCTAAATAACATTTGAAATCCTAAATGACTTATTTCAGTTCAGTTCAAAGATTCGTCACTATATAGTGCTAACCGGTAGCGTCACCGTTCTAATGCACTTCAGTAAGTCAGTGAACACATCACTGCTCATACTGCCACTCCATTCAGCTTGGATTCAGTCTTCTGTAGTATGCTCAGTCTAGCTGCTAGTCCAAGCTGTTAAATTCTGTTTGATACAAAACTAGCTTAGACTAGCGCAGTGCATAATAGCTCCGCAGTCTAGCATTCACAACAGTCTAATTGTTTCTGTGGCTTTTCTGGTCTTGTATTAACTTTTAGTGAGGAAGTAACACACTGTGTATCATGGCTGAGCTAACAACGGTGCGCTTAGACCATGGTGAAGGGGACTTAACTGCTAAAAGCCACTGATTTAGTCACAGACAATTCAAATGATAAAAATCCGCATGTTAGCATGTAGCTATTAGCATTTAGCTCAATGAACTGCTGTGTCTACATACAGCCTCAAAGGGCAGTTAGCATGGCTGCAGACGCTTAGTTTTGTTCCTTAATAATGGACCTATTTGGTAGAAAATAAGCAGCTACCCGTCATTGTCTAAATCTGGAAAAAATAGAACCCTGATTTACATCAAAACATAGAGATCAAACTAAATTATTTGCAACACTGCATTGTTCTCTGCAGCCTTTCACTGAATCAATGAATGCTGGCCTTTTATTTGACAAGCCCTAATCCACACAACACTTATAAATGCAGGTTTGCAATCAATTACAGCCCCTGTGCTCTTCGTTTCAATATTACCACTTTGTTTGTGTGTGTGTGTGTGTGTGTGTGTGTGCCTTCCTCTTGTTAAATCTATTGATTGGAGGTAAACACACAAGGAATAACTGCTTCATAAAAGAAGCATGTAATGCCATTCATTGTAGTGAAGAGCATGCGTGTGTGCACACGTGTACAGGCCATTCAGTACACAAACACTCCTGGAAAAGACACAGTGGCAAGTACAGTTTCCTGTTTAGTGAAGCCTACAAGTTAGCATCATGCCTGTGTTTTGCAGTTGTGTTTGCATTGCTTCATCTGTAGTGAAACAGCACACAGCCTGTTTCTGCCCAGCTGCTGCACTGTTTCATAACAGTTAACTACTACAACAGTTGGTGCACTTGTTTATACTGAGAGGCAGTAAAAGTTGCATTAAAGTTGCTTCTCTGCCTCACTTTATCCTCTACCCTCTGTTTTGGTATCACTCACGATTCTGTGTTTTTAGTCATCTCTACCTCCACTTTGGTAACCAGACACCACTGTGTAAAAAAACAACAACCTCTAGATGCCATAATAACGTGCTAATATGCTGTGACATTTACTTAATGTGAGAAAAAATTGTGAAGTGTTTGCAGTTAGGCAAAATATCGCTGTAGCCGCCTCCATGGCTAATTGCACCTTAAATGCACCGTGTCCCATCGTGAATTAATTTGGTGTCAATGTGACTTTAATTACCATTTAAAAGCTGCAAGTAAAATATTTACATATCACATTGTTAGTGGTGTATGACTGCAGGGCTCAACAGGTCACAGTCAAAGAAAAACATTGTTTGTGTGTAACAGCTCAGGCCTTTTTATTATTCGAATGAAAGTACGAACGTATGCATTTCGGATTCCGCAGCCTCATTTGCAGCCTTTGTCAAAGAAAAGGGATAAATGGTACTTTCTTGAGACCAATTCTTTAAATTATGAGGGATGGCTTAATTAGGTCGGAATCCGGACAGAGTCCTGCGGTGTGCTCCCGCCTCGAGAGGATTCATGGATGTTCGCTCGGTTTTGCCTTGGGCCAGTAAGTCCATTCAGAGAGAGATGCTAAAGCTACTCTCCCTTTATTACTGCAAAAAGCAATTGCTTGGAAGAAAATGCCAGAATGGTGCTTTGAATTCCTGGAGGGGCCCATCACTGAGACGTAGCCCACGGAGCTGAGACAGCTAGCATCTGGAGCAAAGACACAGCGGTAAAGTGGAGAGAAAGAAAGGGGGGGGGAGGGAGGTGGAGAGAGGGGAAAGAGGGAGTTGAATGGAAGAGAGGCAATGAGACTGAGGGAGCAGGAGACGGAAGGGAGACGGACAGAGAGCACAAGGGAGGCAGAGAAATGGTGAGTGCGAGACAGAGCAGCGGGTTGGCGGGGGAACAGTAGAAAGAAAAAAAGGACAGCGCAGGCAATGAGACAAAAGACAGACAGACGAGGAACACTCAGACGGTCCACCAATTGACAGCCGGTTGGGGAATAAAGTCGGCTAACGCAATGAAGCAGTCGGCAGACAGACTCGCCGCGGAGTAGCCGAGAGGCTCTCAGAAGTAGAAACAAATATTACATTAGAAGAGACAGAAGCCATTTGTCACAGTGGGAGGCCTGAGAGGTAGTTAAGCTGTAGAATATAGGGACCAATGGCCTGGTTGATACATGTCGCCACAAGGAGGAAATTGTGCTGAAGTCAACTCTGTTCAATCAATTGTCTGGTGTCCTCCAATGACTCCAGCACTTAACAAGATAATGCCGGCGCAAAGTTTCACCAGCCCAACTCTCCAGAACTTGTTATGGGGCCTTGAGGGCCTCCCCTCGTTCCATCTCTCGATCTTTTCCCGCCTCCTTTTCATGCTCCCTTCTCCCCCTTCCTGCCAGCTTGTCAGCCGCATCACCTCCACACCAAGGCTCGGCGACACACATGCTGACAGCCACGATTCAATGTTAATGTTTCTGGAAGATAAATCTGCCGGACATTTATTATGGCCTAAATGACAGCTGCACTCTGCTTGCACCCGGATGTCAGAGACGGTTGACATTCTCAAACCGTTTCAAGGAGTGTTAGAGGCGGTCGGTCAGTCACTTGGTCAGTCAGTCAGTCAGTCAGTATGGCTTTGGCTCTGTGCCACGAGGTGCATTACCTCGCTCTAAATATGAAATGTGCTTCATTAGATAATAGCTGGAGAAGAATGTTCATCGCAACAAAAGCATATATTTTCTTGTTTTCTCCCTCCCTTTCTCCCTCCCTCCCTCTCTTTCCTTTCCCTTTCGTTCTCCCCAAGTTAAGCTGCTGACACTATCCGTGATTGATATGGAAATTACAATGCGCTTGCCCTCATTTATCTTGCACTAGTGCTTGGTGCTGCTCCAACAACCATTTTGGGATGCAGAAACGATTAACTGATTTGTGGCTGCTGTTGTAGAGAGTAAAAAGGGTTGTACTGTAAAGATTTGATTTGAGACCCGGTGTAGCCCAGAGGATGAGGAAGCTTTCCTGTTTTAATAGAAAAACAACCACTGTGCCTGTGAACAAGCGGTAACCTCCGCATGTCTAGAGGCATATACGGAGTCCCAGAAGCAACAAATGTCACTATCGAATGAGTCAAATGTAGTATTGAATACATAAATGAATTAAACAGTGCAGTTAAATAATGTATAAGTATAACAGTCAGCCGGGAAGATGGATCTTTACATTTCACTTTGTCTCTTTCACACTTTGTTTGCCAACAAAACACTTTCCTTTTTCCTTGTTGTATATTATAACAAACATTAGTTTAGTGGTTCTAAAAATTCTCGTCTGACAGATGAGCTTAATTAATTATATGACGGATGTTTTTATGATATTTATCCTCAATTGTTTAGGTCAGGTAAGGCATTTGTACTTTGTTTAGCTAACTATTTTAGCTTTTTTATCCGTTAACGTCGTTGAGCTATTTCAACTGTTAATCTATCTAGCTTTAATTGCCCTTTATCAATTACTGTCAGCTGAGTACTTCAACTGTTTATATATTACATTTAGCTCATTTAAACTCTTTACTTACACCAAACTATTTAAATTGTTTATTCATGAGTAAGCTTATTATTCCAACCATGTATTCTACTGTATGCTTTCAGCTAACTATTTCAACAATTTATCCATTACAAGTAGCTAACTCTTTTTCTTTGATCTATTTATTGCTATTTAGAGCGTTTACTTTTAGCTAACTATTTCAACATAACTTTAACAAACTGTTTACTGCTTGTTTGATAAATATTTTGTATTATTTTGCCGTAGTTATTTACTTTCTGAAATCCACTATCTATTCCAACAGGTGTTGAAGCAATATAAAGGTAAAAGAGAAAATGGCAGGGCAGTCTTTAGTTTATTATGGCATCGCAGCTTAAAAACGAAAGTCCCTCGTGCAAAGTTTCTTTTACGATGAGGATGTTGGAGGAGAAGTTAAGATTAAACATCCTTGAACTGGATAAGCCTGATCTCGCACTACAGCCGCAGAAAAGCTGAGGCAGAAAACACTGGAGGACGCTGCTGCCTGGAAGGAGACGAGGCAGCCACATGAAATAAGTAGCTGAGCTGAAATGTTACAGTTTTAGCTCCTTTCAGAGCTTAAAACACACTCTCGCTACAATATTCTATCTCTGTTTGACAGATGCAGTATGTTTGCTTTTTCTAAATTTAAACTGCACATGCAAAAGATTTACAGAAGAAAACGAGTAAACATTTTCAGCCCCTGTCGATGGAAGTGTTTCGACAGATCTTGCTTGTAAGCAGGCACCCTGAGTGCCTGTAGTCCCACAAGTCATCAGACACCACTGGTTCTCCTGCTGGCAAAACAAGTAACGTTATGCTTCTTTAAAGTTCAGTATTGTCAGGTCGACCCAAGAGCAAACACGGACTAGGGAAGTGAGGTGAGAACACAAGGGGTGTTTATTTACAGCACACTGGCACAGGGGAAAAATACAGGGAATACTCAGCCGCTAGCTCGGGGAGCGGCTCGGGACGTAGCTCGGCGTGAGGCTCGTGGCGTAGCTCGGCATGAGGCTCGTGGCGTAGCTCGGCGTGAGGCTCGTGGCGTAGCTCGGCGTGAGGCTCCTGGCGTAGCTCGGCGTGAGGCTCCTGGCGTAGCTCGGCGTGCGGCTCAGCGTAGCAGTTCCTCTGCGCGGGGCAAACTCACCCCGCGATGTAGGCATGCTTAATAATCCTCCGACACTGGCGTCCGGGAGGAGGCCAGCTTTAAACAGCGACTTGACGAGGGAACGAGCTGCAGCTGCGAGGGTGGCTTGGCTGTTCTGCGTCTGCCTGATTAGGGGAGAAAGAGGAAGAGAGGGGGAGACTTCCTGGCTGTGGCCAGAGTTCAAGCGGCACCCCCTGGTGGTGCCTCCAGGATCCTCACAGTACCCCCCCCTCAACGGACGCCTCCTGGCGTCCACGGAACTGCCAGACAAGGGTGGGTGGAGGGGGAACGGCCGGAGGGCCAAGGCCCCTGGCGGGAACTGGCTTGAAGGGAGGAACCTGGAACACAGGGAAAGGTAACAGGGCAGAGGAGAACAGGCCGGGAGGCGGCCACCAGGCAGGGACTCGGGAGGACGGGCCGGGGGACGGCCACCGTGCGGGGACTCGGGAGGACGGGCCGGGGGACGGCCACCGTGCGGGGACTCGGGAGGACGGGCCGGGGGACGGTCACCGTGCGGGGACTCGGGAGGACGGGCGGGGGGACGGCCACCGTGCGGGGACTCGGGAGGACGGGCGGGGGGACGGCCACCGTGCGGGGACTCGGGAGGACGGGCCGGGGGACGGCCACCGTGCGGGGACTCGGGAGGAGGGGGCTTGGTTAGACTGGGCTCGGGACGGGGCCTGACTAGGCTGGGCTCGGGACGGGGCCTGACTAGGCTGGGCTCGGGACGGGGCCTGACTAGGCTGGGCTCGGGACAGGGCTTGACAGGGCTCGGGGAACAGGTGTCGGCCGGACCGCCGACGGGACTCGAGGGACCAGGGTCGGCCGGACCGCCGACGGGGCTCGAGGGACATGTGTCGGCCGGACCGCCGACGGGACTCGGGGAACAGTTGTCGGCCGGACCGCCGACGGGACTCGGGGAACAGTTGTCGGCCGGACCGCCGACAGGGCTCGGGGGACAGGTGTCGGCCGGACCGCCGACGGGACTCGAGGGACTAGGGTCAGCCGGACCGCCGACGGGACTCGAGGGACTAGGGTCAGCCGGACCGCCGACGGGACTCGAGGGACTAGGGTCGGCCGGACCGCCGACGGGGCTCGCGGGGTAAGAGCCGGGCCGGACTGCCGGCGGGACTCGGGGAGCTAGGGTCGGTGGAGCCACCAATACCCGGGGAGCGGGAGTCGGCCGGGGCGCCGACAGGACACGTGGAGCGGGAGTTGGCCGGACCGCCGACGGGACTCGAGGGACGGGTGTCGGCCGGACCGCCGACGGGACTCGAGGGACGGGCGTCGGCCAGACCGCCGACGGGACTCGAGGGACGGGTGTCGGCCGGACCGCCGACCGGGCCGGGGTTCCCCGCCCCCTGGTGGTGCCTCCAGGATCCTCACAAGTATAACACTTTTACATTCTCCTGCCCACTCTGGTTTTATGTGTTGCCAAACTAACTGGGATGCAAGCGACCTTGCACTGCACAAATCATACTGTGTGACCAGGTTTAGCTCGCTTTATGCCGTACAGGCAGCAGGACTACAAACCCGTATACTCTTCTTGCCTTGACTTGACTCAGCTGCTGGTGACACAAGTTCCTGTACATAATCGCAGTCCTTGACACTTCCCGCACATGCCGAATTACTGCATGTATGCGAGGGAATGACAAAGAATAAAGAAGCTACAGCTTGGGGGATTTGGGGCTTGCCAGACTCTTTCATGTACTGGTACCAGACAGTAGCTCAGTGCTTGTTAGCCTGTTCCAGGCAGCCTGAGTTTGACGAGACTCACTGCTGTAGTTTTATAGTTTTTTTATTGCATTTTGAATTGCTACTGGCATGATGCAACTTACATACGTGTTGGGTTCGGGTTTTGTACATGTTGTAGATTCAACATGATTGTCAGAGCATGATTTGATGTATCATTCAAGCGCTTGAATGTTCCATGTATGCAAAGGTCTGGCGAGGCAACACAACACACACTTCCGGGCACTATAACTGGTTGTTGGTTGGGGGACTGTCGTGTAAAAAGGCGGTAAAGATGAAGATGTCCACTCTTTTGCTCTTTATCCATCTGACACAGAGGGTTAGCAGTACTTACTCTCAGGCGAAATGTTGCCTGAGCCGTTCCAGCTGATACTCGTGCTGAAACATGCTTCGGTTATGTATGCATGGCAGATCGGAGGCCCTTTTTTTTTCTTCTCACGCTCAAGCTCAAGCTATCTCAGTTTCTCTATACACTATTTCCTGATCTCCACAGCGCCTCCCCTTCACACTCTCTCCCCCGAGCCTCTGGCAGTGATAAACCTCTCCATTGTAACAGTGACAGCAGAACATGCGAGTTATGCTTGCCTTTCCATGGTTGAAGAGCTCATTACGACTTCTCAGCAGGGACCCTATAGGCAACAATATATGTGATGTGCATGCGACACAATCAGTGAAATTCATGCAAATGCACTCTGTTATGAATAACACCGATAACATAGCCTTTGTGCGACGTAACACACTATTATTGCTGGTATATTTCAAGTGGAAACCTGCATTTTCACAAGACCAAGGAATACTATATTTATATAGAAATCAAAAAGTGGTATCTTTTGATTTCATGCCTTTTCCCCGATTTTCTCCTCGGTTTCTTGCCATGCTTGATATCATCTAGGAATAAATTTAGATCGCATAATTGTAGGAACCTGGTGCCCTTTGTGAAAACGACCCGTGGGCCCGATCCTGAAGCCAGACCTCAGAGGGGAGAGAGTCCTACAATACGTGTGGTTCAGCTTACAAAACTTTGCATATGTTGAGATAATGTTCATGGTGTCACACGCTGCGACCCTCTCTCAATTTGAACATTTTGTGACTCTGCAGGTATGTGATAACATGATTTATCATGTTGATAATAAATGTAATCTATGCGGCAAAATGTATCCTTCAAAATGTACTGCTGTTCCAAGTTCGCGTATATCAGGAAGCTTGGTTCCACTAGTGAGAAATCGTTTTATATTTTTGGTTAATTGGTTCTTTTAACACTGAAACTCTCTCTGAAAATCATAGAAATGCTTTAAGAGCGTGCACATTTAGCATGAACAACTGAATATTAACTATGAAGTATTTACACAGAATATGTAGCATGTCTCACACACTAATCAACAATCATATTTCTTGTAATGCTCAAATTCAGAATAATTGCCGTAGATAGATTTGAACATAAACCACATTCTATATCATCGACACAGGGCTATGGTGAATGAATCCTGTACATAATATTGTGTGGGGGATTTCATTTCGATAAAAAATGATCTGTTATCGCAGGAAGATGCATGTGTCACCAGCTCCCCAATTAAATCTGAAGCTCTTGGTAGCGAGGGTTAGTTGATGAATCAATCCTACACACTCACGTAAATGTAATTACTTCATTTGTCAACGTCTGGGAAGACCACGTTGAGCTCCGTGCACCCGGAGCTTCGGACGGAGAAACAAATGGAGATAACTCTTGGCCATTTTACCTTTGTACCTTCATCCACTATAAGATCTGTCCCGCACAACTTAATCACAGCTATAACCATTCTGTAAAAGGGAAGTTAACATTTCATCAATTACCTTTGGCCCGTAGAGGACATTACAAGCGGGATATGAGTTTCACATCAAAGTAGATACAACCCTATTCTCACACGCACACACACGCACAAATGATTGCAGTATAGTACCCTCCTGAAGAAGGGCATGCATTATTCAACAACATGCTAACATCAATTAAAGGAGGATCACATAAAATATGAGTTTTTTTATGTAGGTGGGGATGGGAGGTGGTTGACATCTGTTGTTATGGCTGCTGCTGTGGGAAAATCTTGATTAGACGATGGGCTTTATTTCTTTGTATTCTAATCCCATACTGCATCGAGAGGACAGATGTTAGCGAGCTAATTATCAAATCCTTGGGCGATGTCGACGTACGCCTTCGTACTCGGAGGCTGCAGGAGGGGAGGGAGATGTTCTGTTGGATCATACACAGTCAGCATCCCAATACACAAGCATACCCATATTACTAGTGTGTCCATGTGTCGGAGCACAACCATTCACTCCCTCCCTGAACTACGCCTCCCACTCCCCGGCTTTTTCAGTGACACGTGTGTGCATGTGAAACCAGAGTGAAAGACACAAGGCAGGGAGGAGGTGGAGTGACTGCTTTTCCTTTTCCTGTTGACACACTGTGTCATCACCAGCTATCAGCTGTTGCCATTTTATGTGAGACGAGACAGAGGCATCTGATAAACCAGATAACAGTAAATACTGAATGTTTCAACATTTTGCATCAGGAGAGTATGTAATAATTATGAATCCATTTTATCAGCACTTGTGGTGCTATAATTTGACTGTGTTTAGAGAAACTAACCTCCTCTGATGTCACTGGCCTAGAAGTATTGTATATACATCAACTTTAGTTACACATCCAGCAGATACACAACAACATTATCGTTCATTTGGAATAGTGTTTCTGGCCACCTGAGGAATGCAAGTTCAATATTCTTTCTTCTTTTAGCTCAGTTTTTGGTCTCCACCATCTCCTGAGGGAAATACCTGGCTTTGAATCAGCTGCTAGGGACTGGAAGTTGGCATATCTGCCTTTGTGGCATCGATTTTGACTTTTAATTTGAATGTGTCTATTGCAAGCCTCCCAAGTGGAAACGCAGTACTAAATTGCTGGAGTACCTCCCTGCCTCAATGCTATCAGTTTCATAGTTATATCATTTTTCTTTTAAAGTTGTTTTGTTCTGGGTTTTTTGTGAACTCTCAAAATGTCTTTTGAAATCTATTTCATTATTGCTCAAACATTGAACAAGAGCAGAAATGCATTTGATTCTAGCTTCCACATATTTCACTGGTTTAATAACCTACAAAAATCATGTATCTTAAAGGGACAGTTCACCCCAAACTGCCCCTTTAACAAAAACAATTCCGTGTCGTTAATACCAACCCACTTATGTCATAAAACACGTGTAGGCACACACATTCAGGTTTTAAACCAGCCTTTTTTTACGTTTTCACTCATACTCTCCGTCCTCCACACAGAGGTGCATACACACATTGCCTATTCTTTTGAGGACATTATTCTAAATTGCATTAATATCCTGAAGGTTTCCCTTGACCTGAGACTAACCCCACTTTTCACCCCAGCTGCAGTCTTAATTGTTGTCCTCACAAGCACAGCTAAACGTGACTACAAAGATACACACACATTCATGAATGCGGTGTATGCAAATTAGATCGTGCAGAGAGGGTACCAAATAATGAATCCGCTCCCCACTATTGCAGGGAGATGAATGGCCAGGAGGGCGGAAATAGAATTTCTCAATTTCATAACCCCGGTTCTTTTGTTGTATTGTCATCTTCTGTAACGAGGTCACTTCAAATCACTCAACACCCGCTGGAAATCATGGAAAAGCAGTATGTTCAGGGAGAAAAGAGGAGCGAAATGTAACGGCAGTAATGTTGGGTTCCTGGAGGCCAATCTTAACTGTGTAGATTTAGAAGCAAGCGTGTTGACTCCTTTGAAAATACTCGTTTTAACCTGTGGCATCGGGCTCGGATTGAGCTCATTTGAATCCCTCCGGCTGGAGGGTGTGTGAAGGCAGTTCCCTTGTTCCCACTGTCCCGTGCAGACACCTCCTCCGCCCTCCACGGGAAGGGGCACTAAGTTCTCATCTCTTGGGAACCACACATGGAGATTAACGTGAAGTATTTCTCTCTCCGCGGTGGTTCACTTCTGTGGCGCTGCTAATCTAATGCACACATTATTCAGCGAGGCCCCGCATCTATTAAGAGAGAGAGCACAGGCAGATTTATCGCCCAGGTTTAACTGTATGGCAAAATAGCGCATTAAGCAGATGATATCACAGCGTATATGAAATGATTATGCAGGCTAGTAGGTAGAGAAAAAAAAAAGCTGAGGGGACCTGCTTAATTAAATGCAAGGTCCACTGTTATACATCACTGGTTTTCTTGTGCACAGACCACTTAATGTAAACTGTGAGGAAGGAAGCTGTTTCCTTTATGCTTCTCCTCTATTAGTAAAGAGCTGATCTGCAGTGTTTTATCCCTCCTCCGCCCACTTCCCGCCTCCTTATTCTTCTTCTTCTCTGCTGTATCATCTCCAGAATCCACTGTGCCCAGAATATGCTTCAAAATGTCCTCTCACTTGCTGGGTTTTCACCAAAATGACTAATCTGTAATATCCTGCTCACCACAAGAGAACATTACGCTCAAAGTTCATTATAACGTCAGAGAAACAGTTGTTTGATGTTGATAAGTTAACAGTTTGTACTCCGCAGAGCTCGACCTGACACCTTATTGACTAAATAACTGGAAAGCTGTAACCTCTGCTTGAGGACACGCACTCCGCCACCCGCTGCAACACTTCTGACGTCCCACCCCAGCTCTAGTACAACAAGACGTCTCAACACCGGATGTCACACTTAACAATGTACCACGCTGCTCTGTAAAGCGCAGAAGCGGTTCCCTCACGGGCATGCAACATTTAGGCCCTGTTTGGGGAAAGACGGATTTGAGCATGATGCAGAAACCTTTGAATAAGCCATAGGTTTATTCTCTGTTCTTTTATCAGGCTAAGCACACAAACCCTGGGATAATTCAGGAAGAATTGAATGCTTACTCTGTTTTTCCATCCTGCTCCTCTGAGCTCCCCAAAGCTTCTTTATTGAATAGCCTGAGATGTTGCAAAGAGGAAAAGTGGGAAGGGACCACCAGTGCTGCTAGAGATGGAATGGTGGCTCCTGGGTAAAGCAGTCAAAGTATCAGCGTCTGATAGTGCTGGAAGTGATGGAGTCTATATTCACCATTATTATAGATATATCCATGCTGTGCTCTTTATGTACATAGGTGCATCCCTTCTCCTTGTTTCTTTTCAATTATGAAATTTGCCATTGGAAATATGTGTGTGCATTTCAAGACTTTATTGTCCTTATAACTGAGTCCCACATGGGATTACAAGACACAGCTACATTTACAAAACAACCACAAAAAAACATTTTACCACATTATATAGTAATCTGTATTTGTTGAAATATCATATTTGAAATAACAAAATAATTCACTTTACACTCAAATTAAGTGCTACCTACTAGGAGCAATAACATGAATTTTGAAGCGCTGGGGTTTGAATGACACAGTGTTTCCCTCAGCATTTTGTGAGACTATGATGGGACCTCAGACCCTCTGGTGGGGTCAGGATGAATGCTCTCCACGACAACATTTTTTAATTGAGTTTATTTTCCAAAAAGACTGTATTCATGCAATATGCAGAAATTGACCACTTGTTGCTTTTTTTAGAAAAACTCATGACAAATGAGAACAAATCTTTCTTAAGATGTTATACAAACCGTTGTATGAGGATACATTGAATAAAAAAAACAATGCTTCTTAGTTTCAGGTGAATATACACAAATTATGAATACTTGTTATGCATGCTTTATTTAATTTCTGCCGATAGAGCCCTGATCCTTTACCATGAACCATTATATAGTGCTCCAATGTTAGTACTCACTTTAAAGCAGGTAGAGTTGTTTTAACAACATGGTTATTAAGGAGCCTACACCTACATTTTAGTGCTTCAGAAAGCTATGGTCTGTGTGATATTACTAAAATGTGAGCCAAAACCTTTTATTGGTTGCATCATTAAAAAAAAAAAGCAAAAGGAGAGCCTGATCTAAAGCAGACACCACAGCTGTGAAGAGCACTTTGAGCCCACGGGAGACCTTGTGTTTCCTGCTTACGCTCTTACCAGACAGCCACTTGTGAGTCCTTAGCTGGTCTATAACTGCTTACACACACACACACACACACACACACACACACACACACACACACACATATCAAATGGCATTGACGGACAATGACCTGTCGTCAGGTGGGCAGATAGACCTTCTCATGTGAGTTTGCACTCATGCTGCTGAAATAATAAAAGGAAGATTTAACACTAACAAGTTATTTTAGCGAGCACACCTACAAGCTACGACTCCTACGGCCGTGCAGCCTTTTTTGCCTTCAAAAAACACTCTTGTGAACATAAAAATGCAAACACACTTGATTGTGTTGAATTAAAAACACATAACTGGCTCCCTTGAGATAGTGTAGGTGGAATATACATATATATTTATATATATATATATATTGTAGGGCTGTTTCTAAAGTCTAAGTCCCTGCACTCAGCTCCTCACAGGCTTTGCCTCAACTGAGTGGGAGTGAGATTTTAAAAACAGGGTTATGATGAAACGCAAATTATCTAATAGCACCCATGATAGTGTGTTGCCATGGGAATAAACAGGCCAACTTTGTTAAATTTGAAGCTGCAGTTTCATAGGTGCTGCCCCCAGAGCTTGATGTTTCTGAAAGTGAACAGGAATCCACAATGTGGCTGGTGGAGATACCATTTGTTTTCAAGATCCATGAAACTAAAGCTTGTTTTGTTTTTGTTAGTTATTTTGTACTTGTTCATCATCATACCGAGCATATCTATTATACATATACATTTCTTACTTCTTTTTTCTATGTCCATCTCTCTCATGCTGTTTAACGGCAGCATTAGCAGCAGCAGATAGCAGCTTTGAAGTGCTTTATGTTCCCGTGAGGCTTCTGGCCCCAAACAACTCTTGGTCAATTTTGCTTAGTCATGCAGACACAATATGTGTCACAGTTGCAGTCCAAAATATGGGTTGCTGTGACAGGAAGCAATTTTACCTGATTTAAATCGAGAGGAAATGTGCACAGAGGCCAATTAAAGTTGTGTTTATTATTATTTTGTTCTACTCTTTCTCCATTTATGCCTTCGTCTAAATCAGTGGCGGCGAGTGAAGAGAGTGAGAGTGATGTGAGGAAGATGAGAGATGAGGAAAGTAGAGGATGGTGGAACGTCTGCAATAGCTGCAATGCCCACGTTGTATTGGGGAAATACATACCGTTATTAACTTGACGTTATTAAAGATAATTTGGTCAGCAATGTATGCTCCTCATACCGACAAAATATCATATTATAATTGAATTGATCTGATAATAAAGCATGATTTGTATTTAAACCCTATCTTGAAAATTAAAAAAGAAAACAATTCAGCATAAACTGGTTCTAAATAAAACCTGTGACTTTCAAGTGTCTAGTTGAAAATACAATATTTTTAAGTTAACTAATACAAATAAAAGTGCATGATTTTCTTTATGAACTGGAGGTTGTGTCTATAATGTGGGCCAGACGAATGTGAAAAAAAGCCAAAATACCTCATTGGTCCCTATAACATTGTTTTAAAAAAATTAAAAAAAATAAAGATTATACATGTAATGGGGTGGTTCAGTTAAAAATACATTCTGTTTGAAATGTCTATTACAATATTAGTTATCCATTGACATGTAAAGTCAAGGCAATAATATTAATAGAGCTTTACAGAGTAATCAAAATATGTTAAACATGAGATATTAAGAAAACATTAAAATTGCATTTGAAAGAAAATGAAACCAAAAAAAAGAGAACACGCAGTAGTTAATATTACCAAGAAATTACATCTCAAAAAGGAAAATGAAAAGCAAGCAAAGAAATAGTTCCAGTTTAAAAATAAGTTATTTGTTGGATCTCTCGGATCTCTGCTTGCTGGAGATGTCCCTAAAACGGGAGGTGTGTGGAGACTGATGAGCCAAACTAAATTTGTTGGAAAGCTGCAGTGCACATTCATGTTAATCCCTGATGTAAATGAGCTGCCTGGCAGACCTCAGGTATTCAGGAGGCATGTTCCACAGGTGAGGAGCAGCAGGAGTGCATGCACTTTTGAGACAGCCCCTAACTTAAGCGCCTCAGTTTTCCATCTACTATTTATTTCCAAGCTTCACTTTTAGGCTTATGAAGTAAAAAATAACCTTCTGAGAAACATCAGTGAAGCGTATATGAAAGGTAACTCAAACTCACCATCCCATTGGTCATAAATGGTGCCGTCGGCCGTACATATTTTGAGGTATCCAGGCCTCATTACGATCTTGGCCATTACAAGTCAGAGCTGGACATTAAGTCCTTGTGACCTCCAAGTGGTCCAGTTTGACAAAGCCCGCCCAACACAAAGAGCAGTATGGTGGATGCCAGTGTCCCAGAGATAATACAGGAAGGAGCTAAAGGTACAAGACCTTGTCCTGGGAGAGGACAAGGCAGGACAGGGAGGACGGGGCAGGAGAGGACAAGGAAAAAGGTTTCCTCTAATGGATTTCTGCCTTGAAATTTCCATTGTCTGCTTTGCATATTCATGATTGTGAGAGGACAGGTAGGAAAGCAATAGACAGGATTCAGAATAATTCCCATTTGACCCCCCTGGCAATGAAATTGTAATAATTCTGAAACAATCTAATATTCAAAAGGTATATTAACTGAGTTGGTTCGCTGTCTCTCTTCTTTGTGGCTGATTATTGGAGTGAATGATTGACCCTGCTTAACCGCTGCCTTGCATAACTTTAATTAAATGGAATTGCAGTTTATTGTATATTATTTTCAGCTTGCAGCTGGTTATGTTTGCCAACAATACACTGTCATACCATTTCACCGCCAACTCTAGGCAAGGCAATTTTACTTTTATAGCACCTTTCAACAAAAAGGCAATTCAAAGTGCTTTACATAAGACAGAGAGGCATTAAGAACCGCTATTAAGGAAACACAAGGCAATATAAAAGTTGGTCAAATGAAATAAATCAGAAGATGGAAATAAAAAAAGATTTAAATAATACAAGCGGAGCAATGCAGTGAAAGATATGCATCTTATTTTCAGAATTTTCGGTTTAGAAAAGGTGAAATAGGGGCCCTGTCTACGGCATCTGGTTGTCTTCGTGTTGATTTCAATGTTAATGATTCAAGATGCGGCAGTGCAGTTTAGCTGCATCCACTGACATCACATCCAGTTCCTTAATCTCGGATCTCTGCTTGCTGGAGATGTCCCTAAGACGGGAGGTGTGTGGAGACTGATGAGCCAAACTTTCGGTGACCTTGCTGGCCTTATCAGTCTCATCAGATCGGGTGGGAGAGAGAGGTCTTTTCTCATTTTGTCATCTTGGTTATCAGTGAGGTTGGTGTTATGGACTGTGCTCGCTTGGGGTGGAGGCGGACAACGTGGCAGTGACCAGGGCTAAATTTAATTTGGTAGCTTTTATGAAAAATAACGTATCTAATATAATTCATCATATTTGCTCAAACTGTCACTATATCTGGACATTAGCAGATGAGACACATATTATGTGGGAAAAAAACACAGGGTTCCTCTGCCTCCTTTTAGTGCTCCTAATGGCATTTGCAAGATTCTAGCGGGCTCGAAGAAAAACAACCAATCAGAGCAAAGCAGTCTCTGACGCAGCTGTCAATCACGGCTAGCAAAGCTGCCGAGCGCCAAACGAACTGTCAAAATAAGCAGCACTGATCAAATATGACTCAAGATTCTGTAGAATCGTCTCTGAGTGGCTGGTTTTCTTTGGCCGCGGGGCAATCTTGCAAATGCCATTCGGAGCACTAAAAGGAACCTTATTGGTATCCCTCTCACGTACAATAGTCAGGATATACTGACAGTTTGAGAAAATATGACAAAGAGAGTTCATTTTATTAACGTTACCAACTGCAGCTTTAACCAGTTTATCAGTGAATACTGAAAGGGGAGAGGCAGTGGCGAGGGGGGAGTGAAGGGGAATAGGAATGAGATTGATCCATGAGCAGATTACCAACACCATGGCCACCTGTGTCAGGGTGCATCATCTCAGGCCGGGCCCATGGGTGTCGCAGACTGAAACCATAATCAGTAAATCAGTACTCTTGTTTGCCTTTTCCTCCCCATGAGAATTTGTCGCCTTTTTCCATCAGCTAGCGCTCTACATATTACTCCCATGTCCACTCTTATTTGCAGCCAACTCCACGAGTGTCTCATTGAGATTTACTCGTGTTATTAACCTTTTTTTCCACTGGTGATATTGAGGTTAACTGTGGTAGTTCATGCCAACCTTTGTGCTGTCCGGGGTCGATGTAGGCTGAGCTGAATCCATAAACGTTACCCTCCTTGGGAGTAAAGTCTTGCTCTTGTATCTTTTTGTTTTCTAACCCAGATTTTGTGAGCAGGAGGAAATCACATTCACAGTAAATTCTGTCACTGGTTTGGTTTCAGTGATGCTTGGGAAAGTTTGAGTGTTCTTTAGAAGCAGCTGTCCATTTAAGTCTGGTCGAGTTCTGATGCTTTAACTCAGAGGTCCCCAACCTTTTTTGGGCCACGGACCGGTTTCGTGTAAAACTATATTTTCAAGGACCGGCCTTCACGGTGTGGGCGATAAATATGATGTCATAAATATGATGTCATAAAATTATACGACCGCCATAAAAACAATTATAAAGTGCATTAAAATACAACTCACCATTACGCTGAATTAGAGGGAGCCCTGAGCTTGTTTCTCTGCAGCGAGCCGGCCCCATCTCGGGGTGACGGGAGAAAACGACACCCAACGTGTTCTTTATGTCCAGTTTACTCCATAACTTAAAACCTGCTTCCCAAAGACAGGATGTTGGAAATGGAGGCAGGCTTTCAGAGCTTTTTGTCAATCTCATGATTTTCTGCCTTGATTTTAATCCAGAACACTGTGAGTTGAAACAAAGTTTTGAGTTTCATTTTTGGGTTAACGTATCACGTATCATGTGACCTCTTGACGCACAGATGGATGTATTCGGTCATTTTTCAAAATAAAACATCTTTCCGACCTTGATAATCAATCAACATTTTGTTCATTCATTCTTTCCACCAAGGGACCCACGGACCAGTACTGGGCTGCGACCCGGTAGTTGGAGACCACCGCTCACTCACTGGCAGACGACTTCTCCAGAACAAAGGTCCTCGTCTCTTCTGCGACTCTGATCTGACTCGCAGAGAGGCCTAATGCAGTCAGGGGCGCTGTTCTGCTCTTTAGTCCACTAAGTTACTGTTTGGAACGGCATTAATGGTTTGGGTAGCAGAAGGCAATTCAAAGTAGATAATCATAACTCAAGAGTTGTCATAAATGATCCTCGCAGTGATTCAGCTGCTATAAGAAACCTCTTTAAATGTGTTGTATTTTGACATTACTGGGTCATATTATTAATATGCACCACAGGGGACGTCATTGCCTCATTGTATTCTTCTTTTCAAATATTTCTGTAATTCAATGCTGTTTCTCAGTTGGTGGCAAAAAGCTTTTATTAGTGTCTAAAATATGGGACGCGTTTTAAAAATGTTCTTCTTTAGTGCTAAAATCAGGTAAAAGTACCTGTACACTTGTTTCATTATATTTGACTTGAGCGGATCTGGAGCTAAAATGCTCGTAAATCTGTATTTTTAAAGAAGTAAAAAAAGTTTGACACATTTACGTCACATCAACATCATTCCCCGGTCTCATCAAAACCCTCCTCAAACCAAGGCTCTCAGCAGGAAGCTGTCAAGCAAATCACTGAGGAGTACAAAGTGCATTGAAGAACCTCTACAGATCAATTTCCTTTGTGATCAACCGAGCTTGATGAGATAAAAGTGCTTCAAAACGTTTTAAAGGCAAAGCTGTTTCCCTCTGTGTCTCCCCAGTCTGCCACTTTGAAGGCTTAGGGCTTTTTTCCCCCTCTTTCTTCTCTATTGTTGACTACACCAAGGGTGTGGAAGTGGGCTTCTCATTTTGCAAGCACAGCATGAAGCGGCAAGAGGACACCAGGCAAAACGCATACAGTCATTGTATCAGACACAAGAACTGATGTCATATCTGAAATTGTCATTGTTAAACATTTAGAAACAATCTACCGTTTGTTTCTTTTGTTTCTAAGGTCGAGGTCTTAAATCAAAGCGCTAAATCCGTCTGGAAATATTATCCTCTCTAATTCAGACATATTAGCCTGTGAGGAGGGAAAAGGCGTGATTGTGCCATCACAATGTAGTTCAGGATTTAAACCTGCATGGGTAGTGGCAGTCTGCTGTGGGTGTTAGCCACCGGTCCTGCCAAGCGAGGCCCCGCCATAAACAGGATTTCCCCCTTGGCGGGCAGGCTGGCGTGGCGGGCATCCGCGGCCGTTTGAAGTGACAGGCTCCCTGGGTCCCCATGGGAGAGGCTTGGGATCTGATCCCTCCGATCACACTCACTTGCCAGGACACAAATATTCACATATTCACATTCGTGCATGCATGCACATCTGCAAAACACATGATCTGCTCCCAAAAAATATGATCGACCCTGTATCCAGCAAACACACACAAACAGCTACACATGGACCAGACTTGCATCTCTGGAGCCAGTGCTGATAAAGGGCAAGCAGGAAGCTCCCAGGGTGCACCTGGCTCTGTGTTGATAAAGGAGCAGGTCACGACTCCCAGCATGCATTCAGGGTTGAGCCAAGAAAAACGGATGAGGTTGACTGACAGTGGGGGAGGTGGATAATAACAAAAATGTGATATAAAAAAACTGCTGTATCTTGTCCATTATTTGTTTTTTATTTTATTACCACTACCTTTCTACTACATGACCCACTACATGACCCATTAAAAATGTCGACATATTCTACCAGTTGCATTTTATTGACTCAAAAAACACATTCTCTCACTTCAAGTGGTATCTAACTAGATATTTTTGGTGTTATGTGCCCAGTCTTTTGAAATATCGATCTCCGGGATGACCACACATTCGTGGTCTATGAAGTTTTTTTTATTATTAATATTTTTCCTGTGATTGACAGAGTTATAGCAGAGATTTTATGACTTTTCCGACTGCATCTCCGAATGGTCACCTTCACACATTCCTGAACTTCAGTGTCAAACTATAAGCTAATGATTATTAAAAGTATTTGCTTTGTCTTTTCTTTTTTTCTAATGCATATTACCATTGTACTAGCATTTGAACAAAATGTATTAAATAAATATAAAAATAATATTTCCGTTATTTACCATTTTATTAGCATTTGTAAAAATGTATTAAATAAATATAAAATAATGTTTTCGCTATTTACTAAATTCCATTGAGTGTTTTAAATACAGCTTGTTTCCAACACTTCTCAGATGGCAATAGCCTGTACAAATTAAATTACTCACTGTGTAATTCAAAATACACAATATTACAGTACAGTACTATATATAAAATACCTTACTGTGTCTGGGATTATCGATCCCCTTGACGAGGGGGGCTTCAACCACGTCTGCTCATTGGCTTTCTGTCTCCATCACTTGCAGCCTGACTGTCTTGTTTTCTGTAGACTACACTCAGTATCCTGAGGAACGCCAAGTTCTGCAGCCTCTCGGTGTCTCGCTTTTGGTAGTTTGTCATAAGTCATAAGCGGACTTCTTTATTACTACAAGCACATTTTTTAAGAAGCATTTTTATAGGAATGATTCTGTCCCAAGCTCTTTGATCCATATGAGCGGTTGATCGCTATGACACTGATCACTATAAGCTGTTTTGAGGGTGTTTTACATTGAATTCCATTTTTGTATCCCGATAATGAGGAAAACCTTTTAGGGAAAGCCAGTCTCTGATGTCAAAGTCAGCACTAAACACAACCCAGCATCCACCCTGGGCTTCGTTCCATGACCTCTGTTTCAGAATGTTACACTTGGATTGATCGTTGCCATTGAACAGAGAAAGCAATCACTTTCCAGTTAAAATGCACTTGGAAAAAGAACTTGTGGTATATGATAAAAATTTTAAGTAGAGTTATGGAGGCTGACCCACATGCAGCTGCAAACAGCTCGAATTCAAGCTCCACACACACCTCCTTTCAGCTCAAATGTGGCAACTAAAATGTTGAAATAGTTTGATTAATTGGCCCTCTCTGTCAAGTGTTTTCCTACATGATTTAAATACTTCTCGGCATCTGAATTTGCAAATTGACAATTATAATTATTGGATTTTGCCTGGAGGGGAGAGAGCTAATGATTTGAGCTCATTTTACTGGGATTAATTTAATTTATATTTTGAAGATTGCGTGTACTAATTGATTAGCTTTAATCTATCTAAATGTGGGAGTCTGCCCATGGCAGCGTGGATTATGTCATGAAGCTGCGGCTTCGCTCGGGTTATTAGACAACACACTTCCTTTTAAACGCCTTGTATCACTCATCTGCCCACAAACGGATAGCTGTTTGTTATACACAGCCATGGTCGACACCGAGATTGATTACACCGCGAGTGGTTGACAACATTAAGAGAGAGGGGAAGACGGAGACATAACTAAAGACAGAGCGTGGTGGGAAATACAATTGAAAAGTGCAAGAGAGTTAATCAGAAAGATAAAGGGAGAGAGTGAGATGGGGGGGCAGGCAAGACATCTAGAGAGAATCAATGAAGAGAGAGAGAGGCTATCAAAAGCTTTCAATTCCGCGCAGAGATTTGAAAGGGACTTCTTCAAAATTGCTCTTCTCAAACCCCCCTCCAGCCACCACTTTCCCTCCTGTTGACTGCGGTGCGCTCCATCAGCCAGGGGCTTGGCAGCAGCAATGGTAATTGAGTTGCCTATTATCGATTAGCTCGTGGCAGCCCTCCTTCATTCTATCTGTCACCATTAGCTCTGTGAGTGAGGGGACGCGGGAGTATGAAGGGGAGCGTGGGGTTTGGATGGGGAGGTATGAGCCATCAGAGGAGAAAGTGGAAAGCCAGAAATCAAGCATGATAGTGGAATGAAAAAGTAGAACATGATCAGAAGGCACTGCGCCTCATTGGGAGGGGAGGGCTGAACCTTATGTTTCACTTTTTAAAGCGAGGCTCTAACGAATGTTATTAATGTTTTTTTTAAGAAAAAAAGGAAACACTGCAACAACCTCCTTGCAATATAAAAAAACTACACTGATTTAATAATATAGAAAAATATATTTATTATGTTACGTAACATATTGGTCTTATTACCTTCAGGTAATTGTGAGGAGTCGTGGGCCACATGGAAGCCCTATTTTTGACATAGGCCTGTTTGATCTCTTTTATATACGAATAGTACAACCCACAAGGGAATCAAATAAAATATGAATATGCCATAATAAAAAATAAAAAATAAACTCAACTCTCCCCTGAACAAACATAAATACCACAACCTGAGACTATCTTGCTAAGGGATCACGTCAGCTGTGATGCAAACACGTAAAGTGGGGGCCAAATGGCCGCTTCCCGGCATCCTAATCCCCTCCTCCCGGTGCCCTTGTGCGGACCACACCCAACTTCACACTTGACCTTCATTTTGATCTCAACTACACACCTGTAAACATGTGTGACCAGGGGTGTAAAGTGTGTGTGTACATACATCGTGTGCGTACATCGTGAGCGTACATCTGTAAAGCTGTGTGACTGCATCTTGCACAGATGTGGCGCTATCGCGGTGACAACATCCGCACATTATGAGCAGTTTCATTTCTTTTTGGACTATTTTACCATCTCCTCAAACTCACTTTCTCACATATACTCCTTTTCTCCTTTTACATTTTTTATTTTTCGTGTAGCGGTGTGTGTGTGGGGGGGGGGGGGGGACTTTCCCTCCCCCTCTTTCATTCTTTCCTTTCCTCTTCTGGCACTCAACAACCTGTTTCAATCTTCGCCTACCTTGTCAAGTGATTGAGAGGCATGGTGGGAAGGCGGGAACGGGAAGAGAGGAGGCTGTAAAAAACCCAAAGATGAAAAAACAGGGACCTGGCAGACAAACCTGCATCTCTCTCTCTCTCTCTCTCTCTCTCTCTCTCTCTCTCTCTCTCTCTCTCTCTCTCTCTCTCTCTCTCTCTCTCTCTCTCTCTCTCTCTCCTCCCTCCCAAGCACAGAGGGGTGTGGTGATGAGGTTGGCAGCGGCAGTGGTAAGAACTGCTGAGGACTCTCGAATCCTTGCACCTGTTTTTCTTGTTTAAGGCCCTCCACCGTTAAACACATGTAAATAGACGTGTTTTGTAAGCAGTCCAGATGACAGGCGGCAGATGTTTACCCCGGGGCTCAGTAAATCACTGGTTAGTTACTCTTATTATGGACCCTCCTCAGTCCCCCAGAGGAATAACCTGTCAGGCTGAAAGGCAAGCTTGTGGTATGGATTATAAATAGCAGTCAGTTGGTTACTGCTCTTTGATGGCCATCCAATGAAACTGTAAAGTTGCTTCAAGAAAAAGAGTTACAATGAAGCTAAAGGTTTAAATGTGACGTATTAACTGATAAATTCCTTCATGAGTTCCAACAAATGTCAAATGTGTGCGCTTAACAGCCCCGTCTCTTATAAAATACATTATATCCCAATCATTTGTGTCATGTTTTGGAGGAAACCTAAGTACTGTCTGGATCGCTGTCAATGGAATTTCTAATCCAGTAAGTGTGACATTTTTATAATGCAGGAAAGTCATGGAGAGGAGGACGTGTATGGAAACCCAGAGTGGCCAATATTCAGTTAATACATTGTAATTTCACATTCTAAATTATAATTAATGTAAAAGACATAATCACATGACAAAAGAAAACTAATCGAATAATACAAATTAAAATAAACTGAGCTGATTGAGATTTAACTGGTCTAATTTCCATTCAGACAAATAGGGCAGAACCAGTCAGACAGAAGCAACAGCCAATCACATAACTGACATAATTGGAAAATGACACTGTGACATGAACAAAATACATTTATTGATATTGGGCATACTTTTAAACATATTCTGCATTTTTCTCAGAATCTAATGCATAGATTATATATTTTGTCTGCAAATAATTCATGATTATTTGTTTTTTGAAGTTGTACTCATTCATCTAACATTGTGCACTTGCGTACTTGGATTGGCGCCAAAAGCAACGGACTTTGACACCACTTAAGTGTTTGGATTTCAGTATTTATTTTTTCAATATTTAATGTGGACCGTAAAACTTTCACAATTGCCAAAGCATAATGACATGAATCATGCTTTAGTTGCAACGTATGAAAACTGGAAATGCAAAAGCTGAAATAGTGAATTATTTCTCATTTGTTTTAAAACACAATATCCGGACAACATTGTGCTTGCTACAAAATGTACATGCTGATGCAGTTTTGCTATATATAAATGTCATTTTTAGGAGACAATATGTGTGATTCTTTGACATGAGACCCTTAAAGCAGTCGGTGTTTTCCTTCTCATGGAAGAGCATTCTGCTCAATGGGTGGTAGCACATGAAGCCAGCAGTGTGAGCGTATGCGTCAATGTGTCTATGTGCGTGTGTGTGTGTGTGTGTGTGTGTGTGTGTGTGTGTGTGTGTGTGTGTGTGTGTGTGTGTGTGACAGCCAAGCATGCAGTCAGGCATCACGCTGCCACTGTATCAAACAGCAGTGGATGCCAGACACACTTCCGCTCCTCACATGAAAGGAGAAAGGATGGAAACGGTTGTGGTTCGGGGGAGAAAATAGGGGGAGGTGGGAAGCCGAGATGGGGGGTGTTGGTCGGGTGGAAGCAGGGAGGGATGGATGGGGCGGATGGATGGCCGAGCGGCCCGAGGAGGCTGCCAGGCACCCAACTTCCCTGCACAGATGGAGCCCAACACTGACCAGCATCCGCCAAGTAGTCTGCCGTCTGTGTGTGCGTGAACAATTTTTAAGGTGATTGGTCTAATGTGTGTTTATGAGTTTGTACGTGAATATTGCATTTATTTTGCTCCGACCATGTTGCAGTGTCTCTGTGTGTGCGTGCAGGATTTGCATGGTCTGGGTGGAGGGAGGGGTTATTTGAACAGTACAGTAGGAAGTAGGAGGTGGTTGGAATGCAAATGCTCTTTCTAAAGAGCAAACTCAGGCCTCAGCTCATTTTTATGCATTTTTATTTTTACGCTTACTTCGCTCGACTCAATCAATAAATAAGGCAAACGTAGGGGAAATACATTTAATAAAAAGAAGAAAAGGCACATTTGCGGGGAGAAAATTGTTGGTGGATAAATATGTAAATGCTCAGTGCTGCTGTGAAACATTGTCGATGCCCTCTAAGCGCTTTGGGCTTATAGATGCAAACACATGAGTGCTCAGAGTCAGGGCCTTGCTTGATAGCACTCCTCTGGAGGAAAGTTTTATGACATGAACCCTCTTTTTTACTCTCTCTCTTCTTAATCGGCTTGCCCCTCTCACTTTCAATTAATCAACCCCTCTCTCTCTCTCTTTCAGTCATCCTCTCTCTCTCAATCTGTTCCTCTCTACCTCTTTTGTACATTTAATTAACAAACCACTTCTTTTTCAGCCTGCAGGCTCCAGTCACACTAACAGTAGTTTGTTGTCATCACTCCTGCGGTTCATGTTAAACCTGCACCTGCCCGCATTGTGAGTGGAGGCGATTGTGAGTGTGTGTGTGTGTGTGTGTGTGTGTGTGTGTGTGTGTACCATATATCTAAAGAAACATGTAACTCCGTTTTGTCTCCTCAAGCCCCTGCAGTGAAAGCAAAGCCTGTGTGCCCTTGGCAAGTACAAAAGGAGATGATTATCAGGGATTGAGGCGATGTGTTTGTGTGTGTGTGTCCATAAATACTGTATGTATGTATACTGTATGTATGTATACTGTGTGTGTGTGTGTGTGTGTGTGTTTAGGGGATGTGATAATGAATATGTTAGAGGCCGTCTTTGACTCATGCAAGAAGCAACCTTGTGTGCCGCTGCGCCCGTGCATCTGGGCCGAGGCACTGATCTATAAATTCTTGTGTGTGATAATTTGCTCCTTTTTTCCCCTCACACACACTCTCTCTCTCTCTCTCTCTCTCTCTCTCTCACACACACATACACACACACACAGTGGGAGATACAGGTTGCAGGGGAGACAGGCCAGCAAGAAAGCATGTGGCTCTTGCCAACAACCCGCAAAACTAATCTCATATCTACTTGATATATACTTGCTGCTGGGAGATTGTTTGTGTGACGGCCCTAAGGAGAGTCGAGAAGGCAGAGAGGGGATAAAATCAAATCTAGCTCTTGTCACCGACTCAATTCTCTAAGAGATCGGTGTGTGTGTGTGTGTGTGTGTGTGTCTTAAAGTGACAAAACGTGGATGTGGGAATAGAAATGCATGTGTGTGCTCCCAGTCCACACATTACTCCAGAGGAAATTAAGGTTTTCGCTGGTATGCCAAAGTTACAGAAGATTGTAAATGAGGCTGCTGCTCGAAATGAGTGCCATCCGTTCTCCACTAGCTCTATTTGCCCTTCAACGAAAGAGCCTCTGGAGCCTATGAGAATGGTCTTTCTATGTAATGCTGGAACTTCGATATATACAGTGCAGGTGGTGCCATACCCTCTGTGTCGTGGAATAAGAGATGAAGATGGAGCCCTCGCATCTCTATAGCCGGGGATAATGGGATTCCAGGCCACATTTTCACGGTGTAAAGAGACAAAGCCCTGTTGGAATCTGGGTTGATCCCCTGTCTTTCTAGTGCTGTCAGAGGGAGTTTGAGCCCTCAAGAGGCCAGAGGATGGTGCTCTATCTTTACAGTGTTTGTCTTCGTTCTCATATTCCCTCACTCTCGTCTGTCTCGTTGTCCATCTGTTTTTCCTTCCCCTCTCTCATAGCTTTCTCTCTTCTTGGCTGCTCCTTTTCTCTCTTTATTGTCAGTTACTCATCATCTGACTCAATGTATCATCACAGAAAGACATCTTATTGAAAGCTATTTAGTTTCCCTGCGATCTCCCACGTATGTCCAGCAAAGACAACTGGTGAGAATCCATGTACAAGGCCCGTCGGACTACAGTTCCTGTCACTTTAGCGTCTTTCAGCTCATTGTTTTGGTTTTACGGCTTGTGACTTTACTGTTACTCTAACCAACCCAGTTTCAAGAAGAAGAAGAAGATGAAGAAGACAGCTGTTTTAAACCAAGGCACTCTAATAAACACATTGTACACTATCTGCAAAGTACCAATGAAGCTGGAGAACAAAGCGGAGCAGCTAAAGTAACAGATATTCCCCTTAGGGAGTTGGTAGAGACCGAAGCAACGCTAAAAGTGGAGTTCATATTGGAGTAGCATTCAGCTGGTGGCCAGAAGCATGACACTGAATGAATGACGATGTTGTCCAGTATCTATTGATTGGAAAATTAAGCAACTCTTGCTAAAAAATTCTGCCATGTCATCCTAAAACATGGACAGCAAAGTATATGTTCATGTTGGTTTTGAGTAACTGTTTTCTGTTAAATTGGCTAAAACAAATAAACATTACAGGTTGCAATACAAATTAGCCAGCTTATATACTCAACATATACCCATATTTAAGGTCCGTCTTTCAATCAGAGGATTGGCTCCGCTAGTCCATGTCGATGTGTCCTTGAGCAAGACACTTAACCCTCATTGCTCACCGTTGCTGTGTCTACTGTATAACATGTAAGTTAAGTGAACATGTAATGTAGCAAGTTGCATGCATCCTTAATCCCAAATATCAAGGGCGACTGGTTTGAAAGCAGACAACATACTGTTTTCATCTCACAGTTTAATATGGAGCTCGCTGCGTGTCCCTTTATCTCTAAACATTCCCTGGCCGCTAAACTGAGGGTTGTGTCTACAGTGAAGATCTGCGACAAAGCAACGAGCTGCTATGTGGAGCCAGTAATGTGCATCCATCAGCTGCCTGTGGTGACAGACTCTAGTGTCTTGACTCTATTGTGAATCATCTGACCCTTGATGTCACTCCATACCTTTACTCCCCGTCGTCCTTATGCCCCCAAACGAAACGTGTTTTTCTTCTTCTATATTTATTTGTATTCCTTTATGCCTCCTGCTCTTGTTCCATGTCACCTCCCTTTTTCTGTTTTCTCTCGACATGCCATACATGCCTCACGTCTAATAATCACATTTCTTTTCAATTGCTCTTCCCTTTTTTTCCCTTCTGGATGAATGCAGGCATGCAGGGGGATTCAAGGTTACAGCAATCGAGAGAGGAGGCTGCCCCCCCCCCCCCCTTCCTCACACACACTTTATTCTTTTTTTTTTACCATGCCAGACAATGCTGCTACCAAATATTATCATCATCTACTCTATTTTCACAATTGAATTTTGTTTCGGCCGGAGAGGCCACAGCCTCCCCTCCTCTAAAGCCATTGCTGCTTTTCAATTTCTGTTGTATTGCTTTTCATTCCGCAGCAGGTACAATACAAAGAGCCCGCTGTGCATCGTTTATTTAGAAAGGGCTTTAAGCTGCATTGAAATAGATATGAAGTGTGCAGTAAATGACCCACCAAACATAAAAAATAGCGTGATAAAATGTCATATTATTACTTGCTCAATATTCAGTACTCATGTGCAATATAGTTACATATTGCCACTAACAGAGTGACATTTTAATCAACACATCAGAATGCAAAGCAATGTCCTGTGTGAATGTAAGATGCCTATATACATTATGGAAATAATAGTTCGACATGTTGTGAAATATGCTGAGAGAAAGATGCCAAGCTCGATAGCCCTCTCACGGCCAGACAATACAAATGAAGCGATAGTCAGCAGGTGTTTAGCTTAGCTTGGCACAAAGACGCAAAACAAAGGAGAAACAAGCATGGCTGTGTCTGAAAGCAACACTCTGCCTTCCAGCACCCCTAATGCTCGCAATGTAACATGATAACAAAGCAAGGGCACTCCAGGAAGTCACTGCACTCTGCCAAGAAGTAGTCTGCCCTGTAAAAAAAAATGAGATAAAGGCACATGTTATCAGCTGGATCAGTGTCTCTTCAATGTTTTGCTCCGCCTCCATTCTCACTTCTGTATATTTTACTTCCTGCCTTGTGTGCTCACCCCTTGGCCACTCTCTGAGGAACTCGTCTGTATGCTAAGAGCTCATACAAGAAGCCAAACATTCTTCTTTTTCACATTTTCTTTGCAGTTCTTCTCAATGCTGTGTTGCCAGTTCCAGATGTTGACCAAATGTAACACCAGGGAGAATGTTCCATATGTAGAAGTTTGCTAAGAAAATGGAGAGTCGGGTCAATTAATGGTGTTTGTCGATTCTGAATAAAATAGAATCAGTGGTTCATTTAATGTTGATAGGATATGGATTTTCAATTACTTCTTAACAGATTGACTATGACATCCTCATTACAAAAGTTGATCAATATTCAAATGATGAAGTCAGCTTTCTTCCTGAATTGCTCTTCTTGAACGTGAGCTGAAGTCAGCTCTGGTGAGATGTTGACGCCGACATGAGGCCCTATGGTGGAATACATATTCAAGGAAATATATCAGTGATGGCATGTTGTTGGGCTATAAAAGTAAAACAAAAGCAAGAAAAGTAGATAATGTTTCTTTTGCCATTTGACTTGACATGGGTTGGAAAACAGAATTGAATTGATATATATGTGGAGCATCATATAATGTTTTAAACGTTTTAATTTTAAGCATGTGTATGCCATGTTTTCAGTAAGGAAACAATGTATAATGTGTATAATGTATAGATATTGAAGATACATAATTATCAATTATTATGTAGTTTCCTGACCAGTTAAGGCTGTAATTTAATAAATTAATTGATAGAATAATGGGAAGGAGCACAGACTAGTTTTATTGATTAATCTCAGTTTACAATCTTTATTCCCCATATACAAAATAAAAATAAATTTAAAAACATGGCATGTTATGTTTACAGTTGTGTTCAATTTCTTATTTTCTTCTTGCCTCGTCATTGTTGTTCAGTTTGATTTTATTTCTGTATTTATTTATTTGTTGACACATACCTCCATCTATACTCCATACACATCCTTTGGGTACCATTGCCCACACCTCCTTGGGGACAATGGAAACAGTAGATAGACTTGTGTTGGAAGTTGCAAAGATGTTCCCGGTAAATATTTAATTGACAATGCTGTTGCATTTATTAGTATTTTGTCCACTGAGAAGATAAAGAGGCACCAAGAGACTGCTACACAGCCAGAGATTTATTTATTAGCCCTTATTTTATCTGTTTAGGCATTTTATTGTTATCTGTACAGAGTTTTCTTATTTTCAAAACAGTATGCTAAATGTAACGCATTCTCTAAAGACACATTGATATGAAAAAGCATTTCAGGACAACAATCTTAAATGGGATTTTGAGATACACTTTGACTTCATTTCCTAATTTTTTTCTTGGAATTTGACCTTAGAATTTTCACTCATGTGAGTCTTTTTTGTTGTTTTTAATCCTCTGAATTAAAGATACAAATTATTAATAGAGCTTGATCTCTGACTAAATACATTTTAACATTAGTATAACAGTATCTAATCTGTGGGGTGTTTGCTGTATTGGCAACAGTCCCATCTGGATCAGGTGTTGTAAAGTACGACACCAGGAACCAGAACTGAAAGCGTGGCATGTAGTTGTTGTTAAAGCCTCTCGTTATCAATACTTGCATTATTTGTTTTGATGATCAGAAATAAATCCTATGACTCTTGAAGGAGCATATATAAAGACACCTAACATGACACCACCATGTAACACACTACTAATTTGGAGAAAAAGAAATGATGCCATTGTCCCAAATGCATTGCATGCTGAAAAGGGCGGTTGCAGTGTTGTTTTGGCTCACTCAGTGACACGGTCAGCAGTGGGAGCTGCAGCAGTGACCGTGACGCTGCATTCAGGGACTTTATAAGCCTTAGAGCCAAATTGCTGCATTTTGCATCAAAACTCACACTCCCTCTCATAGCACTCCCTCTCTGAGTCATATCTTAGCTCAATCTGCGCATACATGCATGCTACACATATTCAGTGAGAGGTCCACTCTCCGGGGATATCATCTCTTATATCCATTTCGATTAAATGTCCATAAATCAGCAGACATTATAGAAAAAAAAGATGCTTCCTATAACTCCAGAAGACGCCATGGGGCATTTTTGCATTTTTTAAGGTTTCTCCGGTATCAAAGTAAAGCATTGATAGTTTTTTGTCGATCTATTGGTTGATTTCAGACAGGAAATGTTAATTACTAATAATTCTGCACACTTTTAATGGGGGCTTGTTTTCTATACAAACAAACTAAACTAAACACGAGGCTAGTGATTAAATGCTGTCAGATCACAGTCACGTGTGGTTTCCCTGCACAGCTAATCCTTCAACTAAGAACACAAGTATCAATTCCATGAATTTCCTTTGTTGCATATGCAGTTGCTTGCACACTTGTGTGGTACTTGGCAGGTGAAAACGGATGAAAAGGAAATTAATAATTAATACAAGTCAACTTCATACAGCCTATAATGCCAACTATTCTCGGCAAATGGCATGGGACCAGGTGAGCCTTCAATGCAGAGGGATGAAGGATGAACGAAGATGAGGCAAATGGAGAGTAAATGGACGGGAAGCTCATGGGTAGGGTCTTTGTGAATGCTTTTATATTTTTTTTTTCTGACTACAGGAAATGTAAGAAGCTTAGTGAGAGACTCAAGAGAATGAGTCTATCTCATGTTTGTCAGCTCATATATTGCATTTCCTATGACAAAATCTAATTAAAAGTGCTGTGTGTGTGTGTACGCAATTAATAATAAATAGTATTATAACGTTGTTGCTGAAGTCAGTGTGAGTGACAGTGCATCCACTGAAAAAAAGAGCAGGATTTGTAAGCTTTTACAATGTTAAGATTGAAATGTATGAATATCCAATCAGAAAAAGAAAAACAATCCCCTAAAGAGTGAAATCATATCACACATTTGGCTTTAAATTGTTGACCTGTAGATTGTGGACGTGGAAGGACTTTGTGAGAAAAGCATGCAGCTGAATGCCTCGCTTCTCACGCTGGTCAGTGTGCAATCGTCGGCCTCATCTCCGCCGATGATGACAGGTAATACTGAGAACTGACCAAGAATTTTTGGGATGGTGGGGCGACTGTGGCTTAGTGGTTAGCAACTCTGCCTTTCGATCAAAGGGTCGGTGGTTCAAACCCCGGCTCCGCTAGCCCATGCCGATGTGTCCTTGAGCAAGACACTTAACCCTAATTGCTCACCGTTGCTGTGTCTACGGTCTACTGTATAGCATGTAAGTCGCTTTGGATAAAAGCGTCCGCTAAATGAAATGTAATGTAATGTAATGGTGTCAGCGGAACCGCCTCCACATCAACTCCAGCAAAACCAAGGAGCTGGCGGTGGATATTGAGATTGTTAAATCTTACAAGTATCTGGGTGTTCACTTGAACAATAAACTGGACTGGTCTGATCACACACATGCACTTTATAAAAAGGGACAGAGCAGACTCTTTCTGCTGACTGAGGTCTTTTGAAAGGCAGGGAGCTCCTGAAGACCTTCTTTGACTCTGTGGTGGCATCAGCCATCTTCTATGGAGTGGTCTTCTGGTGCAGCAGCATCACGGCAGCTGACAGGAGGAGACTGGACAAACTGATAAAAGAAGGCCAGCAGCGTGCTGGGGTGTCCTCTGGATACTGTGGAGGTGGTGCGAGATAGGAGGATGATGGCCAAGCTCTCATCCCTGATGAACCACACCTCCCACCCCATGCAGGGCACTCTGGCAGCTCTGCACAGCTCCTTCAGCCACCGGCTGATTCACCCCCGGTGTGAAGGAGAGGTACCACAAGTCCTTCCTCCCTGCTGCTGTCAGGCTGCACAACAAGCTGAGCTGACCACAAAACACTTGATCACTTTAATCACTTTGGCCACTTTAATTACATTATCTGGCGCAATATAAATACATTTAAATACCTTGTATATAATATTCCATCTATATATTTAATATTGCTATTGTATTCTTCTCTACTGTTTTTTAATTACTGTTTTACTGTTTATTTATACTACTTTTGTATTACTATCTGTCTCTTGTGCGCACTGCTGCTGTAATCCTGCAATTTCCCCACTGAGGGACTAATAAAGGATTATCTTATCATATCTCATTTAACAGAACAAAAAGAAACTTGGCTGACAAACCTTGATAGACACCTCCCTAATGTACATGTTCATTCAACTTCTTCAACCTTTTTTAGATGAGGTGCAGCACATGCTCCCCGAGAATAGAATTAAGGTTAATAAAAGCCATCTGTCTTTTTGGGGGGCTAATAATAAGCCCTGCATAGAACTAAAAGAGACATAAATGACACTGGTATGGGTTCTTTATAGCTCATATATTTCTATATTAAGATTTCCGCTCGTCACTTTGCGCTATATAAGGTGTGAAATTAGACATAATCAATCAAAACACACCAAACTTTACAATGTGGAAAACTACCTGATGTCCGAGTTAACAAATATTCCCTAAATACAAAGGCATTAATGTGACAGATGTCTAAGGTGACACGTTTTTGACGGATGATTTCCTGGCAGACCCTTTGTTTTTGTCCTGTGGGTGATTGACAGTAAGCAAAAAGAAACACAATGCCACTTAATTTGAGCACAAGGAAGGACTGATTAAACACAACGGCTTACAAAGCCAAATTGGCGCTTTGTGCGCAGTGTGATGGATTGCATATCTCAGGTAATTTTTGCAGCTGTAGTGAGGCTGTGTTTGACATTGAGAAGTGTGACTGACAGCAAAGAGCCTCTCTGGAAGGAAGATTGATCCGTGCCATCGCCTATGTGTGCACATTCTTCTGCAGATGATGTTTTTGTCTTTGTTGTTATTTTTCCTGAGCGTGTCTGTTAATGTCGGGTTGCTATCATTGGGTTACTATTATAGACACAAGTCATAAATGTCATTCTTGACAGCTCAGGTATTGCATTCAAAAGACAAGCTCTTCAACTGGCTTGTTTTTGTAGCTGCTACTTAACGTTCCTATAATGGAAATATTTAAGATGCTTAAAGCTGCTCGAATCAATATTCTTACAGCAACAGTGGATCAAATGACAAAGTGGCTTTAAGTGATGAACCCACGGGGAATTATCACCCGACTCAGCGCTTTCCCTCAGGGCGTATCAGTGTCTTTGATTTTCCAACCTGCAGCTTGCGTTAACGTTGAAGTTCACTCACTCTTGCAGCTCTCGCAGCGTCCTTTCCAGAACCAGCAACCGTTTCCAATGCTTTATATCTGCTGGATGTGTAAATAGGAAATAAAATGTCAGCAGGTTTGCTTTATCAACTTTAAATGTGATACTATGTCAACATTGTGATCATGGTTTGTTTCTGCTGCCCTCAAGTGGCCAAACAAAGCAATTATAGTGGGTTTACCTTATCAGTGGAATGATTGTTGTTTTTTTGTGTTTTTTTTTTTTGGGGGGGGGGGCACTTTTCCCCAACTTTGTGTGTTTTTATTTCATTTTAGTGCACATTATCAACATTTCAGTTTACACCTCAATGTAAATGTGCCAGAGTTAGCTAGATCTAATAGTCCCTGCAGTTTATTACAATTTAGTGGCCTAATATCAGTACAATGCAACAGCAACCACAGTACAACACTGTACAGCACAACACAACACAATGAAATACTTTACAATTTGTAATATTCCATTTCATATTCAAATATGAATATATACTGTATATAAGTTGAGCTGCACAATACTAAGACTGTATCAAGGAAGTTATTGAACTTCATAAGACACGTTTTTGTGTGGAGAAGATGTTGTGTGATTACAACAACGTTATCATCCTTAATAAAGTTAAAGAAGTGCGTATTCAAATTATTTATAGTGTAATATCTGTCTACTAATCCTACTTGATTGTTGTATGGCGACCTACTATAGTCCTGATGTGAAACTATAATTCTTCACTGTATAATTCCTGGATGATGAAACGTGTATTCAATTATCTGACTATTGGGATCTTAACATACTTTATACAGAGTCCAGCTCATCCCAGAGGCAGCCATTGTTTCACGGCAGACCGCCGGCTGGTGTTCATCTACCCAAACAATAATGGCTCCACCTGTCAGAAGACAAGGCGGGTCACAAGGGAAGCCATATTGGTGGCTGCCACCTCCATTTTTATCTCTGATTAAACTGTAAGAATCGTCGTGTTTGACACCCTGCTGGACGTGAGCCGTATGTTCCAGCTTTTCCCTCCGATTAAGCCCTCCTTCAGATTTATCGGCCATGGGAAATAATGGGAAACATAGCGAATGTAGAAGTTTTAAGCCATTACTCATGGCTTTTATTGGCATGGGCTCTGTCTGGCACACAGCCAGTGACCTGCACAGAGGACAAAGCAAGTAACGCCTCTCCTGGCTCCTGGCAAGGAAAAGCAGTGGCGAGGGGGTGGCGGTACAGAGGAGGAGAAAGTGATAGAGGAGACGTGGCAGCACTGTAGGTGGGTGGTGTGAGGATAGAGGGGAAGGAAATGGTTTAATAATTTACCTAAATAAATAAAAAAGCATTCCACAGTGCTCCAAAACATCTCTAAACATTATTTTTGTTTTCTCCTTGTCCTATAAAAAAAGGGGTTAGGGAAAAATGCAAGCAAACATCTTACAGGGATTTATAATGGTGTCTAGACGGAATAGTTGGTCCCTAAGGCAGCGGCAAAAATGAGCCCCTGTGTTCTTTCAAAACTACAATTCAGAGTTAAAACGCAGGATGTAAAACACTAAAGTAAATTTATTTTGAATTTAACCTGTCACATAAATGTACAAATAACATAAAGGGTTTGCTTCAACGGCTCACAAAACATGCGTATACTCATTGTTTTGTCAGCTTTATACCTCCCTGACTTTTCCTCAGAGAATAGCTTGGATTTTGAACTGATGACATGTCGCAGAGCACTCGAGGGTCAGAGCACACTATGTCCTGTTTATTAATTAAGGGCATATAGGCTGATTTAAATGACTTAAGTAAATACTTCATCATTCAACATACATGGGAAATCCCATTCTCAACTTTTTTGCTGTTTTATCTTGTTGGAAATGCATGGTGACACTTGACCTATAAGAAAAAAAGCACGTCAAAGGACCCATATTCCAGCAACATTCTCCTTGTTTTCTCTCCACACTCGACTTCACAATACATCCCAAGCCACGGGTGGATTGCTTGGGGAGGCCGTTGCGTGCCGAGTGAAGCGAATGTTGAACCCCACATTTTGACTTTATAAATAGGCCGAACTTAACAGAAACGCCTAATTACTGGCCGGTGTAGAAGCTGCAGAGCTGCATTCTTTTCATGTTCTAAATATTTCCACAGCATTACACAAATTGCTGTTGTCACCTTAAATTGGTGTGAAAAAATGACATTCCTAACTTCGTGCATATGGTTTGGGTGCTTTGGGACTTTTTTGCAGGTTCAAGTGCATCAGTCGATATGTCAGAAGTGCTTAAGGGTGGAAACCTTGTGAATCATTGTAATTGGTTCCACTGGCATACCAAACTGTATCATCCCTGTCTCGCTGTTTCCAACTGTTTTCCTAATTTGGCTTCATGCACATGCACAGAGTTATTTTTGGTTCACCGCTCCTCCAGTGAATAGAAATATACATGTAGACTCAGCAGATGATAATGTTAGATGCACACAAACACACGCACACCACAGACACTGACACACATTCACAAGCACACCATACAGTCGTCCCTTCCCAAATCCTTGTCGAGGTCAAGTCTCTGTTAATTGCTTTCCATGCAGTAAACGGATGGATCACAGCACTAGAGAGAGCAGGCAGGGAGGTGTCAGGAAGGAGATAAAAAAGGCCCTCCATCACACACACACACACACACACACACACAGTGGCATCCAAACAAACATAGACATCCAAAGCATGCACGCAAGCACACACGCACAGTCTGGCACGAGTGCCAGCCAGCAGAGACTGTTATCAGCTAATTAGCGCTCGTGGCTACAGGGGCAAACCTTATTGACACTGCAATGACAGTTTTTTCTTGTTTGAGTGGCGCCGTCAGTCTTCCAAGCATGTCACTCTGATTCAATTATGAACACGCAGACGCTGGACAAAACTCACAAGTAGCACATGGAGGAAATGCTGCTTTTGAAATGTGGCCATACGGGGTATTGTGTGCAAAGTGACCAGTCTCTTCCAACCGACTGCCTTGATGAATGGATAGCCCACGTCATGTGAGACTTAACATGAAACGGAAACAATGGCTCCGTTAGCGCTCAGTGGGAGGGCGGATTACACAAGCTATTATTTTACCAGTCACTATTGGTTCTCATCCAGTGCCATTGCTTTCACTTAGAATCAAGATACCCCATTTTTAATCAACGAGAACTGAGCAGAAGAGGCGTTTTGAAGAATTTGCCATGGCATCAATTCTCCGGGGGCTCCATGTGTAATAGGTTTCAGGGGGTGTTGAATATTCTTGGAAAATGAGCCTCAGGCTTGGCTACCCAAAGCCTATTGCTTGTTACAATAACCAGGAGGCCAATTGAGGTGCAGCATTTCATCAGCACACTTTTCATTTTGTATGCAACATAGGGATGAGGTAGGAAATCCACCTCAAATCCGACTCTTTTTTATTCAAGCTTTCTTGAATGAAAGTTCAATTTAATACAATGTGATTTACACTTGCACATGAAGCCCTCTACATTTGACTTGATGACCACCTGCAGCCCGCTGTTGGCTCCCTGTTCTTTATCAGTGGAACCATCCTTTCACGGCAGCACTATCTCCTGCTTTGTATCTGGAGGAGATTATTTGGGGGAGTTATGACGTAACCAGAAGCTAAACAGAGAAAAAAAACACAGTCGGTCTCTGTATGAGGAACACACACAGGGATAGATGGAGGGGGAGGGGGGGGTATGTACCGTCATTCACGTCTGCAACTGTTCTGATCGTCACAATCTGATGGGAGAACAAACTAGAGAGAAAGAACCTGCGCAGCGAGGTCTTTACTCAGGTTGATTTGATTTGCCTTCAAAGAAGAGTCAATTGGGGGATTGCCAAACATAGTGATCTGGAACAAAAATGGTTTGAAGAGGCATGACGCGCACATGAAGAACAGAACAGGGATTATGGAGACGCATACGGCAGTTCTCGTGCGTAAATGGCAAGAGTTGCATTTGACTGAATCAAAAGGAAAAGAGAGAAAGAGAGAGAGAGAGAAAGGGAGAAACCCGCGACAGGGAGAAAGAGGGGAACCTGACGGAATAACGGAGCAATATAGTGGAGAACCAGGGGGGGGGGGGGGAGAGAGAGAGAGAGAGAGAGAGAGAGAGAGAGAGAGAGAGAGAGAGAGAGAGAGAGAGAGAGAGAGAGAGAGAGAGAGAGAGAGAGAGAGAGAGAGAGAGAGAGAGAGAGAGAGAGAGAGAGAGAACGACAGAGCGAGCGAGAGAGAGAGGGAGGGAATACGAGAGAGAGAGAGAGAGGCTGCAAGGCGACTTGGTTGACAGTGGTTGCCTCTGCCTCCCCAGCAGTGGGAGAGATGTGCGTAACATGCAGCGGAGAGCGGTGATCATCATCTGCGCGCCGCATCGCCGTGGACCGCCGTGCGCACCCGAAGACCGAGCAGCACCCAGGGGCGCATCCCGCTCTGCCGAACCTGTCGTGCGCGAGACGCCGGCAGAGCCGACGATCGACTCTTGAAGAAACCGAAAGGGGGAGAAGTGGTGTGAGGGAAGATGTCAGCCCGTCAGACCTCGATTTGGGGTTAATCGCCCTCGTGTTTGGAGCCACTCTAACGCATCAAGAGTGCATCTTTTTTGTTGTTGTTTTATACGGAATCGCATCCCTCTGTATCACATCCAAGTCGGACTATATCAAGTGAGGATTTCACATGAAAGGGACGAATGACGAATTCCCAACAGAATATGAGTCAGCGCGTGTCTGAGAGCTGAGGTGGAGTGCGTCTCTCCCGCTGCACGGCTGTCTCGGTCCGCCACAGAGCTTCCTACGCCAGGATGCAGCTGCTCAGAGTCGCGTGGGCACTGACCGGAGCAGCGATCTGCTGCTTTCTCCTTCTCCTCATCCACTCCCGCCTGCTCAAAGAAGGTAATCACTCCCAACTCCAACCAAATCGCATGCCACTTATACGCTGATTTAATGCGCCATGGCGTTCCGTGTAGTTCATACGAAGTTTCCCGCAACAACATTTCCAATGCGGAGAGTGTCCGTGGCTCCTGCGCAATCGTAATAAAACATTACCATTTTCTATTGGTCTGTAAATTAAAAAGCAAATCCAAACAACACGCGGATTGATGTGCACGGGGCACATTATGCCATCGTGCTTTTCCTCACCCGCAATTTTCCTTATCAACAAGTCATCGATCAGAGGATGATGGATTGATCAATTTTGATCAGTCGGAGAAATGAGTTCAAGCTGTGCAGGAGAAGAATAAAACACACTATTGAAACCAGCACCTCACTGCTTGTATAGAATACTGATTTGATGTTAACGTCTTCAATAGATGGCACTAGAGTCTAGCTTTAGGGTAACATTGAGGTCAAGCGGCTCTAATGTCGTTCCATTTACCTTCTTTTGTGTTTACTGTCCCATTTATGTGGAAACTGGCATACATATTAATCCCGATCATCATTCACAAACATCACAGCCAGGCTCGGGGGCTCCACTGTGTGTCGCAATCGTGCCCATGCTGTATGCATGTATGGGTGACACAGCCTGCAGGCATGGCTGCATTGTGGCGAGTGGTTACTCTGTTTTCAGGGGTAATTAGTGGAGCTGCATTTACTTCAGCAGAATGAATGGCGTGGGATTTAATCACTCTGACGATCACCAGAAAGCAAATCCACCCTGATGCTTTAGTGTGCAACAAATCATTAATTCAACCAATAATTTAACGCAATGAATGTGCATCATACATGCTGGGAGAGCTTCACACAGCTCAAACTCCTCATCAAAGTCAAATGGTGTCACCCAAGGAGCTGCTGTACTGTATGAACCTGGTAAAAAAAAAAAAACTGCACTTAATATCCCCTTTTTACATGTACACCCCTGGGCGAACAGAGTCTGTTTGGCACTTAGGAACTGTCATGGGTTTCCTTTGTGGTGCTCTCCGAGAAGCGTGGCTTGGAATGGCCTGCCATCCCCTCCATGCCTCCGGCCCTGGGCAAATATTCAGGTCAAGCAGTGGCAAACACTCTCTCCTCACTGTGGTGAGTACTGCTGGGTAGGAGGATGTCCAGCCATACTGAAAAGGGGAAGAAAAAAAAACTTGTCTGTCAGCCAAAATGGGAGACAAGAGAGAAGTTCAGGATTTTGTGCTGGCACATGTCCTAAAGCCTTCCTTTGGAGTTTTAATTTACTCTGGCATGCTAGCCTTTTGCACAGAGGTCAAAAAGAGGATTGTGTGGCCACCTAACAAAAAAAAAGTGCTGCTCATGGCTGTGTTAATGCAAGGGACTCTCATTAGATTCAGGCCATCAGCATTGTGGAGCTTGTTGACTGGCAAGGCAATATTTTTGACCTTGACTGCGGACGTCTTCGGCTGTATCATGTTGTGCTTTTACGCCGAGGTGTTTTTTCCCCTAAGCCTGCATTTCCTCCGCTTTCATACTTGACTCAGAATAGCTGCTGGTCCTTTCAGTGGCGAGAAGATGCAATCAAAGTTCATTCTGGCTCATAAGGTCCTTTTTTTTTTTTTTTTTTTTTTATAAATATACTCGTCAGAGAAGGAGGGAGAGAGGCACAAAGGAGGGTTCAGAATGTGCTCACTTTAGGCTTCAACAATGGCCAAGGTCAAAGCCAGCTGTGAGGGATAATAATACGAACAGATAAAATGAATTCAAAGAGTGCATTAGCGACAATCTTTTGGGGATGAGAGTAATGAAAGGCATGCACAAGGGGCCTTAAAGAGAACAGACCCCTTTTAATCTGCTCTCACGTATTCCTTTAAAAGAACACTGGGGTTATGCAACACAAGCCTCTCCAATTGGAACAACGTATACAGAACAAAAGGGAGAGGAATGAAGTATTTTTAGTCTCTCCTCTACCATGCCACAGATTGATCGCCTGTATATGTGTTTACATGCCCACGTATTATTCTCAGTGGTGCAAATGTGTATGCAGGTGGTATGTTATCTAAAGGCACATTCCTTTTATTATCATACTATCATGCCAGTAAAGGTGGAAGCCAGCAACAGATGAAGGATGGAGATTTTGTCAAGGGGAATGCTCCTGAAGAAACAATACATCCCCCCTCGGCCTGCCGCGTTATGGTGGATGCTAGAATTTGCCATCCAAATGTCCCACTCTGCCTCAGATTGTTCTGGCATTCCCCCCGATAGATAGCTGAACACGGCAGCAAGAGTATGTTTGGGAGTCGTACACCTCATTGTGTCAGCGCTCGTGGATAATGTGACACAGGACCTTGTGCAATAAGAAATGTGGACGCAGAGAGGGTGGACCGTCAATGGGAAACATTAAAACATTATGCATAGGCAATGTGGATGAATTTTGCGTTATGAATTTCTCACACTGTCCACTTCAATAATTCAGGCAATGGAGCAAATCCCATTTTGCTCTTCATTGGCCGAGATATTTGTCACATGGCAATAGAGAGTCTGACAGCTTCATGGAATAGTTTCTTGGTATGCGGAATCCTCTGCTGAATCCAGGGCAATCTTTTCTTAGCACAGGATGAAGTAAAATAATGAAGCGTGTCATTCCAAAAAACAAGCTAACTAGGATTTTCTCACTGTTCAGCCGCTTTCAAACTTCAGTAGCGTATGTGAAAATTAGCATCAGGCTATAATCAAACATTTATTTCTCTACTGTCAATATTAGAACACTTTTCTCTCAATTATCTCCTGAAGTGCTGTAAATCATGAGGACATTTCAAGGCCCTCAGTTATAGAGGAGAGAAAGTGGATCATTTGCAATGAATGATTTGTATCTGCTTCTTGATATGGTTGAAGTAAGTAAGGTCATGGTGTGTAAAAAATAGTAGTTTTCTATTGGAAAATGTCTTTCTAGTATCTGAGAATACAGGCTTAAAAAGACACATTTTGATTTAAAGTAGGTTTCAAAAAACCCTGCACTTTCCGACATGTGGTATTATGAAGCGAGTCGCTGGTAAATCCCGCTACTAAACTCCCTTTTAACTGTACCCAATTTGCTAGTAGACACCATCGCTGTTTCACACTTCAAAGAGAGGCACATTGGCTAAAACGTCTCTGTTGCAATGGCAAGTTGAATTGGAGTACCGTTGCATATTTTCTTTTTATTCATTCATAAAGGATTGTGTCTGCACGTCACAGTGGGCCCATAACGTCCTCTACCTCCCAGTCGTCAGGCCACCAGTCTGCCTGACGACTGCAGTTATTGATCCGCAGGTAAAAACCACAGGGCGAGTCATAATGGGCCAAAGTGACAAAGATATGTGTGTTCATACACTGCGCCTGACACCAGGCGACCAAAATCTGTTTCATTTACCACAGAATTAAGTCCAGGGGATCCTCTTTGAAAAGATATGGATTAGAATGGAATTCTGTGGTGTGTCAGCTCAGCCCGGGGCAGCCGCAGGCAGATTTGGGTCAAGCAGTGGCGAGCGCTTGGTGTCGTGCACGTACGTGGCCCGCAGAGAAAGGGAAGCCCCGTCACCTTCTTCAGACAGAGTTTAGAAAGCAAGGCACCTCGTGTCTGAACTCCCAAATAGCTGCTGTCTGTCACTATTTCTTGGGTAGCCTGAGTTTTTCCTGAAAACCTGAAATTTCTATAGCCTTTAGGTTGTGTAATTTCACAGAATATTGTCAGATGGTTTTGTCAGGTGCAGGCCCTCAGGATGTGACACCATTTCCTGCCAGTGACTAGTCGATTCCTCAAGCCTCCCTGCAGGAATGGGACTAGTTCCACATTGGCAAATTCATAGCACGATTTGCCCAACAGTCGATGGTTATGTAAGACACAACCCAACTGTTGTTTAAACTAACAGTTGTTATTGTTGTCCTCTTCATGCTCCGCCGTCTGGTTTTCCTGTTGTCTTTTTTTTTCTTATTGCAGAGATTTTGGTCCGACTATTCAATTTCATTGTGCCATCTGTGGAGGTGTCATCTTTCTGGCAGAGTATTAATTGTGTCTGAAGCAGAATGTTGAGTACACTTTGGGCACAGTTGTTAAAAGACGTACTTGTTTGCCAAGCATCACCTGCATCCAAGATTTAATTGAATTGTTAGTTGTTTAATTACAGTCAAGGCCAGAGTGAGCTGCAGTATGATCACTGTGTTAGAGAGTGGACTCATTAAGTATTTCCTGCTTTTAAGTATCTATTATTCATCTGAGGAAAGGAGGGATTTTAGGGAATTTAGCCCCAAAGCACAGCTTTAGGCTCAAGTGACAAAGATAATATGCATGTATTTAATGCCGCAGTAATACTCCTTTAGCAGACAGAAGCAATGTCACAATCACGTGTTTTACTTGGCAAATTCTCAATGATGTCAAATCCCTCGCAGCAATGGTACACAAAGGTAAGCAGAGCATTCCTCCGCAGGTAATCTGCTGTAAACTGATTTAAATTGAGCACAATTTATCTTTAACATTAAGTATCAGCTGTTATCCATAAAGGCAATGCACATTAATCAATTGCCAAATTGATTCATTACTTAAAGGGTTTGTCAATTAATTCACTTTGATGAATCAATCACGGTTGCAGTAGAAACCTGTGGTTGGTTTTTCCATGTAATCTAACCCTATGCCAAACGCCCCCCTTGGGTCCTGCCTCCAGGGGCTTTTGTGTGAGTGAAATCTTCAATAGTTAGTCATTGCACTGTTTTCACATGTCCTATTGATTGTGGGACAGTAACAAGTGTGCACTATTGCACCCAGTTTTCCTAAAGTCCTATTGATTGCGCTTTGGCATTGCTGTGGGACAATAAAAAAAGCCAGTGGTTGGAGTTTAATGAAAAGCTGGCTGTGAGGATCACCTCTCCAGGTTCCAGTTTTTACTGGGGAGTGACATTGGCCTTTGGAAATAGTGATGTCAGAAAGACATCGACCTAACATACTTCATTCCTGCCTTTCCACCCATGAAGTGCCGTCTAAAACTCCCAGAGGCCCTACCAATCCAAGCTTGAAGACACAGAATTGAGCTACTCTGTAAAACCTTGAATCAGCAAGGACACTCAACGCTTCGCCTTCCATCCTCGGGTGCATTAACGTAATACAGATGCTGCTGATAAAATGTCTAACACATGCAGTAAATTGTGGCACAAGATCAGCGAGCTATCGCAGATTTTTGATCCTCCTGGATGTGCGATGTGGGGAAATGCGTTAAGGGTTGAGTGATTTTAATAACTGCAGCTGTATCTTTAATTAAAGCCTTGTGCAGTAGCCGGGGAAATGTGTTCTGGTCACTGCGATAGAGCTCGGCTCTATTAATTAGTCATGTACACACACATATACTCAAGATTGGATCGAGGAGGAGTGTTTTGGCACACGGCACACACACACATACACTGAGGAGTAAGACAAGCAAAAGGAGGGCCCGTAGTTGGAGATCTTCGGGACGAGCGAGCCCATTTGTCTATCGGCTTGTCAGTTGCTGGGAGATAGATCCTCTCAGATCAGCGGTTTCCTCCAAGGAAGGGCGGATTCCTCTGGGCCCGTTCTTGCAACATTGGCAACACGTCCATCATGACCATCTCTCAAAGAGATCGGCCCGCCCCTCGGATGATCTAACCCAAGCCGGTGGTGTATTCAAGATATACAAGAGAGCTTCAGAGAGTGCTGATTTAAGGGATCTGAGCCTCTGTGCATTCTATTCATAAACCAACTCACCATACTATTGATTCTGTGACCCACCAGGGTTGCTTGAGGGTGATGCATCCACACATTCTCGAGGAAATGATGGGTGAGAAGTGTGCTTACCCTTTCCGAGGTTTCAATTTGTGATTTCCTGCTCTTGTCAAAGGTAGGGAGAGGTCATTCCGCCGTTCGATCAATCGCCGTGTGTCAGTTCATCTGGCTGATCAATACCTACTTAAGAAGTTTGATCTTCTTTGAGCGTGCGCTCACAGTCATTTGAACGGATTTAGACACAGGGTTTTTCTGTCTTGACAAAAGCTCGGCCCTGGGCATTGTGACACAAATGTGTTGTCTGTGATAACAGGCTTGGTCATGCTTTATGGATCCGGTGCATTCGGAGCGTTTTTCCATTCCATCCAACAGAAACGTAGGTTTAATCTAACATTAGGTTGGCTATAGTGCATTAGCTTTTTGTGTCAAAGGGGCTGAATATTACTGATGCTATGCTTCTCCACCGAAACCAATTGCATGTTACTTTTTAGAAAACTAATGGAGGCTTTATCGATTCGAACAAGGCCAGCCACTTGCTTTGTTTCGGCTGTCAGATTGTGTCTAAAGCAATTTCATAAAGATCATTATTTTCTTTCTCAGGATGTCTTGCAGCTAAACAAGATCCCCCCTTTGCTCGTTCCTGCCTTTTGTACTGCTTACAGCGGCAGCTCTTATGGCCCAATTGATAATGAATTAGAATAGAATGACACATAATGAAAATCACTAAAAAACATTGGCACGTCACATCCCCTTAGCTTGTTGCACCCTTGAATAGATTGCTTGTGGGGTTCCAATTCCTATTCTCGTCCCAACGCAGTGAGAGAAAATGGGTTTAGCTCACTGTAAAGGACAAGCCATAACATTATGGGTCATAATGAGCGGTGCCCCCCATTTATCTTCTAATGCCATTATAGCGTGCAGAGGTGGAGAGGTGCTGACATGGATGTTAGTCATGCAACAAAGCGAGATAACTGGATGCGTTCACTGCACTTATGGCGATCATTGGCATAATTGACGTGGCTGGCGAGCATCGCAGTGTCAGATCGTAATCCCACAGGTTGCTCGAATAACATTATTCAAATGATTGCATGTTTTATCTTGTGTACTCATTGAAACCTCCTCCTCCTTTGGTTTTGTTATGAAGTTGTGAGGTAGTTTGAGAGCAGAATCTGTGGCGCATGAAATATAAAACACAGAACCTTAACCTGCTATCACTCCAGGGTTGACTGATTGGGTCTTGTAGTACACATACTGGGATGAACTCAAAGTAAATGAAGTTAATGTTTTAAAACAGACGCACAATTTTTGAGCTACGCTCTGTTGAGCCCTTGCTGTGCTTATGCCTCAGACTGCAACGCCATGGTTTGAGCATCTGTTGAGTTTGAGCAGAATCTCCATTCCTCTGCTTCCCATCTCTCTCCCTGCATCTGTTAATAGACATTTTTTTTCAGTAACACCGTTGCTACATATAGTTTTATACTTATGTTTACAGCTTTGACGTTACAACAGCGGGAAGGGGGTGGGGGGGGGGGGGGGGGGCAGCCCTCATCATAATCATTATGGTCCATTCCACATGGGGGAGAGGAACTTCATTATTGTACCTGCAGGGACTGTTAGAACCAAACTCATGAATACAGAAAGCTTTCTTCCGTGGTGTGTTGTTTCTCTACAGAGCTGCCGCTAGGGAATTTTTTAAAGCCACATTCTTCACTTAAAAGTAATACAAACTGGGTACACAATAATTGACAAGTTATGCCAGATTCACAGCGATGGCTGCTCAAATTGCTGTCTGAGCTTGAATAGAGTTACATATGTATTACATCATGGGAGAAGTAATGCACTCAAGTCATTTCTCTATATTTGTCTTGACGTGCATTGGCGTGATCTGACTCCGCTCCACATTGTTTCCTTTTCATAACATTGACTTAGCTTGTCTCCTCTGCCCTTACAGTGTAATCCATATTTCAGAGGTTATTATCACCAAGAAATTCACAGTAAAGGCATGAATCTGATGTACCCTGGATAGCATTTCACCACGCAGTGTGAAACACACACAAAAAAAGTGGAAGAAAAACCCCTACATTTTAATAATGATATGTATTCAGCAAATGAAATATGCCAGGCTTGCACATTTGCCTTGCTGAACAGACAATAAATTATACCTTGTGCACTGCCACATAAGCCCACGGATAATACCACATCCAATGAGTTGAAAGGAAATGGGGCTTGTGGGGATGCAGGGAACAGAATGCCCTTGCTTTAATCAAACAGCAGAAAGAGGAAACATTGACATGTAGATCCTGTTGGTGCGATTTACCTCCTGTAAGTGCCTCGGAGCTCTACATCGGCACGATGAGGTGGGCATGTAAACACGCAGCCTCGCTCCTTGTGCGGGTAAACGTGGAGGCCGCAGACGTCTGTGCGCGGTGTGTTAATAGGTGTAGCTAAACACAAAGGCGAAGACACACACTCTGTCAAATATACATCGGAGCTTGACAGACTGTGCGCACAATCTGGTGTTTGCTTTTGAACATTGCAAAGCAAATTCTTGCAGCTCCTAGTTGGAGTTATCAAACAGATTACATGAGAGTGTGTGTGTGTGTTTCGACATATATTCCGATCACACACTCTTCTTCATGATAGTGAATAAATGTCCCGAGCATTTGTAGATACGCAGGCACAGAGGCAGCCGTGTATACAGGGTCACTGCCATACACACACACACAGAGTGCGGTAGGTTCTTACGGGGCTCTGGAAAGAATGAAATATTGCTGCAGGGTCGAGGGTTCACTGAAGCAATCTTGTCAAAGATGGAGATGTGTGCGAATAAAAAAAAACATCTTCTATTTCTTCCTCATGTCAGCAGCTTGATAACCTGACATGCGTAAGTACACACACACACACACACACAATGTTTTCATCGTCTGTCATTTGGTTGCCACACTGACAGATACGGTACATTCCAGTTATCCTCTGAGGACTTGACATAATTGCCTGGTCTCGCTCTCACTCACACACACACACACACACACACACACACACACACACACACATTGACGCATACGCTCACACTGCTGCACAGCCCCCAGACAAAGAGGCAGGACTGACATCATGGAGGCAGGGCTGAAGTAAAACCAGTGACATCTCACCCTTAATGGTGTTTGATAGGTAAACAGAGCATAGCCACCCACCTGCCTTTTGGCCCAGGTGGAACCACTTGAGCAAATTGCCTCCTTAATTGTTGGACTTGAACTGGTTGCTATAGCGTGTGTGTGTGTCTGTGTGTGTGTGTGTGTGTGTGTCTGTGTGTGTGTGTGTGTGTGTTTACGCCGAGGTTTCTGCCGGTGCCTGTGGCTAGGGGAGCAGTAATAGTGGAAGGAGAAATCTGTCAGCTGGTAATGAAATAATTGGCACAAACGGTTACACATGCAGGCTCCCGTGCGTGCACACACACACACACACACACACAAATGCAATTGCACCTTCAAATGCACATAACGCACACACACGTGCACGGGGGCAGACTTTCCATATGTTTGAGCTCTCTTGCGTGCACCACACACACACACACACAGCTTGGACCATGAGTACAGATAACAGTGTAGTGAAGGCACTTGATGCACCATGTCCTCTGGTTGTACTAACCCTGTGGCTGAATGAGACGAGGGAAAGAAGGAAAGGACACTTTCTATATTTATCTGTCTGTCTGATATATATTGATGACATGCTGCGTATGTGTAGAATAAGTAGCAGATGATTTTATACATATACTGGAAGGAGTAATAAAGTGCATAAGAGTAGAATGATGACGGAGTAAGAGGCGGGAGAGAGAGAGAGAGAGAGAGAGAGAGAGAGTCACAGGTTGTTGCCGATGGGTTGCTTCCTGAAATAAATTATTTTTGGCAAAGGGTTACCATAGCAACGCAGGTAACGTCAGACTGGCATTGGTTGTGCTAGTAACCTGCACCAGCGCTGAGAGAGAGAGAAAGAGAGAGAGAGAGAGAAATAAAGAGAGAGAGAGAATCCAAATACTGTGTACAGTTTCCATCCATGTAAGATTATGTTCGACTACACTTTTTGGGATTAACGAGAGCTGTTCTTCATGGGAGGGATGAGCTGTAAGATTATCAGGAGCTGCAGTTTACAAAACATGGAAAATATCCCATGTGCTTTACGTTCAAAGTGTCGGTAGCAATAATACAATATATGGAAACTCTTTGACAAGTAAAAGTCCTGGGTTGAAAATGTGATTTTAGTAAAAGTACATGAGTATTATGCGCAAGATGTATTTAAAGTAAAAGTTACAATTCAGATAAAAAGGCCCCTGTGATTGTTTCACCATCACATCATGATGCCTTAATGTATACTATTGCATTTTACTTATACTATTCTATAATGTATACTGCTAGTTAGTTTAGATTTAAGTAGTCTAACCTAAAACAGTGCATCTTATACCATAAAATAATCTTATGTATTGACTTTAAAAATTAAAAGTAACGGAAGCTGTCCCATAAATGTAGCTACAACTTCGAATATACAATATTTCTCTCTGATGTGACGTCATCATCGTATAAAGTAACAGATTTATTTAAGTAAAGATCAAGTATCTAAGAGTTGTACTCCTTGAATCAGTGTACTAAGTTACATTCCAACACTGAAATCAACAAAATATTCTCAGTCAAAAAATGGAATTGTAAAGAACAAAACTGTATTTTCTTGAATTGCATCTTGTATAGATTTGTTTTGTGTATAAATCACAGTCAAACAATGCATCCATTGTTCTTAATGCATTGTTATCTGGGCTGTTTGTCCAGAGCTCCCATTGGGCAAAGCGTCTTGCTTCTCTGGTGTCAAAGGTGCAACAGTTAATGATGCATTGCTCCTGCTGCCTGTGTGCTGCCTCATTATTTGAACACATAATCAGGAAAGTCAAGCTTAGTAGCACGCAAATGTTTTATTTTTCAAACCGTTCAACATTATTGCCTTAATCAATTCTCACTCAAGATGAGGTCACATTTTACTGTTCGTGAGGATGCAGCAGTTTCAGCTGAGAGCCGGTTGCATTTACTCAACGTCCTCAAAATAGCTCCATAATGGTGCTGCGCAAGTACATGTGTCTTGTAGTGTAGCCCTCTGGAACTGAGAGGAGATAGAGGAGAGGACACAGTGAGAGAGTGGTGTGTGTGTGTGTGTGTGTGTGTGTGTGTGTGTGTGTGTGTATGTGTGTATGTGTGTGTATGTGTGTGCGCGTAATAAGTATGGTAGATGCAGATGTGTGGAAACTGCGCCAGTGAAAGCCTCCGTAGGGGGCTTTATATGGTTGCGTAACGTCTGTGGAAGTGTTTGTTTGTGTGTGTGTGTGTGTGTGTGTGTGTGTGTGAGAGAGTGTGCAGGCAGGTGTTCCTCCATGCTCCCTTGCATATATGTGTGCCCATATGCAGTTGTGTGTCATTACAGACTCCAGTAAATGTGTGCAGTGTGTGTGTGTGTGTGTGTGTGTGTGTGTGTGTGTGTGTGTGTGTGTGTGTGTGCGCGGGGGCTTAGAAGCCTGCAACACAGCCAGTCAATAATTAGCACAGACAGCAGGGGGAGGACGATGAGAGAAAACAAGAGGGAAAAAAGTGTAAGAGAAATAAAAAATAACAAGAGCAGCAAGTGTAGCTGAGTCCCCCCCCCCACACACACACACACACAAGACACACACACACACACACCCTCTGGTTAGCGTGGAAATCCAGATAAGGATGTTTCCACTCTTATTCTGCTAAGAGGGCTCTGCATTGGCTCTGACAGAGCCTGAATACCAATTACACTGCCCTGGCACCTCCTCCACTAGAGATAGAGACAGAAATAGGGGTTGTGGGAGCAAGACGGAGAGCGACGGCGAGGGAGGAGGGGGTGGGTGGGGGGGTGGCAGAGAGGGACAGAGTGAGAGATGGATGTAAGGAAAGAGGTGGACGGAGTGGATTCTTTAAACTATCTAGAATAACCGGAAGTGTTGGCGGGCGGAGAGGGGAAGGGAAGACTGTGCAGAATGAGGGACTTCATGTTTCGTTTGGGGGGGAAGAAAGGAAGAAAAAGAAGGAAACTGGCACTTAACTCTATCAACACTCCCTCTGCCCACGACCTTTCATCCTCTAAAGTGAGCATAACAAGGTGTGTGTCCTATACTGTCCAGGACCATTTACTATTACGTTGGGTTTTCTCCCTTAGCATCTTAAAGCGACAGCTGACCATCGGCAATAAGTCACCATAATAATAGCGGAGGCCTGATGAAGCCAATGAATAATTTATCATTTATGCCGCGCCGCAGTGAGCGCATAGTCTCCTTTAAAGCACACTGACTGTCTGTGCTCCGGCTCTAGCCCCTGGCTTTATTACGAATCCACACACTTGTGGACACGCACACACACACACACACACACACACACACACATACATTATTTGAATGCAGGCTCACACATATTAAAAGGAGAACTTCCTCTAGATACGTGACATGCTTGCATCTTCTTTTGCCTGCTTCGCCCATTTCTCCTTCTCTTTTGTTGTGTCGCCATCGCAGAGCGAGGCTGTTTCCTCTGCAGGCACAGCCAAATGTGTGTGTGTTACAAGAAGCTTAGCGAGGGGATGGGAACTCAGGTTGTGACGAACTATTAAGAAGAAGTAAAAAAAAATGGACGTGGGTGTGCTCAAGTCCTCTGAGACGAGCCGCGATGAAGGAGGTCGTGCACTCTTTAACTCGCAAAGCACCGACATTGTGTCACTACTTGCTGTGATATACAATGCCTTCCTGTATCCCTCGCTCCTCTCCTCTCCCCTCAGTCTCTCAATGGCAGCAGCAGTATTTTTTTTTCTCCCTTTTTTCATTCCAGGAGTCAATTTACCTTTGTGACTGGCACAAAGACTTTGTTAGCTTTGAAAGGCAGCAACCGTGCCGAGCCATCAGCGCTCGCTTATCCAGTTATTGTGGAATGAGGTGTGAGTGTGGGGCACATCGTTCTCTGCTGCATCGGAAGTTATTGTCCCATGTATTGCACTGTGTTTTGTTGGAGGAAATTATGTGTTTTTCTACATTAAGCATGGTTAACACGGTGACTTAATGTCGGCATGTGGGATTAAGTTGAACAGTTTGCTCTGTGCAGCTAAATTATTCCCCCGTCACTCTGTACTCTTTTTATAGAGCCAAATGGAGCCTCAAGGCGATGACTAACAGACGTCAGATTTTAGTCACACAATCCAACTTAAAACGGACATTTCAGTGAAAAATGATGCCCTTGTGTGTCAGTAGGGTGAAGACGTTTAAACCACATGCTATAATGGAGTGGTTCTAAACCTTTTGTCAGTGATGGACCCCCTGTGGTACCCCCTAATATGTTGAAAGAAATATGTAATACACAGTGCTGTGCCATTAGTGTCTAATTTAATATAAAATATATACAATTTATTTTAAGAACTTACACTTATAGTGTTGAATATTTATTGAACAACAATATATTTTAATTTATGCTATACACATATATATATAAAACCAATAAAAACTTAATTGTTTGCATCACTGACCCCGGTTCCCAGGTCCCTCCCAACTGCACACCTATGATTTTTTCAACCTATTGAATGATCATGCTATCCTTGTTATTAATAATCTTCAACTGGGAGTTGTGTGGTGGGGTTGGTGTGTTTTAAAATGAATGTTATCGCTAGAATGCTCCGGCGCGCACATCCTCTGTCTATTAGGTCGTGGTGGCCCGGGCCAATCCACAAAAGTGTTTTCGGTGTAATTCATGGAAGCAGAGGAGCAAGCAAGGGAGGAAGGGGCGGTGTGCAAACACTCACAGAAAAAGCACAGTCGCACAGCGAAGGACACCGATGGGACTCTGTTGAGACCAGAAACTTAATGGCTAAAACCAGACTAGTTATTCCCCCAACTCCTGATTTCACGTCTACTAGCAGAACTTTTTTTGCATCACTGCCATGTATGTTCAGCAGTTTCTAAAAAGATTTTTTGTAAAATAAAATTTGTAATTCCTCTGACATTTTTTGAGGGGGGTGCTCACATCAGCTGCTTCTAACGAGGTTGCATAAGCTAAGTCAAATAATTGCACAGTGACTCACATGCATGAGAAATGAAGTTGAGCGCTCTTTCCGAGTTTAATTTGATCTGTCAAATGTTTCACAGTTGTTGGTTGCCCTATGGAGTATAACCTTAATATTTAGCATTGGTGAAAGTTAATATCAAGGTGACGGCATATCTGTCACGCTCCTTGTAATATTGCCAAAGCAGCCTCTTCTTTTTAACCTGCTCAGTTGTGATTGAAGGTGTTGTTCAGTAATCACGGCACTTTGGCGTCCCAGAAAATTATAACTGTACACAACCAAACCGAAAATGTAATTCTATTCCGGAGGTTCCACCATGGGTGGAGGTGGTGGGGGGGTGGGGGCTGGGTGGGGGCGGATTTCAAACTATTTTAGTATTTTCCTGCATGTGTCTCTTCTTCTTCCTCCTGGCTTTCCAGCACCTGAGGCACCAGATTGCGATATCTCTGCAAACACGGGGTGGGCAGTAAGGTGTGTTATCACTGTTGACACACTTTTAAGGGGAGCCAGACATGCACAAATGACACACACACACACACACACACACACACACACATACAGGTACTGCAATGCACAGATAAAAAAAAAAAGATTGTGACACTCCTCGGTGTATCTCGGAGGCAGAGGAGAAACAAACCACACAGTCACACCCTGAAAATGACAGAAATACATTTCATATCATATCCCGCTGACACTTCAGCTCCGCTTGCTTTGGTTTTGTTTAAGTTGAATGTGTTCTATACCCAGTTTTAGACATGTATACGTTTGCTTCTGCTGCGCCCTGTGCATTCTGTTCATCATACCAGTAGCCAGGTTATCTCCTCCTTTATCATTATCTCCTACACTAGCTCATAAATCTGGGTGCTGATAGTGCTAGCTCCAGCTTCCTAATGCATATTCATAACACCGCCACCTAAATATTCATGAGCAAATGTCTGGCCAAACAGCCTCCCCTGCCAGAATAGTGAAATATAAGACACAGTTTGCCTTTTTATGTGCTTGTTTTCGCTGCTGTTTGTGGCAATGGGTGGGGAGTTTTGGAGGAGATGATGTATTTGCATGTCTGAAGGAGAATTATGGGAGCAGAAGTTTCCCTCCGACTACGCAGACGACTTCACCGAGGTACTTCCCACTTGAAACGCTTTTTTTTTTTTTTTTGCTTCCAAAATTGTCCAGGGGCTTGTAGTTCAGGGTGAAAAATGAGCAGAGTAACAACTTTTGATAGGTTTATTTTGCAGAGATGGCGTGCATACATCACGGTTGCGACAATAAATGACATATTACCATGCAAATTAGAGACGCGTCCCGACAACTTCTTTTTTTACAATCAAAACAAAACTGTAAACTTTATGTATTTTCAGTTGAAACGAAGTGCCCCTCTGATGCCGTTCAGTTTTTATTGATCAGTGTTTCTGTAAGTCAAATCTACTTTTCAATTCTTTCTGTTACCACCCTTTCGTACTGTTTGCAGATTCAAATTGCAAACGTCTCTCTGTCACATCTGATTTTTTGCAAAAACAGTGCCTTCCAATATAATGTGAGTATTAGATAGATAGATACTTTTATTGTCATATGCACAGTTAACAGAGTTACTCCGTACAATGAAAAGCTTATTTTGCTAGGTCCTCCTGCCACACTGAATTACAATAACTTAGAACTTAAGGCAAAACGTTGTTTGGCATTAAGTATTGACCCTGTGCTCTCTGATTCTCAGGCAGTGGAAATTAGACAAAGAAGAAAGCCATGTATCAGAGATGTTATCGGATAAACAAAACACAATTAAGACAGGGTGAAAGTGTTATTTCTCTCATTTACCCACTTCAGTTATTCTCCGGATGAATAACTCAATAGCAGATTGATGGCAGACGTACAGAAGGTCGGGCTATACACAAGCAGAGTGTGTTAGCTGCTGTGTGTGTGCAAATACCACAGTCAGTCATAGCACACAGCCATGAATGTGATATTCACAATAACATTTCAACCTTCCTTAAGCAATACTGCGTCTTAAACATTAGGAGGAATGATCGGTACCAAGAGTTAGTGAGCACTTCCTGCTTGGGCAAGAGAGACAACCTAGAGCAATCCAGATTGACCTCAGGGTGTTGTAGTCCTGGAGACATCAAAAACTACAACACTGTTGGTCATCTAACCTTCTACTTCAGCTCATCCTCGTGGTTACAACACAGAGGGCATCGTGGGTATTGATAAATGAGCGCCTTTTAGCAAACCTGATGATTCAAGCTTAGCCGAACAAAATAGCTGGGCTTATGAAATTGGGGTAACTGCTAAGTAACTCAATTATGTGTGCTATGCAAAAAAAGAAAGGCCTGGAGGGAATTCCTCTATTAATGGCCTCATCCCTACTGAAGCTTAATATGCCGTGAGCTTTCTATTTCTTGCACTTTCATTTTACTTCGGCCTCCAACATTCAGCATAATATATACTACACACTCATTTACCATTGTTTTTAATTCATTGGGTGTGATTACATTGCTGCAACAGCTGCTATACAGTATCAATTCAGCTTTAAACAAGTGGCTGTAAATCCACAAGGAGTTCTGCTAGGAAAACTACATCGTCCTCACTACCTCATTGCAGGCTCATGATACCACAGTGCAGAGCGTTGGTTTCTAAGGTGTCAGCGCAGTAATCACTTCTCTATGTAACAGGTGGTGGAATGGAACACGATCCCAATTAAATATACAATGACCAGTCCAAAGATGGACCTTTAGGTTATTCGTAAGTGAGATACTCAAGACATTTAGCCTCACTCCCAGTTGATGGAGGTATATGAGATTAAAGTACCCCTCTTAAAAAAAATGTGTATTGCTTATACTCACTTGTACATTTGATTATGTATGTCTGTAAGTATTAAATTCAGTCGGCAGAAAAACATTTTTTTTCTCCAAACAGATTCTTGGGATGTGTTGAATGTAGACAAAATATTTTCAGGAATATATTTCATATAAACCTTGCATTATGCTTGCAGAAATGCTAAACTAAATGTTTAGGCAACAAAACTATTTAGAACAAATAATCATGGTTTGTATTAAAATATAAAATATATTACAACTGTAACAATGTAACTTGCGTAAATATATAACCACATCTAGCTGACTCTCTTACATTATGTAAAAGCGTAATGTTGAGCAATATGACATACATCAACGTAAAACAACGTACATAAAACAACTTTATGTTAAACAACAAGAAGTGTTTAAAAACAGTTTTTAAAAAAATTTGGTTTTACACAGGACACGAACATCCAACTCCTGGGTGTTCGTCCCATCTGTCCTTCATGGACATTCTTGCCTCTTATACACATTGTACATACATCTCATACATGTAACCTTCAATAAGGGGAGCTCTCTGTTCTACGTCACTCTGATCCAATGCAACTGAGTCCACATGCAACGTATCCGTGGGTTGCCGAAACATATAAGGCATATCTATCTGGTGACTGGGCTGAGAGTTTTAATATTCATCTAATGCACCCGTGCTCACGTAAAGATCTGAGTTGTTACATCAAAACATGAGTGCAACTTAAACAAGAGTGAGTATGCAGCGGTTAAACCTTCAAAATGAATATGCATATTCTTAGATGTCTTTAAAGCCTTTGCTAACCATGATTTTCCTTTCTCAGTTGATATTGTGATAATCTCTAGAGAACTATGTGTGGGCTGGTAGGAGATCCGCTAATGTACAGTAGCCAGTGAGAGGTATTTATGCTCTTGCACCAGAAGTACAGAAATGCAGCACTTCTACCAAAATGAAGATATTGGATATTGTTGTGTGACTATGACAAACTACCATACCATGCAGACAGCTTGTCCCTACATCCCAGCCCCCCCAGTGGGCATCATACGGACTGAAATGATTCCTCTGTGGAACATTTTGAAAGGGAGGGAAAAGCAGAGGAACAGATACCACCCCTCCTCTCTTTGGCATCTTTCAATCAGATGGCATGCCGGAGTATGCGGTAATTCAGTTTCCAACAAGCCAAAATCTGTCGCAGCCACCGACACGCAGCTCTGAGGGAGCGTTGCATGCTCGAGTATGTGTGTGTGTGTGTGTGTGTACATGACTGAAATCCACTCTTAACAATGGTCTGACATGAGATGAGCTATGTGCTTCATGCTCTGGGTAGTTGTCTCATTGTCAGTCAGTCAGCTGTCAGCAGCGTTATTGCGGTGATTAAGAAAAGGCCTTTTGTTCAGATGAGAGAATCATCTCTATTCAGCTCATCTGTAGTAAGGACTGATCTTTTACTGGTTTTCTGTCTCTCTTCCTCCCTCACTTTGTCCCTCTCATCTCTCTTTGCTCAATTTATCCACTATTTTCCCTTTGGTACCTTTATTTTCCTCCATCTGTCCCTCTGTCCATCATCTCTTTTTTTCTCTTCTGCTCTTTCCTTTAGCCACAGTGACATTCCACACATAGAAACACAAATTGCAAACCTTGAAGTCTGAAGGAAGTGACAGCTGAAAAACGGCTGAAGTGACGGCACTCAAAAATTCTCAGTAACTTGGGGCTAAGAAAAAGTAACCAGATTGGGGCTAAAAAAAGTTTTAAAAGCTTTTAATTTCTAGCTAGTGATTGTAAAACATCTGAAAAGTCTAATTAAATACAGATGACTGACATTTTCTATAGCTAGCTAGCTAATAACACTATCATAATATCATTAGCTGCATTGGTTGGTTAAAAGACCCATCTTTGGCTTGACTTTTTAAAACTATAATACAGTATTTGTTCAATGTGCACTTGCATGTGCGAAAAGACTGACGCTGCATCAAAGTTCGGTTCCAGTTCAGCCTTGAAAAGTAGCATCCAGTTCATTATGAAAGTAGGGGGTCTACCTGTACTGTAGAAGATTAATGATAAATACTTGATATGTCATGACAAAATGACAACAGTGAGAGTTTTCATCATGTTTCAAGACAACAAACAGTTAGAGCATGACTTGTTCATATTTGACGAGATTGCACTTCTATGGACTATTGGGCATGCGGACATCACAATGTGGATCCTGAAACTATTTATTGTACAGCCTAATTCAGATGCAACAGAATATTCAAAGCATTTTAAAAATAGCAGGCCTCCCTACATCCAATGCTGGCCCTTAGTTTCATTGCCTATAAATGCAGGCCCACTGCTGGAACGGCTCACCTGAAAAGCAGCCAAAGAAGAGACCCATCAGCGAGAGTGGAGGCTCTGATGGGTCCCCTCTCTCTGTTTTCATCTCCGCTAGCCTATTCCAAGTTGTGATTACAGCTTCTTTCTCCCTCTGGGACACAAGAATATAAACTTTTAACCCAGTGTGTCTGCCAATTTCCTCCACATAACCGCACATTCTGTCCATCACCGGGACTGCTTCAGACGGGCATCTTGTGGGTTCTGGCAGCATTGTTGCTCCTGTTTTCTTTTTTAAGGTCAGTCACCTGATGGACTATTTTAAATGTGTTACGCTGAGACTGTAGAATTTTGAAAAGTTTCCTCTGCTTGCACGGATGTGTTCTTTTTTTTAAATTTTTCTTGTAAAAATGTGGTGGCCACTCTTCCAATCACTGTGTTATTGCTCCATATTATAGACCTTTGCTCCCCTTTTTCTAGAACTGCAGTTACAGTAAATTAGAAAAGCCTTTGCTTCCACATTGCCTGGGCTGTTTTCATCTTTGTGGGAAAGAAGTACAGTGTTGCCTCCTCGTATATTGACTCTCTGCCTTTAAATAATTAAACAGACAACCGCTATCCCCTAACTCTGCCTGCTTGGGTCACACTGGGTTTTCACATACTGCCTTGTGTTCATTGAAAAGGCAATGAGGGGGGAAATAGTCTTGGATACACTGACCTGACTTTTTATTTTCAAGCTTTTGTGAATGTTTCCAAAAGAGAAGCACTTTAAAAGGCATGTAATCTCGAGCAAAAACATATACATTTGACGAAAAAAATGATCATCATCCGACCTCAATGAATCAGGTTCAACAGTAAATGTAAATCTACAGCAGGGGTCCCCAAACTTTTTCCTGTGAGGGCCACATAACTTTTCCCTTCTCTGATGGGGGCCGGGGTCAGTTTGTAACAGAACCCCCCCCCCCCCCCCCCCCCGCCATAGAAAGAAATGTGTTGCTATTATGTTGAACAGGCAAGCTTTATTACAATATATTAACATTTGTGTCACTTGGAACTGATTAAAACACATAATAACAGTAATACAACCTTAGTTACAATACCTAAAAAATATTCTGCACCAAATAAATAATAAAATAAATGAATGAAAAACGTTTTGCAAAAATGCCAATATACAGTCACAGTCTATTCTTGTGCTGAAGTTGCTGTATTTCAATGAATTTCGGATCAGGCTGGTATGCTTCACTCCCCATATCCAGGACACCACTACACTGCCTTCGTCGTAGGTCACCGTCACTTAAACTGACTGTTCCCTAAAGTGCAAAGAAAACTTAGCCTAGTCTGCACATGCATGTTTTAATGTAATAATAATTAACTTAAAACAGGGAGACAATGTTTACACTGTCAGCCATGATAGCACACCTCAACACAGAATCAATGTAAGACCTCACCTGAAGCCCTGATGGTCCAGCTGCTGCTTCCTCATCATCCTGCACTGCATCTGCAGTGTATTTCTGAGTTTCCTGAATGCATTTAAAAATAATGCAGGTTTGCACTGTATGGGGTAGTTACTACTAGCTAACTAACAACGACCTGGGCTTTTTGATAGCTACTTAGCCTCTGGGTGAAAACACAAAAGGGTCAACAACATTCATGCTGAGACCAAACGAAATACTAATATGAGGCTTTATTATTTCCCGGTGTATTTTAGTAGTTTACCGTGTCAGATGAGTCCGACTGCCAGCTCTCATTCTGCATGTTACGTTCACGTAACTTCGGTGTTTCTGACTCCCCACTTTCTGACTCGCAGGCTCGAGGGCGCATTGGAAAACATGGACTTTTTTTTTTACTCTTCTGGGCGATGAACATAGTATTATACTAGAAGAGTGAAAAATCCACTTCCAAGTTTTTATACTATTACAGATGAGTTTGTGCAAACTTTGGACGGTGGGGACAATTGTGTCTTTTCCCAAACTTTGGTCGTGACTAGTCCCTATGGACCCTATGCAAACCTACGCCCTTGGTTCAGGGGGCCGGGCCAAATGTGGAGGCGGGCCGTATCCGGCCCGCGGGCCTTAGTTTGGGGACCACTGATCTACAGACACAAAAAAAAGATGCCTTTTTGTACTTGCTCCAAGGACAGAAGACACACACAATCTGAATTTGCGCAGCAGCTGTTTTGTGGATTTGAATTAGTTTTTTAGGATCCTCGTTGTGAAGGCGACAGCCGTCTTACAACAGCAATATTTAGAGGAAGTGACTGATTGGTGCAATCGTAACACACTTCTCCAACCTGCCTCATATCACCTCTAAAGTCGACAGCAGAAGCTGCCAGCGGGGCCACTCCTGCACCGCACACACTTGAGTTCTAGGATGAAGAGTTCATTTTGAAATGATGAGATTTCAGCAGCGTGGTTACGGCAATAAGACGATCTCTAAATCCTATAAAAGAGTGCCTTATTGCTCAAGATAACTGTAACTACAACTCAACCCAAACCACAGTCGTCTCACTGATCTAATTATATGTAGCCTGCAATGTTCCCCTTTGGCATATGGAATGAAATGGATCGAGCCCTGAAATTGGCATTGACATGTACTTAAGCTAAATAATACCTTGAAGAAAAACCCCTTATTGCACTGAGGGCTTCATGGCAGTTTGTTGCCTGTGTTTTTCTAATTCAGGTGTCGTAGGTAAGGCCTAATATCAACTTTTTTCGTTCGTTTGTTCAGGTTTGTTTATGCAGAGGACAAATCGAAACAAATAGGGAAAGCGCAAAAAAGAGGAGAGCAGGGATGGGGACACATGTCGACAGAAAGACGGACAGATCAGAAGGCAGATATAACCGGGAGAGGCAGGCAGAAGCAGCGATGTGTATGTGTGTGTGTGTGTGTGTGTGTGTGTGTCTTTATGCCCCAGCTGAGCCTCGGTAGAGCAGCAGCACAGAGGCCAAGTTAAATGGGGAGGGGAGATTAAAGGCAGTGCCGGGGCCTGCAGCCTCTGTATTCAATCACCGCTCTCCCACACACCTCAGCCTGCATGCTGATCAAGCTGCAGTGAAAGGAGCCATGCACCCTGCCGCCGCCATACACAAGTGCACAGACTACACACTAGTGCTGGCGTGATATCAGATTTTTAGAGAGAATATCAGATTAATGCCTTAACATCATGTTTATAATATGAAATATACATCTTTTCTATACTACTTTCAGGTGTTTGTGACCTTTAACATATGCATTTATAGTTCAGTGTAACATTTCACCTGTTTATTGTTGCAGCATTACAACAACACTAGATGGATGTGTCTTTGAGAATTGAAGGTCTGCCTTGATTGGCAACTGATTACTTCCCAGGAATACATTGTGTTTTAAACTGAATTGAATGCCATGAATTAAGTTTGACTGTAAAAACGATTCAGCAATAATTATTCTTACTTAGTACTTAGTATGATCAGGGTAAACTTTAGCATTCGATTGAAAGTGTCCTATTCCAAGTCGGCTTCCTGTTCAACCATCAGCACGGTTTACATTTACAGAATTTGCAATAACATTTGCTCTTATAACAATATCAACAATATCTTGACAGACAGGGAACCTGAAAACTGCTATTTTGCAATGAAAGGTAATTGGCATAAACAGCTGCAGGTGGAAAGTTTGGCCAGTTATATTACTTGTGCATAGGAATTAATTAGTCCAGAAAAGTTTTTTATATTTTACAGTGTTTGCACACACAGGAAAAAATAAAATAAAATCCTGGAAAATGGTAACATATTGTGGAAAAGAATTCCCAGGAAATATTGGATGTCAATTTCAAGTATCAAACCATTGCGTCATATCGCTCGCTCTCTCAGGTCGTGTCGTGCATCAATTATATACATACATAGCTTTTGTTTCATTTTGAAACATACTATGAAAAACTGTGCACCGGAATTGTGCAAGATAACAAAATATGAATCCGTCTACCAAGAAAGATGAGAAAATGCCTGAGCCTCCTTTCAAGTGGCTCCATTTTATCTTGGCTGCTCACAATCTGCCAGCACGAGAAACCTTGTGGAGGAAACACGAGCAGCTCGACCCGACCAATCGGTGTTGCAGTGGACTCCATGTCTGCAGACCTCGCAGCCCCGAGCTGCAGTTGCATTTGTGAACAGCTGCACCTCAGCTCTGCCTGTGCCTCCAGCAGCATCCATGACACCTCGGTGCTGAAACACAAGTCCATTACTCTTTCTATCGGACTGTGACTTGTGAGGTTTGCTGTGCTTCCTCCCGGCCACCACTGTAGCGCTGCATTCTTCCTCACGTCACGTTTCTCTCAGAATCTAAAATATCCCCAGAACAATGAGTAAACCTTTTTTTTTTTTTTTAGGTTGGGATAACGATTTTGCTTTCGGAAGAAAATAAAAAGCTTTGTTCGACTGATATTTTGTTGCCGAAGAGCCTGAGAGGTTGCAAATTGCGAATGTCCCGCCCCCCTGCTGTGTGTCAGCCAGTGAGAATAAATGAAAGCAAACGAAGGAAAACAAAAAATGCTCAAATGCAAGAAAAGAAACTTAAAAGTGAAATGGCAACTGCAGTTAAGCGATCAATGCATGAAATATACGTGCATATATGGTAAGTAAGTTCACAAACAAGCACACACACACACACACACACACACACACACACACACTTGCAGAGGCTTCATTCTAGATTTTCCCACAATGGAATGACCTAAAATTACTGGCATTTGTTTAATTGCAGTAGTGGCGTGGCACTGGTATACACGTGCGTATGCACATAAGCTTTTCAGTGCAACCTCAGGTTACCAGGGTCATTCGTTTCCTCTTTTTCTGCCACCGTTTTAATTGATGATCATTCATTGTTTCACGCCAACACCCTGTTATTAAGCAGAGCTCATTATTCTAAAACAATAACGCTGGGGAATAGAGGGTGGCTCATGGGAAAGTACCATTCTTTATGGGCTTTACACAAGGTCACAGAAGGAAAAAGGGGCCTATAGCTTCATTATGAAAACCCTATTAAGCTACACGGGGGACTCGGTGGAAATTATTTTAATGGCGAGTCAAAGCCGCCCAGGGCTTCCGTAGTGTGAATGCAGTTGAATGAAAGTACGGGCAGTTAGATGGCGAGGGCTGTTGTCACTGGTTCATCTTTTGATTATGTTTGCAAGTAATTGATTAATTGTTTGTACAAGGGAATCTCAAAAATCAGCAAAAGGTCCATGAAAAAGGTCAGGGATTCTCACACGGCTTGTTTTGTTCAAATAACAGTCCAACACCCGAACATACAAAATGTGTATATGTCATACTCACTCTGTCTTTATATACAGTACATCCATCCATTGCTAACTAAGGAAGATATACTACACTAACCATACAAATAGGTTGTATAGAAATCAGAGCCATCGTTCTGTAACAATGTAGTCTATTGCACCGCTTGGGTGGCAAGCTTTCTCACTACCAGTCCACGGCAAAAAAATATAATTTCAAGTGCACAAGGGTGGCATGACTCACCAGATCTTCCTGTTCCCTGCATGTGATTTGCTGCAATTGACTGATTAAAGCAGCTATTTTTCTCTCTTTTGCACAGCCAGAGAGAATTCACATGTTTTGCTTTCCATTGTTTGTTGTAACTGCACATTTTCTTTCTTTTTTGCATGTTTGTACACATTTGCAGATGCCAAACCAGCCGAATATTACACAACTTAATTGGTGCATTTACTCTCTACCTACAACTGAATGTGCATTAGGGGGCCAGTGATTGGATGACAGCTGTCACTTGTTGCATGCTAATTAGTGTTTAACACACTCGTTTTGTCAGCATTTGGCATACACTGCAGTGTTAAATGAAAATAGAAGCTCTGTATCATCCTGTGCTTTAAAATTGATGATAGGAGCACAGAATTATTTTCATGTAACGTAAATGAGAGGTGGAAGAAGTTTAGTTGCATGGCAACATCCAGCATATGTGCGTATACGTGTGTTTGGGGAAGATGGACTGAGTGGTTATATTTGTCCTTTATATGCTGCATTTGTGCTGTCTATTATTTTTTAACGTTTATGTTTCAGTGTGTGCATGTATGATAGTGCTTCTCTGTGCTTGCTCAACCCTTTAAGGAAAAAAAGGGCCAGAAAAGGAAAAAAATCAAATCACTTTTCAGAGTGGCTCCAAAAAGCAGAGCTCAGACAAGCTTGCTTCACCCAAAATAGATCGGCCAGACCCCGGTTCTCTCTCTCTCTCTCTCCCTCCTCATGATGAGACAGTGCTCCCAATGAGAATTTCTCTGATTCGTGGCAGCATAGGCTGGGTATTAATAATTTCAAGGCTGGCTTTATGATGAGTTTTTGGTCACTCTATCAGTGTTGGTGCGGGGAAAACGAATGTCTACTTTAAGTCGCGGCAGTGAGAGGTTTCATCCTTTCTAGCAGCAATCTACGGCGCGATTGAATATGGCAGAACATTTCTTTTAAGCTTTCTTTTTCATTTCATCATCATTTTTTTTTGCCACGTGTACGTATTGGCCTTGTTTAAACAGGAATATCAGACAATCAATATCGCAGTTGTACCTGGCAGTTTATTAGCAGCCAGCAAGTCAAGCCAGCTTACTTTAAAGAAAAATCAGGAAATGAAGACTTCCAGGTCTGGCATTTCTTTGATTATTTTCTCTCAGAGCCATGAGTCATACATGAAGTGTATGCTGAAAATCACTGCTCGCGATCAAAAAAAACATCCAGCACAAAGCTTAGTAAAAACACTTGTTTTAACATTTAATATTATGTATGCCTGTATGCTATGAGACAATAATAATGTTCTGTCATTGTTAATTAGTGAGGTCAAGAGTTGTTACTAGGCAGATTGTGTAACCTTCAGGCAGAACCCGGCTCGCTGCTCCCCCTGTCTCCAGTCTGTATGCTGGCTCAGCTAACTAGCTGCTGCCTCAAGCTTCAAATTGAAACGACAGATACCAAATTGACAATCTTCTCATCTAACAGCAAGAAATAAGGATATTTCCCGGAATGTCAAACTGCCCTTTCAAAACTAGAAACTGATGTTGCAGGAAACATCAACAACTAAACCGTTGTTCTCCCTGATCATGATTCATCAAATGCGACCAGTTGAGAATCTCCTCAAATCATTTCTATTCACCCTAGAAAATTGTTCTGAACTGGAACATCATTTTTCGCACCTGAGTCAACGACATCTTCAAACATGTTTTCAATTATAGTCAAGGTCCAGACTCCAAATGAATTGCGGTCCATTTAAGTGGCATCCTTCATTGTTTCTGGACCTCAATCAACTCCCGCTGGTGGTTTAGGAGATTCCATTCAGGCCTACATCATCGGACCACTCTTTTCCTAAAGCTGTAATTCCGTGTGCTCCACTCTCCTTTCCGTTGCACCACATGCTGTTCAGCTGGCTCTTTCAGCCTCTGATTAGGGTTGTTGAAAGGATTAATTTAAAAAGTAGCCCGCCAGGCCTCAGAATAGAGGGATGGCATCAAGGTTCTACTAATGCAGCGTTTGGATCCAAAACGCGATTTCAGACTCATAATCTTGGCGCCGGACTCTCCTCTCTCATTCCGAACAGCTGTAGCGTGCTGGAGTGATATAGCATTTTAGTCTGGCAACGTCCAACATGCGAACACTCTGTCCTCTCCAGTCGAACAGATGTAACGCTAGTTTCCAACTACATCGAGCTGCCATGTAGTGATTCTGGGTTATGTGGAGAATATGAGGAAAAGAACATTTTTGTTTGCAAGGCTCAAGCCATTATATACATTGTTTTGATTTTTAGAGAAAGAGCATGTCTTAGCGTTGGTATCCTTACAACTCATATTGCCTCACAGCCAAACACACACCAGTCATTTTGCTCCTCAGAGACACCGTGACAACATTGTTTGCTTAATACACAAATCAATATGTTTTGTTTCAGCATTTAATGTTCTTCACCTTACGCTGCATGTTTTTAGCCCTGGCAGCAAGATCGCAGGGCTCTAAGGACGTGTTAGCTAATGTAACATGATTGTGCACGTCTATTGGGAAAAATATTTTTTGGCATCACGTGATGGACCATTGTAATTCTAGCGATTCCCACTATGTGAGATTACCTTCAAAGTTCAGTTTTCTTCCTCGTGGCCTGAGATGAACGAGGAAAGTGTGCATGCCAGCGTGCCAACATTTCCTAAATGGTTAGCTAACGTTGATGTACTATTATCAAGGGCAATACAGTGTGTGGGATTAAGAGAGCGCTATCTTCCCCCTCAATGTTAGCTGAAGGAACAGTTCATGGGATGAAACGTTTTTCGCATTTCAGTCCTGTTAAGCTAATAATGTTACTGGTTATCTCAAATTAAACCCTGAAGCTTAATTTGTTATACTAAAAGACATTAAAGAAAAGAATACATGACATAACTGAAATTTCTTAAGTGATTTAGAGTATATTTATTAAATAAAACCAACAATAATCAGATGTCTAAAAATGTATTTTTAACAATAGACTGATATAAAACTAAAACACTGTCTGGTATTTAAACCACACAAGTATTTACTTTCGCTACAAGTACAATGTATATAATGTATTGCTTAGATCCTACTGTGTTGATTTACCATCAGCAATGATTTCTGAGCTGTTTTGGATTTCAGCCCTCATATTTCATATGTATGCTGCTACAAGCATTACATAAGAATCAGGGTTGGTTAAAAACTCTTTCTGCAGCAGGTTTAATGACAGAATGTATTTTGTGTCAAATTTAGAAGGACACTCAGAAATTCTCGTGCAGCACAGTATGCAATCTCAGCTTGACTCCAAAACACTGCATATTTTTAAAGGATAAAAACAGAAAACAGAAAAAATACACCTGCCCCCCAACCGAGTCTAAACCACACATTCATCGATATCCAAACATTTGATTAAACAGATTGAGTCTCTTCAGAAGCAGCTTTTAGTAGCATTGAGCAGTAAGAACAATAATAATTCTAAAAAAAATAAATGAAAAAGTGCTCTCAGCCTTAAGGATAAGAAAAGAAAAGAAAAACGGAAAGACAAATGTCATGTCTATGTGGGTTGTAGAAGTATAGCTGGACATTTGTCAAATTGGTGCGTATAGCTGAGCAATTGTAATGTGCTGAGGAGCGGGAGGAAGAATAATAAAGCACAGGAGCATGTCAATAACATTATGTTGTATTAAGCCATACGCTCTGCCACATGAATCCATCTTCTGCCACAGTCAGAGCTTTCATTTCACTCAAGAGTGGCCACACATACATTTTAATCAGCCATTTGGCTGGCCAAGCTGTCAGTTGCTCGACAACAGAAGCTGATAAGGGTGATGATAAATCATAGCGCTACTGGTACAAGCTTTGGGTTTGTTTCTGAGAACACCTGCCAGTTTTAGATTTGTCCCACTATTCACGAGGCTATTCCAGGAAAGAGGATTACTGTTTCCTCTCTTTACAGTCCAATTTCTTCACGGGATGCCTGTGAAGAGATAGGTCCCCATCTTGCATCTTTTGTGTAACATACTATGCAATTTTTATTCCGTGCAAAAACACAGAAGTTCTTTTTTTGCGACCAAATGCTACGTCTGTCATGCTGTCTGGGAACTGCCTTGTTAGAGCAGTGAATCATGTAATAGTCGCTAACCCTTTCTGTAGATCCCTCAAGGCCAACAGAAAGAGTGTTGTGGAGGTTCGGTTCAGTTCAGTTTTTTTTTTTGCTTTGTTTAATGGTGGCAATGTACGTGGTATCCCTGGCAAGGCGCTCTGGAGGCTGAGCCACGGGGACGCTTGGAGCAATTTGCTTTAGAAAAGAAGGAATCGACTCCTGCTTCATTGGGGCGCTGAGACCAGCATGTCCTCAAGTTCTCTCACATAATATTTGGTAAGACTGCAAAACACCTAGAATGCTTGCAGCTGACACCAACTTATTTAAAACTCAAATTTTAAATAAGCATTTTTAGCAATTCTCAAAGGACTTTTTTTCTCTCTCACCCCAAATACTCAATATTTACACCCTACATTTTCAGCATATTCGTCCTGTTTGGGGAACTTGAACTGAGAGTTAAGACGAAATAAACTTCAGTTAATGGAACTTATTATTTAGAACTAGCTTTTGTATCCACGCTAGCAGAATGGCTCCAGATGGATTGGTCGGTTGGTCAACCCCTTTGGTCAAGACTAAAATATCTTAACGACTATTGTATAGCATGCATGGTCCTGAGCGGATGACCACTATTGACTTTGGTGATCCCCTGTCTTTAGAAGAAGGTCGGATTTATGATGATGAATCCAGTGAAATATCTCAACATCGACTGGGTGATTTGACACCTCCATGTTGTACATATGTCCATGATTCTGCTGGTAGATGTGGTTCAGATATTCATGTTCCCTTCAGGATGGATTGTAATAATTTTGATGAACCCCCTAACTGTCTAAGCTAGAACGGCTGTAGATGTTTTGTACAAGTTGTGCTTGTTGCACAAACAATATCTCCCCTTATAATAATTGTGATACAACTCAGGTATGATCTGCCATGTGCCTTGCAAAGTTGCCTCACAGTTTTAACAACGATTTGAACATTCTGATTTTAAGAATTGACTTTCAACATTTGCAAGATGCAGTGATTTCCAGCACAGGTAGTAGCGTTACGAATACACTCATCGTGGATGTCACCTGCTGAAATACTTCAATTAAACCTCTCCTATGAACCTGTGCATGCAACGCAATTAGAGGTGCACATGATGTTTCTTCACCAGGCAGAGCACAATTATTTTATATTAAAACTGGGTTTTCAAATTAAGAGATGTTTTATCAGTCGGTGCAGCTGTATAGAAGACAGCATACATTGCAAGACAACAACAGGAAAATGAAATGAATTCAGTTTCTCTGCAGCTACAGCTGTGACAGTATAAGCAAGGCCCCTGTTTGTTGTTGTTCTTTCTTGACTCGATGGAGCTCATTAATTGCCAACATTTCATCAGAGAATCACAACGTCAAATCAGCCAGTCTTTGAGCTTGTTGACTTCACACATAGCACCTCGGCGCCGCAGCGATCCGCGCGATTACATAAGACATCCGAAAAAAAGTCTTTTCAGCTTCTTGCAATGGAAGAGTTCCAAAGGAGAAGGAACTGACAAAGAGAGGAAGCAGGAAGAAGGCAGCGAGGAGACGATCTGCAGAGATGGTGGGTGGGGTGGGATGCAGGAAGTAAACGCAAGCACATGCACACATGAACAGATTCACACAGGCGCTTACACGACAAGCCATTATCCGGCATCAGCCAGAGAAGACAGAGGAGTTGCAGGAGGGAGTTGAGTGTGAAAGCATGAAGGAGGAAAGAGCGAGCAACGTAGAGGAAGAAAGGGGGACGGAGAAAGAGGAGGAGAGGGGTAGAAAGGGGTGGTGAAGAAGGGGGATTTGGTCTTGATCTCCCAAGTGCATGACAGATTGGATTTAGTAGCATGCATTCCTGAGCAAAGACATCACGTTGAGACATTTCTCAGGCTCCCACCCCTCCTTGCTCTGAGTGCGGTTGTGTTATGGACACACACATTATGCTACTAATGCGTGGCTACTGGCTTCAGTGCCATGTTGTGCATTGTCGTTCATTTCAGATTTGACCCTGAAGAGGCAGTTGGAGCAGGATAAAGGCCTACTGAAGCTTGTGTTGCATGTCCGTTTGTGTAGTGTGTACACAAATCAATAATAAAGAGCGTGTTTTCATACATTTGCACACCTTTTTAGTGGCTACGCACTGTATGCACACAGCCATTTTCTCTGTGGCGATGAACCCTGATAGATCCCTATTACCCCGGGTGTGACCCCTCACAGCTCAGTTCATTAAGCCAGCCACCCAAGTGTTCGGGACTCAAGTCCAGATTTAATCACAACTTCCACCCTCTTGCCAATCACAATTAGATCCTGATAAGCCTCTCCAGGATGGCACCCGGGGGCCTCCACACACAGACAAAGGTTAATTTGCGAGCAGCAAGGGCCCGGCTACGAGGCCGAAGGTCACCTGATTGAATACATGGAGCATGTGTGTGTGAGATGGGGGGGGGGGGCATGGCAGCAATTACAAAGTTCATCAGTATTCATGTGTTTCATTCATGCCTAATGGGTTCCTTACCTTCAAAGAGGTGCGCTGATAGGATGTGGCCCTTAATGAGAAAAAGCTTGTGGGTAGTCTTGAGGACGCTGAAATTAAAAAGTAATTTCCTCATTGTCTTTTTAAGTCCCTTCACACATGTAGTCACATTTGCAAGTTGCTCAATGCCACCGCAGTGTTCGATAGGAACTGCTCAGGCTGAGGCATTGTGGGTCTATTAACCCTTAAAGAACCCGTTGTCTCTTCTGGACCTGACGGGAACATTTAAAAATGTTTTCCTGACGGCATATCCAGTATGGTTGAAGTCAGTTTGTGTGTTTTTGTTTGTATTCATTGTATCATGTAATTTGCATGTGCCTTTAAACAACTCATAAGAGTGAGACTACTTGTTGGAAGATGAAATAATAAAATCCTCATCCCGGATAGCGATTTCATTTGATCAATACTGATTTCCATTATCGATTCTTCTAAACGATTCGATTCGTTACCAAGTCCTGATGAATTGGTGGAAAAAGACTACACAAGGGCAAAGCTCAACTTTTACTGTTGTAACCACAAGGAGTCGGTGTGAACCATCAAAAGTTAAAAATGTTATCCTTCTACTTTGTCATTGTCATTTTTAGTGTCTATTAGCATAACAAAAATATAATTCAAATAATAAGGAATCAAATGATTGTATTTTTATTAAATATTTGCTTTGATAAAAAAAATATTGTCATTAGTAGTTTAATTGTGTATTATGAGCTGCTTAGTGGTAGTTTAATGAAGTTAAACAAGGCATTATTACCACCCTCACTTTTGTTTTATTAGTTAATTTAATATTATCTATCTATCTATCAGCCATGCTGTCTATTACTGGGATTTATTTGTTAAAAATAAGAACAAATGCTTTAGATGATTGCAATAGATAAAGTAGCTTCAATCCATTGTGTACGAGGGTCCACATTTGGTAATATTTGTGCCGTGCTAATCAAGCTCCCAAAGCATTATGAATAATAATAGAGCTGCACGACTGAACATGTGACAGAATACAAATTTAACAGAAGACACGGACTAATTTATTTTGCCCTGTTTATGATTTCATCTCTCTGACCTCGCCTACTGTGGTGCAATGTCATTTCCAGGCCAGCTGGCAGCGGGGACATGTGAGATTGTGACGCTGGACAGGGACAGCAGCCAACCACGGCGGACCATCGCCAGGCAGACGGCCCGCTGCGCCTGTAAGAAGGGCCAGATCGCTGGAACTACAAGAGCCAGACCTGCCTGTGTGGACGGTAAGAGGGGGAGGGGCCAGGGGGGATCCCGGATTAGCTGGCAGGCTTTAAGGGGCCACTTCAGTGAAGACTACTCAAACATGAGTATGTTTTCCCCGAGGCATGTCTGATTTTTACATCCAATGATGTCGCGGTTGAAGCACACATGAGTTCAGTGTGAAATACGGTAAATAAAGTGGTGAAGCACGTCATCGGGGCAGTGAGGGTTTGGCTGTTTTGTAAGACGGGGATAAGGTGGATACACCCACAATGTGGAGCACAGGGCTGTCTTTGTGATGTTAGTAAAGCCTCCAACCAATCAATTTATAGTTGAATCATTTTTAAAAAGTGCCTGGAGGGGGGTTTCTAAATCCCCCACCAACAGATGGGCTCGTGTGTCATTGAGTAGTGACACTATTTGTGGTAATAGTCTGCTTTAGGGCTTTTGCATTATCGTTGCTGGAGCTTAAAGAATTCATCCATTAATCACTTAGTTGATTGACAGAAAATTAGTTGCAGCTGTTTTCACGAACAAGTCTTTTGACACGTTTCACTACTTTCGGACGTTTTATCAACCAAATGGTTCACTAAGAAAACAAGTGTGACACATTTGCAGATAACAAAGCCACCACTCGTAATTCAATTTTCGTTTGCAATGCAAATTTACACAAAAAAGCAATTTCATCATTTAACTATTTGATCTTAATTACTTTTATTTAGCTCTACCTAAGGAGGAAAGAGGAAGCCATTAAGTAAATTTACCGTCAGTGATTATTTTTGTTACATACACTACATATACTCCAGTATAAAATGTAAATCATGAATCTCTAAAAACGGTATCTTTTCACAATCCCAATTTCAGCTGCATGACATTAATGTTTTCAGATAAGTTAACGTGTTTTCAAGCAATTCATGTAGTTTCTAATAAGCAAAGTAACACTTTCATTGTTAAGTTTGATTAAGGTATTCAAACCTCACATTTTGAGATAATTGGATTTAAGATACATTTCTATGTTGTACTTTGTGTACTTTGGAGCAAAAGCGTCTGCATTAAGTGTATCCATGGCTTCCTCACATATATTGAGTGGGGAAGAAGCTATTTTTTTTAGCCTTTCAGTCATTTTTCTAGTCACCATTCTGCCTCCATGGCAGCTCAAAGAATCTCCAGAAGGGGTTAAACGATGCTGTGAGTCTGGGTTTTCTTTATGACATCTTCATTGCCATCCCGCTGCCTCTTTGGGTGCTTGTCCCCGAGTCTATCTTTCACATGATACGGCCTCTAGCCCTGGCTGGGAGGGGAGCTTATTTGCACATGTGAAGGCAGAATAAACAGCTAAGATGAACAGCACCTTTGGATGCCTTGTTTTCACAGCTGTGTCTCCGATTGGAGGAGCTTCCTATCTTCAGTGCACTGTTTGACTGCTTTTGCCTGCTGATCATATGAGGAAAAGGTATTTGTGTAAGTGGACTTGTACCTTTTTGTGTGGCAGGCACAGATGAACACGACATTTGAGAGAGCTGTTTTCCAAATTCAATTTCTTCTTTTGGCCAAACGGCTTCACTCTGAGATTTGTGCACTCTGGCTTAGCCCTGAAAAGAACAATCTGATCTTGTAGACATGGCTGCATGCCCACCTGCATTGTGGAGTCACTTCGCTGTCCTTACGCATGCCTCACTTGCCTGTGAGTATTTTGTATGGATGCTGCATAAATCCACAGTATCCGGATGATATCAGGAGGTATTTGTCACAACGTGGGCTCCATGGAGAACTGTGGCATTTTGTGTGGGCCTGATACTCCTCTTTTAAACTGACTTTTACACAGGTGGATGGCAGTTGTTGACATTTGCAGTATGTTCAACTACCAGATAAATACATATATAAGTTGAATAAACTTCACATTTATAACAGTATAGTTGTTGTTTCAATATATATATATATGTGTATGTATGGCTTTTTAGAATGAAATGTGCACAAATAAACTGTATGTGTGTATGTATACTGTAATGTGAACAACATTTGCCAGTACTGTCATGAACTTGGGTCAAGGCGAGATGAGTTTATTTGTGCACATTTCATTCTAAAAAGCCATTCCAAGTGCTTGACATAATGCATTGAAAACATAAAACAAATGCAGCATGAAACATTAAAATGCAAATAAAACCATTTCAAAGAAATTGAAAAGATAAAACAGAGAAATAGATAATGGACAGGTTATAATGATAATGGTAATTTGGACTCTGGGAAGCGTTATCAGACTACCAGATGACCTGAGAGGCCACGAGGGTTTAAATGGAAGGAGACGGAGAACTTTTTTTTTTTTAAATAACTCAACTAAAAAAACAGAAGAAAATAAGGAACTCTGAATCTCATATGCAAGGTTTTTTTTAAACAAACAATTGCTCATACAGTAATTTCTATTTATTTTATTTTGAAGTATCCCATATAAGTGGCTTGCCGCTTGTTTGCACTGCTGCCTTCAGCAGGGAGGCACTGGGATTGGATTTCGACCTGTGTAAGGTCTACTGGGTTCACCCCCAGTGTCCGTAATCACTCCCACAGCTCAAAGACAAACATGTCGATTGGAGACTGTACAGTAGATCACTCATAGGTGTGAATTAATTAGGACGACTAATTGACACTGTGTGTGTGTGTGTGTGTGTGTCTGCCTGTGTGTGTCGTGGTGCATATAAGCAATGCAGTTGTACAGTGACTATCAACCCATTTGAAGATTAATTTACAATGTACTGTGAAAATAATACATTTTGAAAATGAACATGCACTGTAAAAAAAAATCCTAATTTTACAGGAAATAAGTCTAAATTTTTACAGTAGTTTTTCTGTTTTTTTAAATTATATACAAAACTCTATAAAATTACAGACATTATCTGTAAATCAACAACCCAACTTTTAATTTACGTATTATGCTAATAATAACAAATTATATTTTTTTCTAATTTTTTTATAGAAAAATGTCTGTATTATTTATACAGTATTTTTACTGTTTTCTTAGATTACTTACAAATGTATGTAAAATAACAATAATTACCTGTAATTAAATATCTAGCTCGTTATATAAAGGTTTATGTCCATACTAACAATTTAACGATTTTCTTTGTAATTGTAAGGTAAATCATATTAGTTTTATATTAACATGTACTTTTACATTCAAACTCTGTAAATCCAGATTTTAATTTAGCAAACTTTTTCCATTACATCAAACATAATGCAGTCTTTTTTTTTTAAAGAGTACAAAGTAGTACCAAGAATGATACATTTTTAGTCCTTTATGAGGAGCAACATAGGTTAATTGTGGCCCAGTGAGTAGAGGTCCTCTGGTAACCGCAGGGTTGGTGGTTTAATTCCCAGCTTTTATGTGTCTGGTCGGACTTTTCAAACCCTCCAGCCAGCAGACACAGCTCCTCTCTGGACAACACATTGTGTTGGTGCATCTCTGCTCTCTCTTGTTCCGCCTGCATCGCTCTTTTCCATTTTTTAATGTAGCTACGAAGTTTCTTATAGTTGTGATAGTGGGCGGGCTGTACCCAGCATGCAGTTCGGCGGTGTAAATGTCATAAACGTACAATTATTAGCCTTATGTATTATTGTATTATAATTGTTTATCTGACATAAACTGTTGTCTTGTGGTGTTTTACCCTGTTAGAGCGTTAGAGAGTTGTGGGTTATTAATTGTTGTCATAAAGTTAAAACCATGACTCAAACTCAATGCACGTAACATAAGTAGCTCCGACTGCTGCACCCTCAGCATTCACTTGTGAACAGTAAAATGCATTGCCTGTTGGGGAGGGACAATGTCTGGGCACCAGTGTGACAGTATGTGAAACATTCATACAGTATGTCAATTTGACGTTGGTATTCTGCCCAGCCTTACTTCTTTGAAGGTTTTGATATTAATGATTCAGGAAAATTCTGTAAAATAACAGTATTTCTCTGCATAACATTGAGTGATATCACTTTATTGAAGGTGATTCATTGTAATAATACGGGAAGAATCTGTTAAATAACAGTATTTCTCTGCAGAACTTTGAGTGATATCACTTTGTTGAAGGTATTTGATCGTAATAATACAGGAAGAATCTGTAAAATAATAGTTTTTCTCTGCAGAATTTTAGTGATATCTCTTTATTGAAGGTGTTTGATTGTAATAATACAGGGAAACTCTGTAAAATAACAGTGTTTCACTGCAAAACCTTTAATGAAAATGTTCGTTAATTTATGGTTTTCGGCCTTTATTTGAATTAAGATATTTGACCTTCATTTTAAGGTTTTTGTTTGGCAGCCGCAGCTGCCAGTCATTTGACCTTCATTTTACGTTTTTTTTTTTTACAGTGTGTAGCCAATCATCTCACAATCTGTCATGGCATTTCCAAACATATGCATGTACACAGAGGCACCAGTGCGTGTGCATATTTTATGTCAGATAGTCATTTACCATTTCCTTTCTTATAGTCACATTGTTCCCATAAAAAAAACATACCCACACACTTTTATTGCAGTTCACATTACAATATCCCACAGCTTGATATTATTGCCATGCAAATCTGAGACGCGTGTCTCCACAAATGCAATCATATTTGTTTATTCAGACTGAGGCTTGGCTCACTTTGGGGACATCATAAGAGAGCCAGAGCCGGAGAGAAAGCTGACATGAAAGACCCCAAACGCCACAAATGGGATTTCAATCAGTTTTAATCTACTTGAGTCCTTGAGGTCTGGCTCTCTGTTGTAATATGCCTTTGCCTCGGCCGACACGATCTGTGTCCTTCATGCTTCAGCCTCTGCGTCCCATGCATGCGGGATAATCCACAGCGCCATCAGCGGACTCACCTGGCTTCCAGGACAGTGTGTGGTAATGAAAACAGAGAGTGCTGTATAGTGCCGTTGATCCTGAAGAGTCACTGTTTGTTGTTGTGCATTTCCCATCTTCCAGTTGCCCTTTGTGTGCTTATTGCTTTGAGGAGGTAAAAATGGGAGATAAGCTGTCTACATGATAAGCTTTGTGCAGCTGCGCTGTTTGATGTGCGTGTCCAAAAGGAACGTAGCTTGGGAAAAAAGACAACAAAACCATCACCAATCACAGCTACGCAGCATGAAATGCTGTCTTTTTCTGACCTTTTCTTTTTCCTACTTCTCCTCTCTTTCTTTTTTTTTGCTTTCTCTTTCACTCACTCACATTCTTAATTTCTGTCTCTGTTTTAACTGTATGTCTTCGGTGGCTCCCATTTGAGGCCTATATGTCAGCCTAGTGTTGCATAAGTACACCCTCTCTGATCTGAAATGTCATGCTCTTGGGCCTTTTTACTTCTGTGCTTGATGACTTCTAAGGGAGCTGATATTGATTGTTATTAGGACGGTAAGAGGCTATTAGAGAGACAGAGGGTGGCCTACTGCTGCTGGCTGTAGGATCTGCAGAAGGGGGTAACTCCAGAGACATAGATGAGCTTGTTGAGGGTCAGTGGCAGTGATGGCTCAGTGGGGAGGTGAAGGTGTTTGTCTGCCACTGGCTCTAAGTCCAGCTCGACCTCTGCCACTTCTGCCCCCGCCTCCACGACAGCTCCACCACTATCCTCAATCTCCCCTACCTGATAAAGACTCTAATTGATATCTTCTGGGTCCGGACTACAAGGCTAATGACACTACTGATTATCTCCAGGAACAGTCGGGGCCCTGTATGCAGCTAGCGTTCTCAATTCCTGTCCTGACTCATAGAAAAGGAAAGGTGAGGCTGCGAAGAAACATTAGTAAATCTGCAAATGTATCAAACTTAATGATCATTCCTCGTCAGCCTGTCCAGATACATAGGACAAATAGAGCTTTAAACACATTAAACTTAGCTTTATTAAATGTCAGGTCTCTGTCAGGAAAAACATTTTTAATCAATGATTTCATTGTTAGGCACAAGCTAGATTTTTTGATTTTAACGGAAACTTGGTTAGACCAAGATAACAGTGCAGCTGTTCTTATTGAATCAACACCTCCCAACTTCAGTTTCATGAGTGAAACAAGAGCGCATAAGAAAGGAGGTGGAGTTGCTATTTTATTTAATGAGTCTTTGCAATGCAAACAGATGTCTTTTGGTCATTTTACTTCTTTTGAATATGTGGCTCTGAATTCCACTCGAGTTTTATTCCTTAACATTTACAGACCACCTAAATACTGTGCATCCTTCTTCGATGAGTTTACTGAACTGCTGTCAATAATCTGTATTGATTTTGATTGTGTTGTCATTGTTGGTGATTTTAATATCCATGTTGATAATCCCCAGGACAGAGGGTCTATACAGCTATGTGGTGTCCTTGATAACTATGATCTGACTCAGCATGTAACAGGTCCCACCCACAACAAGGGGCACACTCTCGACCTAATCATCACCAAAGGTCTGGACATTTCCAAGGTTGCTGTGACTGATGTTGCACTCTCTGATCATTTCTGTGTTTTCTTTGAGAGTGCAATCTCCCTGCACACAAATGTCCAAACCAAGGTTGTGACAAAGCGTTACATTACTGAAAACACGGGTGAACTATTTATTCAGAAGTTCTCCTCCACACCAGCCCTCTCTTGCATCTCAGTAAATGAGCTTGTAGATCACTTCAATTATAAAGTTAAAAATGTTATTGATGCCATTGCACCCACTAAGGTGAAGGTTGTCTCAGGTAAGAAAAGATCCCCTTGGAGAAATGCCACGCTGGTCCGAATAGAGAAAAGAGAGTGTCGGAAAGCTGAGCGCAGGTGGCGAAAGACTAATCTCCAGGTTCACTGTGGTATCTATAAAGAGAGACTTGGCAACTACAATTTGGAACTTAGAAATACAAGGCAGGCCTTCTTCTCCGACATCATAATCAAAAACAATAACAATACACGCGCCTTATTTGCTACCGTGGACAGGCTAACAAACCCTCCGGTGTCAGTAACTGCTACGCTCCAATCCACCTGGGCATGCAATCAATTGGCATTCTTTTTTGCTGACAAAATTCAGAAAATTAGACAAGCAGTTGGTGGCTCCACACCAACCACAGGATGTGTGTTGTCACCTTCTTTAAATAACATCCATCCAAATATCATGACACAATTTCATTCAATTAACCAAAGAAGCTTAGAAGACATTATACAACATCTGAAAACATCCTCATGCTGCTTAGATATTCTACCAACACACTTTTTCAAAAATATTTCACACTGCATGATCACTGACCTTTTACAAATTGTAAACACATCCCTTCTCTCAGGTGTCTTCCCACAAGCCCTAAAAACTGCAGTTATTAAACCACTCCTAAAGAAGGCTAGTTTAGACCCCGAAATAATGAAAAATTATAGGCCAATATCAAACCTCCCCTTTTTAAGTAAAATAATGGAAAAAGTGGTTTATCAACAGCTAAATAGCCTCTTGGCCGAAAATAATTGTTTTGATGTCTTCCAGTCTGGCTTTCGTCAGCATCACAGTACTGAAACTGCTCTTGTTAAGGTTTTCAACGACATCCACTTAAACACAGACAGAGGCAGAACTTCAGTCTTAGTATTATTGGATCTCAGTGCTGCATTCGACACAGTCGATCACAACATACTACTAGACAGACTGAAAGTCTGGGTAGGACTCTCTGGTGCAGCCCTTAACTGGTTTGACTCTTACTTGAAGGACCGACAATACTTTGTGTCGGTAGCTGATTACACATCATAGCTGACTGGTATGACATGTGGTGTTCCCCAAGGTTCAATACTGGGGCCTCTTCTGTTCAATATCTACATGCTTCCACTGGCTCAGATTATGAAAAACAACAAAGTGTGTTATCATAACTATGCAGACGACACACAAATCTGCATAACTATATCACCAGGGGACTATAATCCCATACCAGTGCTGGCTAAATGTATTGAAGAAATCAACAACTGGATGTGCCAGAATTTTCTTCAATTAAATAAAGATAAAACAGAAGTACTTGTTTTTGGTTCCAAGGACGAACGATTGAAAGTGAGCGCTGAGCTACAATCACTGATGTTAAAAACCTCAAACCAAGCCAGAAATCTAGGAGTAGTTATGGATTCAGACCTCAACCTGAACAGCCATATCAAGACAGTTACAAAATCAGCCTACTATCACCTGAAGAATATATCAAGGGTTAGAGGACTTATGTCTCAACAGGATTTGGAGAAACTTGTCCATGTATTCATCTTCAGTAGACTTGACTACTGTAACGGTGTGTTCACAGGTCTCAGTAAAAAGTCAATCAGAAAGCTGCAGCTGATTCAGAACGCTGCAGCTCGAGTCCTCACTAAGACCAGGAGAGTGGATCACATCACTCCAGTTCTGAGGTCTTTGCACTGGCTTCCTGTCCAACAAAGAATTGACTTTAAAATCCTGCTGCTGGTTTATAAAGCACTGAATGGTTTAGGGCCTAAATACATTAGTGATCTGCTGCTACCTTATGAACCATCCCGACCCCTCAGGTCGTCTGGGACGGGTCTACTTTCTGTTCCAAGAGTCAGAACTAAACACGGAGAGGCAGCGTTCAGCTTTTCTGCTCCACACATCTGGAACAAGGTCCCGGAGAGCTGCAGGTCTTCTGAGACCCTCAGCCTCTTTAAATCCAGACTGAAGACCTTTCTGTTTGCTGTTGCCTTTAATTAAACCAGATTCTGCATCTTACTACTGCATTTTATATTTTAAACTGCACTGCAACTTTTATTCAATTCTGTATCTAGAAACCATCAAAAGTGACCAGTTTTGAGGGGCTTTAGTCCACCAATAAAACATAAAAAAGTGTGTGCATGCTCATTTGTGTGTCAAAAGGAGAGAGCATGATACACCAACACACATTGGTGGGAAACAAGTGCATTAAACTTAACTCCCTGAGGTAATTTTCTTGATTTTACATAATTTCTTAAATTCACCTTTTAAAGGCACTTGCTTATGAGATACATACCCATGTGTTAGAAATAAAAATTTGCAGAACAATCTCAGCTCTCTATATAATGAGGCACCATTGTCCTACGGTACAGTGTAAAGAGATAATATGACCCTAAAGCTGAAAAAGGTAAGCTTGATTTTTGAAATTCTTCAAATTTCTTGTGAAAACATACCCTTACTCATGTGGACACATGAACTGTTTTGGTGCTTGAAATGCGTCCCGTGCTCCTCACTCTGCCCCTTCTGGGCAGTGGTAGCATGATGGGAAGCCGGACGTCGTTCATGTGCACATACCATCCACTGCAACGATATAACGCCTGTTGAAAATCAACTAAGTTTCCCTTTTAAGTACATTTATACTTCTACTTTAGAACATTTCAAAGTCAAAACTTGTACTTTTTACAACATGTATTTGCCAGCTTTAGCTACTATGTTAAATACGATTTCCAATACACAACACTGTGTATTGTTTGCTTCTAGAATATATTTGAGTCTGCAAGAGATACTTAAAATTGAAATGAATGCACTTTTTGGCCACTTGGAAGCAGCAGAAACATGTTGTGACATCATCATCTTGTCAGCAAACAGTTATTTATTTACACAGTCAGCAGTCAAGTAGCAACAGTATCAATTATGAAGAATATTGTGAATGTAATCCAATATTCACTCTCTTTAAGCTTTGTTTTTGGTTTCCACCAACTCCTGGGGGAAATATCTGGCTCTAAATGCTCCACTATGTTTAGCAGCTAGTCCCTAGATTTAGCAGGTAATGCACAGCAGGTTTTCTAAGATCTTTTTCTGCTTTTGAAAACAACGCTATCAGAGTAAGTGAACCAAAACAATGAAATTGTGGGCTGGAAAACAAAAGCTACCCTGCAGACACATGATATTATTTTCTGTAGGTTAATAAATATCACCATGTGCACACTGTCACATTTTTCTCACATTATCATTTGATCCATTGTTAATGTAAAAATATCCGTTATAGCAGCTTTGAAGTAAACAATTCTGAAATTGCAGAAATAAGGTTTTATCTTTTTTCAATGCAGTCTCAAGGGCAGTTTAAATTTTCATAATTCCTCTTTACACAGAGTCTCCTTTTTATGGCTGTTTTATTCACAAATGACTGACTTATTAAAAAAAGATTCCAAGAAAATATGATTTTAGGTTGTAGATATATTCAGAAATGTCTTCATAAGATTTTGGTGTTTGCAGATAAACCTGAAATTAAAAAAGAATGTCCTCCACCTCGACCAACTACAACAGTAAAAGGTCACTTACACATCAGTGCCTCTTAACAGTCCTATAATATAATGTGTATTTATGTATAAACCATCACCAAAGGAGCCCTTTGGTCAGCATGATGAATACTTTCACATTTGATGCGATCATTTTGGTGGCTTTTACAAGGACGATTTTCACAGTGCGGTTTTGTTACTTTTACTGAAGTAAATATCGAGTACATTGTCATATCCGTAAAGCTGTATCGCAGGCAATGCAAATTCATCCCGCTCGATGCTCATCCCTGGGTAGCTTGCATGTGAGGAATTGCTCCAGTGAAACAGGCAGCGATAAAGACAACAGTATGCGTCAGGCTCCATCTCTGGGCTATTAGACAGTACCAGAGCTCCAATCATACTGCATCAGCCCACTGGTTTGATGTGATCCAGGAAGGAGAAGAGGGGGCGCGGTCTGTTGGGGAAACATGTCATGTCAGCTCCGGCAGCCAGTTAGCGAGCTAGCCGCTATACGGCAGCGCTGTCCAGAGGGGCCGGGACTTGGACACATTGTCCAGAGCTGAATCTGTAATGTCGCTTTCTCTTTCTTTTGGCCTTTTTTTTCTGTTTCTGTTTTACATGCACACAAATGTGCGACGCATTCTGAAGAGCGATGACCTCGGACTTGTCAAAGAGAAGGGGGGCAGATGTGGGCCGCAGCCTGAGGAGGGTGGCTTCTCCTTGGGTGTGCTGGTTTGGAGGCTGTAGCCTCTAAACTGGAGCGGGACACAAATCACATGGTGCGTTTTTATATACAGGTCACACCCAGGATACACAATCCGTGTTCATTTTGCTACTTTTTTTTCTCATGCACACCGGCGCTGTGCACAGAATACCATGTTTCCACTCGAAAACTCTCCAATTTATAATTCAGGATTGCTTAAATATCCAACCTGGCATAGTAATTGATATTCCATTTGCAGTTTGATTGCTTTTCTTGTGTTTAAAAACATGACCCCTTTCCTGATGACTTCTAACATCTGCTAGCTGAATTTTCTTTTATCTCCCCATATCCAAAATCATTTTGTAAAATGTGTAATTGTGTAAACATTTTTTTGTTTGTTTTGGCATCAGTCTGTTGTAAAATGAGCCGGTATCTGTGTTCAGCATCATGCCTCCTGGGATGTTGGAATATGCTTTTAACAAATAACATGAATTGAAATAGCTGCAGTTATCTGGTGATAGAGAAAGATAAGAAGAATAAAAAAAGACAACATATGACATCGAAGGCAAAATAACAAGAAGAAGAGCGACTGATTTCAGTGTCACCTTTACTGAAGTATAAATGCTACATATGCCTGCAACAGCTCAGATCTGATGGGACACTGGGCCACTAAACATGAAGGTTAAAAATAACAACTTTAAGAAGGAATGACTATTTTATATTCCCTTTGTGAATTAGGTCAGAGAATAAAGTGTCAGAGTGAGATGAAGAAAAGTGAGGGCCGTGCTTTCAGGTGCTGATTTTTAAAGATTACATTTTTACTGCCGGGTTTTCAATTTAAGAACTTTAGGAACTCCAAGAACTCAATTTATATTGTTCATCAAAAGCATGAATTTGTTTCACTCTATTTTATGATCAGCAACTTTTTACATGTACGCTTTTCCCCAGTTTCCAGTGGGCATTTGATTTAAATTTATAACAGGGATTTAATGATGTTTGTACCAAGAAATGTTTACAGTTTAGTTACGTTGCTTCATTTTTGTGTTGATTATTTTTTTTATTTTTTTTACATCATAGGACTCAAGCAAGTAATTTGGCAACATTCTCTAACACTGTTGCTTCTGGTTTTTGTGTTATGACTGCTGTTTTTCAGAGCTTTTTCAGAGCTCTTCTCTCCTTTTCCTCACAATCCCTCAACATTATTGAGGCAGATTGCTCCAAATGTCAAGACATTGCCTTTACACGGTGTTCTAGAACAAGAACAAAGTTCCAAGCGAGTGACTGTGTGTGTGTGTGTGTGTGTGTATGTGTATCCGTTATCTTTTTTATTCTTTTCACTCCATCCCACTTTTCTGGGCACTCTGAATTTTTGGGAAATATTCATGCGGCGCTCTCCCTCCAGAGTGACTGATATCAAAACAGCTTCTTTGTGGGTTTACACGCACAGAAATACTGAGCCGGTTTGTGTTTTTGCAGGATGACAAGCAGAAATATAATACAAAGAAAGCCTGTGTTTTCCCCGCAGGGTGAAATAGCTGACGAGTGGTGCGCATTAGCATACAAATAATGCAAAGTGTCTGCAGAGTTACAGTAAGTTTTCCATCTATTAACCCTGCGTGATGTTGCTTTATAGACCTCCTCCCTGCTGGATTCCTCAATAATAAAAATCTATGTCACTGTTATTTAAATTTTTTTTTTAAAGTAAGTATCATTAAGTTATAATTTATAACATTTCATATGAATACACTGAATCTATACTACTATAGACTTTCAATCAAACGCCAAATCAAAGACATTAAAGTTGCATTTATTTTGAAATTATCTTTCATATACATCGACCTACACGGATAAAACTGAGGTTATGTAACCCTCGCAACTGTCTCCACCCTGCCAGCACAGACTTTAAATGGCTGATAACTGAGCTAACACACTTCATCATGTCTTACTTTGATCCACGCAGTCATTTTTGCAAAAACAGATTGCTGACATCACTTTTCTTTCAACTGATGGACGTTAATGCAGTCAAAGATGAATAAGTCGTCCGCTGGATGTGCGTCTGCAGGAGTAATTCCATATGCATACATTGACTGTAAATATTTAATATGCCAGATGATATAGCTCACACAGATGCCATGATGCATTCAGGCGAGCCGTTATGCTTTTTCTTAATGAAGCGGCATTATCCACACATCCCTTCTGCCCGGAACCCATTGCACTCCGTGTTCATAAATCTGAAGGCGCAAGGTGATGAAGTGGACCCAGGTGTTCCCGGGTTCTGAGTTGATGATAACGTCAGAGGTTATTGATGCCCCATTGTTGTGCGTCTTGCTCTCTGTGTTTTATTATAATTAATCCGGGTCGAATTAGAACGAGGCCAGTAAAGTTCTCTTGAGAAGTGCTTGATAAGCACATGTTAAGATAATGAAAAAAGCAGTTAAAATGCTACCTGCTCCTGCTCCCATCATACTTGTTCTGAAGCAGGAAGCCGTTGTGAGTCACCGGCGATTTTGCTCTAGGGAGGGTCGGGGGGTAAATAATGTATGTGTAATTCTTGCCGCATTCTATGCTGATTTAATGCCAAATCATTCAGCTGAAGATCAACTCTGCACTAAGTGTTCATGAAGAGGGATGTTGGCTCGGTAGATTGACTTCATGTGCTGCGTCTGGCTTTCAAATGAGCCTTCAGACCCTCGTGTTGAAGTATTACGGAGCCCTTCATAGAGCGGGATGCTCAGCAAGGCCAGCGCACCAATCACTTGGTAAGCCCATCAGAGTCATCCCAACATCTCGGCCGCATAAATCCTCAAGAGCTAATATGTTTCAGCTCAACCGTCGCTCACTCCCGCCTTGTCTCCTACATCCTCAACACGGACATGAATGCACTTATACGTGATACTTGAAGGGGACACAGAAGAAAAAAAGGCAGCTTCTCTCCTATGCTTTTATACTCTCCATGCCCTTCTCTTTCTCTCTTTATATCTTCATCATCGACACCTCTTCAGCAGTCTGAGCCAGCGAGGAGGCGGGCCTTAACCATTTGGCTGTGCACACCGCAGTGCGCCTTCCTGAGCGCCTGCCGCCTGTCCTCCCCGCTTCCCACAGGTCCGCTTGCAGGCGCTGCCGTGGTTGATGGTCCGTGCTCTCAGCCTCTCCACCTCGCTGGTCTAATTGGAAGAGAAAGGTTCCTCCGCCGTGAACGCATGTCCAAGTGGCTATGTCTGCTCGCAAAGCTACGGGCTATGAACAATTAATTAATAATTACTGCTTCTACAGACCCCCTCAGGGCCGAGGCTACAATTTAGAGCAGGAGGAGGACGTCAAGTGAGTCTGTAGTCTGACTGTTGCTGAAACATTGTGATTGCATAACACTTACACTGTTTCTCTGTCAAATCGTTTTATCTATCTTCGTGACCAGTAAATCCAACAGTGCGGAGACTAATAGCATTTGCGCTCATTTGGGTTTCACTCTTTTCTCATATCATAGCAGCTGTTGTCGCTCATGCCACATCCTAGTTATCTTTTCTTTCTTACATAGTGCTGCGGCTGCTGCCGCACATCATTTATGTTTGTGTGCGTGAAGGATTTATGAATAGATAAATGACTGTTGAATAAACCTAGACAGTAAACAAAAATATAATGAAATAATACAAATATAATACATAAATAATTTAGTACAGAATCAGTTATAGGAAATGTTTTAAAGTATATATATAAAATAATAAAAAAGTATTTCAAAATATTTCATGAATAAATATGTTATATTGCCCTGCCTGCACAGCCTTAAGATATATTACAAATGTATGTATGTCCCAGAGTAAAGAAAACCAATTTGAAAAAAATCCAAGATAAAATATTTAGATCTTCTACAATAGAATGCATCAATTACTGACAAAGACAGTTACTATATAATAACAGAGAAATCTGAATAAATACTAATTGAATAGTCATTCTTGTCTTCTTTTATAAGCTTTTAATTTTAAAATGTCTTGTGTTATCAATATAAATTCCTGTTGCCATCTGCACTGGTTTTGACTGAAAAAGAACAGCATGCATGAAGAAAAAAGGAATCCAATCCAATAATATGGAAAAATAATTTGAGAAAGTTGAAACAAAATTCTGAGATTATGTAAATGAATTATGCGAGTGGGTCAGGCAGCATGTTTTGCATCTTTTTGCAATGGTGTTGGATAAAAAATAGATTGTTAATGTAAATATACTAGAGGCTAATTTAAAGTACAAACTTAAAATAAACAGGGGACAAAAACTATGTTGCCATCTTTAGTTTTCCAATACTTTTCCCATTTTCAGGCGAAAATGAAATCACGTTGAGATCTACAAGCATTTCAGACATCATCAAGGATGCCTGAAAATGCTCCAATCTATCAGTGCCATGCATCGATGTAAATATTTCCCCTTTTGGCAAACGTCAAGTTGCGATATGTAAGTAGACAGCTTGTTCTTCACTAATTCCCTGTATTTGTCTAAATGTCGGTCTGCGACAACTTCGGTGGAACGCGTCCGCGCTGGATCGTGAGGCGCCTTTTATTGCCAGTTCTCGGTGGAAGCTCGGGCGAGGTGGGCCAATCATCACTTGAGTCCTCTTGCCATTTGATTTCTTCTATCGACTGAGGGCCTGCCAAGGAGGACTGCAAATGTTCACTCATTCACTCACGCTTTCACAGCTCTGATCCAGCCCACACGGGACCATCTGGCGCCGAGAGAGAGTGCTTTCCCTTTTTAACCCCCATCTCTCATGAGGTGCTCGTTCCATATGATGGGTGTCAGAGGCCTGCGGTATACATCTCCGTCACTCTCCTGCACCCACTTATCTTCCTTTCATCTCGTCTTTTTTATTACAGCTACTTTATTTTTCGACTAGCTTTTTGGTTTATGAGCCCAAAGGAATTGAGATGGTCAGGGCCCCGTTTTTCATCGAAGGATATATGGACGAACGAACGTATGGATGCAAGGGACACAACGTGACAGACCGGCAACAAGATATTAAAGCTCAGCTGGGAGTCCAGGATTTGTCCTACCTTTAAATGCCAGGGAAGTGAAAGGAAAGCCAATAGTAGAGAGAACAGGGCATGGTCTTTATTTGTAGCATAATACAACAATCACCTGTTGCCTTATAGCCTTTCAAGCTATTCAAGCTATGGTAGACTGTAATTTGAGTGGTCTTCAGGGTTTAGAAAGGTGAGCCTGTGATGGGAGATCACAGGTGCTTTTAGTTGTTCTTTCAATGCAGATGTCAGACGATTCAACGGCCCGACATCCCGCAGAAAAAGCTGCTATTCCAAAATTGGCAACAACTGCACTGCATAGCAGCCCAAAAAAGGAATTACCAAAGATTATAGATATTGAGATTAAATCGCAGTATGTCAAGTCAAAGAGCTTTACAGGCACAAAGGTTTGCAAAATTGGAAAAGGTATTCTCGTAGAATAGTGACTATCTAACGTACTTTGGATCACAATCCCAATTAGAATGATGTTTGAAATGAATGACTAGTACTCGAACAGTGTATGAGGTTTGTTGCTCGTCTGGGGTTAAGGGCTTAGTACGGAGATGGAAGAGCTGCATCATACGGGCGGTATTTTCCAATTCTGGTAGAGGTTTTTTTCTTCTTTTTTTCTTTCTTCTATTTGAATAAAACAGCCATTGTAAAACAACACTACTACTCAAATTGCAATATGCCAAAAGGTTATTATAGTTATTTTGCCCAATGATGCAAGAATAAACTGCCTGTCCCAGCTTTAAGCTCATGTTCCCTAATTCTCAGCACACTTAGAAGAGCCCTTTAATAATAGTAACAAACAAGCTCAACTGCATTGTTGTTCTATGTTGTTGAAACATGAAGGGATTTGTGTGTGTGTGTGTGTGTGTGTGATGTTGCAGTAGGATGTAATTTGGTGGTCGGTAGATGTAAATATAACACGGTTGTGATTATTCTTTATCTTCCTCATTAAAGCAGCAGAGGAACAGCTGCACCAGTACACTGGGCAACTAAAGAAGGGAGGCACTCTATTGTGACTGAAATGATAAAATGCATAATTAGGTAGTCAATGTTGTGCTCCATCTCTCTCTCTTCCCCTCTCTCTGTCTTGTGCTGATAGGTGCGACTCAATGTTTCCTCTCCATTTTCAGAAATGATGTTGTTCATTATTGCAACGCAATTTCGGGGCAGCGGCCTCTCTCTTTCTTGCTGCCGCATTTTGTCTTTGGTAATTTACCTTTATTGTCTGGCTTAGCAATTGCATCTGAACATGGGTTCATTCAATAATGTATGCGCCTTGTTGTTGTGTGCCGTACCCAAACCCCACCTGTAATTGCTGTGCAGCTGGGTTCACTCAGCCGAAGGGATGCACCAGCTGAATGCGAGGACTCGGTGGGGAAGACGGAAAGACAATGGTGGAAAAGGGACTGAAAGTAGGAGAATGAAAGGTTCTGTGAGGTTTTTCTTTATCTGAAGACCTCTGCAAAATGGGCATACATCAAATGACATTCATGAATTTAAGTTATTGTTGTTGCACAATGTGTTAAATGTCTAATCCATGTATTACAATGTGAACGAAACATTCTTTTCTGAAGAAAAGTCATGTAGATGATGGCAAGCTACATTAGTGGTCTTGCATTTTGACAGTCTTGTAGTGAATATCTACTTTTTGATGTGAATAGATACTTTACTGTATGCACACCTGCTGCAGTTTTCTAGACTGCCATGATGGCTTCAGGTGTTAACTATCTTAAAGTGAATATATATAGAGGGACCGACCCCTCTCAAACTTCTCTCAGTTAAACAGTCTAACAATCCCTTTAGTATGCATGTGTGCCTTGTGTGAGTCTGCTTCGGTTCGTGCGTTCCCTGTGTCCTTATCTGTGCTGTGTGTTTCTGTGTGAGTGTGTGTGTGTGTGTGTGTGTGTGTACTGTCCTGAAACCCAACTGCAGTCACCCTCCGTTCTCATCTAATTGTTCTGCAAAGCCCCGTGAGGAGGATTGTGGTCACAGTTGTCTTTGTCCTTGGGTTGGAGCACCACTGGCTCACCTTGCCAGTAATAAAACATACAAATTGTGTGTGTGTGTGTGTGTGTGTGTGTGTGTGTGTGTGTGTGTGTGTGTACATGCATGAGTATCTCCCTCAGTAGGAGGACGGACATCATTATCCCCACCCTTCACACTACCATGTCCAGGGGAACCTTTTAATCTTCCTGTAAAAAAATAGAATAAAATCAGATGAATTAAGTAAAATGGACACACACACACACACACACTCCCCTCCCTGTGCACCATCCTCGCCTGTCACGCTGGTGCAATTTTTATAAGAGCCGGTTATGGGACATCACATGGCCAAAATAATATTAGTATGGTGGGGACAGGCATGTGAAGGCAAGATGAATCTGGGATAAAAATAAAGGCAAATGAATACAAATGGTGTCTCCTTCACCTAGAGGGGAGAATAAATCATATGTGGACTAATGTGGTGTGTTCTCTCTATGTCGCCATCACACTCTCTCTCTCTCTCTTTATGTTTTTTGTTGCCTCTCGTTCTCCGACTCACTTAATCTTATTAACTGCTACGAAGTGTCCTTCTGTGCTAATAGTCCGCTCAGAGAGGTGAGAGGGAAAGCTATATACTCTGTGTAGGTATCACAATGTCCCTGTGGAGAAATGCAGCAGACGCTAACTCACTCATGTAAGTGGGATGCCTGTATGTGATGTGTCAAGTGTGTTTGTTTCCTCGATTTATTGTGCCTGCATGCTTACTTATGTGGTCCACTGGTAACTAAAGAGCACACACTCGCAAATAAACTACTCAAATGTCTGCTGAAGTGCTAGTGTGAGTAATTCAGTGCTTTTTAAATTAATAGAAACTGCACTTTCCATTTTAGCAACAGGGCTGCCATCTTACGCCGGCCTTCAACTGAAAGCAGTGTTTTTTTACTCATAGTGTGTATATTTTAGGAGGGATGTTATCATTGCAAGAGTGCAAGTGTTGTTCAGGGCATCCATAGATTCAGTTGACCGTATAAAGGTAAAAATAAACCCCTTAAAGCTATTGAGCGCAGAACTTTTGTCAAAAAATCTTCTTGCCCAAAGTCTAGCTATATAGGAAGGTTAACTGCCATCAAAGCTTTTATTTAAGCTAAATTATTGTGGTTTGGTTTGGTTAGCCAGTTTGGTTTTGATTTACAATGTACTTTAAAATACTGTAAACACTGAAAGAGATATATACACATCACAAAAGAATAATATATTTAGCTCAGTGACTTTAAATGATCAAATCAAGTAACTAGAAGAAAGGTTCTGTTCATCAATTCTATGATTTCCAGTGAGGATTGCCTAAGATGTAAGATCTTAATCAGCCTAAACATGTATCAAATAATACATTTCCATATGTTAAACAGTTTTTCTCATTTTCCCTCCTGTATTTACTGCTCTTTGCTTTTATAGTACTAACAACACAACTGTCCTCCACTCGCTGGCACGTGCTTGCCAAGTTGTTTGTTCCCTTTTGTCGCAAGTAATCCATGCAGTAATCCACATGATTCCCCATGTCCGTCTGCGTGTGTTTGATTAATTCCATCAACTCCTTTCAGTTGTCCATCTTGATGTTAATGTGGATTAAAGATCTCCCGACACCACTTTGAACATGAGCCAACACATGGAAACCAGAGAGGGAACAGCTGTGAGGCTGACGGGCTAGAAAGTCGGTCCACTGACAAGTAGAGGAGAGGCTACTGCAAAGAAGAGGGAACTGGGCAATGTTAAGCTTTATGAATGATGATTTATAACAAGGCAGAATGGATATGGGCAAGGGTGTGTATTTGTCATGGCAATGGATGCCACAAGGTTGTGACTTGTAATGAATGGGACAAGGTGGGCTAGAAGTGGGGCCCATGTGAGCAATAATGGCCCCTCGGTCTCCTATTTTGTGTCCACTTACAAATGTAGGCTAATGAGCCGAAGTTAAGTTACCTCAAGGGCGAAACTGGGTATCAGGACACTTTTTTCCCCCAAATTAAATACCAACAAAACCAGTTTGCTAATAGTCGTGTGCCGTTTATTAGCATTTTACATCTTCCAACATTTTGTTGTCATCAAGCAGTAAAAGTCTTTAGCGATGCACACAATTGACAATTCCAGTTCCATCTGCAGTTGTTAACCACATTCAATACATATGGACATGTTCAACACATGGAGGTATTGGAGATAACGTCCCCGGACTGTTAACTGTACACGTCTGTCTCAAAAGAGGTGACTGGAGCTAGAACCAGTGTTACCCCACTGGTTGGCTTACACATTTACAACCGTCATGAGTCGAAAATATTGATCACATCCAAGGTTACAAACTGTGAGCCAAAGTTTTGAAACATGTTTTCTCTGAACCCATAAAATACTGCAACTGCTACCCTTTTCCCTCACTGAAAAATGGATAAACTGTGGTGTAATGGGACTATGTTTGACTGATTTGAGGGTGCAGAGGGCACGTCCCGATTGATAGATGGAAGAGGAAGCGGTAAAGCCTCACACCAGGTGATTGTGTGTTGCATACACACCCGCAGGCAAGCAAACCTTGCTCCCCGCAAATCTCTCTGAGTCTTAACTGAAGCCAGAGGTTTGGTCCCAAAGGGAACAGCAGTTTGTATAAGCACTTACCATGGATACAGCACTTTAAAGGCCAAGGCGGTTAAAATGGGTTGTGTACCCAAATGGAATTTTGCCAAATACTGTTTTCATATTCTCCGTTCACAGACATTTTTTATACTACGGTGTGATTGATTTAAACATATGAACCCATGGTTTATATCAGAGCGTCTGCAGTCCTACCATTTGAAGGATTTTAGGATAGTCTTTTGTCATTATGCAACCTAGTGTTGCACAACAAAATGCAGTTGTAGCCTATTTGCTTCATTAGAAAAGAAGAAAAAAATAGTCAGCAAAAACAATCCTCCGTGCAAAATGGTCGACAAAAATTCAACATCAGGAAAACAATGTCCATCATCTTTGACTTTGTTTGAGCACCAAGCAACATTGATGGTGTGCTCTCGTCCCACGAGAGGGGAAAAGTTGTACCCACAACTTTCAACCCCCTGTTGCTGGGTTAACCTGAATGTTCTAGCCAGGAGCAGATTGGGTGATGGAATAGCCTTAGATCCTAGTGGGTTAGCTTAGCTTCCATCTCGGTTCCCTTTCCCTCTCCTCCTGGGGGGTCTACTCTGCTTTCAGTGGCGTTTGGTCTGGCAGGTGTGGCCGTGGGCTCAAGGTCCGCTCCCCACTAATGAATCCAATCCCCACGCTTCCATGCATTATATGCCATGAGAAAAAAAACATTGAAAACTAACTGACATATTTCTCTGCAGCCATTCTGAACTTTTTCTTTTTTGTGGAATGCAGGAGAGCAACCATTTTAAATATCAGGCCTCAGGATACAAAGTCCTGCTGTTTTTAAGTTTACAGTACCATCATTATACAACTCAGGTGAGTACAATTAACGATCATAGGCTGAAGATCAGCAGTATTATTCTGAGTCTTGAAGGCCAGGATTGAGAGCCATAATTGCCATAAAATTGAACCAATTTCCCTTGAAATTGTAGTTGGTGCCACTTATTAACAAAACAGTGTTGGGAAGGCTGCCAATTTTCTAGGCAATGGTCTATTTAACTATATTGCTTTCCAAATCTGTATGTGGTAAGGAATAATTTATGTCGATCGCAAAAGATTAAGCCGTACAAAATAATCTAGAGAAGGCGATTGCTGAAGAAAATGCGAGTGATGGATAATGTAAACATGGCGCTAAACTGGCTTTTATTGCTGGCTTTAAGCATTAGAATAGTACCAATTATGTATGGAAGATGTGCAATAGTTTAATGTGTGTTGAATATACAACACCAAACTGGATTACTGGCTTTAAAAGTAAAACAATTAAAACTGTATGTATGTGGTATCAAAATAAAAGTGGGTTAGAAAACTGGCAGTATAGAAACTTCAATTGAGAGATCTTTGATACTCCTGCCACTTTCAAGCTCACAGGGCCAAATGTGTAAGTCTGTTTGCTTCCATAGCAACTACATTACATGAAAGGGCACACGCGTTGCTACATTTTGATGCTACAATTATACATGAGAGGTGTAAATTGAGGGAATGAGAGCATGTTAAATATAATTCAAATAATGTTTTTTAGTGCTCCTCTCCACTCTAGTGTTGATACATCGTTGCTCTGGCTCTGAACTCTCCACACACAAATGTAAAAATAAAAGAGGGTTATTTTAACTAAGCTTTAAGGAACATTAATAGGATTTAAAAGTGCATACCCACAATGTATAAACGGTGTGCAACTGTTAAAAGTAATAATGAGTAGAAAACATGTTATATTTCTGAATGTATAAAGATGATAAAAGTATATTGAAAAATGGTCTTTAGTGCCAAAAAAATGCAACGTAGAAATAATAAAGAGCAGAATAACATACTGTAGTTGCTTCCAGGATTCACATGCAGTCATTGCCAAAAATAAAATTCCAAGTTGCATTGTGAAGTATGTCCTTTCTGCTATTTCTTGAGCAAATTTGCCAAGGTGACAGTTATCTTTCTATTCGTTTAAAATTGTCCTCTGCTTTCTTTTTTTTTAAATAAAGGAAAGGCAGTGCCAGCATTCCAATAAGCTCTTAAAAAGCAGCACCATCTCGATAAGTCTGTAAATGGTTGAAAAGGGAATCACACTCACAAATCAGCTGTCAGCCTCAACAGCTACAAGACAGCACAGACAAAGTATTCTCCAAGCCGAGTGCAATTAGAAAATGGATCAATAACTCTTGCATCTCCTCTTATCTAACCATGCCTACCATTCTACAGCTACAAGTAACACACACACACACACACACACACACCTATTATTGTACTTATAACCTTACGAGGACCCACTGTTGACGGTTTTCTTTGTATATATCCTTGCCATACCTTTTTATCACCACTGCATGCTTAATTGATGCTTCCCATAACCGAATCCAAAAGACATTCAGTTTGATGATTTGAAAATAAATAATGATCCTCACAAAAACAGAAAGTGAGGCAATACATTCAAACAAAAAAAAATGTATATTTTATTATATGGAGTCCAGCTGTGCAGGTTGGTGCAAATGAGTCAGCCAATTGTCCAACCCCTTCATCATTGGCACTAATTACACTCATTAATATTAACGGCCGTATTTGCATACTGACAGAATGTATCTTATTAATGAGCCACGTATGCATGTTGGAGGCGGCGGAGAGGATAAAAAACGAAGGTCACTGAAACTAAAAACAAAATAAGTTTATTCACGCAGGTGTGTGTTCAGTGTTCAGTAAACACACACCTGCGTGAATAAACTTCTTTTGTTTATTCAAGGATCCACTCTCGGAAGCAAAATGAACCCGCTCTAATGTTCTGTGTTGAGGGAAACTGGTGAAGTTGGACATGCAGAATATATATACATAGAAAACCTATTTCATGTTAAATTATACGTTGATTACATAATCTAGCCTACACTTTCTTTTAATTACCCACTATCTTTTTCTGAACCTAATCAAGTAGTTTTGTTGCCAAAACCCAAGCAAGTTGTTCTCTATAACATTATTATAACATAAATTGACGTGTAAAACTAGAGCGACGCCTAGAGCCTCGTAGTGTGAAGCATCGGCCCACCGACCAAGCTGCCGCTAAAGTTGGCCGTGAGAATGTGTTAAAACCGCACACACTGATGATATTTAATCCACCGTGAATGTACAGTGTACCTAGTGTGCGTGAGACAGTTTGTGTCTGATTTGGCTACTTGTGCATGTGGCTGTGCATAAAAGTGTGATTCCTGCGGGGGACGAGATCATCTCCAGAGACGGGACAAAGTCAATATGGAGAGTCACACAGGGCCCACAGGGAGCAGACCCCCAGAGAGAGGGATGAAGATAGAGAGGGAAGGAGAATAGATTAGAGAGAGAGAGAGAGAGAGAGAGAGAGAGAGAGAGAGAGAGAGAGAGAGAGAGAGAGAGAGAGAGAGAGAGAGAGAGAGAATGCAAGGACGAGCAGGACAAAACATGTTTTGTTCCAGTGCACACAGCTGTTGGTTTGCACAAAGCTCATACACAGGTACGGCAGTGATAAATGATCCTTTGCTGTTGAGTTGTTTTTCATTTAATCAAGCATTTGAAGTCTTCTTTTTACCAAACGAACCAGTTTGGAACCAACGTTTTGGAACAGTATCTTCACAGTGTTTATGTTTTTTTTTTACATTATGAAATACAGCTTTAGAGGGTTTTGTAGTATACATTATAATAATGTATATCAGTCCATCAAATGCCCGTGTGTCTATGTACAGTGAGTGTTTCAGTGGGTTGTAGAGATGTGTTCTAAGTCATTTTTCTTTGCATTAATTACTGTGTGCACAGACAAATGTATTAAAATGATATTAATATATCAATTATAATTAAATGGAGAACAGTTTCACCAAAGTATTCCTTGGCTGTGGAATCACAAAACACATTTAAATCACAGGGAATATTGAATCTCACTATAATGGCCTGAAATGCTCAGTCTCTTTGGATGTTTAACACTTGATGCACAGTGCTTGTGTCTGAAGAGCACTACAAGTATTTCAGTAATTTGGCTTACCGTTACACGTCCGCTCATATTCATTTGATGCTACTTGACCTCCAACAAGCTCTTATGACAGATAAGCAGGTGCTCAGAACGGAGTAAACTGTGGCGTTTCATTTACACGTATGTCACATTTCCCACCCGGGTGGAAATTCCACGAGTGAAAAAGCGAAAGAGAGAGAAAAGATATCCACCTCATAAGTTGTGATAAAAGTTGCACGCCCTTAGGAAAAGAAAGAATGAAAAGAGGAAGTGAAGAGAGAGACACACCAGGCCTCCCTTGTACCTACATTCTCCCATGGTGCCGAGTTGTTGGGCTGCCTTTAAATTTGTCCAGGGACAAAGCGGTACAAGGTATAATCCACCTGCCAGTCCCGTTCAGCATCAGCACCGCTCTGGCAGGAACATTCTGCCCCCCACTTAAACACAAAATACCATCAGTGCGGAACAGTAGAACCCATTCTCCTCTCCACTCCTCCTCCTCCTCCTCCTCCGCCTCCCTGGATTACAAATGCATCACAGCAAAGCATCGTGGGTGGTGTTGTAGAGAGACAGGAGAAGGAGACCAACTCGGAGACGGAAAACGGAGAGAAAGATGCTTTCAAGGCAGACCGCATATTAGTGACAGCGGAAAAGAGATGAGCAAGGAAAGAAGATAAGACGTAGGGAAAGAGATGAGTAAGAAAAGGGAGTGTGTTTTTTTTGTTTTTTTTTAAACCTTCCCCACCCTGCTCACTTGCAGGGAGGCCCCGGGAGAGAGTTGAGATTGATCTGTTCATTTGGTTTGGAAAAGTGGATCTCTCCCCCCAAAAAACTTGTTTCCTTCCAACCCAAATGACAAATGAGCCTATCGATTTGTTGTTTACAATCTGGGGTGCACAATGCCCCCACATGATGGACCTCATAATGGCCGGGTCTCCGAGGTTTACCGTTGGCCTTCGGCGCTAACTGACAGCTCTCCGGGCCTCAGAACGCCCACGCAGTACTCTATGTGGAGCCCTGTTGTTATGGCAAGCACTCACACACTCTGCTCCACGCACAGTGACAAACAAAGGGGATTCTGATGGGAACAGCCCCTGTGGAAAATAGGTAGAAAGAAGAGAGGCACAAACACTTGTGGCCACTGTCGCTTCTCGCTCGACTCTCAGAAACCAAATAGGCCGAGATTACACACCGCACATGTTTTTGCCAATTTTCATTGCACGCAAGAAAGATGTCAGGATCACAACATCCTCCATGTCTGCCGGTCTGCTGTGTCCAAACGCAGACGGCGGATATACTGTAAAGGTGTCAGGCAATCAACAGCGGAGACAGGCAGACTTCCTGTGCCGAGCCTCACAACAAGCCGGAGGTTATTGTTTCCCTGACCTTTGCTATTGATCCTCACTGATCCTTGGAAATGTCGAGGTTAAAAACTCCGAGCCTCCGCCACACTTACTAAATACAGATCCCACACACACATGCAAGACAACAACGTACACACATGCACACAGAGAGGGTTTTCTTTTAACGTAAATGAATTGTGAAATGTAATTATAAGACAACATTATTGTGTGTCGAGTACATCTAATTACTATAGTTATTGGTGTATTGCATGATGTCTGCGGGTATGAAATAATTCATAAACCTCGTAATCATCAGTCTATTCTTCCGTGTCTTCATAACACTGTTCATTACCATCAATGGGCTCTTGCACGGGAGATTATTTTATTGGCTTTTTTACCCAGGACTGTGTGAAATAGTCCTGTTTTGTCTTCCTACACACACACACACACACACACGCACGCACACACGCACACACACACACACGCACACACACACAGACTCACATACACATACAACATCACTTCATTTGTATGTGGGTCTCTCAATAGGGTATTATATGGAGTGTTGAGCTAAAGGTACTGTGTCAGTAGCTAATATTCAGAAAATGCAAATGAATGGATGAAAACTATTGACATCATTTCAACAAATATGCGTTAGTGACAGAAGTGTTCACATGCTTTACTTTAGTAAAAGTACAGCAATGCCAAAACTACTCCATTGCAAGTCATGCATTCACATTTTATTTAAATTACCAAAAATAAATGTATAAATTCTGCTGAAAAAATAGCCCATCATATATGACATTATTAAATTACTATTACTAATTGGTCAATGTGTCATTATGTGTTATTGCTGTAGCTGGTGAAGGTGGAGCGAACAACTTTTTTTTCACCAAATACCTCAATATCCATATTGTAGGGATGACGTTTGGTGCTTTCGCAAAAATATTTACACAATAATATGTTTGATAGATAATCTTCATAATATGCAGGTAATGACTTAGTGATTAAATGCAACTAATAGAACAGCTAGAAAAACTCTGGTAAGTTCAGAAAATGACTTCACTGTAATGCTGCCTTTAAAACCAGAAAAACTCCATATTACGATATCCAAAATCCTAGACGATATCTAATCTCATATCACGATATTAATGTAATATATATAAATTGTCGAGCCCTTTTCGCTTGACACCACACAAGCAACATTACCTGCAGCACAATGACAATGCTGTGTGCCGTATGAGGTAAAAATGTAGGAGGAAAGTTCCCAAGTTAATCTAAACTTGCCAGTTTGAGAAGAAAAAAAACAGAAAGAAAAAAAAAGATAAAATCAAGAGTAAAGGCAGATTGGCCAGATTTTGATCTGTAACTCAGCACTTTTCTGGCAAGGAGTGAGGCTGAGGAATTGTGTCGGAGTGAGAACTAGATTGCTTCCTGATGCGGCTGCCGTGGCAGGATGGGAGGAAATGACATCAGACATCACTGGAGAGGTGCGCCGATTAGGCAGCGAAGAAGAGAGGAGCGAGGGGGAGCGAGGAACGGGGAGGTGGAGGATGGATACACAGCCCAGCCAAGCAGTTCTCTAAATACATAACTAATGTTCCTTGCGGTGCAACTAGAGTCCCGGCTCATTTATTGTCTCAATAAAACTCGTCTGACGTCCTCTGCATCGGTTATCAGTCACAGAACCATCTTAACTGGGTCAAGACCGCTGTGGTGGGGGTGGAGAGAGAGAGAGGGGGTCAGCTCAACCTCCCTCGCCCTCTCTTTCTCTCGAGCAGCGGTGGTGGCAGAAAGCACAGCTGGGGCCCCGTTATCACTCACACTTAATGGAGAGAGAGCTCTTGGAAATTCAGAGCGCCAGGACGGATATATTTGGAGCGTTTATCCTTTGAAATGCACACATGCGTCCACAATAAAGGACACCTGGCGCATACTGGATGTGCTCGAGTCTCTTTTTGAGCTACCGCGTTGTGTCAGGTCAACCTCTAAACTTCTTAATATGTGTTTTAATTGTATTGTAATATATAGTTTTAATAGCTGAAATGTTACGAGCCACCTAAATGGCAAAGGAATGATGTTCCTTCACAAGTCCTTGAATACTGCTCTTTCTCAATGTGCTGTTCATCCTTGACCTTTCCCATGCGAGCATCTGTTGAAATACAATAATAACAGGGAAGGGGAGGAAAAAGCAGGTGCAATTAATGACAAAGCCTGATTAGTCTTTGGTATTAGAGGAAGAAGAGGGCTTTAAAAAATGAAATGAATAATCAGAAAAAGTACACTCAGACGCAGCAATAAATCAAACCACAGCTATAGTGCTGTGGAAATGTGTTATTTTTTGGGATACTGAAAGATAATACGTGGTCCTTTTGAAAATACTACCAATACTACTATTTAACTACCATCTAACTGCAAGTGCATTCAAAGGAGCATGCATTCCTCAACAATAAGCAATATTTCATCAAAATAAATAGAAAATGTTCTCAATACAAAAAAGGCAATATCCAAACAGTGGTTTATGATGGAAACATTACTTTAATACCAAAATGCAATAAATAAAGTTCAAGAGGAGCAAACTACCAACAGTGCAGCAGCAACTTTTTTATTACTCACCACATTACCTTCTGCATGATGAGCTTTTGTTGAGCCTTTTTCCTGGTGTTTTTCTAAATGAAAGCTGAAGATTATTATGTGCCCGAACTTCTTTAAAAGGAAAAATAAATCTAACCAAGATAATTACATAAAGTGGGGAAGTGTTCTGACTCAAAACATCACATATTCCATTACTATTTTATTTGTATTTCTCGCTCTAATTATTAAATTACCATACACTGTAGCGGGCTGAATAAATGAGTTCCTAGCTGGTGGCAAATAAAAGGGAACTTTTCTCTGCTCACGCTGCCCTGCCTGCAGTCACAGGAACATGACACCACGAGCTTCAGGCACAGTGAGAAGCTTGGAACAATGTTTGGCATTATCTATAATACATATGTTTTATGAATATTTTACACACTGAATCATTTTTTGGGCATCTAGCTGGCACTTTTAATGTGAACAAATTGCATTAAGTTTGGGTCAAAGACACGATTTTCTGCAGAAGTGATCAGCTGGAAGAAGCATTCAGATACTTTGTAGTAATTGTTGTATTCCATTCCTAGACGCAAAGTTGATCCCTCCTCCACCCGGGTCACTGACAAAACAAGCACACACACACTCACCGTGGTCGCCACATGCGGCAGCAAAGGTGAAAGCCAAACCCCAGCTTCACTTTGGTTTTGGATCGAGCTCCGTCCGCTTGCCTCGCTATATTTGCATTTTCTTCGGCACTGTGACCGCCATATTTGTAGGTTCCTCTTGGATGGGTGCTACCGCATGCATGAGGGCGACACACTTATTGCCCAAAAGGCTGACGGCCAGAAACGTCCCACACACACTTGGGAAGAAACTAAGAAAATACAGACGGAAGGCAAGAAGATATAGGCGCCACCACACATCATCCTGAGTTAGTTTGTGAGTCTATACATTGTTTTTTAGGTAAATCGTGCATACGATGTATAAATGATTACAGGGGAGGGAAGGTCTAGGGAAGGGTCGTCTTTTTTTAAAGCAGAAAGCATTTCCTCATCCTGCATGATTAACTTAACAAATAAACAGGATAATTGTAGTTGTTCATTGCCGTATGCAGAAGACAAGAATTCTGATCCAAGGGTTTATTTTTCCCCATTACAGTAAATTAGATAATAGAACCAATGTTTTATTTTTGTGAATTAATTTGGATCTTTATGCATATTAGGTCTACCAAAAGAAAAGGAAAAAAACAGACAAAATGAAGGGCATATTCATCATTTCGTAAAGGTGTTAATTAGATTACATCATTTGCTTTTTGTTCTTCTCCTTGCCTCTTTAAATTATTATTGTGACACAAGATGAACCAAGTCAGAGCTATAATATATATATAAGGGAAGAGTGTGGCACTTGTTTATTAAGATGGGAAGGCTCTAAAAATAATTATGAATCATGCTTGTAATGGCCTTTCTTTTTTAACAAACAGAAATATTTCTATTAATTTGATTGTTGTTTTTCTGCAGTAGCTATTCAGTGTATTTACATTTCTTATTCACCTTTCTGTACAGAGGCTGTTGTAAATTCCTGCTGTGTTTATATCCATATGCTCAAACAACAGTCATGCATGGACGTGGATACATAAACAGGGACACATTCACTGCAGAGTACTCAAAAAAAACAAATGACCCAAAAATAATAAGCACTAACCAGATTGCAGTGAAACCGAACAGTCCTTTATAAGCTGCCTTACACATAACAGCAATGATTACGCTCTTATCTGCTTTGGGAACTGTACGGAGTAGAATTATCATTCACGGTGTACTGCTGTTTTGCTTAATGGAATTTGTTTAGCAGGCTTTGTAAGGGAGCAAACAGGGAATAAACAGATTTATGGGGAGCTCTGCCAAGTAAAAGGTTATGCATAATTTAAAGCGGATTAGTTTGGATGTAGAGGTCAATAAGGCTAAATAGACAAGAATCATCAACATCCAGAAAGGGAAAGGGGTGTCTTGAGGGTCCGGGCATCCACCAGACTCTTTATTAACAGACCCTAAAGCTCGCTCACATGCATCCAGGAGCATTCATTAGCTTTCATTAACACACACACACACACACACACACACACACACACACCTTACTCTCATACATCAGTACGCACATGAGCCGTGAACCGCAGGAATTCTATAGGAACTAATTATGTCAGTGTGTTTATTCCAGTTTGCAGCCAGAAGGCATTGTTCTACTTTAATCCAAGTATGTCACCGTGTCATTTATCATCAACGTCAACGGAGTCACCGTCGTTACTGTCGACCACATTGCGATCGCGACTGTCATCACGACCCATCATTACGGCGCCGTGCCATCACGCCGCCGTGCACGGCCATTTGTCAAATGTTCCCGCTCCCTGCGTCGTACGCGGCTTGTTTACTCAGCTGCTGATAATGGTAGAATAAGCAAACAGTGGTTTTCCGTTGTTGTTGTTGTTGTTGTTGTTTTGCTGTTCGTGTTAAGTTGCCTCTGTCAGATAGCGGTTCAGTCTCGGCACATCACGCAAAGTCTCCCAGGGGTTGAGGAAAAGAAAAAAAATGAAAAATGAAAAAAGAACCGAAGACAGAATTGATATGGTGATGGGCTGCAGTTTCACTTTTCAGAAATATTTTATTCGCCAAGGAATTTGACTAGGTGAAAGGGGCATCACAATAAACGTGGAATAAAAGTGCAGTAATAGATAAATATGGTAAATGCATTTTGTGGATTTTTTTGGCCCCAAACCTAAATTCTGTGCCTGTATGACTGCGAGTGATGTACGTATATGCTTGCCTGTGTGTGTTAGAGCGGTTATAAGAGTTCCTCAGTATGTATGAATGTCTGCTTTGTGCATATCTGTTGAGTAGGTGTGTATTCATGTATTTGTGACCGACGATCACACCGTGTGCTCTGCTTCACACGAGAGCACACGGAGTACATGTGAATGTTTTAGTTCCACACCGCTTTCTCCTGACTCACTGCCGACAATTATACATTTTGGCAGAATTGGATTCTGATGAATTCTTATTTTTGCTTCTCTATTTAACCTGCTTCTTAACGAACAACGATCACAAACGCAATGCATCAACTATTCCGTGCAGGAGTTGTGAGCAGGTAAACGTGTGTCTTCGAGCATGCCTCCAGGTGCCAGGGCTTTACCATTCAGGTGTCTCTGTAGACGGCGGTGTGAAATGATCTCTTTCCCACAGACTCCTGTTCGCGTTGACATTTCCTCCTCTGGCTTACAGCGCCTTTGGGCTCTCCTTCTTTGTCGGGTGGACACACGTGCATGCGAGTGCGTACGTCCACAAATCAGAGGGTTGCTGTTGGCGTTCAGCTGTGAGGAAATGTCAGAGCACATCTGCGAATGAACGATATCAGCGGTACCTAGTGGCCTGTACACACACACACACACACACACACACACACACACAGAAGAAAAACAAGCCCAGAGCAATGGTCCGCCACAGAACCTGCCAGTTGTGCACCACAGTAACACCTAGCAGAAATAGTATGCAGAAATAGGGGCATTGTAACTGGGAGCAGCAATGTGGCAAATGGACTTTAGTGTAGAGTTTCCGACACATGGGGGAGCAAAGGGAGAGATTGTGGCATGAGTCTTTGGTTTATTATAATAATTCTCAATGTATTCATCAATCTGTATATATAGAAATATATTAGAATTGGAAGTCAGATAAACTGGCATGGCAATTATCAAATGAGTCACTTGACCTTTACTTCAAGGTATGTGAGCGAAGATGCCTTCAATGGTACCGAGGAGTCGCCCCTTCACAGGCATGCCCACTTTATGCTAATGCTATGCAGTGTGGGGCAAAAAAATCCCGCTGATTTTTGCATGCAGTATAATTGTTATTTTGGCCTGTTTTAACATGGTGTATTTGAATATTTCTGCATACTTAAGTCTGTAAACAGTCTTGGACTTGCATAAATTGGGTTTGACTGGAGGGCTGAGACTCATGTGGATCTAATGAGCCCAATTGTATTCATATGTGATGCTGTTAGTCCCCATTACTGTACAAAATGACCTGTTGTGACCTCTAGGATAATCACAGCCTCATACAACTTTACAGTCACAAACAAGAGACCTGGATAATTCGGCTGTCTGAGTAGTTTCCACAACAGAAGTGCTCACAGTTGAATCACAAGACAAAAAACAAACGGCTTTTTCTAGAATGTTCCAAGATGTATTAGTGTCTTAATGTGGTATTTGGAGTGATCTTTAATAATTTTTATTTTATAAATTATCAAGTTACAGCACATGCATAAATTTAGCACCAACTCTATGTTATAAATGATATCAAACCAAAAATTGCTGCAGCACCTTATGAGACACAAGAGCATGGCAATGCCCATTGTATACTTCCATCATAATGCACTATGCCTTCATACACTATTGCACTATTAATTTACATGTTTTATTTCGGATCCATTAATAACCTGACAAACGGTGCTGAGCTTCATATGAAAGTATTCTCCATGTCCCACCTTGAGCTTCAGATAATATATACAACTTCAATGTTATATAGTCCACTGTTCATCACAAAAAGGGGTTACAACTAAGATACAACTTGGTAATTATTGAGCTGTAGAGGTGCTGATTGGCAGATCTTCTACCTTTGACCGAGCATCACTAGCTTTTTTCCCTGTTCCCAGTGTTTATGCCAAGATAGGTGTAGTTTCTCCTGCTAATATTATCAATGTATTCTCTGCAAGAACGTGAACCTTTCCTTTAAATAAATAGATCGTGTCACCATCAGGAGTAATGGCCTGAAACATTATCTTGATGGAATAAGGCAAACTGATGAAACACATGTTTGCATTTTCATTCAACAAGGATGAAGGAAGAAAGGAACAAAGAGAGGGAATAAAGAGAGACAGATAGGGAGCTATAATGTGCTGCAGACTTTAACTTTAATTTGACAACAGAACTCTAATTTCAGTCTTGTCTATAAAGTGAACCCAGTTGTAAAGCATTACCGTCTTTTTTCCCATTAAAGATCATTTAGCACATCAAACAGTTTAGAGGAAGCAGTTATCTTTTTTTGGAAGATTTGGTCAGTGAAAATTAAAGCACCTGTTTCCTTTTTCTTTATTAATTCAAAAATGTTTGAAATAGCATATATGCATGGAGGAGGTATAATACATGTACTCTCATACTATGGATGTAATATTAAAGGTGGTGAAAAGGTGATTAGGTGACTCTTTCCTATGCACACGCAAAACTGGGAACGCCCACACAGGCGTACATGCATATGCACAGGCACAGGGCTGAGGTCTGGAAATGTCAGTCAGCATGCTATCTCATTATTTCTGCCTCTTAAAGTTTCATGAGTGCAGAGGAGCTATTTGGGACACAAATTCACTTCACCAAAAAAACCTCAGGCTTTTTAAAAAGGGCCTTGACAGCTTTTAGTGTGCAGATACTCATCAAGGCCGCCAAACGGGTGGAATAATCTTGTGAAAATCAGGCGACGCAATAGACTGGAAAGGGAACAGGCATGGGAAAGGGAAAAGAGAGGTGAAGAAAGACACAGAGGAGGAGAGACGAGATGAGGAGAAAGGAAAGAATAGAAATAGAGGGCAGACATGAAAGTGCAGAAGGAGAAAATAGTGGTTGTGAGGGAGAGGGGGAGATAGAGGCAAACAAGCTGAGTGAAAATGAGCTGAGATGACCTGAGAGGGAAGGGGATAGAGAGCTGGTGGCTAATTACAAAGCACAGGGATTTATTTCTTTGCATTCAGGTTTTTCCTCTCATTCCCCTGAGCCTGCTCCTAATTCCTGCCAGGTGTGATTCAGGTTTAGGGGAACGTCTGCCTACCAAGGCCAGATAGTACAGTTAATTATCCAGATAGATCCACTGTAAAAGGAGACATGGGCGGGGATTTCCGTGATGAAAGAAAATCTTTGATTCCCAATGGCACTCAGTTGCGCTTTTCCAAGCTGCCGTTTGTTTGACTTTGTTGCGTGACATGTCCGCAAAGAGATTATGCTGTGTGTCTGCATCGATGTGGGGGTGTTTTCATATGTACATTGGTTGCACGTGTGTGTGTGTGTGTGTGTGTGTGTGTGTGCTGTATGCATTTGTGTTACTTAGCTGGCATCGTTATTCCCACCAATTTAAATGAAGTGCCATGCAGAATAAAAGCAGCGACAAATAGAGGGCAAGAGTGCTTTGTGTGTGTGTGTGTGTGTGTGTGTGTGTGTGTGTGTGTGTGTGTGTGTCAGAAGTAAGAAGAACTACACAGGGAGAACACTGACAGATTCATAGCACTCATTTGTGAAACGAAGACACAGTGAATTTGTTAAAAGGCTATTTGACTCGCCATTACCGGGTGGTGGGGAGGCCTGAGAAGCACGTTGGTGCATTAGAGAGGGGAAGGTGGGCGGGAGTGCCAGCGAATTGACAAACAGTCGAAAAGAAAATGCACATGAATGCAAATGAGTTTGCGTTTTGTGCGTGCATAAGAGCTCCATTTTGCAACCAGCGCATAGTGAATCAGGAGGGATGTCAGACAGCAGTTTGGTCCTCGCAAAGGCATGCGTGCAGTGTTTTCGACGTGAAATACACAAATAAAGTAAATACACAAATAAAATATTAATAACTCTTTCAGCTCATTATTCAATTCAATTCAAAGTTTTGTTTTTTTAACCCAAAATCATACATTTCAAATTTGCCTCGGAGGGCTTTACAATCTGTACACATACGAGATCCCTGTCCCAGGTCCTCACATCGGATCAGGGAAAACTCCTCCAAAAAAAGGAAGAAACCTACAGGAGGAATTATCATTCACACAAATGTTGTTTTTTGGGACTTTAAAAAACAGAAATGAAATAGATGTGTAGTCCTACCGTATGTGTTGTCCGACATCTGCCGCCCTTCACGCTCTGCTGACTCTGCGACCTGCCGAGGCCGTATCTGATCTGTACGCTTTGTAATTATCTTAGCACATCTTCTTATCTTAGCACCATCTCTTGAACAGTACTGCACTGCATTTATTACACCAGATCTGATCTGTCTTTAGGTCTACTTCCTCTGTTTCTTGTCTATGTTCTTACTATCTTCCTGCCTGCAATGTGTGCAAACACACACACACACACACACATACATCTTTTTCCTGCCATGTCAGGCCTGGCATGGCATTAGACAGAATTTATTAGGCCAAGATGCTGGCTGTTGACATGAGTGTCATCTACCATTTGCTGGGAAGATAAGTGTCCCGTGGAGGGTGTAATAATGTTCTCTCCCCTCGGCGCCTTATCTCCTGCTGATGAAACCACGACTGATACCTTCCCATACACATAGCATCAAACCTGCGTATGTGTTTATTTTCGTCCACGCCTGCCTGTGCTCACCGGCGTGTTAGCGCTTGGCTGCCTGCATGTGTGGGTGGGTGTGTATTTAAGGGATGTTTTTTCTTCCACATTGACCTTGAATCTTCTAAGTTTCAACACAAGCCCCATGCCCTCACATCGGCTCAGAAGTGATACGGTCGAATGGTAACAGATAGTGTCACTATCTGAAGATGCTGCTGGGAGATGAGTTGAGCTAGTGACGCAAATCCGAATAGGAAGAATAAGGGCTGTGCCTAACTTGTCTGAACTGGTTCTGAGTGCTCATATGGTAAATCACAGTAATTGAACCAGTCACCTTACATTTGTATACACGCTATCTGGCTATAAATTCCAAAGCATGGGAAACAAACATACCATTGATACAGTGTACAGATAAATTGTGAGACCCAATTAGTTTGTAATCTTGCAGCAAATAGTAGCGTTATAATCTGTTGAAGCTTATAACAATTTTTATAACAAAGTTTGTTTTTGAGTATGTTATACAAAGTTGTTTATTTCCCGAATCTAAGAACCACCACATCTGAATATTAAACCCCCACTATTCAAAAATAGTGTTAAATACATGGATTTAATTTGTCACTAGAGCAGTTAGCTGTTATATTCATATTCCGCCTTGTAATTTAGCCAATATTTGTTTGAAATGAGTTTTAGGAAATACAGCCCATATAGATGGATCGCAAAAAAAAGGATTTTGCTGCAGAAGTACTTTGTGAAGTTTCTTTGGATTTTGACTTTGAAACTGGGTCCTTGTAATCCTCTGTAACGTCTATAAATCCACTAACTACAGCTGACCACATCGGCAACGGAGCAAGCTTAAAAGATTTCAAAGCCGACCTTCAAGTCCTCAGGTGTTAGTGTTTGATACCTAAAAGATGGGGTTCCTTTGAAAACCCTTTTAAAACATGATGTTTTACAATGACCAAATCAAGATAGGATGCTAATAATAGCTTTAGATAAAAAAGAAATGTTGGCCTCGTGTGAGCATCGCAACGAGTCATCAATAACCAATCATCAACTCATACAGATGTTTTGGCTAACTTGACAGAAAACATTTTTAACACATCAAGCAGATACAGAGCAACTTTAGCATCATGTGGAGCTGTGTTCTTAGACACCGGACACATGTACTAATTAGTCCAATATGCTCCTCTCTTTTGTCTCTGTTTTGGTCTCCACCAACCTCCGAGGACACTATGTGGCTCCTAAGCTTCTGAAGGCTCCACTCCGTTCACCAGCTAATCACTAACTTGATTGACCGCTGTTTATTAGTGCACAGTGTTGATGAAAACAGCTGCCTGGTGCCACCAGAAATGGCAATGTCAGGAGTGGTGTCCAGTTGCAAGCTAAAAATACCAAAACAAAAAAGCTGAACGGTGCTAAAATTTTGCTCACAGGGGGAACTGCACGGTAATCATTTATGGAGCAGCCTTCACACTACTCAAAGTAATTTAGTCCATTATTGTTATAAAATAATATTGACATGAGCAGCTGTAATATGTTTATTAACAAAAATCAGTTCTGTCAATATGTGATGTCTGTGACATCTTGAGTCATTCATCCGACACACCTTTGTCCAGTTAGGTCTCCAGCACATTGACCTGGTGCATATGTTATCATGGACGTGTATATGAAGACAATAATAATGTAAAATAGTTGTAAGTAAAAGATCTCTTAAGTAAAAGATTAAGACCTGAGTCCAATGAAGCTGTTTCACTGTTAATTCAGTCACAAATGGCATATCTAACACACATGCAGAGTGGAGCACACACACATGATAGCATTCATTCCCTCATTACTATTATTTACCTGACGGCGCAATACATCTTCATCAGCTGAGGGTCACCCCACTGGATGGTAATTTAGAAGCGAAACAAAACCGGTTAGTGAATAGTGAAGTGACCTTGCTGACAATGTGATGAATTCACAGTAATGGATTAAATAAGAAAAGGAAGAAAAAAAAAAAACTCTTGACAAAACTCAGGCTACAGGTTTTTTCCCTTTTACCTCGACGAATGGTGTGTTCAGTATGTCCTCTAATTTTCTCTTCTGCTTTCTTCCTTCCTTCTCGTTTCACAAAGCCGGCGTTGCATCATGTTCCTTACACAACACTTACTGTTGCTGAGGTACAGCTGGCTGTAGATGCAGATTCAGAAAACACTTGCTTGTCCTTCACATTTACATAAAATGGTAGGCAGCTTTGTTTATGTCCTGCTGGCAACCAGTATAATATCATCAGCATGCATTATGAGGGCAAGATCACTGCTTTTATAATGCACAGCATATATACGTGTATGTATGAAGGGACAAGCTAGTCAGAGAAAGGTGTAAAGGCTTGGGTAAGAAGTGTTGCTTTTCATAGTGGTCTCAAATGGCCATACTTGAAGGTAGTGTGAGAGAGCGGCGAGACTCAACTGTTTAAATGAGGGTTAACTGCGCACATTTTCGGAAAACCTTTCGGAAAAATGAAAAGTGACGAAAATTGTGTCAGGAATGAAAAAAGCGCGCTCTGGAGAGGGTTCTTTGTATCATTTCGCACTTGCCCATTTGGCCAATAGCTCCAGGACGTGGGCACGCCTTTCAAATTGTTGGTTTGTCTTATATTCCAATGTTGGAAAGGTATCATGCACTGTTTGTCTTGCAGCATTCAGAACTCTTTAGGGATGCAAACTCGTGCTGTAACAAACACCATAATCCAAAGGACCTGATAGGGGCTGAAATACATGACGGGTAAATGCTTATTGTTGTATTATTATTATTTACCAGAAATGGACAGCCAAAGCTTGGCATAACCAGAGTTCACAGCAATAACCTTTGACATTTATCTGTTAAGAACTGGTAGGGAAACGAGATCTAGAGGAAATAAAAATACTGCTGACACTTCATAGTTTCAGATTTTGTATCTGTTTGAAATTGCATTCTTCCACAAGTGTAACTTTGTCCCTGAAGTGAAAATACTGAAGACACACGTGTTAGATTTTTTTTTTTTTGCAGCTAGCCTTGAGGCGAACTACAGTAGCGGCAAGTAATTCAACTTCCAGTAGCATGTCAGCAAAATGCACTCAACAATAATAATGCTTTACATTGGTGTCAATTTCCAGCTCCCTCTTTGCTGTGCTGACACAGTGCCCATAGTAACTTCAATATTTAATAAAGTAGTGCTTGAGAAGGTATACATATTTCATGGATTGATTGATATATAGATATTGTTTATGTTGAACAGACATTAGCATTCGGTACAGCGTTCACTGATGATCTACATTTGAGGGTATGACAGCTACTGAAGGTGCCCTGAGAGCAAATTTATAGATATGGAACCGAGCACAATTCCTTTGTGCTTTATATAGAGCCAGCGTCCTATGGATGCCATGGCAAAGACAATATGATGTATGTGTGCCCTGTAATTCATTCTGGTTTTCACTGTTATCCATTAGAGAATGCAATTTCCCATCCATAAATGCATACGGATACAAGCATAAATGTATGTATCTCTCTTTCTTTATCTTGCCCATATTCTGTAATGGTCAAGAATGTTATCTAGATATGCTTGTTCTTTACTTTGTCTTCATCCTTCCTCTCTTTCTTTATCTCAGTTCATCTCTTTTTCCGTTTCTGTCTTCCTGATATATATACTCAGGTGGTCATGTGTTTGTATTCTTGTAATTGGGAGCCAACCCCAGACACAAGGCAGCGATTAGACACTTTTACTTGAGGGGGGTGGGGGGTTGGAGGGGGGGGGGGGGTCTTTGTACACCAAGAAGCACTGAAAGATTGTTCTATATATTTTACTTTGGGTCTTTATTCTGTCTGTTTGTCTAGAGCTTATATGTTATTATAGAGGCCCCCATTTAATGTAAATGTGTGATCCTTTGACATCATTTTTTCATAAGCTCATTGATGATTAATTCTGCCCCTCACATTTCCTCTTACTGCAGAAACCGGTAACTGCATAAATTATGTCAGATTGTCTTCCAGTTGGCTGCTCTCTCTAAAGAGGATACTGACATTATTGCAAATATATCTTAGTAGGACTATATGAGTCCACCAACAACATGGTGTTTTCTTATTGTATCTCATGTGAGAGGAAGCCCATGCTCAAATGCAAAATAGAAATTGCATGACAGTGTGAATCCCCCGCACACCAACAACAGAAGTTGGTAATGAAGCTAAAAAAAAAAACAAGGTGCAGATTATCCAACATAATAATCCCAAATAAAGGTGTTGTATTAAAAGATTGCATTGCAGCTGCAACATCACGTTTATCAAACTGAAACACTCCAATTGAATTGCCACTAGAGTTACCGTTGTTACCGTTATGCCTCAGTCTATGAGTGAAGCCTACAGTACAAATAATGCGATGCAATACCATTAGGCCTTGGCCTGTTGGAGGACGTGTAGAAACTGAAATACAGCAGACAAGCTTCGTAGTAAAAAAGTCCAAATTACAACGAAGCCTTTTGGAATGCATTAAATGTCAGATCTGTACACCAGTATGTAATAGTAGTAGTATTCCAAGGAAATATTCCATCCTGTTTAAAATGTTGCGCTGTGAACTTGCTCAAAATCATTTGTGATGTTTGATTTTATTTACCTGAATGATCGCAGCCCTCTCCATCGCTCTCCGTCTGCCTGATTCTCTCCATCTTTCACTCATCTTTCCCTGTCATCCCCTGCTCCCATATCTCTCAATTGTCTCTTTACTTCATTGCTCTTCATCTACCTGCATTCCTCATCTCTCTTCCAATCTGCTCCTCCACATCTCTCCATTTCTTCACTCCATTCAAATGTATTTCAACATTTTTCTCAAATGGCCCCTTTTCCATCATTTTCCATCGTGTTATATCTTTGCCCGTATCTGTCTACCTCCATCTGCCGTCCCTCAGCCCACTCTCTCTATTTTAATCGTTACATCTATGCATCAACCTCTCTCGCTTCTCTTCATCTGTTTATTCCTGCAATTTTTTGCTCACCTCTCTAATCGCTCTTTCTCTCTTTCCCTGTGTTCTCTGCAGCTGGTATTGTTCGGAAAAAGCAGTGGTGTGAGATGGTGCCATGTTTGGAGGACGAAGGCTGTGACCTGTTAGTCAATAAATCTGGCTGGACTTGTACACAGCCCGGAGGCCGAGTCAAAACCACCACGGTGAGTTCCCGTTGAGCCCCCCCCAGTTTACACAAACCACTCAGACCAGTAGGTGTGTGCACAGCGTGTGGACTTACTGCACCAGTGGCTCTGAGAACTACATGACCGTTAGGGGTTGAAAATAAAGCATTTGCATAGAAAATCAATTGTGGGGTATAAATCAAAAACTGAGAACAAATTTAATGTTGTTGCTTATACTGATTGAATAGTTTTGCGTGCCAAACATTCCTGTTTAGAGGCCATTTTCACAAACTGAACCATTTTACAGGACAATAAACACGCTTGAGTATTGAGTCCCATAAAAAGCTCTTATCTACAGGCGATAAGTGTAAAAGCCTACTTTAATGTGCTGTTTTCAGCTACTGATTATGTGGATAATTGTGTGGTGGTGTTTGGGTTGTGATTATTTTCTTTACAACATTTTCATTCACAAACTGCCTGACACACAACAACAGCCGAGAGGCGGTAAAATGTTGAGAAATTAAACAAGTCTCAAGAAATAGATGCTAAGAATAATACACATTCTGCATTTGCTGTTTTTGAAACTGGCGAGATGATGTACCTCTTAATAGATGAAAGAAACACTCTGCATTTTTACAATTAAATATATAAAATCATAAGCAATTAAAGGCAACTTTACTTAAATCAATACACTCGTGGCTTTTGCTGCTATATACAGCCTCACTTGGTCATGAGTGACCGGTAGCTTACGGTGGCTCATGCTAGCTCATGCTAGCTCATGCTAGCAATATTTAAATAGATCTTGCTGTGCTGACATCACTGAGTAAAGTTCTTGATTATCACTTTGATTTGGCAGAGCAGAAACCAAGCAAATTAGCATTCATTTGGATTAATGTTCCGAAACACTTGACAGATGTATATATAAATATATATATTCACTACTCTTTTGGCTGTTTTGGTCCCCACAGAATCCCAGAAAGGTTTGTCTCTTTAGCTGCTTAATGTTTTGCCACGATCAGAAGAAGCAAACGTTTCTGTCTGCGGCTTTTTTACGTAAACATGAAACTGAGGAGAAGTAGAGTCAGTGAGTGTACACATAGTCATTTGACCCATTGGTCACATATAAATATGCCAGCTCTAAACAACCTCCTCAGGAGATTCTTGGATAATATAAGAAAATGAAATGTTCATTCTTTCTGATTGCACACTCTGAGCATCATCTGCAACTGTTGCCATATCACTGCACTTTGGAACAGCTTGCACATTGTCGGGTCACAACTCCATTGATAATAGCCTGAAAATCAGTGAAGCATTCACTTTAAAATGCCACGAAAATGTTCCTCTCCCGCCCTCCTCGTCTTCATCTCGTCTCCGCAAACTGTACGCGGTTTGTTTACTTCCTCGTCACCCGCAATTAGCTTGAATTAGGGACGTTCTTAATGGTAATGACGGCAGCAGATGGGGAACCACCACTTGTGTTTGCTAAGATGCCGCCCAGTCATTCAACCGCCCGTCCTTCAAATCCTCCTCTTCACTTCACCCTCAACTCAAACTCACACACACACACACACACACACACACACACACACACACACACACACACACCTTCCCACATCCCAGGCCTTACATCCTTCCGCTGCTTTACAAGAGACGTAAAACCCTGTTGCTCTTCAGCCTGTATGCAGTGTCTTTACTGTGGCAATTAAAGAGATCTCCATGAAGAAACATGGGACACAACACACACACACACACACACACACACACACACAGCTGCCCTATCTGTGAATGTCAATGGGTGAACATTAAGGACCGGTGGGGCAACATTAATGCATCTGTCATGATTTAGTCATCAGCTGACTAACTTGTTTATGCCTTCCTGCTTAAAGACAAACACATGCATGCACGCAAACACATAAGCAGACACAAACCCTAAATGCTGAACCCAGTTGATATGATTCGTTATCAGCGGCTGCCTCTGTGCTCTTACACGTGATGAGTCTCTCAGTGAACACACACATGAATATGGTTGTGGGGACTGAGGTGACAGCCATGACATGTTCCACCTACAATGTAATTTGTTATCTAGGCAGGCAGATACACACACACACACACACACACACACACACACTCATAGGCAACATATAGCTGGATCCATGGGTTATGTTTGACAGATTTAAGAGCTAGCGTGTGTGCTGGAGGGGGGTTGAGGATGCTCATGCGGTCATCACTGTATAATTTGAGGCTAATAGATGCGTTGCATGTGCATTCTTACGTGTATGTTAACATGCTCCTAATGTTTGTATATTCAGAGGTGGTTATGTGTCATTGCTTTCAAAGTGTGGCCCTGTAAGCCTTGGCCTCAAGCATATTTCATATCCTGCTCAGGACGTCAGTCAATGTGCCTCTCATCGGCTTATGCTGACAATATGTGAGACGTGACAGGTATTTCTTGCTTGCTTCATTGGCTACTTTCAGCTGGGTGACAGCTAGTCAAATGGCTGGACAGCTATGTGCACTCATCGGAGCCTGTCCGTGTGTGTGTATGTGTGTGTGTGTGTGCGTTTAAGCAGCTTTCACTGTCAAGGATTCTAATAACTTGCAACAAGCAGTCTCTGGGTCATTGTTTAAAATTCTACTAAAGATATTCATTTATGTGATGGATGAACTGGCCTCGTGTAACGCTCCCTTTAATCTCGGGGGTTGAGGAGCGTCTGGAAGATTTGACTTCACAACCATGCACGTAACCTACAATTGCCTGAAATGCATTAAAGGTTAAGGCTGATTCTCCAAAGCAGAAATTACATAAACCTCTTGTTATCTGCTGACCCAAGGGAGAATGACGGGCAAAAACAAAACAAACAATTTACTCCCCGCCTGGTTACTGTTGAACAAATGGCCCCTTCCCTGAGGCTCTTCAAGGTTAAACCCAAACTGCAGCCGCCCCGATATCGCCTCAGGACGACGGCTGGGTGCGCACAGTCCAGTGAGCATGTCCGACCTGTCTGTCAGGTGTTTGTGTGAAAACATCAACGCAGACAAACAGACATGTCCCTCGGGGGCGTTTGACTAAGCCAAGTCAATCTGACTCAGAACCCATAAAGGGCTATTTTGGACAAATGTCAGAAGGCGGTTTGAGTGTATTGGTCAAATGTTTGAGAATTTGTGTTTTCTCTGTCAAACAGAAGGAGATGCTTGTTCAGGATGACACCGCCGACCTCTTCTCTACCTTTAGTCTGCTCGTATGAGTTGCGATGCAGATTGATGTACGCTGTGCGCTTCCTCTCAACCTCTCAGCGGCCACTCTTGATGTGCCTCTGTTTTAAAAATAACTTCCTCGCATACTTGTTTTTCCTCCGCTTGACTCACTTTCACCCGCTACCTCTTTTTTTTTTTTTTTTTTTGCATGATCCTCCTCTCTTCCGCCTTGTCCCCATGTCCGTGCATTCATCTTAGTCTGACCCTGCGTTGCAGAGTACATGTTGTTCCTGTCAATAAGAACACAATATGGATTTTTTTCCAAGGGCCGGCTCCAGATGAAACATATGAAGATTGATATGTACGTCGCTTATTGTCGACAGTGACGCTTTGAGCGAGGTTACTTTTATTAGCAGTGCACGCACGCACAACCGCAGTTGAAAAGGACACACATCACACAGAGGTGCACTTGTGAAGCCGTAGCACATCATTTATTTCAGTATCAAGAGTCTTGCCAATACAGTGACAAGTTTCTACTCTAAATGATTGACCTAACAGAAAATTGAATTCCTCAGATGAACCATATCGAGCTCCACGACTATAAACGAGCTTCTTGGGTTCACTTAACTGAATTAATGAAACAATAAAATGCACGTGGACACCTCAACTGCATGTCCATCAGTGACCGCTTCATTTTATTTTCTTGTTTTACCTGAGTACATAAAATGCAAATGTCTGTCAAGAAGCGTGCTTTATGGCAACCCTTATGGCCATAAAAAATGAAGCATAATCAGTGGCCGGAGAGATGTGTCAAAACATAACAAATCTTCAAATGTTCTGCCAATTCTCGCTGAGCCCCGCCCATGAATAGTGATTATTCAAACACAGCCTATGGTGTCCAGCTTGGCAAAACAATATTCACATGTTGAATGAACTAACGTGCCGGTGTTTGGGTAACAGTGTCCCAACAACGCCAACATGCCACGTTCCCTGGAAAGCTCATCCGCAATAAATCACCAGATAGAGAAACTCTTTTACGCAGCAGCCAGGGGTTAATTCCCACTCCCAATATACTTCCCTCCCTCCGTGACACTAAATGATTTGAATTTGCATTTCATCACACAGTCAACGCAGTCAAATGCGGCCTTTGCTGCCTTTCCAGGCGCTCTCTTTTGGAAAAGCGATGTGTAGTCTCAGCAGTCATCTCCTATACCTCCGTCTCTGTGAAAGGCTTACCGCCGTCTCCCTCCAGAGAGGAGGAAGCTCTGCATTGTGCCCTCCACCATTTTAGACTGGCAGATGAAACGGCGCAGGGAGCTATCTCTCTCCGCATGTGCCGACGCGGGGAGCTCGGCGAGAAAGAGGCAGAGTGAGTGCGCCATTAGAGGAAAAAAAACGAAATCACCTCGGGTTATCTGGCGGCTTTTGTGACAGCCCGATAAGACGAACAATTTAAAAGAGAGACAGAAAAAACTGTGTGAGGGAAGAAGAAAGCCGTGTGAGTGAAAGACAGAGAAAGAGATTTGGGCCAGTCAGACGTACGGCATCGTAAAACATTATTTAAGTCAGTTGGTGCGCGTCAAGCAGCGGCTCTTGTTGTTATGCCTTTCAGTGCTTGTTCAGAAGTGTTTTTTTCTTTCTTTATCACAAAGTTATAATGCCACAAATGTTGGGAAAAAATGTTGAGGTTATTTTTTCCCACTGCTGCCATGCTGTATAGACATTATAGCCAATGCTTGCAATTGATTTACACACAGCAAAAATAAGAGCATTTCCTAAGAAATGCATCGTCATTGTGTACCGTACTCTCCATATAATGATACAACACACAACCATTGTAGGAAGCCGTGACAATTTAAATGACTAAAGATCCTTCAACCTGAGACTAGGTCTTACTCATACGTTTTAATAGGTCAGTCCTGATTGGGGTAATTAAGCTGTGAACAGAATTGGCACCTCGTGAGAGAAAGACAGTGATTAACCGTAAATCGAGGCTTTTTCGGAGAGGAGGAGAAACATATAAGGAATTGAAAACATTAATGTTTGATACAGGGAGCATATGTGTCATGCATAGTGTATACACTCTGTAAGCGGGAGAGAGAGAAACCTAACATGCAGACACACTCTCCGTGCGTTGCTGTGTATTTTCATGGAAATAAAGGCTGTTTTCAAGCTCACACAGAATTATTCTACAAAGGGTGCATTGTACACATGACATTACGGGGACCAGTCTGTGTCTCTCTGTGGCCAGTTAGTACACAAGTAACAGACAGTCGGGGCTTAGCCTCTACCTCTGTGGGGGGTCCGGGGAAATCCTTCCCTGGCACTTATTTCCCATTAACAGACTAGCTCTATTTCGATAAGGGTTATGTTGCAGTCTAGCGCCTTATTTACTATCAAAGTACAAAAAAACAAATCCATTGTGAATCAATGTACTTTCATTTTTCATAGTATGCCTTTACCCTATGTCAGCTGGGGTCTGCGCCAGCCACCCTGTGGCCCTGAATCATATTCAGCGTTTGTGTTTCAGCATTTATACATCTGCTAGTGACGACATGTTGGTAGAGAATTAAAAAGGTCTTTTGTTTGGGGTCTGTTACCAGGTGCCTCCCTCCGATATCCCCCACTTCCTTTCTGTTTCTTCATCTCTTCCTCTCCGTCTCTCTTGGGATCCGTTTCAGGCTGGACCTGATGGAATCCCCCAAAGCCCCCCCACCCCCACACCTCCACGCCACCCCGGTTCTGGGTCGGTACCGGCCTCAGTAATTGATCCCTCTGGGCCCTCCCGGCACATCCAACAGTGGTTTGAACAGAATCACCGCTAAGAAGAAAGCTGCTTGGCCACCCCAGACAGGCCAAGAGAGAAAGAAAAGGAGGCCCTGTTGCTGCTAACCATTAGCTGTGTCTGCCAGATTTTTTCTTGAGGGAGCCAAGTCAGCACATCTCGGCTTGGAAAATACCAAATCCTCCATTTTGGGAAGCTGAGGCTGTTAGAGAGGCGAAAAAACAACAAAAACAAGATAGTCTGCCTTTTTTAGTTTCTTATCAACAGCCCAAAATCTCTGCTAGCCAATGAAAGCACACGGTCCAGTTTCAGAATTTCAGCCATTTCCATGTGGCTGAAAAAAGTAATTGATGTCATAAAGCAGGAAGTTATTACTGGCTTGTGCACTGCAAGCTGCGCCCAGTTCAGAGAGTTGAAGGTTTCATCCAACAAACAGGCTACAACAAATGCACAGTTTTGCATGCTTTTACATGCCAACAAGTACTAATTAGCACTAAACTCAAAGTACAATTAAGATTGATGGGAATGTCACTTTGCATGTATTTGGTCATCGTATTAGACAAATTAAACCTTCTACCTCATGATAACGGCTAAGAAAAGCCAGGGGTTCACCAAAGTTGTTAAGATTCATCAACTAGAAATCATAAATGTACCAATCCATCCAATAGTTAAAATATAGTTTAGTCTGGACCAAAGGAGAACATTGCGTTTCAATGAGGCATACTCATAATAGGTAAATATGTTGTAAAAATGTATGATTTATTTCATTGACATAGTGTTTCATTGTGTTGCTTAACAAATATTTGATCAAACAAAAAACCCGAGAAAAACCACAAGGTCTCTTTGTTCTCTTCTTCCATCTGAGCTACTATCATACAGAACCAGACTCTGGTTTACTCGCACACTTCTATATTAAATATGCACTCAACAGTTACTTTGAGACACACTGGCATCGAACAGCTCATCGGGTTTGAACAAAGCCAAGCTGCCACATTTTCAAGACCTTTTAGCGATACAAATTGATAATGGCTGTGGTGCGGATGACGGTACTGTGACTGTGTCTAAATCACTAAGAAAATGTAAAATGTAAAATTAAACAGTGCATCCTCATCATGAGCTTGATAACCATACCACCTTCCCCTCTCCCTCTCTCCCCCTAGGCTCTATGACGTGACAAGAGTCCCCCTCGACACTCTTGCACTATGGAGAGCATTGATGACCCCTTGACGGACAGCCAAAAACCATCTGCCAGCAGAACCCTACCACCCTCACCGACATCACAACGACTGCACCCAACCCCTGGTCCGGCAAAGACAGGAAGCATCACACGCAGCTACAGAGCACCAAGAGCCTCTTGGAGGCAGCAAGGTACAACAGGAAGTCCCTCCCCCTCTTTGATTGGTGACTCATCATTTTAGTTTTGTCATATTTGTGTTATGCATAGCTAAATGAGACATGCCCATACACATTTCTATAATGAAGATGTTACAGCAGCATTTACAGATATAGTGGGGTCAATTAAGTAGCAAAAATAATCTTTCATTAAAATGAAGGATTTTATTAACTGATGATACACTTTACACGGTCTTGGTCTAAAGTTTGCATGATAGTTTGCATTGCGCCATTAAAATAAATCAGACTGCAATACGCACCGTAAAAGGATCATCAAACCTATTTCAGTTTTGTCCCTCTGGTATTTTTTTATATTTTCAGAATCTGATGAAAATTTCAACCACTATGATAGCTTTATATTAGTCCACAATTACATCATCATCATCCTGTTTGAGCAGAGAATGCAAACAGGAATCACACACAGACGCACATTCAAGGACACACATACATCCCATTAAACTACCGTGATGTCTTTATTTGGCACACTAATCTTTCCAAAAGCTCGCCAGGTCCCAAGTGTGTGTTTAAGCACAGAAAGTCCATGTGTGCAGCAATACCAGTAAAACCCATGACTTTATCTCCAGCTTGTTTTGCTCTGCTTTATTGGTATGCCTTGTATATTGTCTTTAAAGTATTATGTCAGATGGCGTCTGTGCGCTAAAATAAAACAAGGCGCCAGACAGATATTAATGCATGTGATTGGGAAACAGGGAGCAGCCATGTAGTGAATTTAGCGTACAGTGCAGTAAAAGAGATGAGGCCAAAGTCATAAAAATGCCCGGTCTCATAGAGTGTCTAAAAACCAGGCTCCTCTCTATCAATAATGTCAGCATTTATGATTCTCTTTCTAGAAATAAATCTGATCCGGCTGCTTTACAGGCCAGACAGCGCGTCTTCAGTAGATTTGAAAAGTATAAATAGACACCAAGTGGAATGCATGCTGTGTGCTGAGATCCTCACAGCACACCATATAGAAGATTATTATGTATTTACTAAGAGACAAATGGCTATCTAACATCAGACTGAAACATGTGATCCCATAATGTGCTCTTTAAATGGTAACAATACCATATTGTCTAAAATCATCTGATCCTATATCATCTGATCCTATACAGTATCGTATTACATGAGCAGATATCATCTATACATTACAGTGCATTGAGGGAAATGGGGGAACATTGCATTGACATTTAGTTATTCATTTCTGGTGTGCAATGTAAAATGTGTTTTAATGTCACCTCTTGAGAAATAAACTTCTGCTCATATTGTAGAATCCAGATAGTAAAATGTGTTTGCTTTGATGTTCTGAAATGCAGTATGAAAGGGTTGATGATGACATAACACCCCAGATAGCTTTGAACTATCTCTTTATGTGTAATGGGGCCTAGTGTCTGGAGGCCTGTGCATACATGTTCATGTATTTTGATCTCAGCGTCAGCTTCAGGCATTATCCGACTTCACAGCATGTAATGAGCGATTTCCCATCCCTTATTAACCTGTGAATCGTTCCTCACCTACAAGTTCACTTATGAATATTCATCAAGTGGGCTATTGTGCAGCTTGCATGCTGCAATCGTGCTCGGCTGCACAAGGCTGTACGTTAAACAGCGAGGGGCAGGAACAAGTATTAGAAACAGGTAGTTGATGCAAAAAGCAGGGGCACTTCAGAATGACAGATGAGCTTTATTCCATTAGCTGATGTTTCGGCACCACCTCGGCCTCTTCGGAGTGTAACAAAAAAGCTTTTCAGCGAATGAACAAATCATCCGATCAATCATACAATTCATCAACCGCATTCTCCTGATGTTCTGCTTTATTTACATCCATCAGAGTCTCAATAAAGAGTTTGGGGAGGCAAGCCAAATCAATTTTGCCTCATGCCTGCCCATTCACACATTCACCGTGGGTCACAGCGCCGTGACATTTCGAAGTCAGCGAGAGTTCATGCAAAAAGGAAATGTCAGGCCTTGTTTGGGTGCGTTCGCTTTAACTCCCAGCTGGAGAGCGATTCATATTTATTGTGTATCGGTTCCTTTAGCCCCAACAGATGTGGATAGATGCACCTTCATGGGAAAGCCAGAAAAAATGCATGCTCGTTTATAGATCAAAGCATTTCAACAATGCCCGAAGACAGGAAGCTCAATGTAACGTCCCTGGAATCAAATGTTTGATATTTTCCAAATCTGCAATTGAATGCCGCATGTCAATATGTATTTAGAGAATCTGCTGCTAGCTTCATAACAATACAATCGTACTCAAATTGGATATTTACACATATAGATTCTGTCCCCTTCTGTAATGATGACAGTCTCACTCGAATTGTCTAATTCTGATCTAACTCTCTTTCTGGTCTCTTTCTGGTCTTGTTTAGATAGCCACACCCCCAACAGCTGGTCCATGTGTTCAATAGCCAGACAGGCTCTTCATCACATTTCCCTCAACTCTGCATTCCTCTGCCACCAGAATATAAAATATTATCTTGCTGTTATAAGATATAAAATACAGTAATATGGTTGTTTCCTGATAAACCTGAGGTAATAATCACTGAGGGCCTGTGAATTTTATTCATAGGGCAATTTCATCTCATATTCATCTGACATTCGCTCCTCTTTTTAATAGAAGGCTTGCATTTCCCTGAGATGAGATTTGTGTGGAAGATTTATAGGGAACCATTTGCCACAGTGTGGGTGTGAGAAAAAAGGAGGGAAACATGGAGAGAATATAGGAAAATTACCCTGTACTGCCTATGCCTGGCCATCCATTTAAATTAATTTGCATTCCATTCCTCTTGAGATGTGTCTATGCAGTAATTCTCTCTCGCTTCTATTTTATCAGTGACTCTTCGACCATTTGATGCCATTGTAATCTCAGTGTGCCCACAAGGAGGCATTGAGATAAGGAAGTGTGCTTACACAGGGGCTACACACCTGTTTGGGCAGCGGTCACAGTGAAGGAGTTGGCACAGTCATGCCCCTGCTTTAAGCTGTTAGGCCTCTGGGTCATCTCATGCCCCAGCATCAACAAAACCATGACATTATCTCTATTAAGCGCTGAGCTCATTGAGATGTTTATTATTCCCAGAGCATCAGAAATTGTCATCTGTGATACATGCGAGTACTCCATCCAACACCTGCCCCGTTCATGGCAATTTGCACCCTGTTAAATCAAAAATAGTCCATAATTATGAATTAAACCTCAGCAGTCCTGGAAGGCATCAGTGCCTCTGTCAAGTTGGCTGCGTGACTGGCAGGGGCCAGATGGTGAGGAGGCTTCCAAATGTGACTTTTTTTTGGTAGATTTATTGTTTCTCAGTCTGTGCACTGCAAGACTCGCTTTGTTATTGGGTTGCACCCGCTGACAAACTATAAATATTTGACAAGTAAAACATTTACTTTGACAGAGAGTAAGCTGTTGACTTTTTATTTTTACAATTCTACCAAAGTGCTGTAATAAGCACCTCCAATTTGTAAGGATCAGAGGGTGAACACAAGGCTTTTAGTATCACACAATGTATGCAATAATTCTCCCCTAAAAATAAATAGTTTTACTTTTAAAAGAATAGTTCAACATTTTGCTTTAATATTTACTTTCTTGCTGAAAATGAGCAGATTCATGGTATCAATATATGTCTATTAAATATGAAACTGCAGCCAGTTGGCTCAGCTTAGCTTAGCTTAGTTTAACTTAGCTTAACTTGGCTTAATGAGAGGCTACACTTTGCATTTTGGTTTCAAGATATAACCTGTTAGCTTCAGAGGTATTATTATTATTATTATTATTATTTTTAGGCAGATTGTATTACCTTCAGACAGGGCCAGGCTAGCTTAGTCCCCACTTTGAGTTCTCAAAAAAAATACAGATTACAAGTAAAAGTCCTGCATTCAAACAGTTAAACAGAAATAATTGAAAGGGAAAGTACTCATCATGCTGAATGGCCCAATTAGCAATTATATATTATATTATTATATCAAAAATCATTTTGACTGCTTTATATACTTAATTACATACTTCTTAATAATAAATCATATTAAATGTTGATTTATATTTTTACAAATAATCTGATTCTGCAAAATTGTCAGTTACTAATAGTATGGGTATAAGTATACAGCTACATCAAATTGAAATACAAGGGTTACTTCTGTTTTTTTCCTATTTTTGGGGGGTTCATTGGATTCATATTCTAGTTGTGTCATGTGACTTTTTACTGGAAGACAACCGTGGAAACGGGAGTGAGAGTTGGAGAGAGAAGTGCCTGTGTTGTGGTTGTGGTTGTGTAGAAGTGCAGAAGGTTAGCTTTAAATGTAAATGATTTTGACAATGCGGCTGCGACGCAAGATCTCAGAACGACACTTATCCAAGCGACCCACTCAACAATATACAGACTCTATTAAGCGAAAGTGAAGTCAAATGTTTTATTTCCATAATATTGTCAGACACTTATACCTCTCTGTGCCTGTCGGTGGCAAAAACAAGACCCTTCAGTGGACGTTGACTGACAGTCAGGAATTCCCTCACATTTACATTACAGCCTGTTTAGCGTCTGCCGTTGGCACCTACCGTTAGCATCTGTCATTAGCATCTGCTGTTAGCATCACACTTACTCAATACTAAACCAATTGTATAAGTTGTTGTCATTATTAGTCACTTAGACACGAAAACATGGAAAATAGGGTCGAAAAGGTGATCAAATTTACCAAATATACAAACATATACAGACCTTTAGAAGTGTGGATGAGTGTTGAAGTGTGGACAGAGCCCGGCTAGCTGCTTACCTTTTCCAATCATTGTGCTAAGCTAACTGTAGCCCAGCTCTGGCTTCTTATTTAACGAACAGACATGAGAGTGATATCAATAATTTCATATATTCTCTGCAAGACGGTGAACAAGCCTTTTGATCAAAATATCGAACAAATACCGTTTACTTAGAAAAGGAGGGTATATCACGAGCCGAGGCATTTGCTATGCAAAGACAAACTTTCATCCAAAAGTAAATGTCAAATTTCTGAATTGTTCAGAAATGCCTAGTGCTGCATATCAATTACAGAACACGATTGTAGTTTCACTTGTATTTCAAAACCCAGAGTGCTCAATAATACAGGCCTGTAAGACTGTAAAGTGACGGTGACAGTGTACAATCAGCTGATGTTTGCTCTGTTCTTGTTGATTCACAGGTCTCATAACACAGCTAGAGCACGTAAACCCAGGGATTGACTGTTTGAGGAAGCAAGCTTTCCCCTGGACACTGGACAAACTACTTGCTGTAAAACCTTTTCCATTTCCTGTGACCAGCCCCTCCGGGTTTCTGACTGCTCCCACCTGCTATCTGTCATTGGGTCAAAATGTTGTGTCCGCCTCCTCTCCACTCTATCTGCCTGCTCCGTGAAATTAGCAGCATCTGCTCGCTCCTCGGTGGATCGAAGACTTTTAATCCCACGGATGGTTTTTGCCTCATTGGAAGTACTTTGTTTGAAACTGCTAACTGCTTGAAAGAGGGGATTTCTCCACATACGTCTCCTAGCCTCTAGAGCAGGAGTTCCAGAGCGAAGACGGGATCATTACAGACCAGACCCTGTTGCTTCTCGGACCACCTCACGCAGCCGTCAAAAAAAACAAACTGAGCGCTCTCTGCTGTGAATAGGCCTTCGGCTGGAGTAAACCTCCCATATTTTTATAGACCAAAGAGCAAAACAACAAATACGATCATTATGACAAAGTGGACCATGTGGCAAAGATCCGCAGAGACTTTGTGAACTTGGTTTTTCTGTTGCCACCGACCAACGACTGCCTCCACAGAGACACGGTGCACAAATGGGCCAACGGCAACGAGAACTGGCGTCCGGTGGCACATGTACTGGACTCGAAAGGAGTACTTTTAAAACTTTCCAGACATTTTTTTCTCAGACTAAGCCCACCACTGTATTTTGGAACTGGAGATATAGGTACTACATACGTATAACTGTGTATCAAAAAAATAATAATTCTGATTTGCATTTTTCAGTAGATACAGTTGGGAGAGCCTGCAGGAAGCATTGTCGAGTTGGTCTTGGATCAGGAGCGCAAATCATATTAAAGAGATGGATATTTACGGAGAGTTTAAATGCTATTGAGTCTGAAGAGAAGGAGTACAGAAATGTCATTAAATGTATTTTGAAAGGCCCTAAAAAGTTATATATTTAACAGTTTTATATGTTGTACCTTTGTAGAGAAGCTTCTTGGACTTAAAATGTGGTCACAATGGCAGTTTAGTAGGATGTGAACAAATGCTGTTGTTCTCATTACTGCTAGCTCGTAGTCCCAGGTTTTCTGTTCACACCTCAGTAGCCGCTTTCTTTTCATGGTCATCTACAAGTCACTGTCTATCAGAACCATTAATGAAAAAAAGGAAAGTGACAATTTATTGAGTACTGATCTGCAGCCAACTGAACATTGTAAATCTATGGTAGTCAGTGGAAGCCATTGAAATCTGCTAATTTGCTATGATATTGTATTGTACACGGTGTGGAATACTGACTCATTTCCTCTCTATGGCTTTTGATCTCTTAATTTATTTTTGTGCTTGTGTTTGTTCTTGCACAAATCTGGCGTTTCTTTGGCGGCGATGAATACAACAGGAGATTCGGGAGAAAGAGAAATTATTGCAGAAGTATTAGTCATTTACATAGTTTTATCATGAAATATTTTAAGAATAAATTAAATACATGAAAAGAAACGTTCCCTGCAAATTTAGATGGTCTTGGTGTTCAAGGTCATCAAAGGAAAATTCAAATGATCTTTTTCAGATTTTACTTGAAATGACTATGTGTTCTGAAAGTAACAAAACGTTAATGATCCTTTCCTTTCACGGGTGTTCAGATGGTTGTATGACCGGATCAGACGTTCAGTAGGAAAGTATGTGGGAAAAGCCATCAAGGCTGCACCAGTGATTAACTGGTGGTTTTACTGGGTATTGATACGGCAATAACCAAGTAAAAAATTATGAAAGTACATTTTTTTTTCAATCCTGCCTTCACCAAAACGTCAGAGATGTCTATTTACCGAAAAAGTGAACATCAACCGTGTGCATACCTTTGTCTTTAGTAAAGTGAAATAAAATGCACATCTTCATATGAACAAGAGACATATTTTGACCCCAATAACCTAACAATTTACAAATTATACTTTTTTTCAAATGTGAATATATAAAGAAAAAACTTAAATGGGGGTCACACACAACAAGACAACAACTTGCATTGTGATATTATAACACAATCTCAGACTTATTATGAGTTTTTTGGGCAATGGATTCCCTTTTAGGGGCTTTTCTAAAAAGCATTTCTGACTTGTTTTCAAACACAAGAAAACTGAATATTTCCTTTCTTATCAGTCTGCAGCGGATTTGTGCAAATATTCTGCATTGTTTATTCATTTTTACCACCATCAGCAGTATCACCCTGGATTCACCTAATTAGCTACCATTTTGTCAAAAAAGATTGAAAAATTATAATGATATAATAAAGTGGTATATGATTGCATTCATAGCATGGACATCTCAACTGATTAGGAGACCATGTTTTCTAAAAAAGATGACAAAGTTGTCTGACTTTTTTGAGGAGTAACTGTAAATATCCTGAAGCCAAACTACACCTAAAACCAATGATTACCTTTTTAACCCCATCGTAAACAGGTCACATGCCAAGGGTGATTTTAGTCATTCTAACTTCTTTGAAGGAAGCCACATTAAAAGGTTTGTTTCTTGTGTTGGGCCTAACATTGTTCTACAATCTGTTGACAATTTTTTAACCATCGCAATCTCAAAATGTGCCTTCCCAAACAGCAGAAAAGACATTCGCAGGGTTGAGCGGCTCATCCTGCTGTGGATCAATGTGGACTTCAGCCAATCCCGTTACGCACCTGGAGAGACACCTGGACAAGAAGAGTATACATGCACGTTAAATAATTGATTCATTTTTGAATGCTTTACAGGTCTGTATCAGCAGTGGTTCCTGACCAGGCACAATATAAAACAACTGTGTGACACAGGTGAGAAATGTCAATAATAGAAACAAGATACAGGTGTAACAAAATTAAGAAATCCCTCTCCAATAAATATAAGTAGGAATTGCCATCATGAACTACCTTACCGTACAAAAACACTTAATTTACCTCTCATTAAGTCATTTACGCAGATATGAAAACACCAACGGTGGCAGAACTGCCATGCAAGGGCGGGCCTGCCCATTGGGAGTAACGTTTCCTGCTCAAGGACACTTCAAAATGCGGACTTGACCGACTGAGCATGAATGACACCAGCTGAGAGGACTTCCTAGAAAAAAACACTTCATTATAATGAAAGAAAACGTCCGTTGAAGGCGTTAATCCATATAAGCATGCAATTATGCTTTAAACCGTTTTGTACAATGACGATTGCTCTCATGTGGTTTTCCAATACAGTATACAAGAGCTATTGAGTAGACTTCAGTCGATGATACATGCAATAATAATGACGAGAAGAAGAATATAAGCTCCATAATTAAGTAGGGCTCATTATTGCTATTAGTGCCACTTTAAAAATGTGATAAAAATGTTATGGTAAAATGTTAAGTGTCATAATATAGAATGACACAATATACATATAAAAATATATATATATATAAAGTGTAATAAAAAAGGCATTAAAAGTTATACCACTGTGTCATAAGAAACATCAGTGTAGTATGTCAAAACATTTAATATTATAGTTTGTCATAAATAATTATCAAAAACCATACTATAGTAGGTAATACAAATAATACGAATAAGAATAGTATGATATAAACGGTCATAGTAGTATACCAAGAAATGTCATAGTACAGTATGTCGTGAAAAGGTTATCATATAGTATGTCATAAAGATCATAAAAAGTCACACTTATCCAATAAAAAGGTCAGTGTGTAGAATAGTTTCTAATTAAAAAGTATTTCTGTGCGTTCTTCACACATTTCAAGAACCGCTCATATGATCTATTTCACACTATAGGGGAACCCATAGAATCTTTTTTTTTTCAAATGTGATTCAATAAGCACGTTCATTATTAATAGACTTTGAATAAACAGACACACCTTTCTCTGTTGAGCAGCGTGGGCGGAGCTTCAGGGCTCTGCAGTCCAACTTGTCGTTGGCAGCAGGTTGCTGGCTCAGTTACTGCAGTTTCCTTTGGCTGCTGACTGCTGGATGCTGGATATTGTCTGCTAAAGCTGGATTATGGATAACATTACAACAGATCTCTTCACTTCCCCAACTAGCAGGAGCAGAAAACCTACACTGGATCAGTGCCACTCGCAGTGCTTTTCAACTCAAATTGTGTACGTTTGTGCCATATTGATTAATAACATTAGAAATGTTGCCAAATATAACTCCACAAAGACAGGCCCAGTCGCCTTAGCAGTGCTCGCTTGGCAGTGCTCAATACATTAAGTTTGATTTTATGAGCAGCAGATTCTTCACACAATGGGTTCACTGATGTATGCAAAGCCACCGCCGGGCCGGTTCCAAAGCACCTCAGAGCGACTCTCCCATGTTTGAAAGCAATTACAGCAAATTTTCAAACACCTGTTATTTGAATAAACTATTGGGAATCTATATACAATATACTATGTTGAAAAAAAGTCACAGTATAATATGGCAAATAAAGTCATTGAAAATTGCATAGGAAAAGTATAAGATGTCCTAAAAAGACTTACTAAACTATTTTGAAAAAATATATATATATATATATGTTCTTAAAGGCATACTATAGTATTTTAAAAAGTTTTTAAAAAAAAAAGTAAAATCCAGTAGGTTTGGACTATCATAAAAAATAGTTTAAAATAGTTTATCAAAAAAGTCACCATAAAGTATAGCAAAATAGTAATATATGTCAGAGAAACTCTTAAAAAGTAAAGCATTTTGAAAAAAAGTAATGGTAAAGCCTGTTGAAAAACGTTTTTAAAAATCCCATAGTATAGTATTGCATAAAAAGTAATAGTTTGTTATTTCAGAAAAAAAGTCTGAGTATTTTTTGACATTAAAGATGAGATAAGCTCAAATTAGGTTCAACTTTACTTTAACTTTACTTTTGTCATTGCAGAGAATACAGGTACTGAGACAATAAAATAGATCCAGAATAAAGAAGACAGCTGAGGGGAAGAAGCTATTCCTAAGCCTGCTGGTCCTGGAGAGCCTCACAGCTTTTTACAATCTCTGCAGTTCTTTCTTGAACAAGGTTGCTATGATCCATAATGTGATGCAGAAACATGATAGTAAGCAGGCATATTCCATAAAGAAGTCATGTTAAATGTCATAGCACTTTTGTCAGGTCATAAAAGAATTCATAGTATAGAACGTCAAAAAGTAGTATAATACAGTACAAGTCTAAAAAGTCATAGTACAGTTTTGAAAAAGGTCATAAAAATGTATAGTACAGTGTCTTTATACATTTTTAAAAAGTAATTGTATAAGAAAGGATAAAAAGGAAATCCTAATCCTAATTAGTATGTCATACACATATTATAGTATGCCATCTACGTAGATGTCATAGTATAGTATGTCTTAATAAAGTAATGATGGTAAGTGCCATATAGAGGTCAGTGCAGTATGTCTTCAATATTTCATAGTTTAGAATCCCATCAAAAATGTGACATGACATTAGATTATGTTCAACTTTATTTATTGTCAACAAAAAGCTGTTTAGCATCTTAGCAAGAAGTGTGAAAAGCAATAAAGTGCAGAGCAATGCACAGACTATATACAGAATAAAATATGAAATAAATAGAATGTGGAATAAACAGCAAGGGGTATGAATACACCAGATATATTTAGTTGATAATAATAATAATGATAATAATAATATTTTAATTTTCTATAGCACTTTTCAAGCCAATCAAAGACGCTTTACATACAACAAAATGAAAAAGGGAACGATTAGAAAAACATTGAGTTGAGCATTATGACCTGCAATATTATAATAATCATATGCAGTATGAACATAGTAAGCAGTGCACGTATAAGTATAAAATATATAGTACAAGGTGTAAATACAGGAAATACTGAATATATGCCATAAAATTCTGGTATAGAATTTCATAAAATGTCAATGTATGGTAGGTCATAAAAACGCATGGTAAAGTGTGTCATAAAAGAATCATAATAAGGTGTGTTGTAAAATTGTCATTAAAGGGTCATAGTCTAGTACGTCATTAAGATTTATAATAACATAGTATAATATGTCAATATGTCACAGAAAAATGTAATAAATATATCATAATATGCCTGTTAAAACAAAAGGAGAAACATTAAAAGTTTACACAACCTTTTAGGGTTGCAAATTAGTTTTTGTTTGATTAAATCTGACCAATAGCGACCCCCGCTAACCAATTATGTATCGTTAACCCACGAGATAAGTGCTGTGGTTGACGTACGTGCCGAATAAGCTGCCCTGTGCAACAATATCTCAACGCACAAACAGGTCATGTTCCAGAAGTGGATATGCGGATCCGCTGATTGTGGATGCACTTCAGGTGTGGGGGGGTCACTTCATGATATAGTATGCCATAGAAATCTGAAAAAAAGTTATAGTATAGTATAGTATGCAATAACACAGTCTAGTAAGGTATGGCATGCCATATGAAGTCACAGTATAGTATGTCAAAGAAGTGTAGTGGGTCATAAAAAAACCTAATATACGTCATCAACAAATCAAGAAAAAAAAGTTACAGTATATTACACAATAAAAAGTCATCGTAGGGTATGCCATAAATAGTAACAATATTATAATCATATATATATATAAGTAATCATATAGTGTGTCATTAAAATAAAAAGCTCAAAAGGTGCCTCCAGCAGGATTTGTCACAAAACTACAACAATAATAATGATGAAATTAATCATAATATAGTATGCTATAACGATTGTCATTATATAGCGTGCCATAAAATATGAGTAGTCAGTAGTCAACCCTTGATTTAGAGTTGTCTTAGTTACAACAGTAAACTAATGTGTACTGAAGAAGTGGACAGTGATGATAGTAGAAAAGCACTAATACCACTGTGTAAAATACTCCTTTATTTAAAATCTATTTTTAAAAGAAAAGACTCGAGCAGCGTATGTAGGTAGGTGAGTAATTGTACTATGGTGTATTCCACCGCTGCAGAGTCGGCGTGGGATTAACCAACATTAGAAGCCGTATTGGGACCAGGATGGTGACGTCACTTTTGAGCACAATGGATGCAGAAGCAGCGTATACAACTTTTGTCAAGCCACTTCGTGATGTCTGCCAGGTCAGGCAGAGTGAACATGCAACTTTCACTGTAACACTGAGGACCAAACTACTCTGTGCACAATAACTATTATCAAGCGGTGTTGGAGCAGATCTACACATCAGTGGTTCTTCAGAAGTAGCAATACGCAGCAGATACTATATACACAGAGAAGTAAGCAAGTATAGGCTTTTTCGTTCTAGTATTTGCCAAAGGCATTTGTTATATCCTACATGGGGATATGTGTGAAGCAGAAAACCATCTGAATCCCCTCTGACTTCATGCAGGAAACAAAGTCTTATGATTCCATTATAAACACTGAGAAGGTCTTAACCCCCGCTTCTCTCTCGTAAACCCTCGACTGAACCATTACGCTCACCCTTACTTGACTTTTACTCCGAGAGCTAACAGCCATCTCGCTGGATCATCCTGCGCATACCCTCTAGAACGTTGTATGCAGAGGAAAGATCTGACCTCAAAGTAACCACGGGTTGTTGTTTCTCTCTCTCTCTCTCTGTAGGAGACTGAATGTTGGGCGGGGGAGCGGGGAGGAGTGTTTAATTACATCAAATTGAATTTCAATAATCTGTTCCATATCCTTGAGGTTTTCTGACAGCGTTTGGAGTCATGCCTCTACACGTTTTAATTTGATTAGGGCAGGACAATGCGGAGTATCCTGGAGCCTGGACTATAAGCAGGTACAGTACAGAAGCAGCCCTGCAGAATATGACAACACAATTGGGGATTCATATTGGGGGAGCTATTATGGAGTAGATTGGTGCCTGGGGTTGGGGTTTTTCCTCCTTTGCTTACGCTTCAAAGCCACAAGTATCTGCATTTATTATTTTTTCGTGGGAAAGACAGGAGAGCACGTTTGTGTTTATTTGTTGGTTTGTGTGTCAGTCAAAGAGCACCGTCTTCAGAGAGAACACAGACTGCAAGCAGCTCTCCAGCCTGCAGTAAACCCTGAGGGGCAAAAGATGCTCCAGTGTTTACAGCCCAGATAAATCTCAGAAATACCAATACTGCATCACGCTGCAGACAATATTATTATTTGCTTTGATGGATAGCATTTATCTGCTAATTCAAATTTCATACTGTGAGTCTGTGTTTACAATATAAATCTAATTAAGTGCAGCCATCACGGCACAAGGTGGATCGATACACAATATGGCCAGCACAGCTGCTTACCTCACGAGGAGGCCTTCCCCTGCCAATATTTTCTACCTATAAAACGGTTCAGGTTCTCTCAGTGCGGCCAATAATCTGTCAAGGTTAGAGCAATGAGAGACAAACCATTACCTCATGGGTGACACGCCGGCTACATAAGAACCAATGACGAAACCAGAGGCATGTGCTTTTCAGACGGGCTTTATCTATCATTTGTTTTCCTTTAATGGCAGTTAATGGAGGTTTCACTTGTGTTTTTATAGAAGATTTTTACACTGAATGCTAATTAACAGAAACGTTTAAGGCTTTAAAGCGGCTATAATCAATATTTGTTTTACTACCAAATAACTGCAAGGATGTGAAAGGGGTCACTCGTAGAGGCAATCCCACAGATAATCATCACCCAACTCGGCAGTTCTCTAATGAGTGTTATAGTTGTTTTTTCAGTTTATTGCTATGTTTTGTTTTTTTACAACCAACTGCTTTACGGTCTTGGTTTACGCTCACAAAAGCAGCTGTTTTGGGCGTAAATACTCTGATAAACCTGCTGTATGGCACAACATCAAACAGCAGACAGAAAGTGCTGATATCTGCGGAACAAAGAGAAAGAAAAATTAAAAAATAGCACTCACAATTTCCTGATTGAAATGATGAGATTCTATATATAATTCGACAGATTTTTGAACTATTAAGGTTCAAAGTTTTCACATCTGACTTAGCAAAACTGACATGAAGTAATATTATCTAATTGGTTGAAATAACCAGCACCTTATATGTATTCTATCAAAGTTCGAATTACATCGGGTTTTGCAGAAAATCAAGCTAAGAGATCATTTTAAAACCCTTACAACCGGTATGTTAAAATTATAGTTTGATGCTTCAAACTAAATAAAACCCACATTAGACTAAATGTTAATAACTCGGGCGGCTACCAGTAACCAGTGAAGGTCGCGGAGGAGCGGAGTAGTGTGGGTGAATTTTGGGAGGTTAAAGACCAGTTAAGCTGCTGCATTCTGGATGAGCTGCAAAGGTCGGATGGCACCAGCAGGTAGACCCGCCAGGAGGGAGTTACAGTAGTCTAGACGCGAGATGACCAGAGCCTGGACGAGAACCTGTGCCGCCTTCTGGGTGAGAAGTGGACGTATTCTCCTGATGTTGTGCAGCATATACCTACAGGACATATGCTGCGAATGCAGATCATTATTATATTCATCTAACCCTTTATCATACATGATATTAATATACTATACTTTGGTGGTTCACGATCAAGAACATTTCAATGCTAGCCAACCAAGTCATACCATAATTAGTGTACGTATCCAGCAGCAGGGCTGTCCTCGCCCTTTGCTCCATCGAGCGCCTCACTGGCGTGGAGTCTGACACGTGAAGTCTCAGGTTAAGCTCCAGAGCTCCAGGCCTGAGCTCTGCCTTTCCTCCCCCTGATCAACCTCTCTGTGGTAGATGGTCCATTGTCAGCTGGGTGTTCAAGCTCCATTTAACTCTAACTAACTGCCTTTAGTCATTACCGCTGCTCATTACTGCTGCACTGGTACTGCTGAGAGCATCTGGGTGAGGTGACTGCACCGTGTAGAACTGTGGAGACCACGCAAGAGTTGTGCGTGCGCTTTTCATGATTTTTATTGTTACACAATTAATAGCATAAACATAATCCTGGTAGTATAATGAGGACCCTTGTAATCATTTTTAACCATTCATGTTTATTCATGGATATATTGCATGTAACCACACAATTGTATGGCACAATATACTGACTTCTTATGACATTTTAAGGCTACTTTATAAAATAGACTACTTCTATGTACTAAACATTTTTTATGACTTTTTTTATGGCGTATGTCATAAACGGAATTGTTTGTATATATAGCTACAAGTTATGATCATACAGTTGAAAGAGTTCAGTAAAATAAATGGATAAAAAAAATCCCTTTAATATAATTAACAGTGTTGAATAATATCCATACAATTTATTCATAAGACCATGTTTTAGTGATGGCGAAGGGGAAGTCGAGTAAATCCTGTATATCATATACAAAAGGTATGAAGCTGCTTTATGCTACTTTACAGAAGAAAAAAGAAAGAAGATAAATAATGACCGAATGAAGATAACGCGTGAAACGCATCCCCACCCCCGACACGGCATTAGTAATCTGTGTCCGCTACTGTACGCCGACTGCCCCTCCGTATCCCCAGAAAGGCCGGGATGCAAGGTGACAGCTGGGGATCGGGCCAACACACTGGACCACTAAATGAGAAAAATGACCAGCTTTCACCAGCTCTTTTAAAAACTAATTTACATCCTGTCAGATTCCATTATGGCCGGGGACCTGCACCGGAGTTGCAGGACAGGAATGAGCCGGAGTGCACCAACCGTGCCGGCCAAGCTCCTATCAGCCTGACCCGGTTCACCGGTCCAGTAGACGGCTGATTCTCCCGTGTCAAGGTTTTTTGGCTTTTCTCCGCCTTTTTTTTCTCCCTCCCCCTCTATTTTCCACACTACCTTTGGTGTGCTCTTGGCAAAGAGTATGTGATTATCAGAGTGCCTGAAACCCCACTTCTGCTCTTTTATACAATTACTGTACAGTATGCGCACCTAAAAGCATCAGCAGAAAGGATTAGGCCTGCTAAATGCTGAGCCTTGAATAAATTATCTGCTGGGGGGATGCAGGGAGGGGGGAGAGGGGCAGGAGGCGGCAGCATTAAAAGAAAGAAGGGAAGGGAGGCAGGGCACGAAAAAAGCAAAGTGAATTCAGCTTCTCAAAAAAAAAAAATACTTACACTTCATTTCCAGCTCATTTTACTTCGCTCAAGTGAAAGTGTTTCCCATTGTCATGTCTATGACATCAATGTAAAATAAAACATTATAAAAACCCTAATAAATAAAACCCTAATCGGACACTATAGCAGTATTAGGATTTCAACTCACTAATTTATTTTCCGTATCACTGCACGTACTCCACATTTACTATGTATTCGTCATCCACACTCATTAACAATACATACAACATTAGGGCATACGTTATGCACAAAATATGACTATCCAAACATTCTACAAGTGGGTGCAAGAGCTTGAACAGCAGCTAAACTCGCAGGGGTCACAGTCTGTGGCCATGCATTAAACTACTTGTGTGCCTGGTTCCAACTCCGAGCATGTATGTTAAAGTGTGATCTTATGCATCAAAGCCATGGAGAGCACCTCGGCACACAGTGGGCGCTCCATCAATCCCCTCCGGCCTGCGGAAGCTGCCTTTTCCTACACAGTCGGCCATCAAGGGTGACATCCTCGAGGAGGCGATACAAACGGCGTCTAATGAATTTTTAACGACGAGTGTTGCGAGCGGCAAAGAGAAGGGAAGCGGGGAAACAGAGGCGGCGCGAGAGACCCCTGCTGAATGCATTACAGTGATTTGTGGGCTCACCTTTGAGCGGGGAGTAAGAGGCCACCCGCCTCAGATCATCGGGGTGTTAAGTGTGCTTGGTGGGGGAGCCTCTCGGCACCGCATTGCGGGCCAAATGATGTTTGAAATGTTTTAATCAAATCCTGTCTGTTCATTAGACTAACAATAGGCTTCGTGGGGTGAGCACTCAGTGGTTCAGCTTCTTATTGCCCCCGGGGGAACCCTCCTGATAGAGTATCTTCCCTAACCTCCGGGCGACAAATTTCAACATGACGCCCCTTTATACATTTAAATGGGCCTTTATCAGTGGTGGCTACGTGTCATGTGGGCTAATTTATGTGGAAAAGACGTCTTGAGTTCCAGTCTCAATCTGTCTTCTTGAGCGGCACTTACATCCATGTGAGATTACAAGTCAACGCAATGTCGCCCGGAATGTATATGTGGAATTGATCAAGTAGACGCAGGTGACAGACAGCTTGATGCTAATAGCAGCAGACTACCGCCTCAGATAATCGCCGTGGCTTTCTGTCACGGAGGAAAGGCTTTCTCAAGTGTGACTCTCAAGAATATTGTTTGTGGGGATTGTTCAGGATTAAGATTGAATATATCAGTTTAAGTGTCGTAAAGCCCTTTGACTTTCCTGTCGTGCCGCCGCTCAAATCCCTTGTGCTTCAAGGAGGTTTAGGTGCCATTGTAGCATAGACATGTTTGAACTGTCGTAATTGTGTTGGGTGGTATATCGATTCATCCGGTACACCGGTTTTTATTTCCTGTAAAATGTACATTTTTCTTTTCACCATTTGTGAAATAAAACATTTGTTAATAAACAATTTACTGGCAAAATGTATGCTGGGTAACATTATAGCTGCTACTTGTTTACATTTTGCAACTGTTAATGCGTTCTGATTCCTTCATATATTGTATAGTTTTGTGGGACCAAACAAACGCTATAGTAATTAAATCCTTCACAATATACAGGATGACTTTAAAATGTTTTTTATTTTAATGTACAATCTGACTGTAGAAGAAGCCACAATAAACTGAGGCCCAGTCATGCAAAACCCAAAGGTCAGAGGTCAACCGTTTTCTGAATATCGACACAGTTGGACTATAGATTATCAATAACGTTGTATATACCCCTGTGTGAAGACAAAGCGTCCTCAATAGGTTACTCCCTTGTACTTATTTACTTATTTGACAAAGACAGTTGTAATACGTGTACATGGCTGTACCCAAATAGGAAACTGCACAAAGGCACAAAGGCCCCTTTGGTGGGACCTCGGGGCCACAATGTCCTCTGACCCTCAGCTTGCACACAAAAGAGGCCTCTTTAAAAGGATCAACTCCACCTAGTTCTAATTTAGGAGAGCAGTAGTCTCACCTTGTTTATTACTCTTTGGCAAATTCCAACACAAATGTACAGATAAATCCAGTTTTAAATGAAACGTGCTGGCATTAATCAGCTTAGGCATGCAATTACAATTCATATGAAATAAATCTTAAACAGATCTATTCATTAGCGCTGTCCCCATAATAATGACCCTCAAAAAACCCATTTGTAATGCAAATGTACCTTGTAGCAAGACGTTGATGGAACACCTTCTCCGTAAATATAATCACAGTCAACTGCCCAGGAGAAATGGGGAAATAGTATTGAAAGAAATATGGTTGTGTGGGATCCCATTATCCCATCTTCGTCTTATCACGTATTGACTAGCAATTGCTTCAAGATATAAAGTTGAGTTGTCGCATGATGCATGTAATAATACAAATAAAAAGCGTGTTTGTATGTATACATCCACTTTTCTTCTTCTGTACTGATATTCTATTAATCATCAAGGCTGGACGTCTGAGACGGTCTATTTCAGGATGTTCTCGATAGCAGTGACAGCGTTTTACCTCTTCTTTCAGAACACAATGCACCAGCCTTTAATCTGAAGTATGAAATGTCCCCACATTGCTAGACCACTAAATCTACTTTATTGTGTTATTTCAACCCGTCAGACCTATCGATCAGTGGATTAAGACAAAGATGATGCTTTAAAGCTTTGACTGAGGGTTTCATGGCTGTCCTGAAATCCAATACCAATAGGGGTTCATAGATCCTGGCCAGGATTTACTGCTATAGGCAGGATTGACGACACGCAGGCCGGGCATAATAGTGGAGGTACATAAGCCCCATCCTTCAACATAACTCAAGATAACAGCCTGCTTTTTATTTGGTTATTAGAGTCATTCAGTTGTCCGGTTATTCAAAACATTGAGCGTGTCACATTGCAGTGTGTCTCTGTGGTAAATAATGATGCGGTGTCTGTTCTTCTTGTGGGGGAGAATAGATTGGTTCTAAAACTTTTGTATTAGCCTACTGATGACTGCAAAACTGCAACCAGCATAAGGCGTATTACTCAAAGTCAGTGATGTAATCAAATTCGATTCGATTTCATAGGCTCAAGACAACGTTTGTCAGTGGCACCTGCGCAGGATTTATCACCGCTGTAAACTCGGTAAAGCCACCTTCAGCTTTTCAATATACACACAATTAAATTTCAAGATAAATGCGGCTTCTTCATTTGGTCTTTCAGCTGCAATCAATTGTCATTGTAATATACAGTTATATACCAATGTAAGTAGCAGACTATTGTTGGACTGCCATTTCAACTTTCATCCAATAAATACCAACTCACAAAAGAGTATTGGGGAAACAAAAACAATATAAACATGCAATAAAAACAATAAGAGCTGCCAGGCAAATCTCCTGTTGCACACTAATGTGGATAAACATCCCAAAAACTATGCTTGCTTTTAGCATCTATAATTCTTTATTGTCAGTAAAATAGTGACTTGACATTGCATAACATCAATATACAGGTTACCCAGCAGTGATCATTGCATATCTGTATATGACAAAAATGACAAAGAAGATATGATGTTATCAATTTCCCTAAATTGTATAATTGTTGTGTTGTTGTTTTTATAGATTAGGTACAATAAGCATACATTGAGTTGTGAAAAAATAATTATAGCATGATGAAGGTGGGTTTATTTTTTAGAGGCTGTATAAAACAAATGGTAGAATGTTTTGAAAATGTGAATAATTTCAAATACAGGCATATTTCAGAGATGGCAAACTGAATTTGTCACAAGGGTCTCTTCTATGCCCAATAAAACACATTGTTGGCTGGCCTACTCTCTAGTTGGATCCCCCACATGGGACCCCAGTGCAACTGCACAGCACCGCACTATTTACACCCCTGCTCACAAGACAGCATCTTCACTGCAGCTGCTGGCTGCTATTTGTTTGAGTTGTTTATTGTGTGCTGGTTCACACACTTGCTGGAAATGTTGCATGTTGCAATAAGGTGTGCGGACTAAGATGCCATTTTATATGCCACCAAAATGTTTAGATGGTCTGGGGTGTGGCTTTGGTCTGTGCTATAAACAATCTTAATTTCCCTTACATGCCAAAAATGGAAATGTGTTACATTGTTGTGTTATCTTACATGTGCTTATGTACTGGAATAGCTCTAAATCTCTGGGTGTTGACTGCTTCTTGGCCAAGGTGACTGCAGTGCAGTTCTTACAGTCTTCCTTAAATATGTATTATTTGAAGGTTAGGAAGCAATTCATTGTATATTATATAGTAATATAGGATGTTTAAGGTACTTTACCACTACTGACTGTGGTTATTACCTTTTTACTTTAATAACGATCTTGACATCAGTCATAAATAATGGCCTTTGGGTTTACTCTAAATCCAGCCCCATTAAATAAAAAGTAGCCCACTATTGTTGTGACAATGCATGGTGGTTATCAATATCTCTAATTTAAACGAGCTTTGTAATGATGGTATATTGTTATATTATTATTATGAGATAATAACAGTCATTATGGTGCTGTGTGTACACACTAGAGAGGGCCCTTGAAACAACCTTTATTTATCTGAATTATCAGAGTTTTGAACAAACATGTCTAAAAGTGACCAGACCAACTCAAGTGACAGCAAGGTACGTTGATTATTTTTGGTTGATTTGGTTTAAATAAAAAATACAATGTCTTTTTAGTTTGCAAAAGTTACTATATAATACATGTACTGTATATGCATGAATTGTCAATTTAGTGTCACTTTAAGTTCCTTAGGGTTTTGGTTTTCTTCTGTTAGTTTTTACTCTTTTACATATTTATTATAATGATGATAATATTAAGGCTTTTTGAATGCAAATATTGAAATTTAATTTCACTTTTATTTTGTTCTTTAAAATGGAATTAAGTTATTTCTAAGTGTAATTTTTAGGGTTAATTTCCAAGTGTTTTTTAAGTAATTTTAAGTAATTCATTTTAAGTAATTTCTCTTTGTAGGATTGTCACCATGAATAATATGTAGCTGCCTTGGCAGGACTGTCCATTAGTGGACAGCGGCGTGAGCGTGCTCATTAAGAGCATTGAGTCACCGATGGCCAGGTGAAGCCCACTCGGACATCAGTGTGAGAGGAGGGCATCAGGTCCGTGGCTCATCACTTCCCTTTACAGACGATTGTAGGTTAAGATTCAGAAGATGTAAATATTCAAACTTTTGAGTTTTTCAGCATCATCCAAGAAGAGCTTGAGCACAACATTCAATAAGAGGAAGAACAGACTGAATGTGAGAGGACAGAGAAGTAAAGGTAGAGAAGCTCAAGTCCAGGCGGGGTGGAGTAATACACAACAAGGTAACAGCAACAATCATACTTAGCGCCAATTCATTTTGAATGAAGCTCCTGAGAACATGTCTTTATCCAGTGAATTGCAGCTTAATCTTATATTCTTGTACATGAATAACTGACCAACAGAAGTGAGAATAGTTTTGCCCTGTCCTGATATCAATGCATTCAATGAACTGTACCAAATAAATGACTAATAATCAATATCACTGATGCTTTTGCCACTGCTGTTGATTGAGTGCCTTTTGTGTTAACACAATGGTTTACACAATGTGTGATTAATTAAGGAAACGTCATTGATTTAACTTGCAAAGGCTGTGTATGCATAATTCTGCCCATTGCATATATTGTACAGAGATATATACACAGAACCGATCCCAGAACTGCATGCAGGTTGGGAGATCAATAGAGCAGCAAAACCACATTTCGGTTCAATTTGTGCTTTTAAATAAGCATTTACAGTGAACATAATCGAGAATGTAATTACAAATAAAAAAACTGTGCAATCCCCCCTCACCTATTTCAGGTGTTTTTCGGTTTCTTCTCTCAGGTGACTGCCCACACACAAATAACAAATTCATTGAGGATCATGAAAAACTTCCTGCTGAGTAAAGCTAACATAAATTGCTGCATAGTTTCACTGAAACCTATAATCAAGCCTGTTATCATTTGTGCAGTCATCTGATCACATACCTTTTTTTTTGTATTGGTGACCTGATTAGGCATTGCTCTAATTGGATCTCATTATCTGACAACCTTTCATGAATAGTTTAGATGTCTCACTGCAAAACCTCTGAAGCTGCTTTGGATTGTTTCATATATTTATTTGTGGCTCCTTTATAGTGGAATTGGCAATGGTGGGAAGATGAGCTATTTATATATTTGTAGGTACAGAAACTGAGGATCACACACACAAACGCAAACAAATACCTCTGCTCAGTTTAATGACCTAATGTTACACAAGAGAGCCACACAAATGTGAAAATGGAAGGAGTAGCTCAATAAAAGCGGACCTGGAGCTACAGCATGAGCTCTTTACTTCAATAGAAGTCTGTAAATTCAAGCTTCAACTACTGTCAATAGTCCCCATGAGCAAGGGCAAAGCGTTTTAAATCACATTGTCATTCTTCAGTGTTTCAAAAGGATTCAAGTTTGTTTAAAAAATGTCACGCCATAATGGGGTCAGGAGCTTGACAACTCTATTTCAGCCTTGTCAAACCATCTTAATTATATAAAAAGCGCGGCCTGGCGTCAGCTCGTCATGTCCACGGCGCGTGTCACCGCATTGAAGTGGATCTCTGCATTTTGTCTTTGTAATGGCTGATGGGAGAGAACGGCCCGTCAGCCCGGCTGTTTTCTGTCTTCGTAATCTCAGCAATTCTGTACACGTTTCTTTGCAATTGTTTTCATATCTGACGTTAATTCACTCAGTTGTCTGGACAGTGTGTGTACGAAGCATCGTGACTCGTCGCCCTCTGGAAGTTCGATAGTGAAATGCTTGTTCAATGCGATGTATGTTTTTTAGTCTAATTTGATAAGAGAAAGCCACAGGGTTTAGGGTATTCATTTGACAAAATGACACACAGCCGTCCAATAGCCATATTATCATAATCATCATCATCATATCCCTCTCTACTGGAGGCGGGCAGCAATATGGAAAAACATGGGCCTATATGTTAAACAATTTCATGCCTATCCTGAAGTGTACTTTTCAATCCCTTTCACTTCTGATTGCTTTCTGCTTTACTGGTTATATGACTGCAATTCCATTTGGTAAAATGATAAAGCAGCGTTGGGCCGTCTACTCTTTAAATGTATTTTATGGCATTTTCATGCAATCAGAGGAATGGAGAGTGGGCAGGTCAGTTGGGCTTTTTTTTATCTGGAGCGTTGGAATGACGGTCCAACTTAAGCTCCCACTTCCTCCTTTTTGAATTAGTCTGAGAGAGACTAATTAAAAGAGAGTTTTACAGCTTTTGCTTGCTGTCATCATTAACCTAATCTGGAAATTAAAATGTTTTTTTTTCTCCTAATATGCTTCCAATGGAATAGACGGGGGACAGAAGTCACAGTCCTGATTCTGTGGAAATATATTGATAAGTATATCTGACTTTAATGATAATGGCTTTTGCAGTCTAAATCAATCAAATTTAAATGTGTCTTCCAATGTTCGTCGTTTGAGTACGTTTTGTGCATCTTTGAACAGTGTTTCTGTGTTGAGCTGCGATGGAGGGAATATCTCAAATATGTCTTTTGGTCCCAGCTCTCAACAGGAGTTTGCTAAACCAATCAACGTGCTTGATTAGCAGGCTGCTGCTGGATGAGCGTGCACGGTGTGGATGATTCAGCAGGTTATGTTATGGCGGTCACAACTCCACTGTACTTTCCTGCAGCCTTCATCAACATATTCAAAGTGTTCCCAAAAGAGCAGGTGGGAAGTGAGGGACTGCACTTACCACAGGCACACTACACCTTGATAATGGAGTGGGGCTGAAGCGATTAGCACACTAACAGCTTCACACAAGAAGGAGGGGAATTCTCTGAGGGAGGAGACAGAGACTGAAAGGAGGAGGACGTGACACCATAGCACCCTGACACCTTTTGAAGGACTCAGGTGAAGGCTAAACTTGTTTTTTAAACAGCGGGCTGTATTTTATTCCCAACACCCAGAGTAATTGCTGCATCCAAGTACCTATTATTTATAATGCCCGTGCAGTAGGCATTCATGCACACTGGGCAGAAAAGGGTCAGGTCAACTGGAATACAAACACATGGGTTGTGTGTTTAATTGTTATGTCAGTCCCATTAGTGATGTCTTCTTTCTCTTTAGCAACGATGTCAATCCCAGTGGCGCATGGTGAAAGGAAAAGTAGGTGTCAGAACACAAATATAACACCATAAACGCAGGTGAGGGGCCATGCTGTTCACATGTGATGGGGATGTGTGCTTTTAGTTTGCAGAGAGCGACTCTGCAGCTCAATAAAATAACCATAATTCAAGCATTACATTACATTATTTAGTGTGTTGTCTTTAATTAGCTTTACTTGGTGGTTATCAGTGTTGAATTCAATTACATTTCTGAGTGTTGGCAACTAGCATGCCTTCGCTGCCAAAACTGAGGAGAAAAGAACTGTTTTAAAGCCAAAATCCTTTAAAAAATCCTACTATCCAAACTATAACTGTGGAAAATATTATTCTTTTCTAAGATTATCAACAACAATAATCACTTTTCTTCCTCCTCATGACGGACTTGGTGATTGTGGCTCCCTACTGGCATTAAAGTATTTGAAGAAGAATTTACAGAGAGGAATACAATCAACTTTAACAACTTGAAATCATTTTTTAATTAAGACTACCAAGTTAAGTTACCGCCTGTGCTTTAATTAAAGAACACGCATCCCCGTTGCGCGACTTCCAGATGTAGCGGTAGAGGCAGCTGAGTGACCTTCATACACCTCACAAGCATGTGTGGATAACAGCCAAGAGAGTGTGAGTCACACAGTAAATATAGCACTCTCTGCTTTATTGGTATTAACTTTACTTTGAAGCCTGAAAAAAACTTAAAAAAGCTCTGAGTAACTTTCACGAAAATCTGAATAGAAACATTTCTAATGCAGATGTTTCAGCTTACAGAGCAGTTCCCAATCGGGTGCAGCTTTTCAACAGCCCTGTGCATCCCATCCTGTGAGACTGTGCTGACTGTAAAGCATTATCCTGAAAGCACAGCGAGGCACTAACACAACTCCACTGAGAAACGGTTCGCTCCAGTGTTTATGATGGAATGAAAAGCGATATTCACAACGGGGAGAGATTGCAACGCGCTATTCAAGTCTTCCCCCCACCCGAGACAGAGCGAAACCATGAACTTCATTTGGCTGCTTTCCCGTTTGAGTCCATTGTTTTAACGGATTGTGATCAAAGGCCACTGTCGTCAAACTGCCACTGTTGATAGACACGGAAAACATCCGTCTCAATTAAGACGAGCGCTCCGTTTACTTCATGGAATCACTTGTGGTGAAATGGGAATCCATCATTTATAAAGTATGAAAACCCAATCATGAAATGCATAATAATCAAGCATATTAATCAAGAATAAAACGTTTATAACTGCGTTTATGAATTGTATACCAATGAGTGTTTATGTTGGAATAATGCTTTATACATGATGAATTAAGTGTTTACTCATGCTTTACTAATGGTAAATAGTGTGTAGTTATTATAAAGTGCTACTGCACTTTGCGCTTTTGTGCTAATTAGCAAAAGTGAACATGCTAACATGCTAAGCTAAGATGGGGAACATCAGCATGTTAGCATAGTCATTTTGTTTGTTTGCCCCATTGCTTGAGAAATGTATTAAAACATTTTATATAAATTTAACATTTATGACTCTTTGGCTGCTCAATGCTCCACTATGTCCACCAGTTATTCTGTTGTTGGGTGCTGAGCCACAGGCAAAACCAAAACATGAGCTGAAAGACACAAAAACCCTCCATATAGCTGAGGGGAAGCCAAAAGTTTTCCCCTATACTTTGGTGTGTTAAATTGGCTGCATTTGAAATAAATCCTAACCACTTCACTCATTTATAATCCTTTTCACTTCAACCAAAGGGACACTATGACCTCACCCTGGCACAGTTTAGGGTTGCTGCAATTTTCATTTTACGACCCAGCATGTTGATCAGATTAAAAGCTTGAAATAATAATGCACACAGGCTGCTAATGTCAGCGAACTAAGAGCCACATTTATTGAAGTCGTTCATAAATCTTATTTCTGGACACTCCTTTCACTTTGCTCCGGGACCTTTTCAATTGTCGCCACATTCCCATACTCTCTGCCTCTCCTCCATACTCATTCTGCTGCTGTCACCCATGAATAATTGATAATCCAATGAGATCTCTGGCTTTAAGAGTTTGAGTGCTCTGTATCTGTCTCATAATGATTAGTGAAAGGGTCACACTGCTCAAACCCCTCGGTCGCCAGCATCCGCCCTTAATCCTCCTTAATCCCCAAAACAATGGGCTCCTCCATGCAGGGGACTGTGACAGATTTTTATCAACCTGCTCAAAGGGATCAGTGGTGCCTTCACACTGCCAACACAACAATGATAGCAGTTTAGAACCGCCTGCATTTATAAGTGCCAACCCCGACCTTACACATGACACCACGCACAGAGCATAGGCAACGGAAAGAAAAGACGGTGAGACGTGTTAAATAAGGACTCTGTATTGCTCGCTCCTCGGTGTGATTTGTGTTTCAGGGTTAAATGTTTACCCCATCCAACCCCTACAGCCTCCTCTCATCCAGTTTCAAATGGAAGGATCAAGGCTGGCTTGCTGTCTGTATAGCCAGAGGGGCTTGCTTTGGTCTTGGCTTTGGGATTATGAGCAAAGAGGTGGTTTAGTGAGAGGGAGAAACTCGGAAATGACCGAGGAGCTGGTGACCAGTACGCAATAGCACCGCTCCAGAAAACACATGCATCCCTGGAAGATACCTTTTTTTCGGGGCTGCTGCTCTGTGAATTTCAGCAAGGGTTTAAGTGATTCGGGAAAGTTCACATTACATCATGGAAAACCTACAGATTATTCTATAAACTGATATATCCAGTATTTTAAGCATCAGGGATGACACTAAAGATGGAACTCACCTACAAAACCAGCCAGGTGCACCAGGTGACACAGATTTAATCACAGTAGAGAAACCTTAATCTACTGCGTTGGTATGTTGGCCACAATTATCATGCTTCATAAAAGAATCCACCAAACCTGGGGTTACTCAGACGTGTCAGGAGGTGCATTCATGCAGAGTTTACAAAGTCATTATGATTTCTTTCCACAAGCCTTAATTATACAGCACCTATTGCCAGGCCTTTTGACCCGCCTTAAGACATACTGTGAATACTCTTACACTGTGTTTCACATTCAGAACAGCTCCCACCCTGGAGCATTATGATAATCTTCCCAACCAGCCATATCGCTGAAAATGGTCTATCACACACACACACACACACACACACACACACACACACACACAAATCGCCCATTATGTCTGGATCTGAAAGTATACAAAACACGCACACAAAGCATCCATAAGGAAACGGCAGCATCGAGACATACAATAACAGCCGTTATTACTTGGCATTTGGCAGTGACATCAATCAGAGCCAGCCATTCTAAGCACTGTGATGGTACATAACTGCTCAGCCAGAGAGCTGATTTAATAGAGCATGGTCGGATAAAGTCCCTGCAGAGATCACTTCATGGCCAATAGGTTGTTCAGTCAGCTAATTGGTCAAAAAATAAAATCTCTCCCAGGAATTGGATGCAACGTTATCACGGGGTGTCTGGCACACTATTAATGAGTTGCATTGGCTCCCTTTAGCCCCCTAACTATATATCTGCTCATGCTGTGCACGGGGACTTGTACTTGGTCATAATTATGGTGATGATGACCAAATGTTTACCTTATAACTAGAGTCTGCACTCAGGAGGATTTCTGCAGGCTCTGTACAGTTGTGTTAACGGGAGAGTAATGATGTGGCTGCAGCCTCAGCTGCTCGCTTGTTTCACAGCAGAACATCTAAGGCTTTCATTAATCCACATTCACCTATATACCTAGAAAGATATCGGAAGAGGATCTAAAGGGACAGGATTTTCTCACCAACTTTGGTTTTCAGTTCCGTAGGGCAACCAATATTTAGTGTTTGCCGGACACAATGGTGTTAGAAGGGGATCAGAGCCTTAACCCTGTCAGACGCAATTTGCATATTGAGCTACGGCGCCAGATATTACGTTCATATGCAGGCGCAACTTTTGTGTAGACTAGGGCTGCAAAATTAATCGTTTTAAGGTGGCAACCTAATTCGTGTGATTTCATTGAGATTCATTATCATTGTTGCACTTCATACGTGACTTTATGCAAGAAAGTCTGTTCGTAGTTACATTGTTACTACATTGTGACGGTAATAACACATGTTACGCCAGTTACATTGGCAAATGTATTATTTGAACACAAACCATGACGTTTCTTTGTAAGCTTAACTAAGTACGTTTGGTGCCTCACCGTCAACAATTGTTTCACAACGTCACCCGCATTGTGCGTTTCTGTCGAGTCAGAAATAATGCAAAACTTGAGGCCATCAGGTTTATTGTCAAGAGAACTGTGTTTGTATGATAACTATATGAACAACAAGGGATCACATACTGTGAAAGCAGACTGCCTTCCTAACTGGACTAGGTATCAGTATGTTAGTTCACACATTAACATGTTTTTATTACACGTTAAAATATTAAACCCGACAGTAGTACAACTTATCACATTCAACAACAACGACTTCCAAGCATGACATCCTTTTTTATGATTTTAATTTCTTTTGAATATGTTTTTGTGTGTGTTGCTGAAGGTGTTTCAGTGGCCTAATAGAAACATCAGCAACAGGTGCCCAGTCAAAGCTCTCGATGAAAACGAGGGAAAAACTCCCAATGCACTTTAGGACGTGGGAAGAAACCTCTGGAATGGCCGAAGAGAATTCAGCTCTCCTCGGATGTCTGGGCGTGTCTGATGCTTGGTGGCTTGTGTGAGTGTTTGCATTAGTTATTGTGTCTTTATGAGGAATAGTTTAAATGTTATACCTGAAAAGTGAAATCACTTCACTTTCTAAGTGTAGAATGAAGTCTAGAACCTTTCCCATTCCCATCATCTTGGTGGTCTCTGCTCGCTGTGTCAGCTGCCTGTGATGCGCTGCCTGGTCTTCAGCTGGTCTTTAGTGTTCCTGTTTTCAGCTCTGCTCTGAAAGAGGACTTCTCCTCATCCCACTGCAGAGTCACAATCTTGGATTTATGGACCTCTCTAGTCTAGTCGATGGTGGAATGAGCTCCCCATTGACATCAGGACAGCAGAAAGTCTCTACATCTTTGCCGCAAATTAAAAACACATCTTTTCCGACTATACTTGGAATAAAGAAAGGAGCACCGTGGTAGCACTTTAGTAGCACTTAAATAACACTTACTGATAGCACTTTGTAGTTTTTCTTTATTGAAGAATTGTATTTTCTTGATTCTTGTTGTTCTGAGTTTGTACTCATGGTTGAGTGAACTGCAAATTGTAAGTCGCTTTGGATAAAAGCGTCAGCTAAATGAAATGTAATGTAATGACAGGTTTACTGTTTTAACCCTGAAAAACCTGCAGACTGGTTCTCTCAGTGCTCCAGTAAATGTCAAGCATCTCTATCTGCATTATACATACATTCATCATATACTGTCAAAATGTTTCTTATAACAGGCACTGTTTCCCCTCAAGGCCCACGGCCCGGTGGTTGGACCACGGGGTCACATCTGGCTAAGTTGTCTATTAGTTACATTGTTTAAACGACATGCATCTAGGATAACATTCAGAGGTCAAGAGATTTAGCTTTGCATGAATATCGATTGAATATGTCTTCATTACATGGAAGAAAATCTTGATCTCCACATCTCAATGAAAAAAAAAGAAGATGATCCTGATTTCGGTCAGAATCGTTCAGGCCTAGCGGAGAAGCATGATGATAATGCTTATTGTCTTCAGGATATTCAAAATCAAAATAACTGAGGTGGACTGAAGCGACTCATGGTCATATTGTATCTATTCATCCATTTATATCCTTCCATTCAACCAGCCACATATCTGTAACGCCATATTTTCATGCTATTTTGGCCCGCGTGGAGCATCCATGCGTGCTCCATGCGCTGACCGGCAGCAGCAGTGAACGTCTGACATTCCATCGACAGTATCGTCCTCATCTGCCTCTCCCCTCGGCGCATCATCTCTTCCCCCCTCTGTCTCTCCCATCCCGTCTGCCCCTCTCGTCTCCCCTCTCCTCGTGCCCGCCGTGGCGTGACAGGTGACTGGCGTCGCTGACAATAGTGGGCGGGGCCTGCCCCCATGCTCAGCAAAGCGCGTCGCCGCATGATAAATTACCCTCATCAGTTTGTTTTGCCGGCAGCCCGCACAGGTCACCACCAAGGCCGGTCGTGACATTTTGTTGTATACTGTATATGCAAATACCTGCCAATCAATTAGCGCGCCGCTCCCCGCGCTGCCCATTGTGATTAAAATGAATTGATTGCGGGCTAAAAATCAACACCGGCCAGCCTGCCAAGAGCCCAGGGGTCAACGGGACGCAACGGAGGAAATGAGGAGGAAAAAATAAATCTTGAAGGAATGTTGTTTCTGCCCTCACTTCCCTTCACTTTCTTCATAAACAGAGTCATAAACAGATTTTTTGTCAGGACATTTTAAAGACTGGGTTGATATGTGATGAGAAAACGATGGTGGCAGCAATATATCAAGTTATCTAAGCAGTGTGTGCTCTACATGTGTGTTTCAGCCAGAGAGGAAGGTGCACATGCTCAGTGTTGCTAGTGGTGACAAGACTGACGGACAAAGAGGGGGGGGGGCAGCTTTTGATTTAGTATCAAAGGCTGAGAAGGCGGGGTAAACAACTCGCTGATGGTTTACGGAGAGGCTGATTAAGGAAAGCACTTATCATTCAAAACCATGCCTGCTCACATAAACAATGTGCTCAGGATGAGTCAAGAGCAAGGTAATAGAGGGTGCAATTCGAAAATGATAGCTTCCCTTCAAACTGTCATTTTCCGCGAATTTGCGATTCATATCGCTCTCATACAGTTGTGTCACAACACAGGGGTGTTGGGGTGATGATTGTGGAAGTCCTCGCTGTTTGTGAACGCTTTCAGGAGTTTTGAACACGCGATGCTTACTGTAATTGCAGTTTTTGTGATTGACAGCAGATAAGCTTGAGTTCTGCATAATGTATTGCTCTGTACCATTGTTATAAATGAATCAGTGCATGGTTAGGCTTTTAGTTTTAGCCATGACCGGCCTGAGTCATCACTGTGTCTATGCATGCTAAATGTGACTGCTAGTAATCCTCTCCCCCTATTCACCTGAAAGGTTCATACAGGTATTTAAGCTTTTTTTTAAAGGATTATTCAGTTAAATCCCTTAGTTGTGGATTATTGTGTGTGTGTGTGTGTGTGTGTGTGTGTGTGTGTGTGTGTGTGTGTGTGTGTGTGTGTGGCATGTTTAATGAAAGAGGTCACACATTTTTCAATTCCAGAATTGGACCTTCTCATTATCCTCCTCCTCCTTCATCCATTTCATGCAACTGGATTTGTTTGCTTACAAGGACAAACACAACACCTCTTTTCAGTTTTTATTTTGTCTTTTTATTGTTGCTCGAATGTCCCTTTTCCTGTATCATTTGTCATGTGTAACTACACCCCAGTTATGCGCGGTCTTTGTTTTACATTTCACTAATATTGTTGGTTCTGTCGTGTCCACCATCTGCTGTGGAGATTTAAATGTCATTAAACAGGCAGACCTCGAGCTGCAGTAAATATCCTTTGCCATTTGCTCGCAGCACTGCATTCAACAGCAGTTGGACAACCTTTGAGATCATACTCGTATGCCAATTTCTTTTTTGATAGCCCTAAAGTTCAGTAATGCTTTTGTCACAGCTAAATGTGGCCAAAATAAAATTTGGTTTGATGGAAATCAAAGAGAAAGCAAATGTTAATCGTCCATGATCCTTATCTTAAGTTAGTTAAAAACATATTTAAAAAATATATTTTTTAAAACATTCTAAGTTGGATATTGAGACTTATGGTAAAATCCAGCGCTGTGGAGCGACATATTACGATATGACCTCAGGGTCTCATCCCTGTAATGCAAACAAGTTGATTTACTCTAACACTCCAAGGTGTACATTTTGCCTATTTTGCCTATTTTGTTTACTCATCAAATGCGTCGGCAACTGCAAAACCTCTCCGTGTGCGGGCAAACTCAGATGAGGCTGTGCAGTCGGCTAACCTGAACCTACCACCGCAGTCCAAGTGGCTCTGGTGGGCTCTTCTACCTGAGCAGAGTCTGCAAGGATGCCTCAAGGAGGACTGAAGGTTTACGTCATCGTGAGATGCGGCAGGTAAAGTATGAATGAATGAGCTGTTCCTGCTCATGGACCTTCGGCAATGGTCTCAATTGCACTTTCCAGGGCCAAAGTGTGTCTTTTTTCACATGTATTCCTGAACTCAACAAACTAATTTAAATGTGTGCATTCACTGCGTGCGTGCATGTGATTGAGCAATACTCCTACTGGATGTGTTCCTCGTGTTAGGATGAACCGGGAAATTGAGGGTGGGCTGCACGCCGTAGCACAGTGCATAGCCCATGCATAATGCATAGCCCTGCATTGAGCCATAATCTTTGTGCACTAATGAAAGCTGCAGCGCTGCATTTTTACTGCATGTTAGTCATGCGGACTAGATAATGTGGCAGGAAAGAGAACATCGCATCACGACTGGGTACACTGACTTCCCACTCCCGCTATTTTCTCCCCGCAGACACTTGCAGCTGCTTTAATCCAGCAGTCCGTCAAACGTCACAGCAGACTTCTGCGCTTTTCAAAGAAAAGAGAAAAGGTAGGAGGCCAAGGAGAAGAGTGTGGTAATGCAGCGGTCGGGCTGTTGTTATAATGAACGAGTTCTAGCAGGTAGAAGGAGCTCCAGCTGACAGCCGGTAGAAGTGTTTTCTTTTTCGCTCGACAGCAACACTTTTCACATTTCCCATCTCAGGACTGCGAATTGCCCAATAAAGCCAAATCTCTCAGCCCCTCCATTCCAAAGAATCTTGATGTTTATGTGATGGAATAATGTGCATTAGCGAGCGCAGCACATCGTTCGCTCTCTCCGTCGCTCTCTCTCCACCCTTTTCTCTTATTTCCCTCCCATTGCCCATCAATTCCGTGGGTTTGGCTCATTGGGTGCAGCGGAGTGAGACCGATGCACATGGTCGCGCTCAATAGCACCACGCTGCTCAGCATGGGGATATTAGTGTACTCTGCCAGACGGTTTGGATACAGTCCTCTGACCTCACTTGTAAAGAATCAGTTTTCTATCCGTCAGCCGCTCCCGCTGTGTTTGTGTCCCGCGTCCAGAGGTGTCCAGGCAGGGGTACGTCTAGGGGCTGTAAGTGGCTGATAAACACTGACAGCGGAGAAGACACCGACGTGATTGAGTCGGGAGGAAAATGACAGGGAGGGACAGTTCCTTTAGGACGGCGCGCGCTGTATACGAAAGATAGAGGAAACAAGCAGGAAGCATGACAGCTTTTCGGTGAAACACATTACGGTTTGTCCTCTGCAACATCTATTCCAGCATCGCTTTTGTTCTGTTTACAAGAAAAGCAAAGGATGTTGTTTTTCAGGAGGGATGTGAGCAATTCTTCCCCTCGGGAGACTGAATTTGAATCAGTAAGAATAGCTTCAGGCAGAGGACAACTGTGAGTCTTGTAGGCGTACCGGCGCTTCCACATTAGTCTCACTGCAGTCTTCATAGGCCGGCGTGACGTCTCTGAAGAAAAGCAGGCGTGTGTTAGGTGTCGTCCAAGGATAGGAGCGCATTATTGACTTTACCAGAGCTAACAAGCTTTATATTGAAATGTTAAATCTAAAAGAATGTTCTCAGTGGCTGAGTCTAAGCTCATGTGACTGTGGGAGATGGCCTCATTATTACAGGCAAGGGCTTTCAAGGCTCGCCTCAGTCTTCGCCACCTGAGGTTTCCCTCTTGGGTGGCTCGTGTCAATCGCCTTGCCGTCTATAAGGTTGGCAGACTTCTGAGGCAGGAGCCTCCTGTCCGTTGCCCACGATGGGGCTCATGCATTATTCGAAGGCAAATTCCCTCTCTCCGTTCGAAGAGCCTTGAAGACAGCTCATGGAGTCAGGTGGACGTGGAATGCAGTGAGAGATGAAGATCACTTTTCTCCAAGTCTGTCTTTTTCTTTATCTCCCTCTCAGCTTGACTTATGCCGTACTGTTGGAAATACAGTACACTCCCTTTTGGACTAATCATGTGTTCATTTGAACTTATGTCGTGCTCTTGAAATGAAAAAGATGCGTAATATCTGATACGAAGGTTTGCTTAGGATTTTCAAACCTTGATTTGATTCAGCAACATCCTTTCTTCCAAAAATACATTTCTCCGAGCAAAGAAGAATGTAAATTGGCGTGTATGCTGCAGAGTCAGAGCCTAAAGCTTTTTATTTTTTTCTCCCTTTCTTTTTGTGTAAATCTTTTAAAAGTAGCTGGAGGTTTTTAAAAGCACATCTGTCTCTGTGTTAGCACATCCCCATGAGCCAAATTACTCCCCATAAATTGTTGCTAATCACCTTTGTCATTTTTTTTTTTAATAGCTTAAACACTGTATACAGAACAAATTACAACATTTAGCTTAAAGGGACACATCAACATTTAGTAAAATGCGCCCACTCAGTGATTTTGGGTAACCTCATGTGCATCTTCTCGTTGGGAGTTCATATCTGTCGGTTCAAAATGATATTTAGCTTTCAGACTCAAGCTGAAGACTGAGTGCAGGGTTACGCCTCGCCTCTTTAGACAGAGCCAGGTCAGCTGCTCGGCTACGCTAATGGAACGGACATCAACTCTCAGCAAGAAAGAAATAGGAACATTATCTCCTAGTTTAATAGAGACACTGCCGGTCAATGCCGCGCGATGTTTACTGCGAGTTTCTTTGTTCTCTCCGTGAGGTTTCCACCAGTCCTTTTAGGCCAGGTATTCTGAGCTGCACACAGAGAGGGAACCTGACCTAATCACGGTGACCCACTGGTTCCCTCTGCTTCTGCGGCGCTTCATGGGACACTTGGTCCCTGCAGCAGCTGTGTTCCAATTAGAGAGCCCTGACTTATGTGGCCCGCATTAGCATTTCATTTAGGCTCCCCTGCTCTTCACCTGGCTGCTGCTGCTGCTGCGGCGTGGTGGTCCAGCGCACACTGTCTCCGCCTCGGACGGCTCTGGCTGAGACTGCCCACCAATCCCACTAATTGACTCCTGATCTTCCCACGGCGCACAGGTGGGCCCACAACGCATTAGCTTGGATTTAACGCACAATATGGAGCGAAACATCAACCTTAACTTCTCAGGTCTTCCCCTCTGTTGGTGGGATAAAAAGGACTTGACACATGGCAAATTGAAAAAGAGACGGTAGAGAGCTTGGATGCGGGCTGTCTTTTGATTGTCGCTTTTTATTCCTATCTCTCTGAAGACGTGGGGACAATTATGCGCAAAATACTTTTCAAACAGCTGAGGAGTTGCGCAAAATCTAAAATCACCAACCGCGGGTCCTTTGCACCTCAGTGTGAACATTGAGGGTGTCACGCTGCTGGCTATGACTGGAGAAGGATGCCCTGCAGAGAATAAAAAGAGTTGTCTAATCACTGTTTGCCCGGGATGAAGACATCAGAGGACGAGGCACTGCAGTCTTATCTCGAGGAAACATGCCACAGAGAGAAACATAAACACATGAGCACACACATGTAAATCCTCCTGAACGCACACGCAGATAGAAAAACCTGTGTAATCAACATCAGAGATTTTCAAAGGGTGGCAGACATGTATAGGAATCTCACGGTGTGTACTGAATTATCTCAAGTATTCAGATAAAAGCATATGCTACAAATAATAATATACGCTACGGATCCCCGGGCTGCCATTGTTGAGACGATTTTGAAAGGAATGATTCCTAACTTTATTTCCCAGGCGGCTGTAGGATATCAAAAGATTCAGAAAGATCTTCATAATATATACTCGCATAACAAGGCATGACTTGATTTCCATTATGGCTTACAAAAGTTATTGAATATGTGTTGATAACAGAGGGTACTTTCACAGCATTAAGCCACTGGGTATCCAGACAGGAAATGCATTCTCCTCTCATTTAATTAGTAGCATTTCAACTGAGAGATCCAACAGCAGCCATCTCACTGCACATTTGTTTTTTATTGTTCAAATGACACGGCACCTGGTCTAATAGCCCATGGTTTATAATTTAGGACACAGGAGATTTACTTTAGATACTGTAGCAACTGAATAATTAAATACAAAGACGGATGAATGGCAAGCTAAAGCTAAAGTGTGCAAAAAATGCTGGAATTGTCTTTATTTTCCAAATCTAGCTGTATAATTCCACATATTTATCAAGGTTAATCAAGTAAAATGAAATTGCAACATTCGTTCTTGAACACTCACTGAACAATATCTGACAGAGGGTTAATTTAGATGATGTTAGCGTTGACGTGTGCTGAGCTTAAGCTTCAAAGCTCCGCCTGCAACAGTACATATTTATCACCGGCTCAGTCTCCCAGCACTCCTCAAAGCAGCCGCTGTCCAAGTTTTTGTTGCATCTGCGAGACACCCTGACAGGAAATGGATTGCGGTGCTTTCCCGCCCCAGTAAACAGGCTTCCTGCTTGTGAAGGTATAGATGGGTTTGATATAGGATGCTGTTTAACCCAGAAACGACGCCATGGCCCCCGGGACGGCCCATTCCTCACACTGCACATCCATCATGTGGGGCAATCGAATGAATGGGATACAGGGCTTCCCCCAGGGAGAGCAAGGAGAAACGCAGAGAGGAGATGTAGAGGGAGTGAGACCAGAAGAGGGTGTCAAATTTCACCCGTGCATGTGGGTGGAGGTAACAATGGGCCCGCCTTCCACATTTCCCCACTTACGGCGTTCAATTTTTAACGGCCTCTTTTGTCAGGCTCCATCATGTTCTGACTGCTAAACAGGAGAACGAAGATCCGTGGGGAAGCCAGGTGGAGCGCTGGGGAAATCTTCTGTTTAGGCTTGAAACACAGGATCTAGATTGGTGTAGTCGTGCTGGATTGGTGCCGGCTGTGAGGAATCTTCCGTGTTTACCAGCTCATTTTGATGTGCCAGACCTTGTAACAGCTTTTAGGTGCCCATAAACCTCCCACCCACCCCCAGAACTATATACAAAAAAGCACACACACAACAGCGCTTTGCCCGCACAGCCACACACTTATTAAGTCTTCTTGAGTGGAGGAGCAGAGTCTGAGAATCAGTCCAAATATATAAATGTATGAGTACAATTTAAATAAATTGCCACCTATACCCTTGTTTGTTTTGACTAATATACTTATTTGCTCCTAAATGTACTTATGTGAAACAGGACATTATTATTTATATTTTTTTCTATGCGGTGTTCGAGCCCAATCAAACTATCATTTGATTGGTCCAATATTTGTAGGCGGGCCCTAAAAATAGCCAGTAAGATTAACTGTGTTTATATCATTATCTATTTTTTCATAATAACTCAACAGTTCAACTCAAATGTCAGTGAAAGACTGCCATTGGAAACTTCGGGATATGGACGGCCGATATGTGCGGTATCATTTCCGTGGGAATCAAACTTCAATCCAACTGGAACAGGAAATCATTCTGTGAATCGTTTTGTTTTTCTGCCTCTTTACTGGAATTCTATTGACTACTTTCAGTAACTACAATACTTTCTCTCATAATCTAATATTTTTACTGAATACGAAAAGATCGTAAACATACATTTCCTTGGACAGATGAGTCGAGCAGGGAGCGACTCCAATGGCACATCTGATTGGCTGAGACATTAATTATGCACTTGGCTTCCCTTGACCGTCTCCGTGTCCCCCCTCGGTCCCGACTCTCCGCTGAGTGCTCATTAGTGAAATGGATTACTAATGGATTATTAATCTAAGAGGAGGGAGTCTGCGGCGACCCAGCTCTGAACACACCTGGAAAGCAAACAGTAAATAGCAGTTTACACACACACGGCACACCCTCATCAGCATATTCACACACACACATCCGCTTGCTGGGTGTTAGTTACAAGTCTTTTAGGACAAAAATAGCTTGACCATTTGATTTATTGTTGGCCCAGTAAATATAACGGATCCATCTAATTAGCCGTAATTAATCGTTGCACCATCTCTGTTTCTCCAGGTTTTGGCCTCCAAACGTACGGCCCCTGCTACGTCCTCTCCCCCTATCCTTACCACCGGCAAACAAATGGCTGCGTACGCTGAACCACACACAAGACATAACATACATCTTTTCCCACAGCCGAGGCACCATTACGTTGGCTTTTGTCACATAATTATTCCTCAGGAGAGGCAATTAGCCACCACACAGCAGCTACAGATGCATGATTTGAAACATACTGCACACATACATGCAAACGCAGGCAGACACAACGCATGCTAACACACACACACACACACACACACGTACGGCACACACACACACACACCAGCAGGCATAATCACTCAGGGACGTAGGTCCAGGGAGATCACAGTGCTTTTCAGTGAAACAAACCAAGGAGCATATATTTAGAGACTTAATTTTAATCAGATAAATGTTTTTTATATATATATATATATATATATATATATATATATATATATATCCAGAGGACATCATAAATATAAATCTATGTACATATTCTCCATATCAAAGACAGACTTCATAAGAAAAGACAGCCTTAGCATGTCCATTTGGGGTTTGTTCATTTAAAAATAATCACCGGCCTAAGCAGAAGTAATACAAAAGAAAAGCGAGGGAAAAGCCACAAGAGAGCGCTTCAGCACGTGAAAGCTGCCAACTTTTTTATCGTGGAACTTTGTGGTGCCAACTCGGAGACGGTGGGCCGACTCCATGGCAGCTTATTTGTGTTTTGCCCTTATTATGTCATGTAGTTGTCAGTTGACTCACTACTGGCCTTTGTCTCACGTAAACACTCTGCGCTTATCAAATCTCCCAGCTACTTGCTGGGATGTCACTTCTAATCAGAGGCCAATTACAAGTTCCAAATGGGACCAAAACAGATCCAGCAAACACCGACATGCCAGACTTTAAGTTTGACTGTGCTCTTCATTAAAAATGAGGCAAGCGGAGTGACAGCTCTGACAGGCGGGTTCGGTAACACGTCTTAAAAACACCTCTGAGGGTTTCCGATACTTTGTTAGTCCCAAGTAGCATTGTTTGTCCCATTTAGGCGCCGTTTTAATTATTTCATTATGCATTTTGTACACATGACACACTTGACATTTTATTCCTGAATGATCTTATTACCGAGAAATGGCTCAATCTTCTGCTTCTTTTTTTTCCGATTGTCTCGGGAGCTGATTAATTCAGTTGGCCTCTCCATGTCTAGCAGAGATACAAGTTTAGAAAAGATACGAGGGAGGTCTACAGCTCTCTTTTCTCTGATTGCTTACAAAGGTCTCCCGCTCGCTGCCGCTATCCCGGCCAAGATACTTGGCCAAGATCATTTGGCACTCGAACACGGCCGCGCGCGAGCGCCGAGCCGCACACACTGATGCACGCCGTCAGCCTCCCGATGCACTTAATTTGGCACACACACACACACACGAGCAAATTCTCAAACACGCGGGCGCCACCACCCCCGTACTCCGTACACAATGTTGGTTATTAGGGCCCAGTGTTTTAGGGATGCAAGGGAGAGCGGATAAAGAATTTGAATTCCTGGCAGGACTATCAGTAAAGGTTATTAAGCCGTTGTTGATGCATCCATTTGTCGTGGCTGTATCCAGCAGTGTGACATTTATCAAGTATGTCCAGCTAAATGTCACAGAGAGAGGTAGCTCGCTGTCCTGTCCCTAATTAGCAGCCTGAAAGTCATACTGAAAGTCCCTCTCATCCACTCCTCTACTTCGGGACAACATTGATCTCTTTCTTGCCTCTATTTTCTGCACACCTCCCCCCCAACCCACACCCTTTTCTCCCCTCCTCTGGCTTAGCAGGGAGTGCATGTTAAGCAAACTTTGGGGTTTAACAATTGATTCTGAGATGGGGACAAAGAGCAGACAAATGGGGAGGGATGTAGGCCATCCGTCATGGACACGGGACTCATTGTTTGCAGATTTTAACCTATGGGAGAGTTAGCTCCTTCCCCAGTGGGCTCCACAAATCATAGACAGGCAGGGGAGTGCAGCACCGTAGGCAGGCCTGGCCTGGGAATAGCCTGAAAGCAGGACGGAGCCTCAGCTGTAGGGAACAAAATGCAGAGCTTGTACTACTCGCTCCCTCTCCCCGACCACCAGCCCTACTTTCACAGGCCAGACTTAGGAATTGATTTTAGGTGGAAGGTTATGAAAAATTATGAAGTACAAAGAAATGTTTTAAGAAACATGTTCATATGCCAGTATGTATTCAACAATGTTCACCTGCCACACCTTTTATATTGTATTTAAATTCAATAATCCAGTACAATAAGTTAAATAATACATAAATTCTGCCCTTTTTAATTTTAAGTTTAATGGAAAAAGTGATGGCTTTGACTTCCCTTCCAGGCCACCGTAGATTAGTCTCTGACAGGGTGATTATGATTGCTCTTTGTGAAGAAGCAATTTCTGATCAAATATTGAATTAAACAGATGGCTAAAATCAAGCTAAAATGCAGCTTGGGAAATTTAAATATTTGTGAATACAATGGAATACAATTTGCCACAAGAAGCATTTAAAACATCAGTTTCAGAACTCCGATTAAAATCATGAAAGGTTTTAGTTATTAATACAAATCATCTATTTGATGGGGCTGCACAATACAATACTATATATAATTATACTATAATTATAACTTAACATACTGCATTATAGCTTTATATAACTTGGAAGTTAAAGTGAATCATATCAGGTTTCTTTCAGGTATCAAACAACCGGTTAATAATTATCTTACAGGTTATATATTATGCATAAAGTTAGTGCAAAGAAAAGTTTTTTATTTCATTAGTTGGACAGGAAAGTGCAGCGGAGACTACGGACCTGATCTGGGAATAGGCTCCTGAAAGCAGGACGAAAGCCTCAGCTGTGGAGAACAAAGTGCCACACTTGTACTGCACCCTTTGCTATTCACCGGCCCCATTTCCTGTGGACCTTGTTTCACTCTGAGGGTAAGGGAAAGAAGAAGGAAAAAAATGCAGTTGTGAAGTGAGTAGAGCAGCTTTGAATCAAATGTTCTGGTGTTCAGGTGTTCAGGTTGGAAAAACACCTGCCCTGCTCGAGTGTATACCTCTTTTTTGACCTTCCTACTGAGGCTGGGTTATGAAAGGAGAGTTCGACCGTCGATAATAATCAAGTTGTGTTGCCAAAAACATAAAAGAAGCCCAGTTCCCTTGTGACACATTTCTAATTACTAAAAAGAAGATTACAAAAATAAATGTTCCCGTATGACAAATGAAAACCATTTATGAATGTTAATTACTTGTCATATCTGTCCTCATATCACTCACCAAGGAGAAGAAAACTTTTCTTTTTCTTCAGTTAAAAAAACAAAACAGGACTAAAAAGAATTAAACTCGTGGCATAATGTGCTCCCTAAATGTTTGTAACAGGTGTGGCACATTTAACAACCTACTTAATTGAACATGCTACTTTCAACGTTAAAAATAGAGTTACAAAGTGTGCTACAACAGGTTGTATTTCAAATAAATGAATCAATAAATAAATGAGGCCACCTGCTGCACTGAACTGTCATTTTTTTCATTTGAAGCCGACACAATTACACCTTTTGATCAATTACTGGTTACATATTTGTGTACTGCTCTATTATGAGCTTTGTTCAGGAATGCAAAACCAAAATTGCAATAATAAAGGTGGAAGAAGATAATGTAGTTAAGCTAAAGCAGCAGAAAGATAAAGTAACAATACATGTTTACTCTGTTACTAGTAATACTACTAATACTCTGTTTCAAGTAAAAGTCCTGCATTCATAATTATATTTGATAAAAGCACAGAACTGTTAAATTAGATCCTGAAAGACGCTATTTTAATAACTTGTATGCAGAAGTTATTATCGTGGAGACATGTACCTGGACTCAGTGTTTCTCTTGCTACATGTTGTGGACAGACTTTTGTGAAACTAATATGAGGATGCTGAAATGTTGCCCATTTAGCCGCCTGATAAACTTGGCAGCAAGTCAATTTACAAATCTTTTTTGATGTTGTTTCGCTTCATTTCATTACTTAAAATGTGGCACACGAGATAGACTTCAGTGTACCTCTTACAAACATTTGGATGCTGTTTCACGTCCTGATTTTACTACGAGCAAACAAAGCAGGTCACCTTGTTTTTGAGCTTGGCTTGGAAACAATCAGGGAACCGCTTATCACATGCTTCTCTCTATTTAGTTTTGATAGGAAACAGTTCAAACCACATCGATGGCCTTCTATTTGAATTCCTGATATTTGTTTTGGCTGCGAGACTGTTGGAGAAAGGCCAGCAGTATACAAACCCTGCACAGAGAGAAAAATAAACCCCTTGGAAGGTCCCACGGGGATATCGAGTGTGGTCTTTAAACATGGAATATGCTTCCACCGGCTTCTGAGTCAGTCTGCATTTAGATGAAAATTCGCCACAGTCACAAACAATACATCTGATGTCTTATTGAAATAAAAAAATAAATAAAGATGTGCCGACTCGATTCACCATCAGTCTTTAGGTGTACGCGCAGAGATTGGATTTAGCTTTACAGGCGGACTCTGTGGCGCTGAAGGGACAGCGGCAGATATGGGGTTCTTAATGGGGGAGTGTGTTGCATTAATGTGTGGCGAGCTAACCCAGCGGTGAGTATCAGGAGACCTCCTACCTGCTTGGAGACAGAGCCAAAAACAGAGCCACGGACTCAAGGGGGGAACGGCTTTGAAGCCTGAGATTGATGATGGCCGAGGTGTGCGTGTGCATGAGCGAGTGCAGAATCCAGAAACGTATAATATGTATTCTTAGATATCTATTTATGTGCGTTAGGTGTGTATGTTTGGAGGAAACGTAAATAGGTAATGAGATAAATGTGTATGTACGTTTGTGTGTGTGTGTGAGTGAGAGTGTGTGTGGACGTGTGTTAAATCTGTGTAAATGTTTGCATGAACATACACACATTCAACAAATCTATGTATGAATGTGCGCTCCATTCCCCTGATCCTACACCTCCTCTGTTTTTGTGCCATTTAATTCCCCCCCTGCTCGTTACCTTGGGCTCCCTACTGATTCCCCCTCCGGTTGCTGAGCTGGCCCCTGGCCTCAAGGTTCCCTATCTGGATCCTGTGTTGTTCAGTCTCTGAGCTGTCTAGGGGCCCGCCTGCTGGAACGTAAATAATTCATTGAATTCCTATGCTTTGGCAAAAAGGTGATAATGTCTTTTCTGGGTCTGTCTCATCACCCCCAGGAGCACCGCAGCCGAGCGCGGAGAGTATCAAGCGACAGCAGCATGTGAGCCAAGTTTGCATAACCTCTTCATAAACACGTACAACGGTAAACACACATGTACAAATGTATGCGTGTCCATGCCCGTAGCCGACACTTTACCGACCATAATGTTGCGATAATGATTGTGATCTTGGCAGAATGGGCACGCATTAATTGGAAAAGAAAAAACAGAGGAGCAGAGCTTCTCATATACTCAAGGATGTATAACTGTTTACACAATGCAATGAATGTCGATGGCAAAGAGTTCAAACAAATCAGTGACTAAATTAACATTTAAAAGCCATTGTGTGCTCAAGGTAGAAAGTGATGATTTCAATGGGTACTGCCAAAAAAAAACTAAAAAAGCCTTTTCACATTTCACATTTTTGAATACAGAATCCTCATCCACAGTACACACATGCATGTTAGCATGCTAACATTTGCTAATAGGCCTTAAACACAAAGTAAATCTAAGGCTGAGAGAAAGGTCATTAGTTTGGGAAATTATACCTACCACTACCTGAAAAAATAACTTTAACATTATCGCACTCACGATGGACAATGTGGCGAAACAGAGATATTTAGTTATTTTTCTTCCTTTTCAAAGTCTCAAGTTCAACGCGATAGAGTTGATCCACAGCCAAAGTCATCCAGAGACGGCATTTTTCAACCCACTCGTGACATGTGCCCACATGTGATTGGCTTGCGAGCTGCAGCTCATATAATCTGTCCGTTCACTCAGAAACACCCACAGACTAAGAAGTCTGTCTCTATTATCAAATCAAACTTAGATAATTAATACACCCATCTAGAGAGTATAGGTTACTACAGGTCACGTTGTGTTACTTTAGAGCCAATGTGTTACCACAGTGCAATGTCAGCAACTTGACCTCCACAAGATTTTATTTTTGAATTGAAAATGGAAAACCTTGCCACAGGAGTGATGACAGATCTACAAAGCAGAACAAGTTTCCTCTATTCTTGTCTCTGCCGACATGAAAGAAGTCCTGCATGTCTGCCAACTACATACTGATTGTACTAGTCGCTGTGGTTACAGGGAAATTAATGTGCACATGCTTACATGTGTACACACACACACACTGGGAGACGTCTTCATCAGTAGCATCTGATGAATGAAGCATGGCATCAAAGATGACTGCAGGTATAGTCACATCAAGGCTTTTGTTTTTTTTGTATCTTAACCTAATCAGTGTTTTCCGAGTGTTTGATCCTCAAGGCTTTATGTGTGTGTGTGCTTCTTATCCATTCAGATATGCAGCTCAGCAGGGAGCCGGTGTTAATAGCGCAGGAGAAAGAGACGGCACTGGAAGGAGAGAGATGGAGGCAAAGATCGGTGTTTCATATGAAAGGAACGAGACACAACTCAACCCAAACAGCACAGATCAATCAGCTCTGGAGTGACACACGCTGGGAACATGGCTGCCATTGCTTGAGTCCTTGCTCCACCGAGGTTTGATCACCTGTACCTTTTTTTCGTTTCTCTCTCGATCGGCTTCTTCTCCTTTTCCTCCCGTACGCCAGAAGCTCCCTAATCCTCTCTTTGCAAATGTACCCTCCAGTATTTTCCTTCGTTATTAAAAGCTGTCAAGCCGAGGTTGGCCTTCACTCCATCATCCCCAGGAGTTCCCACATTTGGTGCAGTCCTGGCACAAGGCACACCATCTATTAAGTGCAAAGTATGTGGGGGAATTCTGCAGGATATTCACTCAGTCTCACTCTGTGCCTTTTAGAAATTATCATATTACTAAAGAGGCACATTTGCTATGTATGGTTTGTTGCCTGGGAGCTTGTTCTAATAGCCTTCTCTAAAGCAGGGGAGGGGGCTGTGGACTCTGATGTATGCTGGCCAGAGCGCACTGTCAGGGGTTGGCCATGCCATCATTTATCAGATATTTTTTAAGAGATCACCAGCTGGGGAATATAAACAACCATATTCCAGCACTAAATTCTAAAAGAATCTTACTATCTGACACTATAGAGGCAGGAGGTGGAGGTGGGGCGCGGGTAAGGGGGTTGAGTCGGTGATTGGTATTCAAGATCTTGGGTGGACGCGTGGAGAATACTGTCCACGCGCCGCGCCTCAGTCAATTAGCGTGTGCCATGTTGCCGCGCTGCGTTCATACATCATCCGAGTCCAAAAACTGACGTTGCCAAAGTGATGACATTTTACAGCAGCAGAAAATGCATTCCCTCTTACAATGTAGCCCGAAATGAGTCCTCTGCATTGTCAAGATATACAGCGGCGGCATTGACGCATTATTCTAATAAATCCGTCATGTTATTGTTTTGTGTTTTATACAGTCCTGCAGTATATAGTACTCTATGAAACATTAACACCAATCTCAAAATATGGTGTCATGCTAAATACTGCAAGGAATAGGGTTAGCTGAGATCAAGGTTGAACGCACACTGTTAGTGGTATTTTAATGTTATGAGTCAAATTAGAAAGAAGGGTTATTAAGCATCATTCACTTTATTCTTAAATGGTCCAGAAAGAATCGAAGGAGATGAGAGAAAACAAAAGCTCAAATAGGAATTAGCATCATTTGGTGGTTTTATTTCAAGGTCCAGGATGTCACCATGCTTTCCCCCAATGGTTGCCATTCTCGGGGAAATGTAAATGTAATGTCATTTTACAATTGGTGCACACAGTCCTCGACAACAAAAGGCCCGGCTCAAATTAAAAAGAGAACACCAGAGAGGCCATGTGTCGCGGCCGCTGTGGCTCCCACCACTGTACAGGAATCTGTTCTGGATTTATTAGTTTCAATTTCACACCTCTTCTCCGTTAATGCCCGCTGTGTTGCTGCACACCTCCTCTCCTGTGCACGTTCCTCCCGACTCCTCCTGTCCTCTCCAACCTGCTGCTGAGTTCCACTGCTTCTACACTCGTCTCCTCTTATTCCTGCTGGGTTTCGCCTGATTCTCTCCTCCTCGACTACTCTCGACAGTTATCCCTCTCCTTTGAGCTGATTCTTCCATTTTTCTTTTCAAATCAAGTACCATCCTTGATTTGTATTTCACATGCACAGAAAGCTGCAACACCACTGAAATACAACCACTTCAGTTAAGGTAAGGGAGTATGGTCTGACTTTTTTGGGACTGTATGGGAGGCTCTTTTAGCTTTAAAAAAAAAAAGAATTCCATCTTCCCTTGTGAGATTTACTATTTATTATATCAAATAGATTCAGCCCTGTTGCAGTTTTCTTCACAGACTTATTGATAATGCTGGGGACAGCCTTGCTTTCTTATCAAATAAAATACATTCAGATTCATTCTCCACCAAACACAAATCTTTTTCATACAGTCCCATTGGCATCACAAATGTATTTGGCATTTTCTGCCCACAGTCAAAAGAAAACTCTTTACTGCAAATGAAAATTTCACTCACAATTCCAAACTTTCCCATATATTCAGACCTGAAATCTGGGTCATCCAAATGAATATAAATGTACCCACCTCCATTTACTCTCCACTTCATTATTTCAATGTCAAACTACCACCTGTGTCAGCCATGTGACTCCGCCTTCTGTTTCATTTTAACACGCAGGATGTGTGCACATTTTATGTTTAAACTATAATTAAGAATTTCCGGCTGCATTTTTCTATTGCAGTTGGCCCCTCCCTTTCTGCTCCCCGTCTCCTCGCATCGCCGAGGCCTTTACTTGCCCTTCCTCCGTGGCGTGTCTGTCCTCCCACTGCAAAGGCACAGTGACCCGCAGGCGGTGAATTTAAACGAGGCTGAGAGCTGGGCCGGCCTGGGCCGCACCCGGCCATATGGCTCTGTCTCTGATAGAAGGATGGGGGGGAGGAAGGAGAGACAGACGAAGGGGGCAAGGATGAAGGGGTAGGACAGAGCTAGGGAGAGAAGGAGAAAAGCTTACTTGGCAGAATTAAAAAAGAACAAAAAGGGGGGGGGGGGAGGTTGCGGGGGGGTTACAACTAAGCTCAACTCAAGTGGTTGAAAAAAAAAGGAAATAGGAGGAAATGTGGATCTCTCACCTGGGAGAGGGAGGAGGAGGAACACGGAGGTGCGAGGCGAGGAGCAAATTACCCGGCATTAATCTGGAGGTAACAGCGAGGAGGATGGTGGTGGGGGGGGGGGTCGCAGGTGCGCACAAGGCACCGGCTCACCTGGCAGACGAGTGGAGCTCATAAGAACGAGGGAGAGGAGAGAGGGACGAAAGGAGAACGAGAGGAGAGAGAGGGATCGATGCCAGCCAACAAAGCGAAGAGAAAAAGGGTTGTGGTAGTCTTGCTCTGGGCATTGATAGTAGCATCAAAAGGATCCATACCAGCACTAATGGGTCCATCTAATGTGAGATCATATTCTGTTATTAACCATTAAACAGTTTTCAATGTTTCCACATGCAAGGAGTTCTTAGTGTTTGACCCTCTTCAACCAACTTTGGTCAAACTTTTGACTTTTAAGTTTGAGACCACAATAATAAAGAAATTACTTGTTGGAATTGCAATACTGGAGGGGAAAGGAGAGAGAGGAGAGGGCCAGATGGGAGGAGAGAGGGAGGGAGGGAGGGAGGGAGGGAGAGACAGGAGAATATAGGAGACGACAGTAAGGAGGGCGAGAGACAAGACATACTGGCCTGGTGCAACGCCGGCTGTGGAGGCTGGGTGTCGGGCTAGTCTCTGCGGGCCCAAGGGTGCAGACGGACGGAGGGAGGGAGGGAGAGGGGGAAACAGAGATCAATTCTGTCAGAACTGGGTTCATACCCCCGGGGCCACAGAAGTGGGCTGGCCCGGGGAGAGAGTCACAGGAGGGGGGTTGGGAAGAGCAGTGGTGCTATTTATATCATTTTATCCTCGACATAAATGTTACACAGAAAGAGGAGATATATGCGAGCACAATGAACAGATATGTGCGCACATGCCTGGACATCTGTGCACGTGGAACTACTGCACATGCATATTTTTGCGCTCATAAATCAGTCAATAAAGGGTCGTTGCCTCAAGAAGGACACAAGCGGAGAGCCAAGCATCCTTTTGTCATTGCAGGCGAGAGCAGCACAAGCGAGACAGAGACAAAGACGGAGAGAAAGAGTGAGGTTATCGTGCCTTGTCCCCGGCACCGGGGGGAAATCTCCAACTCCAAGGTTAATTAAGCACTGGAAATGAGATCAAGAAGCTTTCTCTTTCCGACTCATTAACCAATCACAACGCTTCTTCAAAACAGTTCAGCACTCATCTCAGAGTGCAGAATAATTGTCTGTCAATGCAGATCAAAAATCAAATCACGCGATGGACGGGGACCGGCTTCGGCAACAGCCGGAGGCGAGTGTGTGGAAACAGCGGGAACCAAATACTGTACGGCATGCTAAAAATAATGTGTTATTGTACATGCTGGCAATCTTTGAATAAAGTGACTTCACTTCACACTGCAGACTAAAAGTGACGTTTCTCATTAAATGAGAGAGTGTGTGAAATCAAAAGCACAAGGGCAAAGTTACTTCAATTAAATAAACCTCAAAAAAGACAATTGAAGGTTTTGACAAATTGTGAAATTGTGCAAAAAACCTTGTGACAGCCGGGTTCTGAAGGTCAGATAAGGCGACCCACTTTTCTCAGAGAAAAGCGTCAAATCGGCACATTTATATGTTTTTTGAGACTTCGTTTTGTGGTTCCATGAGAGTTCGGCACGCTATGTCGCCGCAGTAATTCAAGGCCCATGTCAGCAGCTTTCGACCCCAGATCAGTATTTCTATCACAGCCACACAGCCACGGGGTGTTTCACCAATATGTACTGTGCTACTGACAAGGTCAGTGCGCAAAATTCTTTTATACAAGAGCAGAGATCAAGGCTTCATAGTATGAACATCACTGCAGTGCACCAGCATGTTACACCGAACATGGCCAACACTGGAAAGAAAAAAAAAGAAAAGAAAGAGGATTGCTTGGCTATCAGATCTGTGCTTAATCATAAGTTGCGTAATGTTGTAAAAAAAAAAAATTAAAAAAAAGAAGCTTGCTGCTTTGAGTTATTCCCTTAAACATGTGTGTGTATTGTTTTTTCTTTATTTGCAAAAGCATTATTAGCATAGTTGCAGGTATGGAAAATCAATGCATATTTACTACATAAAGTAGTAAACCGTCATATTTTTTAATAATTCAGTAGAATTGCCAATCTTTAGGTCTGTTTCGGCAAGTCTGCATTCCTACTACAGCCACTCAGAATGAGAGACGGGACGTTTCAACCATATGTCCGGCACGTTGATCTCTTTTCTTCCCACACATTTACATCAACAGGAAAAGGAATTAGCTTGGGAGCAGGTGCAGAGGGTAGTGGCCAGGGTCCCCGCATTGATCAGTACATCTGAAGGAGTCAATTAAATCAGTTGGAGGAAGTCCAGCGAGAGGCTGGTAGCTCAAGTTTGCAGGATATCAGCATCTCTGCCACTGAGGAGGAGGAAGAAGGAGGCAGGGCCAGGGAGGTGGTGAGAGCCGGCAGCCGGGGAAGGAGAGGAGTGATGGGCAGGAACCCAAAGTGAATTGGCCCCAGGGCTCGTGAGAAGGGCATATGGGCAACAGTTCATTCCGATCTGAGAGGTACCCGGGGAGGGCTGAAAGGGACAGTTGAGAGGGAGTTAGAGAAGCCGGGAGATAATATTTATGAACACGGCACGGGGAAGGTTTGGGGTTTGTGAGAGAAGGAAAAAGTTCACTTCAGAGTTGTTCGAGTCGATGCGGCAACAGGAGATTGATGGGCAAAGCCATTCAGGAGTCTGTGGACGAAGGCTACGGTTAGTGAGAAACCTCAACACTAGGTTAGCAACTGTAAAGGGTAACTCTGCAGTTTTTCAACATGCACGTGTACTCTTGCGTCTACTGGGGACAACCATTTTGTAAGCAGGCCTAGTGTCGCGGCAGCCACTAAATGGGCTGCAATACAATCCTTAAGGGCAATTACGCAACTTACATTGTTTGTTTAGCCTCAGATTGATATTACTAGTGTCTGACAACCTTATGGAAAGAACCTTTCCAGAAAAAATGCAATGTTTGGGTTTTACCTTTTGGGCACAGTTTTAACCATTAGCTAGTTTGTTAAGCTAACCATTCAAACCATTACTTCGAGTTAACGTAGACTAACGGTGTTTTGTCCGCTTTTGGCCCTCCCAGACGCGACAGCGAGCACTCCATGTTGTTAAGAGCCAGACATGCATGTTTGCTCCTTCTTTTGGGGAATATCCACCCGAAAGTCCACACTTGGATTGACGTCTTTCGGACCAATGGTCTTTGAGTAAAGTTAGGTTTTGTGTGGAAGATAATGAAGCTCAGCGGTGTTCTGTACAGAGCCCAAAACATAATTTCAACTGTGATTATTGAAAATTGAAAATGTTAAAATACTCAGTGAAAGAGATGATAAACACTGAAGATGATACACAGACATTGTATTAACAACCTGAGAATATTGATTCAACGATCTGTACGGAGCATTGTTTGTGTATGTAATATATTTAGAGTATAGCTGTAATAAAAACTGAATATATGAATACAATAATACTGTGCCCATATCCCAATCTCCATTATATATATATTAACCCTTTTTGGAACAAACCAGTACTTGCTGGGCTACTGCAGCATTTTGGCACCATCCACAACAGTCAGTGTTTATAGAGAAAATCTATTTCTGCACTTTATTGCACTGTCAGAATGGCTTGGTAAACACTTGGCAAAGAGACAGTGAGTGTTGTGCGAGAATAAACAAATTTTGTTTGCACTGTATAATACTTAAGAAAGAACTCCCTGTAGTATTAGTGTGTGACACGCAGAATAAATGGAAGAAGCGAGAATTTCACAATGACTTCTATTGTATAACCTCATTTAACAATGAGGTTTGCCATACATGATTTATAGATTCTAAATGTATGAGAATAGGGAGATGGGATGTGCTGCTCTCTATATTGTTATTCACACACACACACACACACACACACACACACACACAAAGATATGCATGAGTAAAACGGGATGTGGATTTAAATAAAAAGAGAAAAAAAAACTGTGAGGTAAAAGGGCAAAAGATGGACTAGATAAATTTACTGTCTCCCTCTTACACACCTATCTGCTTTTGTTCATTTGTCTCAATTAGTGAGCATCCATCTGTAAATGTATCGCACGTAGCCATCTATTTGCTTTAGCTTTTCCATATCTCATCTCCGCTTTTCTCTTCATTTATTAAGTTTTTAGTTCTCAAGTTGACTGGCATTCATGTCTTAATTATATCCATGGGACAATTACTGAGATAATTGGCTTAATGTTTTGATTACTGAATGAAAGTCAAGACTGAATATTCTGATTAAAACAAAACTTGTAGAGGAGGAACCATCAGATATCACCCGCTTGTTGCTGAATGACAGTACCTTAGCGCGTGGCAGTCTGCCACGTTCTGCAGCTAAAATAAGAATCACCTTAATCTTAATTAACAACAACCGCCGGAATTTCACTTGGTGACATTGATGCCGAAACACATTGGCACGGTGCGCTGCAAATGGACTTGCATGGAATCGGGACACCGAGTTCTCACATGAAGAGCAAAGGGACGCAGCCTTCAGCCCATATTTGCGATTCATTGTCTAAAGGTAAATAGTAAAAAGGTCTGAGCCGTGTGCAGCACAGAATGACTGCAGCTCCTGATCTTAAGTTCATTTCATTCTTCATTTTTTTTTTCTCAGAGATGTATAATGGGTTTGTTGGTGATGGTATTAAATTGTTTGCCTGAGCAATCATAGAAAAATAAATCTGCTGCTTGTTCCCTCTCTCTCTTGCTCGTTTTTTTCTTTACACTGTAATGAAAAACAGAAGCAGCAGCAGCTGGGTGGTCAACTGTTGTCCTTCACATCCCAGTGACCAGCTCACACCGATCACCCTGCATTACTTCATCAACGCTTGACGCAAGCAACAAATACGCACACGCAAACTGGAATCTGGCATACACGGAATAAAAAAAAATATAAAAAAAACCCACCTGTGTAATAAAACAGCACTACATACTATGATGTTAACGGCTACTGAAATATGACATCACATATGCTTCACAAAGGCAGTATTTGCTGCATTGGCTTCTATTAAACAGGTGCTGTTTTACCTCCTCCTGTGTATAAATATACAATGCCTTCACAACTCCGGTAAACCAGCTTTGGCCTCTCATATATACTTTTTTGCCACAGCAGACACTTTGACCTGACAAAGCAGGAACATCTCAGCTATAATTTAGGCTCGGTATTACAGTGTACCAGGGTATTTTGATACCCCCGATGGTAGGATTTTCAGTCCCGTCACAGATACAGATGTTCCAGCTGCTGTATTGATGCGATGCATTGTAGTGCACAGCACGTGCCAGTCAGCCTCTACTGATGGAAGGAGCTGCCGAGCTGAGAAAGATGGATGACTTGATGAAAGGCCAACGTTACAGGACTAGTAAAAAAAAGAAAAAAAGAAGAAGAAAAGAAAACGCCTCTGCTCCTGTTTGGGGATATTTGGGGTTTAGTCTTCTTCCAAACTACAAAAACAGTTTATAACCACACGATTTTATTCAACTGACAGTCTGCCGTGACAACTCGCACATCATCTCCGATGTGTCGGTGCCCGCTGTGTGAAATCGAAAGAAAGCCGTGAGAGAGAGAGAGAGAGAGAGAGAGAGAGAGAGTGTGTAACGGTGATACGTTATAGCTGTGGATGTAGCATTGTCGTGTGCGTACAGTTTCGGGCCATGATATCTGTGTTTTTCATGATCTCTGTGTTTTTCATGATCTCTGTGTTTTTCATGATCTCTGTGTTTTTCGTGATCTCTGTGTTTTTCGTGATCTCTGTGTTTTTCATGATCTCTGTGTTTTTCATGATCTCTGTGTTTTTCGTGATCTCTGTGTTTTTCGTGATCTCTGTGTTCTTCGTGATCTCTGTGTTTTTCATGATCTCTGTGTTTTTCGTGATCTCTGTGTTCTTCGTGATCTCTGTGTTTTTCGTGATCTCTGTGTTCTTCGTGATCTCTGTGTTTTTCATGATCTCTGTGTTTTTCGTGATCTCTGTGTTCTTCGTGATCTCTGTGTTTTTCGTGATCTCTGTGTTCTTCGTGATCTCTGTGTTTTTCATGATCTCTGTGTTTTTCATGATCTCTGTGTTTTTCGTGATCTCTGTGTTCTTCGTGATCTCTGTGTTTTTCATGATCTCTGTGTTTTTCATGATCTCTGTGTTTTTCGTGATCTCTGTGTTCTTCGTGATCTCTGTGTTCTTCGTGATCTCTGTGTTTTTCATGATCTCTGTGTTTTTCGTGATCTCTGTGTTCTTCGTGATCTCTGTGTTTTTCGTGATCTCTGTGTTCTTCGTGATCTCTGTGTTTTTCATGATCTCTGTGTTTTTCATGATCTCTGTGTTTTTCGTGATCTCTGTGTTCTTCGTGATCTCTGTGTTTTTCATGATCTCTGTGTTTCGCGTGCCACCTGCTGATTGAAGTGCAGGGGGTCAGCCCCGGAGCTGTAGCAACAGCTTCGACCGGCCGTATTCTCATTTCATGATAAGTCGCTCTTCCGAGTTTTTAAAAGTTACTTGATAGGAGATTCGGAGCCTGTCTTTTTCCCGCTATGTCAACAAAGCAAAGAGAAGCTTAGATTACACACAGAGTGATTACTCCTCTATCCTTAAAAAGCAAATTGTTGTTTTGATGCAATGTTAACTCTCCGAGAAGCTTCAAGGTGAGGTGGGCAGCTAAACCAGTTGGTTCAGGTGAGGGTATGGTTTGGTGGTCCATCGCCCACTTCAGACTTATTTCTTAAGGATACAGCTGCAGCATCAGAGGGGAAAGATACACAATGTGCAGAGAACTCTGGATATCACTTTTCTGATTTATTTTCTGCGTATGACTTTCTTCATGAATATGTTGCACTCTTAAAACAAACTGTCCATAAAGACGTCCTTCTTCGGTTTGCAACATTTATCACAACAAATCCACAGTTAAACACAAGTACATGTTTTTGTCTTCAGCCTGCAAACTGCACATCTTCCTAACTTCTCCCTTAAAGAGACAGCGCTCTCTTCTAAAGGGTCCATACAATACTTTCTTCCCTTCAGTCAGTATGTGTACATGTAATTAATGTTTTCAAACATTGGAATAACAACATATTAATTAACTTAAACGCACATATAAAGTAAATTATTAGAAATGGACATATTTCAGGGCGCTACAAATACAGTCAGAATCAAGAGGAGGTCGGCCAAGGTGAGAACCATCTTCTCCATGTTAATCGGCACGCTTTGAATTTACCCCTTTTCACCTCAGTAATATTTTGGTGTCACCCACTGAGACATCATGCGCCTACAAACTGCATTAAATCCAAACAGCAGATTAAAATACAAACTGCCTCATTAAAAGCTGTGTGTGCTAATTTAAAAGACGAGTGCACTCGCCGGCGCTAAACTCTTCTTTTTTATTTTTTCTTGTTCGTTGAACCGATAGTTGAAAAAGTGACTTGCTCTGTGCCGCGTGATATCTGGGTATAAATATGCAAGGACAAGGCAGTAAATTCTTGACGCGATTGGGAATGATCAATGTGTGACTTTGCCCCGCGAGACTGATTTCCACAGGTGTCGGTCGCAGCAGTTCATTTTCCTGGCCGTTCTATAATTGTAAATGAGATAAACATAATGGTCCCCCCCAGGCCCACGGGGAAGTTGAATGTCTCTATTAATGTCCTACGGGGAAAGGACAGCGCTTATGCATAGGGGCTGTCCCCCCCTGCGGATTATTCACATTCCTCCTCCCTTCCAGCAACGACCGTTTTATTGTTTGTATGTGTATTAACTGTGAAACTGGTCATTAATATTTCATGCTCTCTGTCTGGGTGATTCCCTACATGCACACAGTGTGTGTGTGTGTGTGTTTATACACGAGTTGGAGGAACTGTGTTTGTTGTGTGAAGCTGATGTCTTGGTTGGTTGTCACACAATTTAAATTCTAATCTGACCTTTCATGTCCCCATTGGTTGAAGCCCTCCAGGGACTAACCAATCACAAAGCCCCGCTGATCGGAGATTAAATCAGCCTCCCTGAGCTGCCAAGTGATCTGAGAGGATCCATCTCACACACAAGCACACACGTTCACACACTCAGTCTCTCCGGGATAATATATATATAACTATATATATATATATATATAACTATATATATATATACCGATGTTCACTCTCTTTTCTCAATCCTCCTTAAATCATTAACCTGTTCTTATTCACATTTCTTTTTAAATTGTGCATACAAAAAAAGAAGAAGATCATGGAATTGTTTCCATCTTTTGAGGTTTGACTGGCGCTGTTTAAATTAACTCTGCTCATTGTTCCTCTCTTCTTCTGCAATAATTTAATGGTACCTGACAGGGGAATCAGAGCCACCAACCTGTAATATTCTCATAACGGCAGTGTGATGAAAGGTGCATTAATGAGAATTTCATTTTGCCCATTTTCTGGAAAATTCTTTTGAAATGAAAAAGCTACTTCAGCTCTAAATCAGGCCTAGACGACATCTTACGAAGGCACAGAGTTGTGTATTTAACACTGATGTAATAGAAGTTAAGCATATTAACTTAAAAAAAGCTTACAACTTCTACAAATGCCTGCAAATACAGTACATGACTAACTGCTCTGTATGTGTAGTACTGTAATAAGCATTGAGCTAATAAGTGGTAGGCATATTTTGATTGCTAACCATATGATTTAGTGTTTAGTGCCAGGTTTTTTCCTGTCACTGTCACCCTAGTGCTTGCTAATTAGGACATGTTGGGTCTTAGAGTACTGTCTAAACCTGCTCCATTGGAAAAGTGTCTTGAGATAACTTCTGTTCTGATTTTTTGAAGTAGCACTTTGTATAAAAAGTGTGTCTATGCCTGCTAGTACGTGACGATGAAATCCAAGCAGAGGCGCCATATCAGGAAACAACAGTGAATAAAAGTAGAAATGTCCACGGTAGTTTTTTTTGTTGTTAAAAAAAAGTAAAACACAGCCTCCTCTGCCTCATTTAGTTGCTTTCCCTCTTTTTCTTCCTCTCCCGTCCTCCCAGCTCTAATCCCTGTTATCTATTTGATTGACCAAACCCTTTAATCACACAGCTATCTCCAGGATGGAAATGGCAGTGGCTAGATAATTAGCTGCTAGATAATGGATGCCTTTTTTTGTTTTTTTTTCCTCCAACAGCCAGCCCTCTCCTCCCTCGTTCACTGGTCATTCCTGGAACAAGTTTATAGTTAATTGACTATTTATCACGAGCCATCTGATGCTTGCCGAAAGTTGCTTTCGCCAACATTCTCCACTTTCACTTCTCTGCATACTGATGCACCATCACACGAGAGGTGGGGCCGAGCAAGCGCGCTCGCGGTACGTATCAAACACACGAGTACAAACACGGAAACTGACACGCTTGTGCATTAGCATATGTATTCCGTACGGGCCGGCTCCACATTCCTGCTGAAGGTAGCAGCTAATTTAGTCCGTTGGGAGGTTGATTACGTGGTGAACGCCGTGAAATTAATCAAAAACAAGGTGCTACCACAGGGCATGTGTCAATCGTCAAAGTAAACTCAGAAAATATCCCTGTCAGAGTTTGTTTACATGCTTTTTGTGTGAAATCACTGAGACAGAACACTGGGTTAGACATTTCAATAAAAGTAGAGCACGTGGTTGGAAGTTTGAGCCTGTTGTATCGCTGTTATCATTTTAATTTGTAAGAATGAACATTACGAAGACCTTTATTTTGTAAAGCATTTTGTGGACCAAGCCGAAATCATTGTGATGCTATGGTTGGTTATATGCTGGTGCTGCGGTGTTTGTTTGGGTTTATTTTGAATTTGTGTCGGTGTGTTTGTTGCTTCAAGATGTTATTTTCCTGATATTGTTGGTTTTATGCTGGTGTTGCGTTAGTAGGGTTGGTTTTAAGTTGCATTTGTGTTGGTATGGATGATTTTATGGGGACTTTGTGTTTATGTTGTGTTGGTAGGGTTGATTTCATGTTGGTTATGTGTTAGTACGGTTAAATAGTTGGTTGATTTAGCATATCTTTTAGGTTATTTAACACAACAGGAAACATTAAGTTACAGTACTAATACCACTGTGTTAACGCACATAATAGAACAGATTTAAAAGATGTAAGAAACACACTGTATTTATAGGTATTTGGCTTTTAAGTGTGCGTGTTCGTCAAACTGTTCTGTCCACGGCTCGTGTTTCGCTGCAATCCTCCGTATGTAGCAGAGTTTTGGTGTACACACTGAAAATAAAACAAGTACTCAGCGTTTCTCACCATCTTGGGGACAAAAGGTCACACATTTTGCAGCATGGCAGTATCCGTTGGGTCCTAGCACATGCACTTATCACATTTGTGGAGGAATTCTGGAGTCTGTATCATGGTCTTGCATTATAAATCAGTAAGAAGAGGGAAAATGAATTATTTAGGGACATACTATGAATTTAGCAAGGTAAGGCCTCATAAACTGGGCCTGGCAATGCCACTGGGTTACAGGAAGGGAGTTTTTCTCATCATGGGGCCGAAGTATTGCTCAGAGGTTCTTCATCGAGATAGTTTCTGCCATCAGGCAAACAGAATGACAATCACGTCTCTCTCGCAATTAAAGTGCAAGACTCTTTGGAAAGCAATGGAATAAATTGCCTTCTAATCGAGCAGGTGGGCCTCGAGGACTCTGGGCGTCAGAAGGCTTTAGATCATTCCATTTATTACCAAGTTGATTTAATCAGCGCTGCCCGCTGATTTGATGAATTGCCCTAATAAGCCGCTTGGTGAATTGTTTAATCTTTGGGGGGAAAACACAGCATTCAGCAAGTCTTTTAATACTGCTTACACACACACGAGTAGGTGTGGGCATTACAAATGTGAAAGCAACATATGGAGATGCATAACACAGAAACAATTGCAATTATGGGAGAGAGAAAATGTGTGAATATGTAAACGGGTGAAATAAAGAAGAGGGAAGGTGAGAAGTGGACCTTCTGGCAAAACTAAAAATGTGCAGTTTGTTTTGCACGGAAAGTGGAAACTTGAGATACAGTCGTTAATGTCATCTGAACGCACGTGCAAATTCACTAAATCATTATTTTATATATATATAGTTAAAACTGTGAGGAACAAAAAGGGCAAATAATCTAAATATAAATGCCTTTTTGTAATTTAAAGGTCGCTGTGATCAAAAACATAGCAGGACAGCAGCTTGTTAGCTTCACTCCATCATCCAGTTTATAACCACAGAACACAGCAAAGGACAGCATGTCCAAGGCTTTATGCTCCAAATACTCTTTTTGTCATGCCTAATTTACACATACAGATGATTAATGAAACAGTGGTTGATGTCACATGAGCTTGTGTGTGTGTGTGTGTGTGTGTGTGTGTGTGTGTGTGTGTGTGTGTGTGTGTGTGTGTGTGTGTGTGTGTGTGTGTGTGATACTCTGGCACTAGAACAACCCTCAGACTGTGGTGAGAAGTCATGCAGAGAGAAAGTAGTGTGGGGTGGTGGAGGTCTGTCCCATCTGTCTCCCTCAAGAGCACAGCACACACACACACACACACACACACACACACACACACACACACACACACACACACAGGAGCACGTAAATAAGTCATTTATGTGATGGGAAGCTTTGTTTCCTAGTTACTACCTTTATCTATCTATTATCCAGTTTGCCTTTTAAGCCACAATGTGTGACAGGTTGACACAAAATTATTTACTATTGCATCTATTTTTTCGCAAATATAATTGGAGTCACAGCCTTTATTTACAGTCATTATTTATGCATGTGCCTTTTGTGCCTCTTTGAAACAATGCAGTCTGTCCGTGTTTGTTCACATGGGAACTGTTTGAATTATCTATTTATGGTAGTTAATCAGACTGATGTGAGTCTTTGTGGGATTATTGTTACTTTGAACTAAATGGTGTGTGATATGAAAGAAAAACACCACATTTTTATGAGTTTGGTATTTGGGAGATGCAAAGTGACAGTCATCTTAAACACACACATCTAACAGTTGTACATCATTCTAATGCTATTTCCAAAAACATGTATTTTAATTTTTGCAGTCATAAGAAATTAGAAAATATGCTTTGAAGATTTTGATTATAATAAGAGATTATTAAATCGTATTATTTTGATTTAGCCGAGACACCTAGCCAACAGCAAGCGGCTGTTTGGCAGCCGCTTGCTTGTGAAGGAGGAATACATGTGTCGTGGCTTCAGTTGTATTTAAAATGTACTGGGTTTTAAAATACCATGAAAAGATAACTGATGTAAACAGCATGTATATTCTTTTAGAGACGCGATAAGGAGTAAGAAAGAGCTGCTTTAATGACTGTGATAACTGCACACACTCTGCCAATGCATGGCGAAGATAATACACTCTGTGTAACAGATTCTGCCTTTGTTCTACAACGGAGAGAGTGCAATCAAGAGAGAAAAAAAATTACATTCACTATCATTGAGTCTCATTAATAATGAACATCATGCTGGTTTAAGCAGGAAATGGGTTTTGATGCCATTTCACACGCTGCCTTGATACTATCTTCACACAGCAGAAATTATCTGCAGGACAGATTTATTTTTTCGCAAGCCAAGATTTGATGGTGGACCAAGTAGTCCTTTTCTAATATAAAATAATAAATAAATACCAAGTAAATAACATTATTATCCGCTATCAGTAAGTACTTGACTACTCTAGCATACTGGATTACGAAGCTGCAAGACTGAGCGACAGAATCATCACTCTGTTAGTCTTTTCGAACACCAAAAACATGCAATCCTCGGCAATTTTAAAATCCAGATGTGTACAGACACATTTACGATGCACGTTTACTAGTCAACAGCCGCAACTCAATAAATCAATAAATGTTGATACAATCGCGTAAAAACTAAAAACAATTCTGAGATTCTGCCCTAGACTTTACTGGGGGCAGTTGAGAGCAGGGAATGTTTCGATGACGGCACATTTGATGTTTCAGGGGGGCGTGTCAAATCCTGTGCGTGGCTAACATTGTAGTCAAAAGTCTATAAAAATATATAGCTGATGTGCCAGTGGTGACATCATGACCCCGTGGAATAAATAAACATCCTGTGGATGTAAATGTGGATGTGTGACCTTGTCTCCTGAACGTAAGGAGACGGCCACTTCCTGTTTTAAGTGCACGGACCCCGTGCACTCAAGGCATAATGTAACAGATGTCGCTGACCTTTCTTGTCTTCAAACATCCTCGTCTCTCACACGTCCGCAGGCGGGGCGCATGCAATCACACCGGCCATATGTAAACTAATTCACATGCCGCCTCCTTTCCTGCTGTCTCATTGTCTCTGCTCATGAACACTACAAAGACTGATTCCCCCTGAACTCTCCATAGCCTCTGAGTGACACTGCACAGAGACAGACACACACCTTCAGGTACATGAACACGCTCCCACGACGTGAAGTGACCTGAGTCACACAGGGAGGGCAGCGTGGACATCAGAGGGTTGTGATGGGGGTTCTTGTCAGAGAGCCTGTTCTCACATCTGTCTCTGCCTTGACCTCTCCCTATGCTCTGAACTCTTCCCCGACACACACACACACACACACACACACACACACACACACACATATACACAAAGCAAGCAGCTAGCAGGAAACTGAGCATATTAGAAATTACTGGACATGTTAGGACCAGCACAGCCACACACACTGCCACACGCACTCTCTCTCTCTCACACACACACACACACACTCACACACAAATGAGTTCACAATTCATCTTCTTTTGGACAATTTCAAGAGCAATTAGTCCGTTCATGGCACCAGGGTTAGGCAATGCATATGAGCGTGGCTCAGAACCAGCAGAGAAACACTGCCAGCTAATGATGTGGAGCTCGGGGAAGGGTCTTCCGTGACTTTGGTCAAGACTCGCTTAACATGCTTTCTCTCTTCTTTTATTCAAATGCGAGCTGAAAGGTTTGTATTCACGGCTAATTGACTCAACTCTTCCCGCCGGCTGTGTCCTGTCCACTGTCATATTATGTGTAACGTCTGTGAAGAAAAGTCAAGCCCTCCGTTTTCTTTTCTTTTTTTTTTTTACAGTGGCTCGACACCCAGTTTGGCTCATTATACTGAGAACAAGCGGTTGGAAGACACACTCTGAGAGGAGCTAATAACACACATGTTGACATGTGAGCTAATGCTCAAAAACATGTTGTATGAACCCGTGATTAAAAATAACAGATATAATGTACCTTCCGGATATAACTAACCGGTGTGAAGCAGCTAGCTCTGCCTATTAACGTTAATGGCATGCTGACAACTGGAATAGACAAATTTCAGCTGCATCATTATAGAAGAGACATGGCAGCGAAACCTGGACCTGGAGGGGGGTGGGGGTACTTCCAATACATCGTTGGGCCTTAAAAGCAAACTGGCTGGAAACGAAGCCAGGAATACATTATCATCCTGGTTTTAATGAAGATGACATGTACTCTAAATTTGTGATAAGATTAGAGGCTTTGTTCTTTGAACAGGCTCAGTGTTCAAGCATAAACAAGGACTCTGCTGGGGGAGCCTTAAACGTCCACTTTCGTTTCAATATACTATAATATTGGAGCATATGCTCAAGGTTGATGGTGGAGGGATGTGCAGAAGCAATTTTTTGTTAAAGGGATAGTCTGGTGTTTTGAGCATAGACAACATATTCAGTTCCCAGCTGTTATCTATGCTCTCATCAAAGCCACCAGTGGTAAAATGGAGTCTGGTCCACAGTCTCACAACAAGGTGAAGGGTAAAAAATACCACAAATATATTGTACACTTAAACAGATCTTTTTTTTCGGAGGGCCTTTCTTTTCGGTGGCTAAAATACATTTGGCTGCTGCCCCCTTCCTCCACAGCAGAGCTTTGGTTCCCTTGAGGTAACTCCGCCTTCTAGTTCAGGTTCTTCTGACTCTGGATAAGTACCTCTTATCCAGACACTCAGATTCTCCACTTAACGTACACGGCGAACGGGAAATGTCTGGTTGTAATGTCACATGTACACATGTAAGCATGTGATTGGACGTTGCTAATCAGCTGATTATAACAGCTGTGAATAAGTCAATGATTGTAAAGCATAAATGTAAAGCAGCTGGTGCCATTGAGCTAATGCAGGCGTGTGTGTGTATATATATGTGTGTGTATATATATGGATGCACCGATACCACTTTTTTACAAACCGATACAAGTACGAGTATTTATATTTGTGTACTTGCCGATACCGAGTACCGATACCGATACTTCTTAGATTTGGTCTCCATGAAAGTGCAATTAATTTGGAGGCAGATTTTATTTTATCCTCTGCAGATTATGTCAAGCCTATAGTACAAAATTAACAGAAGGCTATCCCAAGCCAAAAATAAACAGAGCTTTCTGGTTTTAACAACAAAAAAAGCCTTCAAAGAGACAATGTAATCACATTAGACAAAATGCAAATATAACCAGATAAAGGCAATTCAATTTGCTGCATAGTTAACACAGTCTACTTAACAAAGTGAACAGAACTATTACTGGATTACATTTCAGTTACAAAAGGATCAAAAGAGTATCCTGCTCAAGTACACAAACAATCACTTAACCTATGTGGCACTATTAATCTTTCTCTCCACCTCTCTCTCTCTCTTAGTGTGTGTGTGTGTGAGTGTGTGTGTGTAATTGTTACGTCCCGGCTCTTGGGAAGCAACATAAGGAGAACACAGACACATATTCATTAAGTTAACCAGTATATATATATATTTATTAAGTATAGGGGAAAAGGTAAGTGGAGAGCAAGGTGCTTGACCTGCCGCCAGGTAAACAGTTGCAGTGTGGCAAAACAAACAGTGAACACAAAACAACAACAACAACAACAACAACCAGGCCTGTAACAGTAATAACAGGAAGAATCAGCAACACACTACTTTGTCAAATGACTATCACACAATGTTGCCACCTCTGAACTAGGCTATGCATTTTTGGGGAAAGTGAGAGGCAGATTTTTTTTTATGAACAGAATCATCTCTGCATGATCAGGTGTTAGCCTGTTTCTGCCTTCATTCACAATATGTGACACTGAGCTAAGCAGCCGTTCGCTCTCAACACTACTGCACGGTGCTGATAGGTATCTGCATGCCATTTTGGCCAGAGAAGGGAACCGCACTTTGTTAACCTCCCAGTATTGCAGTGGTTTGTCCTCACGGGCCATTGGGGCCTCCCCAAGGTATGTCTCTAATTGTGCAGTAACCCCTACAGCACCTGGGGTCAGTGCTGCTGATGCTTGCTCATTTGCAATTTCATCAAATATGCAGTCTAAACTGCTGCTGGCCTGGTCCCTGCGTGGTTTTCTGGTAGGTGGTTCATACTGGCTGTGATCTTCTTGCTGGTCCTCTTCTGCAGTCAGCCTCTGCAGCTCGATCAACAGCATCTCCTTGGCATTTGCAGCAGTGGTGTTAGAGAAAAAACATTACATTACATTACATTTCATTTAGCTGACGCTTTTATCCAAAGCGACTTACATGCTATACAGTAGACCGTAGACACAGCAACGGTGAGCAATGAGGGTTAAGTGTCTTGCTCAAGGACACAACGACGCAGACTGCCGGAGCTGGGGATCGAACCAACGACCTTCTGATTGAAAGACCAACTTGCTAACCACTGAGCCACAGTCACACTTTTATATCTAAAACAGACAACATTTAGGGTCATTGTGTGGCCATTTAGGAATTCCACAAAAAAATCCCAGCCAAGAAGCAAGTTGCATGGAATCCTAGCGTTCACTGCTCTGTACGCACGCACGCACACACACACACACACACACACACACACACACACACACACACGTACGTAGGCCTACCTTGGATCGAGGAGAGTTGCTAGGCTGTAGAGCGGGTTTCCTTCCACGTCGCAAAATCGCTTCATGACAGCTGCAGACAATGTCCCCTTCATAGTTTTGATGCCGTGGTCCTCCTCGGTCTCTCTAGACCAGGGGTCAGCAACCTTCAAGACTCAAAGAGCCATTTGAACCCGTTTCCCACAGAAAAGAAAACACTGGGAGCCACAAAAAAATAACACTGCATATATCGTTTTTTACCTCAATGCTAGGTCTATGTATAAAAAACTATAGTGTGTTGCATTTATGAAATTAAATAACTGCAGAAAGAGGCATATCTCTGATTTTCTGCACAATTTCACTCTCGTTTTTAAAGTCCGTGAACAGATGTTCTGAAATCTTAAAGAATGATTCCTTTAAATATTTGCCATCTGTGAACGGCTTCTCGTGCCTGACGATTTCCTGGACTGCCACAAAACTAGCATACGTAGTTGAATTTTCAGACTTCATCCACTTCTTGAAATTATTTTGGCTCCATTCAGCCTTCTGCATCAGTTCCGAAACGGCTTTTTTTCTCTGATCTCCATCCGGATATTTTTCAGCAAAGGCTGTGTGCTTATTCTGGAAATGTCTTGCAACATTTGACTTTTTGTTGTTGCGCAAATTTCTCACCACATATTAAACATACTAGTAAACCAGTCTCGTCAGTGGTGAAAGCAAATTAATCTGCCCACGTAGCATTGAATGTTCTGTTTTCCTCAGAAACTTTTCTTTTCTTAGATTTATCCGTGGTTGGCTTACCTGGGGTCAAAAAAGTTAATTAAATAGCGGGCTGCGGATGCCGGCGCGTGTCGCACATCGGCAGTTGTGACGTATGTTTTGAGCGACAAAAAATTAAACACATTTTATTTTAGTGTTAAAAGATCACCATAAATTCAAATTTGAAAATGATATTTAAGAAACTATACTAAAATAAAATACATTTGAATTAAATCATCGATAGCAAGGAGTATATGTGCTGCAATGCACTGTGGGAGTTCAGTGTTTTTGGTTGATATTACAACCATGAGTGTGAGTGGTGTGGCATTCAATGACATTCAGTTGCTGTGTGGCTCTTTCTTGCTGACTGCGAAGTGATTAGTTGCAGGTATTCTGAGGCAGTTAGCGTGAAAAAGTGAAGGACTTTGATCAGCGTCCTTATGGTGTGTTCACAAATTTGCGTTGCGTTACTCGCGTGAGTTTAGTCGCTCGACTTTATGTGGTTAATTCACGTCATTCGCTACTGGCTTTACTCGTGCCTGGAAGGGGGTGGGGCTTATCTCTGGGGCTTATCTCCGTAAAAACAGTACCGTTTCCCCCATCCACCATTAAACTAACCACTAGTTCTGCTTTAAACTTCTTGTGGAAGTCCCTCTAACGTCGGACCATCAAACGCCCCCGTGTCCGGGTTCATAATATCATCCGTAGCCGCACAACAGCGTCTGAATGAGGCCGCTGCCAGCGCTACTTCTGGCGGACCAGCAGCAGTTTGATTCAAACCAGCAGGACGGCAGTGATGACGCGCAGAGCTTCTCAACGCTGATTGGCTTTTGCGACGTGATTTTTCGCCCGAGTTGGAAAATTTCAACTCTCGCGTCAAACGCGCCGCATTACTCGCGTCTAACGTTCCGCCCGGCGTAAATTTGCGTCTGTCGCAACCATACGCGTCTGTGCATAGACTTTACATGTAATCTGGTCGCGCGAAAAATTTGCGTCGCGTTCGGTGTGAACGCACCATTACTCTACACACCTTGCTGCAAGAGCCGCAAGAGAGCGACGAAAGAGCCGCATGCTCTAGACAGAAATCTCCGCAGCACAGTAATCGCGGGAATTACGTCTGCTGCCATAGCATCCGAAGAGCTGACTCTTCGCGTTAACTCCTCAAATGGACCCAGAACAGATGCCGTCTTCTCCAACAGTGTCCACTGGCTAGTTATGAAATTGTCAGGGAGATCGTATTCAGAAGCATATATTCCTAGTGCCCGTTTCTGTTCGACCAGGGACTGGATCATGTAAAAGGTACTGTTCCAACGAGTTTGTACGTCTTGTTGGAGTCGTTTTGTGGGCTGATTGATCTGCAACTGGATGTCTTCCAGGCGGGAGTAGGCTAAATCAGAATGCTTGAAATGCCCAACTATTTTGCGACCGACTGCCACAGCATCAGCAACGCTTCTCTGCGAGAGGAGGCCCTCGTGAACCACCAGCTGAAGAGTGTGCGCAGCACACGGCAGGCTAGGGAGTTCAGCATCAGTCATGGCCTTTATCATATTGCGTGCGTTATCTCGTAGCACAACATGGACGGAGCTTTTTGGGATACCCCAAGTTTGTAGCATTTCTTCGAATATATTCGCTATAGCTTGGCCAGTGTGAGAGCCCCGAAATGGTTTTGCGTGCAAGGTGATGTGGTGAAGAGTAAACGCTCCATCTATCCACTGAGCAGTCAAACTGAGGAGAGACATTGGACAAACACTGCTAGTCCATATGTCAGTTGTGAAGCTAATTGCCACAGCACCATGCACCAAGGACCTAACGTGATTTTTCACCTTATCGTACACCTTTGGCAACATCACATCTGTGATGTAGGGGCGACTAGGCATTTCATACCTCGGCTCTAGCACATCGAGAAGACGGCAAAATCCAAGATTAGCGACAACCGAAAGTGGCTGGTCATCGAGCACTATGAAGTGGGTAAGTGCCTCTGTTATTTGTATGTCTTTGGACATTTTCTCACGCTTTTGCAAGACCTTGGTTAAGGTTGGTTGCTTTGTTCTTGTGCCAATAGCATTGGTGAACTCTTTGTACTTAGCACTATGGTGTGTCTTCAGGTGTTTTGTCAAGTTGCTTGTGTTAAACGAAGTACTTTCTTTTCCTCCCCTCGACACCATAGCAGTGCAGATTTTACACTGTGCCTTACTCCTGTCATCGTCATTTACCTTAAAATGAGCCCAAATCGCTGACATGGCTGTACTCTTCCGTTAACAATCATCTATCCTTTTGTAGCCTACTTACTTTCACACACAGGAGCTTTTTGACAGAATCTCCAAGTACCGGCTCATTGTCTCCCCCTAGACGTTGAAGTCAGGTAGGACAACAAATCAAATTTTTTTCTCCACAAAGTGCGACCAGTTTGTTGTAGTGAAATACTGTTGAGTGGTATCGGTTCTTGGTATCGGCAATTGAAAACGAATACGAGTACGAGTATTTTAACGAAGTATCGGCCCGATACCCGATACCGGTATTGGTATCGGTGCATCCCTAAACATACATATATATATATATATATCCATGGGCCTGAAAGGAGGAGCCTCCCCGCCCCAGTGCACACTCAATAATAAAAAATGTATATTTCGAAAATAATTCATAATCTTTAATAAATAATCTAATAAGCATCTAAATTATCTTAAATATTAAACAAAACATCAATTATGAATCTAATGAGGTGATACATATAATTATGTTCTAATAATAAACGCGTGAACCGGCGGCGTGAACCCGGAGGACGCCACGGGAGCGGCGGGCAGATCAGTGGCTTTCCCCCCGTGGCAGATTACACAGAATACACACAATGAGAGACAGGAATATGGCAGCGGCTCACTTTTTCTCCCCCTAATTATCAGACGCCATATTGGCTCTCTTCAGGAAGAGAGGAGGTAATTTTGTTTCTGAGTCCTTTTGGGAAATTAATTCATTTGACTAAAGTGACTTGGTAATTACAGTGACATCAAGGTTAATTGCCAAATCTGTATTGCTTTGGTGCCGTCAACGTCAAAGAAATCTGTTCTCTAAACACTCACCAGTGGACAACAGAACACACACAAACACACACATTCGCGGCCCAGTCGGGTGGTGTGTGCTTTTTGTCTGAACAAAAGACTGCAGTCGTGCACGAGCAAACACGCACGGACACAAACAAAAATGCAACATTGTGAAGGCTTTAAAGATGTTTTATGACTAGAATAATAACAGCAAACCAGGCGAAAGGCCAAAAGACTGAAAGTCGCACACAGGACTGGAGCTACAAAAGACATTCCCATTTTTCGACTTAAATGTGCTTGTGACGGGCCGACATTCATTCTAGTAATGAAGTCTTTGATCAGCTGATGACAATCCGCCCCTTCTCTGATGAGTAGCTTTCTCAGGTTGGCCATAAATCCGCACAGAAAAGTTTATTAACAGAAAACAAGGCAAAGTCATCCGGGTGAAGCCTTTGCTCGTCATTATAACCAAACGCAACTCATTTGTTCTCCGGGGACCAAATCAACAATAAAAGACATCGTCCTCATTAACGGATCAGAATAAGGTGCCAACTGCGGTGGTTATGAAATATCTTCGCTGAAAGTTGTGTGGAAAGCCCGAGTACAGCGAGCGCCACAAAAATAACTGCTGATTTACAATCTTCCGTCTTAGCCTTTTATCCTTGAATAATTTGAATTAGATTATTTCGCCTGATGTTGGTGCCCCTGTGCCGCTGCAGCGCCCTCATCAACGCACACTTTGATGTCTTCTTTAATGTGCGCCGGGTTTTGGTTTGTTACCGCTTCTTCCAGAGCTGGTCGGACAGTTCTCTCGAGACGATATAGCCGGCACTGACATGCGTGTGCATAAATAAACTTTGCAACTAAAGTGAAGAATGAAAAGATAACTTCATCCACAAGTCCTTTTCTTTCTCCGGTGCACAACAAAGACTGCAGCATGACTCGCTCTCCTATTACTTTTAATGTCTGGCGAGACATCTGGATACTCAGAAATGCCATACAATTAAAGGTAATCTTTGACAACTTCACGTTTGTTTATTTATGTTAAGTTTGTATGGAGTCCTCAAAGAATAGCACATAGAGTACACGGAGGGTGCCACGAAATAACAAAATGTGCTGAATTTAATGGGAGGCCTGGTGCATCCAAATATTAGATCCCACGACCAACATCGGTCCCATGATGCCGCGGCTCGTGTTTGTGCATATGCCTCTTCTATCCTGATCAGCCAGACAGGATGTTCCTGGATGTTGAGGGGATCCCTTAGGCCTCGGTCCCTCGCTGCCTGCTGCAGCTGCCAACAAGCAGACACACAAAAGAATATATTGACCAGACAATGATTCCATTGTGTCAGCAGGGCCGTGAAATATAGAAGAAACCAGAAAATAGGTAGCGCTCACTTTCTTTTTGACAAAGTATATGAATCAAGCTTCAAGGCTTTATGTGCATCTGAGGATTTGACACTAAAATACATTTTAATATTATGAAACTGCATCTGTGAAAGAAGGGCTGCATTTCACACACAACTTTGCTGAAAAACAATAAATAAATAAAAAGAATCTACTGAGAACATGTTTGGCCATCTTACAAAAACACACTCTCAAGGCCCATCGAAACCTCACAGCTTCTTTTTATGAAACCAACTCCAGTATAAATTCAAATGGATCCATCCATATGTCCAAAACTATAGCCACTCACTCCAAAACCATCTAAGTAGCACGATAAGTAAGAGGGAAATATGATTTGTTCTGAAAAATAGCTTTAATAGCAACTCAAAATATAATTGCTATTTGTTTAATTCTATAATTTGCGTACATTGCATATGTACATTTTTATGAATCTTCATTTTTGACTAATCTTTAAGCACAGATTGCATTTTATGACAAATAAACCTTTGAATCATTCAATCTTTTATTGAAAGTCCTTATAGACAATTGTTTTGATAATGACAATGCATCATTATGATTAGGCATCTAATGAATCACATTTTCTGTAAATTTGTCACAACATTAATGCCTATTTTGAGTGCATATCTTTGTGCGTATTCAGTTTGTACTGCCTAAATAATGCCCATATTCCACGATGTAAATATTATTGAGTTCATCATTCATTTTTTTTTTGGGCTTACTGATCCATAATGTATCCTCCCATCATGTAGATTTATGTGGAGTCTTCTAAACAAACAGTGTGCAACCTGGGAGTTCACAGCGCTTGTGCTGCTCCTAACCAATCAGAGAACAGCTCAAGGCCAGTTGATCCTTGATCAATGATGGGTCTTGATTCGCTCATTAGGCCCAGATGTGAAGTCTAATTAGGCTCACCCATCTCAATTGGTGTTGTATCAAAAACACACACACACACACACATACACACACACAACCTGAGCTTCCTGAGTGATCAATGTCTCTGTCATCCGAGGCTGTGTCCGGGGCGCCAGGCAGGGCCGGTGAGCCTCTGCGGCCAGGCTCGGGGCTGACATTAGCGGACACAGGGTGAGTGATGTCAGCCTGCTACTCCCAGGGGGGCGGCAGAGGCAGGGGATCTGGCTCGGCCCAAAGCAGTGGGCTCGGAGAAAGGTCACTGCTCAGCCTGGTGTGATTAATAAGACAAGAAGCTGAGTGTCCCCAATGCCATTATCAATATCCGTGGCCACCAGCCGCCCTAACTGCATATGCAGAAGGAGCCGCACAGAGAAGGGAGCTAAAAACAAACATGGACGCAGCCATTCGGATGCGCACACAAACATAGTTAAGTCTTATTGGCGTGCGTTGGTTTGGTCACATTTGCTCGTTAATGTGAGAGGTCAGCTATCAATTAGATCATTTTTATTCACAACAGCAGCTCTGACTCAACCTGATTCTGGTAATGACTCACAGCGAGCGAATCCGAGAGGTGAAAGTCTGGGACTGAAATGTCAGCACATCCTCGGCGACAAACATGACATTTAAACAGACATCTGTTCCGCCGCTCCGTTTCCCCACCAACCAAAAATATTTATCCTAACACACAGTTATCCCATGTAAATCAGGCAAAAAAAAATAATATATTCCCACTTGTATCAGAAGAGACTGCAAGCCATTAAAATAGTTGAATCCCTATTTCCATGCGCTGTCCCTCGTCTCCCTCGCGCAAAGTCGAAACAAACTGAATCGGGCATCAAAGAGTGTGAAAGAAATTTAAAGTTTACAAAGACAGAAAGTCCCCTTCTGCAGCAGAAGCATCTCATTTCACTCCCATCCATCCATTTCTGCGCTCCACCTTCCGATATTAGCTTTTAGTTAAACCCATCAGCACCAACAAGCAAATATTGCTTCCTTAAATCAATTAGACTCTGCATGTTGAGTGTAACTAATAGCCCTGCTGAATCCTAGATTAAATATGCTAGATACAAGGCGAGTATGAAGCGGGATAGTTAAGATAATTAAGAGTGATAAATCCATGAGAGGGAGAGAGAGGAGGAGGAAGGGGGGAGTTTGAAAGCGCCAAGTGTGGGCGAGAAGAGAAAGACACAGGATGTCAAGATGGGACGCTTTAATGGGATGAGGGGTCAAAAGAGCAAGAGGGGAAGAAATAAATAAAACCGATGTGTGAATGTGAGCCGAAAAGCCAGTGATGGAGCTGGAGTTGTTTTCAGCCCTGCCTCGAGCGGCCCAGATGGCGAGGGTTCGTCTTCGTCTAGCCCTCGGTGCATTTGGCAGCAGCTACTCCTCACTGCTGGCTACTGTACGTCTCTCTCCTCTCGTCTGGGGGGAAAAAAAAAAACACATTAGCACAGGGCGTAGAAAAAAAGTTTACCCCACGTTTTCACACTCCGCTTTCACACTCTGACCTCTGTCTCGCATTATCTGTGGGATGCAGATGTGCAGCACGACACGCTGCGCTGAGTGCTTTGCGTTCCGGCTGTAATGCAAATCAAGCTTCTTCACTGCGAGACATATGCAGGCACTCGGAGTCGCAGAAGGCGAGCACAACTGGATATTGTTACAACAATATGCTGAAGGCTTAATGCACTCGTAGAAGTGTTGTCAGATTTAATTATTGAAGACGGTGAAATAAAATATACATTTGCAAGCCCTTTTCTCTGTGTCCCTTTGTTAAATGTATATCTTGTGTGATATGTTGAAGAAAAAGAAACATAGAAGTATTTATATGGCAACATCTTCACCTTTTCTGGTAAAATGTCTATTTTTAATGAAGAGACGTGAACAGAAATGCATCTGGGAGAAATGTTACGGGTTCGCAAATTTATGTTAATTTCCCGAATATATCCCTATGAAGGTTTTTGGAAAGAAACATGTAACTAGGCACTAATTATAGGTTTAATAGAGATAGTATTTGGCAGGTACACAGCCAATCAATTCATTCCAATTAGATGCTGGTTGAGCTCGTCTTTTGTCCAGCAGGTCCGATGAACGTGCTTAAAAGTGCAATTTGTCTGCAAAAAACACACAATTCAACTTTTGTAAAGCAGAAATATCCAGTAATGAAGGAATAAATAATTAATGTTTACATGGAGTATTGATTTCAGAGAAGCTCTGAAAATCAACTGCTTATAAACTCAATATTTAACATTAGTCTACATGTTCCATATAACTAGTAATTTGCAAACTTGCCAGGGAACCTTCTTGTAACTTATGAGGGGAAATAAAATATTTAATGAAAAAAATGATTCGCTATACATCCAATCAAATGGTGTGATCATCGTGCCCACTATATGAGCTGCAATTGACCATTAGGTTGTGAATTGTGTCTCTTTGATGGGTCAGTTCCTGTACAACTGTATGGTGATGCTAGATTGCTCTCATAGGTTAGATGTGTGTTTAAAAAACGTGGTATGCATTTGCAATAAAACTATATTTTGGGGAAACCACCAAACCCTCCCATCCGATGAAACAGCACTTTGGTAGCACTGTGGCTTCCTGTGGCTTTCTGTGCCAGTGGGTTCCTCTAGTGCAGTGTGAGTCGGAGGGGGTGGGACGAATATCAGTTGGCAAATCCATGATTTACATGTTCCTTCATTCCTACTTTGTGCTCCACCTCCTGAAGTAACAATATGTAGATGAGTAATGATGAAGTTGTAGGTGGAGGCGAAATAAATCAAATAATGGGTAATAGCTAGCTTCAAAATGCTTTAGTTCTCAAAAGTAATGTTGAGAAATTACATCAAATGCCTGAATGATTTTTTGTGTGAATCCTTTGCGCTGATAACCTGCCTGCATACTATTTTTCAACGAGAAAAACATCCCACTTGCTGAAGTTGAGGATGCGTTAACTGCCATTTCTCTTGGATGAATGGTTTCAGTTTAAAGTACACAGCTATATTATTAAGCAGTGTCTCCATATCAGCGTATGAAATCATCATCCATCTGAAATGTTAATCTTTGTTAATTATGATTTGTCTTAAGTATTTAATTGGCTTAACAGTAAAAAGAGCCAGAAACAGATTGTACAGCATCACGCGCTGTTGGACTCATACAACAGGACCTTATGAGGGCTGTCTTTTCCACCCAGCAAATAAAAGCTTTGGGAGCTCTCCATCACAGTGAGAAACGCTTTATATTTTCCTCTTGTCATCACTGACAGAAGCAGGCCCCTGATTTAGAGCGAGCCGCACAACAATGACTTTTATTAGGGAGGTAAATATTAGTGTTGGGAGAGCGAGATTCACAGCTGGGGCCGTGATGTGCCGCTTTGACTGTGTGGAGACAGTATCGAGATCGTCTGAGGGATGTTGAATTTCAGTCTTTTGTCACTTCCCGGAGTCCAATCAATTGTTCCCATCAATAGCTTTGTTCCGTTGGACTGTGTCCTCATTTTAATGAGATAACAGGAAAGAAAGGCGCTGTCTGACTTTTAGAACTCTCAAAACTTTGTAAGTGAAGTAGTTAAAGAAAACACCCACACAGAGCCCATGGGATTAATCTGCGGGAAATGCTAAGCAATGCATATCGTTGCTGTGCAGAGGTGGACGCGCACATGTCGACTGCTCATTAATCCCACCGTGGCATTACAATGGAGCAACAGCGCAAATGTATGCAAGCTCACTTAACATTTCACATGGGCTTTTGCACAATATGCCGGATTACACTCGAAACCGCTCAGTGGTGCTTTTGAAGCGGCGCAGCAGGATACAAGAGCGACTCCGTGGCTAAGCGGTGCATCAGATTTTGAAAGGCGTCTTCCTCTCCTCCCTTGGGTTTTCCCTGGCTCGTGCCACAGCCATCAGTTGTCAGCTGGGGGAGTCTTGCAGCCAGACCACACGCACTGCAAAGTAAAGCAAGAAAGTGCAACAGTAAAATGAAAATGATGAACATTAACATCCAGCCCATGTTCATCACACCTCCGTCACCAGCCGGCCCACCCACCATCCACGCCTCAACGACTCTTCGTCGTGAAGGTGAGGGGTTTTAAAAAATGGCATCCTTAGGAGTGCCCTCCCACTCGTTCTCCTGTCCCTCCTCCACAGCCGCACCAAATAAAGCACCATTTCCCTTTCGTAATGGCTGCCGTGACGTGTCTGAGATTAGCTGAGATAGATATAGAGACCGGCGGTTTCACTACATGGCTCATTGGCGTGGCAGATGACAGTTATTACATGCTGCGGGTTAAGAGGAGAGAAACCGTAGATAGAGAGCGCGGAGTAATGGCAAAGGCAGATGGATGATAATGGCAGAGCAGATGTTTCTTTTTTTGTCATTACATGATGAATAATAAACATTTGCTTAATGGTTTTCGAGCATAATTTTGAGTAAAAGAGCGCCAGCGATTCCCACAGAAAACAATGAGGGTAAAGGCGAGGGAATTGACCTCTCCCTTGGATTTGTCTTTGCATGATCTCAAACTTATTCCAGATGAGAGATAGAGCAACACTTCTGTGTATCACAAAAATGAACCCAAATTTGTGGTGACAAGACATCTACATATCAGAATTTCTGTTTGAAATGCGTGCTTTGACACAAACATGCAGCCTGAGGGGCTTTGTGAAATAACTCTGATTGGGTGAATCACTGGATACATTTCAGTCAAGCAGGGTTAAAAGAGAGTTAAGCCAGACTGTGGGCCGAGAGGGGGATGCTGTCGAGTACTCGGTCTGTCTTGGTTATGTCATCATAACCCATGCGGCCCATAATCCTTATGTCTGACACGAGTCTGACATGCAGTCGTGGTCGAGGCCCATTGAAATGAAGTGAGGAGTTCTCTCATTGCAAGCGAGCGACTACAACCTTGGATTTGATAATCATCCCTCAATTGGCTGCAGCTGTGGAGCCCCAATCAGGCTGCAGTGGTGTCAGGTGATGTTGCCGCTCTGACTACAGTATGTGTGGAATTATTGTATAATCGTATGCTAAATATGAACAGTCACCGGACGATTAACTTAGTTTAGCATAAAGGTTAAAAAGCAGGGAGAAACCGGTCGCCTGGCTCTGTCCAAAGGGTGAAAAAAGATGCAAGTGTTAATTAGTTAGCTTCAGAAGAGGTGTTAGGATAAAGCCAGGCTAACTATTTCCCAGTTTCCAGTCTTTATGCTAGTTAAACTAACCATATACTACTGTAAGGCAGCTTCATATTTAGCATACAGCCAGCAGATAATTATCTTATGGTGTGTTCACACCGAACGCGACGCGAAATTTCGCGTCGCGTTACTCGCGTGAGTTTACTCGCTCGACTTTATTGGTGTGTTCACACCGAACGCGACGCGAAATTCGAGTGAGTTTACTCGCGTGAGTTTACTCGCTCGACTTTATGTGGTTAATTTCCGTCAACGCAAATTCGCTTTAACGCGGGCGGGGCTTATCTCCGTGGCTTATCTCCGTAAAAACAGTACCGTTTCCGCCATCCACCATTAAACTAACCACTAGTTCTGCTTTAACCTTCTTGTGGAAGTCCCTCTAATGTCGGACCATCAAACGCCCCCGTGTCCGGGTTCATAATATCATCCGTAGCCGCACAACAGCGTCTGAATGACGGCCGCTGCCAGCGCTGCTTCAGGTGGATCAGCAACTGTTTGATTCAAACCGGCAGGACGGCGGTGATGACGCGCAGAGCTTCTCAACGCTGATTGGCTTTCGCGACGCGAATTTTCGCCCGAGTTGAAAAATTTCAACTCACGCGAATTTCGCGTCAAACGCGCCGCGCCAAACGCGCCGCGCCAAACGCGTCTAACGCGCCGCCCGGCGAAATTTCGCGTCTGTCGCAACCAAACGCGTCTGTGCATTGACTTTACATGTAATCTGGTCGCGCGAAAAATTCGCGTCGCGTTCGGTGTGAACACACCATTAGTTTAGCGTAAGATGTACAGCAGGAGGAAGTAACTAGCCGAGCTCTGTCCAAAGATAGAAAAGTAAGCAAAGAGTCGATGCTAATCGGATACTGTAAACATTGTCTGTGCAGGGAAATTATTACCGATGTACTGAAACGGACAAAGTCTTAAGGCAGCCACAGGATAGAACAGAAACATGAAGCAACCAGCATGTGTGTAAAACAATATCCACAATCTATTATTTTATTGACAGGGAAATTGTTGCTCATGTTCAATGCGCAACAACTTATCAACTTCCAGGGAGGACTAGACATGACGTGTTATTATTATATATATATATATATATATATATATATATATATATATTATTATTATTATTATCGTCCAGGTTGATGTGTAGGTCCGCTGTGAGTTCCATGGGCTGTTCAAATACATCCTGAAAACAGAGGGCTTTTGCCAGCACCCATGATCTTTCCAGCAGCGCAACACACAAACACACGCATAAAATTTGCTAGCTGCTGAGTTTCTAAACCACTCGGTGATTCCTTCAGAGCATATGATCTTTTTGACAGCCAAGCAGAGCACAAACAATATTTTTAGATTCACCCGAAACACTCTGAGACAACACAAGATGTTACAGCTGAGGTGCATTTGAGAGTGCTGCCTTTCTACCTGTGTACTCTCAACTTGTTTGTGCCTAACCTAACAAGATCTGTACAAGGCTCCCCGCTCTGTGGCTGTTTGGCAGATTAGAGCAGACTGCAAATTCTTTGGTGGTGTTCGGCTGAAATTCAACTCATTTGCACTAAACTTTATCAAAACAAACATTACAAATTTGCTGTAAAACAACTAGAGGAAGAACTAAAGAGAAAAAGAAGAATGTGTGAACAAACCCATATTGTATAATGTTTTACTAGGTCAAGAGTTATATCAATTACGTAAGCAATAATATCAGTTGGTTCCATTAAATTAATTGTTTATAAGTTTATTTACAAACCACCTGCGATTCTCTATCATGACCTCCAAATATGAACAGCGTCCTCAAAGAAAAACCCTCTCAAGTGTATTAATTAGGAAAAAAGAATGAGTCTTTTTATAGCTTGATGCGGCACCTCTGTGAAGGTTTCCTGAAAGCAGTTTCAGCAAACCACCATGTCAGGTTTTCTCTCTATTTCCCGGCTTATTCCGAAAAGTAATTGGGGATAATGAGCTGTAATCCATTTAAAGCCTGAGCGCACTTGTTCAAAAACATGTACTACACTTCTTGCACAGTCCCCTGACAGGTATTGCACAGGTTTGTACCATTCGGTCCCTGCGACAGAGGGATTTAAGATGCCAATACAGTGTGACTTGCCAAAGAAAAAGAAAAAACAAGAGGATTATCATCTTTGGAGGATGCTGGGATTGAAAGTGACTGCGGAGACTTTTAAGTTATTTTGTTGCATGCGTGTAGAGCTTCGAAAAGTATGCAGTTTCCATTTGTTTTTACCACTTTGTATCCTTGGCAGGTTGTCATGCTACAGCTCACTTCACTCATACAATATGCACTGATACATTCGCCTGGTGTATTTTCCCATCGCCCCCTGCAAAGCACTGCAAAGCTGCAAGTCTGCTCACTCAATGCGACAATCAGAAATGACCTTAATGTTGACAACAAGGACACCAGCAATGGATTACTTGTCAATTTGACTGCATAACAGAATCATGGAGTTGGAAGATGAATTACCCTGCAAACCAGGCAAGACAAGTGGTGTGTGTGTTCATTTAAACCCGATTTATGTATTTAACGGCTTACGACGGTGTGTACGTGACACAGTGCCACCAGGCGCTTAATTCAGATGTATTACAGCTAACGCAGAGCACTTGTGACTGACAGGCAAAACATAACGCTTGGAAACAGTTATTCATGAGTTCTGCGGACGTCTGCGTAAAATGGCCGCTCAGTTTGATGATAAATGCTTTGTTTTGGAGCCCAAATGAATTTCTGCCATCGGCATCCATGAACATCCATCTCAGGATGTGTGCATTGGTGGTAAGCTCCGCTGATCCTTTCCTTTGATAAGTGCCCTTAGTGCGACCATCATTGTCATCAACAATGCTGCCACAGTGGGCTGATTTAATCATAGCCCCGTCAGCGTGTCCGCACACGCTGTCGGCTTTGTGTTCCATGTTGATCATCGAGTGTTGCAGACCGCCAAGGCAATCCGCAATCAATACGATAACAACAATGACAGGCTTGACCCTGAGAAATGTTGTGTTTGGACACATGTATGCAAGTGAGACATTCCCCTTGGACACATTTTTTTTATGCCTTCCTTCTTTCCTTCTTCTTTGAAACTGGGCCCCAGTCCGGTCCCCACATTAAAAAGTTTGCAAACCCGCTCTTGGTCACGTGCATGCTAACGACATGTGCACACACAGATCTAGATTGTGTCACGTTTGTGCGTCTGTGTGCGCCCTCAGTTTTCCGCATGGCCACTTATCAGTTTAATATGCTCCACTCACCTCTTGATTCTGTCCCTGTGCTCCACCACGGCCTATCACTTCATTCCCGTTGGCTGCGGTGACGCGGCGTGCCGCGCCTCCTTGTTATCTGATATCTCTCTTCCTCCTTACGCCTGATCTTCTGGAACCTTCATCAAGCAGAGGGAGAGAAATCCACAAACAAAAACAACATCATTAAACTCCGAAATTCTCTCTTATTCATTTGAGCATTCAGGCTTCACGCATCACATCTACTTAGAGGAGGCAAATTGATTCAATTTGCCATGTTTGCATCACGCTTAATTCAACGGCCTCTCGGTGAGCTGTAAAACATGCGTCGTCGAGGAGATGGTTTCATTTGTAATTTTTTTTTTCCACTTTAACCACAAATGTGTCTTCCTATGAAATCTCATTTATTAATATAACTGAGCAGATGAAGGCAGCGGAACAAAAGTGGCAACAAATAAAGCGTCATGATGAAAAGCTGGAGATTAGGTTGTCAAAAAGCTAACGCACTGACTCATCTAATATAATGATTGTTTCAGCTTTCGGTTAAATATGTGTGATAAGGATTCAACATAAAAATCTGCTTACCACTCGGCCAGACTACCAATTTAACAGACCCAGTGGTGCAATGGGAAAAACTGCAAAATGATTTACCTTTTATTTTGGATATGTTGGGGTGGGATATTGTGTTATTGAAGTCATTTCAAAACACAATATCTTAATCTCAGCTCTGCACAAAGCACTGCAAACTCTGAGTTCAAACATAATTCTATAAATGTTTGTCACTGTGTGGGACAACAGTAGCATGGAGCTGATTCAGATACATGCTTTGTTCAGAATTGGGCCCCTACATTCTTCTTGGCCAAATAATTTGCTATGTGTGATGTTAGCATATATTGACCTTGATATTGAGCAAGATAGAGCTGAAACAATAAGACTGTTTATTGATTCGTCAAACTACAGAATATTTATCAGCACCTATTTTGATAATGAATTTGATTGTTAATCAAGAAAAAAGCAAAATATTCCTCTGAGTGTTTGCTACTTTTTCTTCATCTAATTTGACTGTACATTGAAATTCTTTGGGTTTTGGTTGAAGAAAATAATTTGTTATAAAAAAAAGCCCTTAGGACATTTAAAAATAAATGTATCAATTAATTGAGGAAATAACCCATAAAAACATAATAATGTAGAAATAATGATTAACTTCAGGAGTAGACCAGTTTATGTGTTGCCTTTTTGATAATAGCAGCATTATTGTCATTGATATCTCTCTAATTTTGCATGTTGTGGTTTTTCCTTCACACCCTCCTACCAACATACTGAAAGTGTCAATCAAAAAAAGTTGGACTGGAAGAGATGTTAGCCAGAGGAAGGGGGGCCGACCCTAAACCTGAGACATTCTGAGAAGATCAGCAGATCTCTGGGTGCCTTCTGCCGGGCAGGTATGTATTGATGCTGGTCTGCTGCCCGGTGGGGGGGGGGGGGGGGGGCACTGGATCTCTGTCTCATGGGATATCTCTCTCCCATGAGATATATTTTGTGTGGTCATTAGTGTGATTCAATTTGAAATGCTGTTCCACATCTTTTTATTGAATCAATTTTTATTATAACTTTCTGCATCCAGGACTTCTCTTCGCACAATCGGCCAAAGATTTTTGAACTTAACACTACCTAGTACAGGAAATACAGATAGGACAGACAAAACCAAGAACAAAAACAAAACGCAATAAAAGGGCTATACATAGATTAATTCAATTCAATTTACAAACAAAAAGCTCAGCAGAGAAAATTGTTCCGCGAGGTACTGGGTAAAAACCCTTGCTTGTTTGGGGTTAATGTAGGCATCGTCCAAATCAACTCTATGCCACTTCTCCAGATTGACAAGAGATGCATAGTAAGCAATGTCAAACAGCTTGACCATTTTGCAGAATGCATGCAGAAGACAGCATTCTGCAAAATGGTCACAGCTTCCACAATTGGCTCTCTAGTGTTGAGCTGATTACTCCATGCTTCTGTAAAAACAAAAAATAGTATGTTACATGTGATAAGAGACTTAATCTAAACATTTAAACCTTGAAACCTCCAGTCAACTGCAGTCTCAACTAATTGTATTTTACCCAAATACAATTAGTTGTTTTACCCACAACATGGCAGTAACCGATGGGGGGGAAATGATTCATTGACTGCACTCTGTCTGACGTTAGCTAGCTAGCCTTTGTAGCTAACACACTATCAGAGCTAGCTAACGTTAGTTAGCTCTTATAGTGCTGATCAGAGCTATAGTGCTAACGTTAGCTAGCTAAAGCAAACTAAATAATTTCAAAATAATTATTACTAGTTATCACTCACCGTAGGCGATGGCATGTTACTTGGTCCCCTGGTGACGAAAGGCCACGGATTTCTAGATGTTTTTCGGTCCCCTTGATGAAGTCCGCAAAAGAATTCACCTGTGCTGGATTTACAAAGGCTTTGGCAACTCGTTGTCCACAGGTTTGACATGCCTTGCAAAAAATCTGTCTTTTTTTCCTCGTTATCTTCCTCCACCCCAAGTCAATCTAGTTTCCGTTATTCAATGGTGGCTGGGTGTGTGGATTTTATCTTTTGAAACAGAGATGGTGACGGAGTTGGCTGATCCTCATTTCTCCTCACACTTGCTCACAGGTCTGATTAAGAAGCTTTTACGTTCGGTTCTTCATGCACATGCAACATCAGTCAAGGCGAAAATCTAAAACATTATACGGCAACTGGACCGGGTCATATAGGCTACGATGTTTTTGACAAGTTATTTAAATTATCATAATTATTAGAGGAAATTATGGGTGCATTTTTTGCCCCTCTCATAGTGATATCAGTGGCAACATTTATTTCCTAGGGGCAGTATTGCCCTTTGCCCTTGTGTATTTCCGACACTGATTGTATATTCAAACAGAAAAGATGTATTTGTACCATAGACTCCTGTCTGCAAGTCTCTTTTTGGAAATAAAAACTGGACGGTACAACCAGTGGCGATTCTAGAAAATTTTACATGGGGTGGCAGAAGGGTGGCAAGTTGAAATGCAAGGGTGGCATATCACACACACACACACACACACACACACACACACACACACACACACGTGCCTGGTGTCTATATATATTTATTTATACAAATCCAGATAGTGAAAACAGACAAGAGCAATGGAATAGCTTAACAGTTAAGTTACATACGTAATGAAAATAAAAACTGAGAAAAAACTGCTATAACATTTTCTGTCAGTCCACCTTACTGTACTAAAGACGTTAGTAAGACGGTTAGCTAAGCTAACAGTAGTAACTTCAAGGCTAGCTAGCACAAGCAAGCTGTATAGCGAGCTAGCTACTGTATGCTACCGACTTTTGCAAGCTAGCAATTAAATAAACGATTGAAATTACAACGGAACTGTCTATCACATATGACCACCCATCACATTTTCTTGATTCACGATTCAGCAGTACTGTACCTTCTTTCATCACTGGAAGCCTACAGTAGGCTTGTCTCCAGTTAGTTGCGGGAGATGGGCAGCCACGGTGACGAGAGCAAAGCGGACTCTTGGACTCAACCATTTTACAGGGGAGGGGGAACTTAAAGATTTTAGAACAAGTTACCAAAGAGATCAACAGCTTAAGTAGCAAAAATATAATACCATTATATAAATGTGTAGTATATTATAGGAGACACTTCTGACAACCTGGGTGGCAAGTGGGGTGGCAAGCAATTTTTTGAGGGTGGCAGCTGCCACCCCTTGCCACCCCGGTGGTTTCGCCACTGGGTACAACACTGCTAATAAGCTGGTAGGCTTTCCGCTCTCGTTGACCCTTCGTTCCCTAAAAGGTCAACAGCACACATTTGCAGGTCAGAGACAACCAAAGGTGAACTTGACTCAAACATTTCTTTTTTTGATTTACTTCGCCCCCATTCAGGAATTAATTTTCCCATCAAATGTTGCGGTGACACGGCATTTACACAGATGTCAAACAAACCGTCGATTCAGATGCAGGGCAGTTGATCAATACCCAGGTCTCAGTTCTTCCACATATACTTGAGGCGAGTCTGAGCGCCAGTAAACACTCCTAACTTTGATTTCCTAGAATATATATGGAATGTCGGCTCGCCCCAGAAAGAAACCGGCAAAGCACCTAAAGCAAGGCTAAATCAATAGCATGTACAGGTTAATAGCAGTCGTGTTTTTGTAAGCTGGCACATCAACTATTAATTAGCTGGTGATTAGAGTCAGCTGGCAAGAATGATTCACAGCCTGAGGAGGCTATCGTCCTTGTGCTCCACGAGGATAAATCCACCAGTATTAAAGCGATGGATAAAGGTTCTCCCACACTGTGTATCTGTGTGTCCTTTATAGAAGTACAATCACAAAACAATAGAAGAAAAGAGCGCAGAATTCAGATTTTTCGGCCAAATAGAGGCCTCTGTGTCGGACCCGGGCAATATCAAGGTTACATTTCAGTTCTTGATCTCTGTGCTCCCGTTCTGGAGAAGTTTGCTCTTTCCAAAACACCCTGCGAAGAAAGGTTTTACACAAAGACGCAAACATGGACTTGGCATTGATTTTCACCTCCAAAAAAGACTGGTGCAGGAATAAATATGGAGGAATAAAGAAAACAGAGGGTAGAAATAATGTCAGCGGCCGCTTTGATAAATGAATTGAAAGCGCTTGGAAACTAACAAATGAGAAAAAGAGATGTTTGCTAAATTTCAGAGTCCAATTCTTGTGTGGATGCCAATGGCAGGGCCACTATACACCCACCACAAGACAGCAAGCACATTTGATTGGTCCCTTTCCGTCTGCCGCTCTCCAATTCTTCCCTCGGATATAGTCTAAATGAATCCCCTGCAGAGACAAATTCTTCTCTTTTTCTCTCAACAACAAAGAATAATTGGAATGCACACCTCCATATTCAAGAACCAAAGGGGAGAAAAACAGAACAGATATTGGATTGCAAATCAAATGTTTATATGTTTTGTGTCTGGTTCTTGTGTGGTTCGGTCTTTGGTATGTTTACAAAGGGTTTGTGTGCACTGTAAGAAAAGAGGGTGCCATAACTCCACAGGGAGAATTGATTGTTGTTTTTTCATAATTATTTAAGTGAAATATTATCTGGAAAGCTCATTGCATTAAGAAAATATTTGTTTTATAAATCTGAAATTATGTGTGGATTGTATTTGTAAAAAAAAAGCCTTTCCTAAAGTGTTTAGATGAAGAGATCTGTAATAAAAAGAATAATGCTGTGTTTTAGATCAAACCCCTGTCCCGTCCCCAAGGGTCTCAACTGCAACGCCTACCCCAAATAAATATCATCACAAAGACTGTTCAGACATAAAAGAAGATGAAAAGAGGACATGTGTCAAATACAACTCATGTTTCCGGCTTTGGAAAGCAGACTGATGTGTAAATGGATCAGGGACCCCTCAAAAGCAATTACTGGTACGAATCCCATAGTGAAGAACAGGTGTCATAAGATCCAAACCTCAGAGGTCAGAATTCACATTCTGTTTGATTTTTTTAGAATCTGCAATAAATCAAAAAGTTTGAAATGTTCATGAGGGAAATGTTATTTATTTTAGATGTTTTGATATCCCTGAAACAACGTCAAAATCAAAGCAATTTGACTTGTCTGTTGCTGACAAAACACCCTGACATGTTACTTTTATATCCCAAAAATAAGACATTGACAATGGAATTCAATAATGTTCAGGGTCTTAAGGATCTTGATGCTCTTTCTTAAAGAGGTGGCCTGTGTTAAAATATAGTTTTGATCCTTTAGTAATAACCTTTATAGTATCCTTAGAAGCATACTTTAAACATAATTGTGTTAAATCAAATTGACTGACACACTGCAGGAGACAGAGTTGTGTCCCATAATAGGGGTAAACATAAAAAAGCTGCCACGAGCTTTGTACCTGATGTATAGCTAAATGGAATAGTGGATCAAAAGGGGGCCCGGAGCTAATGTTGGCCCCCGGCCACCTTAGCGGGTTAATCCCCATCTTTTGCAGGTATATTTACTCCTGTTCCAGATAGAAGGTAATGACACACCAAACCGACATCAAAGAAGTAGCGGTGACAGAGGTCAACTGTCACAGCCAAAAATGCTGTACCTGAACACACTGCAAAGACGACAGCTAATGGTCAACCAGTATGTATGTCCTGCGGTAGTCTGTATTCTTCATTCAGAAAGGGATAATGGTGCCGCTAATTCAACGTGCTGAATCTGCCAGGAAGGGCAGACAAGGGTGGGACAACGCCACAAAATCTAGGGCAACGGACTCTCAACGATGATTCCAAAATCGGCCTTCAAGGGAATCCATTTGAAGGTGTACTACATACTCATGTATCAGTATTTAAGCACAACATATCCAGCGTATTTCAAGAGACAGATGAGATGGTTTAACAGATGTGAGATCTGTGGCTTGGTTATTGTGCGGCCATAATGACAAACATGTGAGCGCGCACTGTTCCAGGCCACAGCTTTTGATTCCCTGTACACATCCCCGGTGTGCCGAAGTTGTATCAAGGTTGTTTCAAATCACCCCCGTCCCCATTAAAGCGACAAGTTCAAAACCCAATGCATCCCCGACGCAAGGCGGAGGAAGACGACATAAATAAGCTTGGTTGACTAGTGAATATAAAGCTTCTGAGTGGGTGGAAGGACGACGGGAGGGTGGGGTGCTGTGTAAAGAAAATATTTTTTCACCCTTTAATGGAGCCGTCAACAATCGCTTTTCAGCGGAGGGATGGAGTCACAAGGCGGACGGCGGTATTGTGGTCCAAGGCAGAGGGGAAGCATTATTACCATAGAAAACATTACAGCGAACGACAGACATCCAGGCCATCAAAGATGATCATCTCATAAATTCCATGCACTGTATAATGGGCCTGTCACTCTTGAAGGCTGAAGGGAGAATAATGCCCGCGTCTGATCTTTATCTTCCACAGTGCTTCTGCTGATTACTGCTAAATAGGCCTCAGCTTGTTTAGCAAATACACACTACGGACGAGAACACCACATTGTGGTGGGCAGCTTTTTTGATAGTCACTGTCCGAATCCATACATCCCCTTCAATCTCCCTCGGCTTACCGGCAATAATTTGATGAGCAATTAAAGCAAGGCTGCTCAGGTTGATGTGTGGCACGTCAAAGTGGGCGAGACCCCTGCAACCACTGCTTAAATGCGAGCAGTGGGTAAACAGCCATCATCAGAGACCCTGGACGGGTTGCGGTGAAGTGGTGACAGCCTATATGCGCTTGTAGGTGTTCGCTGCTTCACAAATCCAGACAAAGCCGCATAAGCATGCCCACAATACGCACGTGGGCCCCAATTAGCAATAGCACATTAATTTAGAGCGGAGCCTGTCTAAATTAATGACTTATGCCGGAGGTAGCCCACCCTTTCCTTGTCTTAAAATTCATAACCAGGTTTAAGTATTCAGTATTATTAAATCTCACTTATTTGATATTCTTAATAATCAGATGTATGCAATAAACTCAACATAATTAAAAAACATCAAATGTACTGTATGTACATGTTAATAATAAAGCTTCCTTGCTTCCAAAGGTGCAGGAACTACTTTCTTTCGTATAGAACTGCCACTATACCACCACACAGTGACATTATGGTGTCATATTTATACATATATTTATATTTTAAACAGAGTTCACTAAACCCCTTCTGCTATTTCTCAAGCCAGCTAGATCTTCCAAATTGATTGCCGCTGTCAATCAGCAAAGCTAAATATGTTCCACACAAACATGAAATACACAACCTATTCTATAGAAATAAATGAAGTATAATAGGTGTAAATATTACAGTGAAAGCGAAAGGCCAGTTTGGGAGCGATTGCGCAATCTGAGTTGAGGCACAGCTTGCGTGTCTCCTCTGTTTGGATTATAAAATGATTGGAATCCTACATACAATTACATGTATAGCACATATCAGTAGATAAATATTAATATTAATTTGATTTCATCTTTATTTGTTTTCTTACTTTTCATGATGACAGGTGGGCAAACATATATACACATATTAAACAGAAAGATGTTCCTCATAGTCCCTCATATTGATTAAAACCTTGGACCAACACATTGCTTTCTGGGAACCGATCGTGATAGGAACTTAATAATTTCTCATCAACTATATGGAAAAAGGCTCTAAAATGCAAACCAGGACTAAAACTTCTGCAGCCTCCAGCAGAGTTCAGGGTGAGTTGGAAACCCAGAGTTAGTAATAGTAGTAAAATCTGCCAGATTATAAATATATTCCTGTTTGCCTGTCTGCCGGAGTCTAAGTAAAGCGTTGAACTTGTACCTTTGTCTTCTGAGTCCTTTGTACTACAATTGGGTCCATACACCACCCGTTACAGAGTGTGTACGTTCCATCAACGTCAACTGTTTGTCCATGTCCTCATTCACCAAGGAGGATTTGTATGGACCATGTTAGTGCCTTTGACTGTCAAGCTGATGTTCTGTGTTTTTTTTCTCACATGTAGAAAGCTGCGATAAACCCTCACAGAAAGTGACAGTGAGCAAGAGGAAGGCCACTGATGACGGTCAGAACTTCAGCAAGAGGACAAGGCTCTCTGGAGGTCAACAGGTCTTAGTCCTGAGAAGTAGAGTGGTGGTCAAGAGAGTCACAGACATGCTGCTGCCGCAGAGCAGATAATGTGCCAGTCGCCATCAAGCACATAGAAAAAAACAAAGTCTTCTGCAAGCACAGGGTGAGTCTTAACCTTTAAATCTGTTGTGATGTTTCAGGACGCTACTGGGAGGCAGCTCTCAATAGAAGTGTCCGCCATGTTGAGGCTGCGAGTCAGAAACAACAGTTCGGTAGAGGCGTCAGCACCAGTAGCCCTACTGGACTGGTACGATCTGGCCCAGGAGCTGGTCTTGGTGCACGAGAGGCCAGTCCCGTCCAAGGACCTTCGTCAATACATTCAAGGCAAAGAAGGTCCAATACAAGAGGAGGAGGCAAAGGTAAGCAGCTGGAGGATCCTTCTATGTTTTGAACTTTTTCTATTGATTATGATTATAGAAACTGCAGTTGTAGTCCGCTCACAGTCAAAAACATGTAAAACCCACCCTTGTTCTCTCTTTTTGTTCGTTGGATCATACTCAGACAGCTGGTGGATGCAGCAGTTGATCTCCAAGAAAAAAACATTTTTCACCGGGACATTAAGGTGGAAAACCAGTTGATCCAGACAGACTTGGATGTCCCTCGTCTTCAAGTAATAGATTTTGGCCTATGCTGCTTTGCTAAGGAAGAGTCCTCCTACAAACATGTCTTCTATGGTAAGACGTCTGTCTTTACTCCTGCTCTTCACCCATCTGTGACTTTCACCTTGAAACAAAGCTCACCGTCTTATTATTATGTCTGTATATTCTAGGTACCGAATGTCACGCACCTCCAGAGTGGGTAAACCGTTGTCAATACAGTGCTGGACCTACCACAGTGTGGCGGATGGGGGTGGTCCTCTTTGAAACACTCCACCGTGGAGAATTTTTTAACACCATCCTGTTCCAGCTAAAACTGCAGAAAATCAGAGACACACTGTCTGAAAGTAAGAAAAAAAAGATACTCACAAACATGTCAGCAGACACAAATCTGTTAATTTTAGTTGTTCCGTTGTGATGCATCACTGGAGCGCCACCCTGACCTTTCTTATGCGCCACTCTTTTCAGATTGCCTGGACTTCCTGACTACATGTTTGACTGAAGACCCCAAAAAGCGGCCATCCCTGAAGGAGATCAGGGTTCATCCATGGCTGGCTTTTTTTTTACTCTTTTACTTACAGGAAGGAGAACGTGATGAACTCCTGGTCAACATGTTAAAGGACGCCACCATCCTGTACAGTCCTTCTGCAGCATATGTTGTTAAATCAAGGAGAACGTGATGAACTCCTGGTCAACATGTTAAAGGACGCCACCATACTGTACAGTCCTTCTGCAGCATATGTTGTTAAATCAAGGAGAACGTGATGAACTCCTGGTCAACATGTTAAAGGACGCCACCATCCTGTACAGTCCTTCTGCAGCATATGGTGATGCTACACAAGCACTTCCTGTGAGTAATTGCAATCATTACATTATTATTATCCAATCACATGCATACTGTAAGTGTCAATACTAACATTGCTCTCTCTTTGACAGGAAGGAGAACGTGATGAACTTCTTCTGCTTGTGTAGCATGCCCAGCCATCCGTGGAGAGGGGATCTCTCTACGAATTGCCTCCCTCAAGGTTTCTTCCAGTTTCCAATTGGGGAGTTTTTCGTCGTCTTCGTAGAGAGCCGTGGGCTGGGCTTCCAGTATTTAACATGATGTTAAATAAAAAATAAATTATTGGCCTTAAATTCTCTTTTAAGCTTTATTTTACTTCATTACAGTGAAAGACACATGGTACACAAATAAATTATATTGACAGCAGTGATCTTGAAAATTGTTGACAAAGGACACATGGTGGTTACTTCTCATGGAACATTTTAGGCTTAATTAAAAGTGTTTCAGCTGTGGTCAAATAGAGGCAAAAAAGCCCCCAAAATATCAGCTACAAGGAGCTTTAAACCAAAAATCAAGATTAAAACAGGATCGTATTATTAAATAAATTCAGGGAATTAACAGATAAATAAAAAATAAATAGTTAAATTCAATAAAAAAGGCAAATCAACAAATAAAATGGGGACGACAGTATAGAACGGGAAAACATAAAATTGGTGTTAATGTCAATAAATAAAAATAAAATTATTTAAGAGGTTTTGAAAACAACACAGTGTCAGTATGAAGGATAGCAGGAGTTTTAAACATCAGAAAGATCTAAATCAATCAACTCTAAAAGGGACAGGTACACTCAAATATATTTAGCCCTAATATTTAAGATGTATTTTAATTGCATATAAAATGTCAATTTGGAATACATTATTTAACATAAACTAACTAATAAACTTAATGTGATGTGTATATGTTTTTCAAACATGAATGAATCAAGAATGACATTGATGTACCGTAAAATTTGGGTTATAAGCCACTAGTTTTTTCCTCAACTTTGACCCGTGTGGCTTAAATATCATTCCGGCTAAATATTTGGATTTTTCCAATTCTAAATTTAAGTAAAATGTTTCCAAATCCCCCTCAAGAGTGATCTCACTGTAAAACAGGGTCCTCTCAGCAGCAGCAGCGCCTAAACTCCGTGCCCGCAGCGCCTCTCACCCTGCCACCCCGATTGTCTCTCCGCCCGGCTGCGCATCTCACCCAGCTTGGCTCTCTGCCGGCACCCATTGACAATGCCACCACGCTCACCCGAGGAGGCTCGATGGAAAACGGGTCTGACGCCGAGCGCTAGCAGCGCTGCACTGTTTGAGCTCAAGCAAACAACATTGAAAATTCAGCACAAAAATAAAAAGCTAGCAATAGCTGCAGCAATTAGCTCCCCGAAAAACACAGAAGACAGCGGGACCAGCCCCGGCCTGACAGCAAACTCTCGGGCAGCGGGGACTTCTTTATAATTAAATTAAAAAATATATATTCAGTAGATGCAGCTTATAAACGGGTGTGCCTTGTAATAAGAATTTTACGGTAGTGACGATTCTCAAATTTTTCACCAGATTTTGAGACTTTTTTTAAGGTCCCCCAATGATACCCATTTTTTGTTTTATGAGAAGTTCTATAGGGTAAAATACAACAAGAGTACTTAAATTTGTCTTGAATGGTTGTATTTACATTTTTGATGAGAAGTATTTTTAATCAAGTACATTATATCGGGTAAAATATACCCAACGTTAGTGAGGGTGTCACTATACTTCTGGCTGCCTTTTACAGCAGCTCCAGCTCACTACTTTGAGCTTTTCTTCATATTATGTCTTTTTTTAGTTACTTGTCTTTTCTTTTCTACTAGTTTACCGTTCGCAAATCAGTGTGTTATGGCAGCTAGACACGTCTAGCTTGTCGTGGTCTATCTGTTGTTTGTCGCAATTTTCACAACCGTGCCCAGGGATCCATCACACAATCATCTCGCCTCTGCTGTTTGCAGATGACGTGACCTCCAGCATTCACTGGGGCGTTTTGCAGCCGAGTGAGAAGCGGCAAGCATGAGAGTCAGTACCTCCAAATCTGAGGCCATGGTGCTCTGCCGGAAACCGGTGAATTGGTCAGAGTGCCTACCACAAGCGAAGGAGTTCAAGTATCTCTGTGTCTTGTTCACGAGTGAGGGTAAGATGGAGCGGGAGATCAACAGGATCTCCATTTGTTGGTCGGTCTATGTCCCAACTCTCACCTATGATCACAAACTAAAGAACGAGGTCTCGGATACAAGCGGCTGAAATAAGTTTCCTCCATAGGGTGGCCGGGCTCAGCCTTAGAGATAGGGTAAGGAGCTCGGACATCAGGAGGGAACTTGGAGTTGAGCCGCTACTCCTTTGTGTCGAAAGGGGTCAGCTGAAGTGGTTCGGCATCTAATTAGGATGCCTCCTAGACACCTCCCATTAGAGGTTTTCCAGGCACATCCAACTGGTAGGAGACCCCGGGAAAGACCCAAGACACGCTGGAGGGATTATATCTCCCAGCTGGCCTGGGAACGCAGAATAAGTTGGTAAATGTTGCGGGTGAGAGGAAAGCCTGGGTCAGCCTGCTGGATCTATTGCGACCGCAACCTGACCCCGGATAAGTGGATGAAAATGGATGGATAGACATACATGAAATACACAACGAAAGGACGCACAATAATAGTGTAAATATTACAGTGAAAGTGAAAGGCAAGCACTCAAACACAGTTTGGGTGAGATTGCACAATCTAAAGTGAGGCACAGCTTGCGTGTCTCCTCTCTGTTTGAACAGGGCAGATTATAAAATGATTGGAATCCTACATATATTTACATGTATAGTACATGTACGGAGAGAAATATGAATATTTATTTTATTTCATAATTATTTGTTTTATCACTTTTTTTTATGTATACACACACAAAATAAGACCAACAAGTCCAAAAAAGTCTTCTTTAAAATGTTTGACTTTAATGTCAATATGAATCTTTCATAAAAACAACCTAAGGGCATTTTAATAGGTAGTTGGAAAGTCAGCCAGATGACTGAGAGTCCCTATCAAGCCCTGTGCTGCTAGGCAGTGTGTTCTATAAACAATGTGGATATGTGGATAACCTCAACATGTACAAATATATTATAGTATACAGACAATTCATTAATAAACTAAATAGAACTTTGTGACATCACAGTGAAGTGTTGCGCAACATTCAGACACGAACAGTCAAGGGGGTTTCGATCCAATCGTCATAGCTACAGTAATCAAAGCCATGGTCCCTCATATTGATTTACCAACACATTGCTTGCTGGGAACCGATCCTGATAGGAACTTAACAATTTCTCATCAAATATTTGGAAAAAGGCTCTAAAATGAAAACCAGGACTAGAGCTTCTGCAGCCTCCAGCAGAGTTCAGGGTGAGTAGGAAATCCAGAGTTAGTAGTAGTAGTATAATCTGCCAGATTATAAATAACGACAAAGGCATACAGTTAGTACCTATATTTCTATACTAATTTATTTTTTACTGTTTTTCTAAACTGTAGAGCGACAAAGGCCTCTTGGAGAGGTTGAGGTGACTACAGGCCACGTTCTGAGAAGTCGAGTGGTTAGGAAATCCACAACAATGCCGCCGCCACCACCACCGATGGAGAAAAGTGTCAGACGGCCTGCAAAAAAAACTGTCAAAGGTAAGCTGATCATGTGAAACTGTTGTTGGGAGTGTGTACGTTCCATCAAAATCAACTGTTTGTCCATGTCCTCATTCACTATGAAGGATTTGTATTGCCCATGTTAGTGCCTGTGACTGTCAAGCTGATGTTCTTCTGTGTTTTTTCTCACATGTAGAAAGCTGCGATAAACCCTCACAGAAAGTGACAGCGAGCAAGAGGAAGGCCACTGATGACGGTCAGACCCTCAGCAAGAGGACAAGGGTCTCTGCAGGTGAACAGGTCTACGTTCTGAGAAGTAGAGTTGTGTTCAAGAGAGCCACAGACATGATGCCACCACCACCATCGACGGCGAAAAGTGTCAGACGTCCTGCCACAAACATGCCGCCACCACCACCACCACCATCCACGGCAAAATGTAGCAGACGTCCTGCAAAAAACACTGTCAAAGGTAAGTTGATCATGTGAAACTGTTGTTGGGAGTGTGTACCTTCCATCAAAAACAACTAGGATGTTGGTGTATTGATAACTTTAATTCCCTTAAATCACAAAGAAAACTAGTTATCCCTTCCCTCCAATGATAATAATTGATGCAGATCGTTTTTAAAGATCTGGATCTGGGATTTTTGATCTCTTGCTGTTAAATGTTTCAATGCTGTGCATTGTATTGAGCTGGAGACAAAACTACCTGCATGGATAGACACCACTAGAGAAAAATAACTATAACTAAAATTGTAGTTTGTCTATGTCCTCATTTAGTATGAAGGATTTGTATTGCTTATGTTAGTGCCTGTGACTGTCAAGCTGATGTTCTTCTGTGTTTTTTCTCACGTGTAGAAAGCTGCAATAAACCCTCACAGAAAGTGACAGCGAGCAAGAGGAAGGCCACTGATGACGGTCAGACCCTCAGCAAGACGACAAGGCTCTCTGAAGGTGAACAGGTCTACGTTCTGAGAAGTAGAGTGGTGTACAAGAGAGCCACAGACATGCCGCCACCACCACCACCACCACCGACGGTGAAATGTAGCAGACGTCCTGCTACAGACATGCCACCACCACCACCACCAACGGTGAAATGTAGCAGACGTCCTGCCACAAACATGCCGCCACCACCACCACCAACGGTGAAATGTAGCAGACGTCCTGCCACAAACATGCCGCCACCACCACCACCAACGGTGAAATGTAGCAGACGTCTTGCAAAGACCACTGTCAAAGGTAAGTTGATCATGTGAAACTGTTGTTGCGAGTCTGTACCTTCCATCAAAATCAACTATGATGTTGATGTATCAATATAAATAGAGTTTCCTTAAATCACAAAGAAAAATAATGTTATTTGTCCTCATTTACTATGGAGGATTTGTATTGCCCATGTTAGTGCCTGTGACTGTCACGCTGATGTTCTTCTGTTTTTTTCTTCTCACCTGTAGAAAGCTGCGATAAACCCTCACAGAAAGTGACAGTGAGTAAAAGGAAGGCCACTGATGACGGTCAGACCCTCAGCAAGAAGACAAGGCTCTCTGGAGGTCAACAGGTCTACGTTCTGAGAAGTAGAGTGGTGGTCAAGAGAGCCACAGACATGCTGCCACCACCACCGACGGCAAAACGTGTCAGACGTTCTGCCACTGATACGGCCAAAGGTAAGATCATGTGAAGAAACTGTTGTTGGGAGTGTGTACCTTCCATCAAAATCAACTAGGATGTTGGTGTATTGGTCTAAATTGACTTCAGTTCCCTCCAATCACAAAGAAAACTAGTTCTTGACGCAGATAGTTTTTAAATATCTGGGATCTTTGATCTCTTGCTGCTAAATGTTGCTGTGCAAGCTTATAGCTTTCCATTGGTGTTACTCACAATGATATAAAAAATGTGTTTCTCTTTTTAGCTGAATTTGAGGCCAAGTACCAGCAATCGGATAAGCTGGGTGAAGGTGGATGTGGAAGTGTGTTTGCTGGCTGCCGCAGAGCAGATAGTGTGCCAGTCGCCATCAAGCACATAGAAAAAGACAAAGTCTTCTGCAAGCACAGGGTGAGTATCAACATCTGCTCTCTCTTCCTGAATGTTTTACGGTTGAATTGTGGTTCTCTCTTAACCTTTAAATCTGTTGTGATGTTTCAGGACGCTACTGGGAGGCAGCTCTCAATAGAAGTGGCCGCCATGTTGAGACTGCGAGTCAGAAACAACAGTTCGGTAGGGGCGTCAGCACCAGTAGCCCTACTGGACTGGTACGATCTGGCCCAGGAGCTGGTCTTGGTGCACGAGAGGCCAGTCCCGTCCAAGGACCTTCGTCAATACATTCAAGGCAAAGAAGGTCCAATACAAGAGGAGGAGGCAAAGGTAAGCAGCTGGAGGATCCTTCTATGTTTTGAACTTTTTCTATTGATTATGATTATAGAAACTGCAGTTGTAGTCCGCTCACAGTCAAAAACATGTAAAACCCACCCCTTTTCTCTCTTTTTGTTCGTTAGATCATACTCAGACAGCTGGTGGATGCAGCAGTTGATCTCCAGGAAAAAAACATTTTTCACCGGGACATTAAGGTGGAAAACCTGTTGATCCAGACCGACCTGGAGGTCCCTCGTCTTCGAGTAATAGACTTTGGCCTATGCTGCTTTGCTAGGGAAGAGTCCTCCTACAAACATGTCTTCTATGGTAAGACGTCTGTCTTTACTCCTGCTCTTCACCCATCTGTGACTTTCACCTTGAAACAAAGCTCACCGTCTTATTATTATGTCTGTATATTCTAGGTACCGAATGTCACGCACCTCCAGAGTGGGTGAACTGTTATCAATACAGTGCTGGACCTACCACGGTGTGGCAGATGGGGGTGGTCCTCTATGAAACACTCCACCGTGGAGCAATCTTTAACACCATCATGTTCCAGCTAAAACTGCAGAAAATCAGAGACACACTGTCTGAAAGTAAGAAAAAAAAGATACTCACAAACATGTCAGCAGACACAAATCTGTTAATTTTAGTTGTTCCGTTGTGATGCATCACTGGAGCGCCACACTGACCTTTCTTATGCTCCGCTCTTTTCAGATTGCCTGGACTTCCTGACTACATGTTTAACAGAAGACCCCAAAAAGCGGCCATCCCTGAAGGAGATCAGGGTTCATCCATGGCTGAACAGATAGACCCCCGCCCCCCCTCTCTCTCACACACACACACACACACACACACACACACACATACACAATCACACAATCACACATATATACATGCACTAACATGTTTTTTTACTCACAGAAAGGAGAACGTGATGAACTCCTGGTCACCATGTTAAAGGACGCCACCATCCTGTACAGTCCTTCTGCAGCATATGTTGTTAAATCAAGGAGAACGTGATGAACTCCTGGTCAACATGTTAAAGGACGCCACCATCCTGTACAGTCATTCTGCAGCATATGTTGTTAAATCAAGGAGAACGTGATGAACTCCTGGTCAACATGTTAAAGGACGCCACCATACTGTACAGTCCTTCTGCAGCATATGTTGTTAAATCAAGGAGAACGTGATGAACTCCTGGTCAACATGTTAAAGGACGCCACCATCCTGTACAGTCCTTCTGCAGCATATGTTGTTAAATCAAGGAGAACGTGATGAACTCCTGGTCAACATGTTAAAGGACGCCACCATCCTGTACAGTCCTTCTGCAGCATATGGTGATGCTACACAAGCACTTCCTGTGAGTAATTGCAATCATTAGATTATTATTATCCAATCACATGCATACTGTAAGTGTCAATACTAACATTGCTCTCTCTTTGACAGGAAGGAGAACGTGATGAACTTCTTCTGCTTGTGTAGCATGCCCAGCCATCCGTGGAGAGGGGATCTCTCTACGAATTGCCTCCCCCGAGGTTTCTTCCAGTTTCCAATTGGGGAGTTTTTCCTCGTCTTCGTAGAGAGCCGTGGGCTGGGCTTCCAGTATTTAACATGATGTTAAATAAAAAATAAATGATTGGCCTTAAATGCTCTTTTAAACTTTATTTTACTTCATTACAGTGAAAGACACATGGTACACAAATAAATGATATTGACAGCAGTGATCTTGAAAATTGTTGACAAAGGACACATGGTGGTTACTTCTCATGGAACATTTTAGGCTTAATTAAAAGTGTTTGGTGAAATAGAGGCAAAAAAGCCCAAAAAAATATCAGCTACAAGGAGCTTTAAACCGAAAATCAAGATTAAAACAGGATCGTATTATTAAATAAATTCAGGGAATCAACAGATAAATAAAAAATAAACAGTTAAATTAAATACAAAAAATAAAAAAAGTAAAATCAACAAATAAAATGGGGACGACAGTATAGAACAGGATAACATAAAATTGTCAATAAATATAAATAAAATTATTTAAGAGGTTTTGAAAACAACACAGTGTCAGTATGAAGGATAGCAGAAGTTTTAAACATCAGAAAGATCTAAATCAATCAACTCTAAAAGGGACAGGTACACTCAAAAATATTTAGCCCTAATATTTAAGATGTATGTATTTTAATTGCATATAAAATGTCAATTCGGAATACATTATTTAACATAAACAAACTAATAAACTTAATGTGATGTGTATTTGTTTGTCAAACATGAATGAATCAAGAAGGACATTCATGTAGTAATACTAATAAACACAATGTGATTTCATAACACAATAAACAGGTTTATGCATTTAGCATAAATAAATCAAATGTGTTTAAAGGTCAGTAATTATCACTTTGTCTCGAAAAAACATAGAGTCTAGCCAATATTTTGGCGGGAATATTTCTAGCAGGAGCGGAGCATGAGACAACCCCCCCACCATCTCTCATTAATTACATGTTTAAGCTCTGCTAAGGTTAAAGACCCATTCAAAGCCCTGCATTGCTAATTGGGACACAAATGATGCTGCTGTCAGGACTGCATCTCCGAGTATTCCCCTCACACACACCAACAAATTTAATAGGTTACATCATGTGAAGGCACAAGTCGTTCTACATTTTAATTTTATGAGCCAGGAAACACCCTGTTGTGGCATCGCATTTAACACAAATAAGCATTTAGCTAATGCACCTACCCAGCGGCGAGTGCGACAGTAGAATCGCTTCCACAACCCGTAGCTTTAAGCCACCGATACTATGAGGGTCTCGCAAATAAAATACACTCAAACACTTATCCAAGGATGTTAGTTTGGTTTTGGCAGTGAAATCGTGTCAGTGAAGCACTGATTCCTAATGCTTGATAATGAAGGCCTTGTAAGCGTACCAAATTGAAAGAGCACTATCATTTAGTGACCCATCTTTGATTGATTATTAACTGTAAATAAGAACACAGAAAACATGCAAGGAGGCTAAATACATTTTTTTCCAGCCACAAAGTGTGACTTTGTGCGCTGCCAAAAACAACCCTCACCACCGTGTGTAGCCTGATAGGAGAGACTTCGCGGCTGTGAGCCCCTGCTAAAAGCATGTTGAAGCGCCGGCAACATGTGTGTGAAGCGGGAAATGAGTTGAGATGAAGCCCATACTTACAAACACAGATGAATTGCTTGTGAGAGCGCAGCTGAGACTCTCTGAGGACCGCAATGAGCACCGTGGAAAGGCCCACGTGGCCGGCAAAGCTAGCTAGCTAGCTGCGTGGAGACTGGGGACCCTCCGCAGTGAGTGGGTCACTTAAGTTCTTCATTAAAAACGGAGTCATGGAAAATGAAAATCTAAAATTATAAGAGTTGTCTGTTAATGGGGAACGAAACAGACTTTAACCCCTCCTTTCTGCTTCTGCCACTCCGCTTGAGTCCTCGACAGAGACAAATAAACTTAGCTTGTGTAAATGGAGCAGAAAGCAGAGGGGGAAGACGAATAGGGCACGCATTCACACAGTTTGGGAATCCACTTTTATCCCTCGCTGTATAGAAATAGCCCCCCTCGCTTTCTTCTCGCTCTCCCTCTTGCTTCCCCTCTCTCAGGCGAACTGAGAGATGGTGATCTTTTCAAAGGTCATTTGAACCATTTGTCTTATCTCTGAGTTTCTTCAGTGAGATGGCAAGCACAACAGAGAAACTTTGCCTCGGGGCTCAGGCTTTGTACATTTCATAACCAGCCAGCAAGAGTCCGGGCAACACAATTTCTCTCTTTTGTGATGAATAAGAAAATTCCTGGCTTATTAATTTACGATGCACTAAATATAGCATCATTGATTATTATATATATATTTTCCTCAACAAGCAATCAGCAAAAAGAAGGTTTTAACAATACAATAAACTACCTTATGAATAATTAATGCAGACCCCTGCTGGTTGACTACACTCAAGCGTGCACGTGTACTTTGACCCGAGTTTGAGTCTGGCTTTAGCTGCGCTGCCATGACTTGCCCTTTTCATTGATGCTGCCGTGTCTGTAAACACTAACAGGCCACAGAGAACGGCCGCCATGCCTGTTCACTTAATAGAAATAAGTGAAAAATGATTGTGGGCTGCTGCTGCTGCCAGTGTCCTACTGCGAGCACTACTTGAGTATTTACCTGCTATTATGACAAACGAGTGCTGATTATTACCCAGGGTGCACTAGGGACAGCAGTCATTAAAGCAACTTCCTGTGTCTGCTGCAGTTAGCTGGTTGTCCTCAGTGTTTTTCACTAAACACCTGTGCTTGGACGCCTCTGGCTTTGGCAAAGAAAGATGAGAAAATTAATATTCATAAAGAGGAAGAGCTTTAGACTTATCGCCAGAACAGAATGAGCTTCACTACAAAACATACCGACTGCGGTAGAAACACATTAGCCATGAGAGGATGCAGTTGGCGTGGCTTCGGTGTTTTCCTGGCTTTGATTTTGCTATCTGGGGATATACAATTGAATCCAGGCCCGTTTGCTGTTGGCCTTTCCCCGGAGGGTGTACCAGCGGGTGGATTGCGCGTGCAACGGCTGAGCTCCGGAGTGACGGACATCCTCCCCGAGGAAACAGGAATTTCATATGGTGACGATATACAATCAATAAGGAAGCAACGAGAATTTAGATTTTTTCAGACTGTAAATCACGCACGGGTAATATGGGAGCCTATGTCTAAACCTAAGGGTATTCTAGGTGGACATTTGAATATTCGCAGTTTATTGCCTAAAGGGGATCAGATCCAACATCTGTTAACTGACTCAAATTTAGATTTTTTAGCATTAAGCGAAACTTGGCTGAACAGTAATATTCAGACTAGTATGATTGATGTCCCTGGATACATTTGTCATAGAAAGGATAGAACATCTAAAAAAGGTGGAGGGGGAGTACTATTCTATGTCAGAGACACTCTGAAATGTAATGAAATCAAACTGGATACGCCATTAGAATGTTTGGCTTTAAATGTTGCATTATCCCCTAAAATGAATTTTAACATTATAGTACTGTATAATCCACCATCACACGATGTTTCATTTTATGATCATTTAGATAATATTTTCAAATGTATAAATACTCGCACCGAATCTATTTTTCTTGGTGATTTTAATATTAACTGGCTAGAGAAAAGCCGTAGAAAAAAATTAAAGAGACTGTTGTCAAAACACAGTCTTCATCAGATAATTAAAGGTCCAACAAGGATCACACGAGCGAGTAAAACTATGATAGATCTGATAGTCACTAATAGTCCACAGACAATCATCAGAACCTATAATTTATTAACAGGGCTCTCTGATCACAATATGACCATGGTTGTACGGAAACTCACTAAACGGCGTTTACCCAAATTTACGAACGAAAGTAAATCAGGGAACTCGGGTATCCCTAAAAATAAGTTGAAACAAGTTAAAAATGATTTAGATAATTTAGATTGGAATAATGTTTTACTATCGAATGATTTAGAAAATTGTTGTAACTCCTTGATGAAAACCTCACAAATCTGATTGAGAAATATACTAAGACATTCAAAGGTACGCAACGACAAACCTCTTTACCATGGCTAAACAATGACATTCGTCAGTTAATGAAAAAAAGAGACTATGCACTGAAAAAATCATTGCTTTCCAAAACTAATACTGATTCTCTCATCTTTAAAGGATTGAGAAATGCAGTAGTCAGAGAACTGCGTAAAGCAAAGACAGCCTATTTTGTGCAATTGATAGAGGAATCAGAAGGAAATAGTGCATCCCTTTGGAAGCACCTCAATAGCCTCACTAAACTTAAGCCTGGTCAACAAAAAACAATAGCTGAATTGGAAGTGAATGGAGTTATCAGCACTAACAATTCAGCTATTGCAAACGAATTTAATAATTTCTTTGTTCAGTCTGTGGAGGAGCTTGCTGGGACTTTTGATCCAGCAACCCTATCACAGACCACAAAGTCTGACCAATCAGATCTTTTTCGTATTAAGGAGGTTGGTCAGGAAAAAGTATATACAATCATTAATACATTAAATAAATCTAAGGCAAAGGATGTATTTGGGTTGGACACTGCCTTTATTACAACTCACTGCTCAGCCTTGATTAAACCTGTAACCCACCTTGTAAACCTTTCCATCAGAATGGGCACATTCCCACAAAGTTGGAAACAAGCCATCATTACACCAATTTTCAAGGCTGGTGCAAAGAACCAAGCAAGTAATTATAGGCCAATCTCAATACTGCCGGCTCTATCCAAAATTTTAGAGAAAATTATTATAGAACAGTTAGTAGAACATCTTCAAGGTAATACACTTGTTAATTCTAAACAGTTTGGATTTAGAGCAGGGTATTCTACAGAAATGGCTAATTGCTATCTTACCGAGAACATTAAAAGTAAGTTGGACAAGGGTAATGTTGTGGGAGCTGTGTTTATAGACCTAAAAAAGGCCTTTGACACCGTGAACCACACCATACTCTTGAATAAACTTTCCACCTTTAACATCTCTGAGCACGCTATCAGTTGGTTTGCATCATATCTGGAGCATAGAGAGCAACGGGTCAAAATAAATACCGAACTCTCAACATCATTACAATCCACAATGGGTATTCCACAAGGCTCCATTTTGGGGCCTCTGCTCTTTAGTTTATATATAAATGACTTGCCTTCATGCTGTCTGTCAGCCAACTGCCAGATGTATGCTGATGATACAGTTATTTATGCATCAGCTAGGACACCAACTGAAGTAGCAGAGACCCTGACCAAGGAAATGGAGGGTATAGCCCAGTGGCTTAAAGAAAATCATCTGACGCTTAACGTCAAAAAGACGGTATCTATGTGCTTCTCAATTAGAGGAAAAGCTAAATGTACTATTAAGTTAGATCAAGAAGCAATAGAGGAAGTTGAGGAATTTAAATTTTTAGGTATTATTCTGGATTCCCGACTCAAATTCAATAGACACATTAACAAACTCTGTAAGACTGTCCGGACAAACCTGAACTGTTTTAAATTGATTAGGCATCATATACCTGTTAAGGCAGCTTTGCTGTTTTTTCATGCTATGATACTTTCCCATTTATCTTATTGTGCTACTGTATGGGGCCAAGCTTCCCAGACATCAGTTAAACCCATCATATCATTATACAAACAGGCACTGAAAATAATGGATCAGAAATCAATTATGTGGCACCATTGTTTGATTGTACAGAAATATAAGTTTTTAAATTTTGATAGTTTTATTAAGTTCTCTTTTCTTAAACTGATTTTTAAATGCACTAATAATCTAGCCCCAGCCGTACTCTGGCCTTTTGTGACAAAAATAAACGCAAGGAGAGTGGCCACTAGGAGAGCAGTGGGTGGCAATTGCATAGCAGAAGGGCGCAAAACCACTTTTGGCCAGTCAAGTTTTTCAGTGATAGGGATACATTTTTGGAATGATTTACCAACGGAATTAAAAACAGAAACCGACCTGAAAACATTTAATAGAAAGGTGAAACATTGGCTGAAAGACAATCAAATATGTAGCCACTGAGAAATTCTGGTTGTAATGCATCTATGCTGGGCTCTTAAGTGATGTGTTCTTTTGTGTAATGTGGTCGTGATTATGTAAAATGTTAATGTCTGTACTTATGTATTTGTTATATGATTGAGTAATTTATATTATGTAGTTTTTTTTTTTTTTTGTGTGGATTATGTTTTTAGAAAGGTCTGACCAGGGACTGGGGTTGCAAATTAGCCTATTGGCTAGAAACCTTTTATGCAACACATCTACACATATTGTTATGGCTTTGTCTATGATAAATTATGTATGTAATAATGTGCGCTGCATTGTCCCTGACAAATAAACTGAAAAAAAAATAAAAATAATAATTTGTTTACAATTTAAAGGACTGTTACATTTGTTCTGCACTCATTAGAAGTCTTTCATATTTTGTAATGAAAAAAACCTAATGTATCATCACTATAACAAATGTTAACCTGCAAAAAAAAGACAGTATGTTTTAAGAATCAAGACAAGTGACATATTTTAATGTGGATTAGGGATGAATATTTTCAGTAATGATTTATCTATTGATATAATTATTTAGTCAATCAAAATATTTTAATCAACAATTTATACATTTCACATCTTAAATTGTATTATTATTGTTTTAAATATCTACAGTCCAAGATATTTAATTCACAATTATATTAAATAGATTAAAAACAGTATGACCTCACATTAGAAAGCCAGGAGTCAGACAATGTCTGACAATATTGCTTAATAAATCATTTAAACTGAGATTTACGGTGAGCACAGATAAACTTTCCTCCTCCAGCAGATGAATGAGAGAACAAACACATCATTCTGCACGAGAAGGTCAAACATCCCAGTGAAGAAACGACCGGAAAAATGCATTTTTGAGCCACGGGGAACTTGAAATGTTGAATTGACTAATTGATGAATCCACTAATTGTTTCAGCTCTAGTCTGGACAGACAGAGTAATCATATTTATGGGTAAAAAAATAATAATGGCAGCAGCAGTCTGTATTCAGATTGTGGCACTTCACCTTCATGATTAGAATGAATGAACGTGCCCTGATTATTATCGAACCAGCAGGGAGGTGCGAGAGATGCTAAATGAGTGCCTGTGTGTATGTGAGCGTTAAAGAGGCAGCCAATCAGATTTTGGGGCAGGTCAAGCACCCCCCACCCTCTCCCAGAACTCTCTCAGCGAAGCAGGCCGTGATGACAAGATGCCTTCAATTAACCTGCTGCACTCTGCCCGATGACATTTAGGCTCCAGCGCGACCTGAATCACAAACTAGCTCCCCGCCGCTGTCTCCTCACATGTGCTCCACTTCTAATTGCCACCTCGCCAGTAACAGGAGCCTGAGAGCCAGAGTATAGAGCTGGCACACAAAGGTGCTTTCTTTGTTTTTCATCAAATGCAAAGATGCGTTCACTGCATGTGTATGGTGTTTATGCATAGGCCCCCACTATACCCACCTCACATGAAGTTACCCACAGTGCTCCAGGCAGAACCTCCTGCTCTCACAGCAGCCCCAAAACTGATACATGCATCTTTTAATAAGATGTTTACAGCACATGATGTATCTTGATATAGTCCTATGCCTGCTGTTGAGACTATTTGTTGTTTTTGCTGCTACGCTATGGAAACAGAATATTCATACAGCTCTATCTGTTACATCCAGACACGCTACCTTCTGTTTTCTCTCATTGATTTTGGCTGCTAGTGCCACCAAGTGGCTGGACTATCTTGTCTTTCAGAGGAGAACACTGCAGTCCCCTCTACTTCTTTTTTAATCTCGGTGCGGCTTGGTCTATGTGCTGGACTGAATCGCCATAAAGGGAGTCAATATGCCTTTTTAAATGTTCAAGGCAGCTCACCGGCTGTCATCTACAATTCATCTATATCACAAGCTGAGGGGTACACGCGCATGTATGTCAGTCGGTTCAAAATTACTTTTAGGGCTGGTGATAGATGTCCTGATGGCTGATTGTTGAGTAGCTGTGAGATTGAAGAGCAGTCCACCCACTTTTCCCCTCACTCTCTCAGGCCCGTGTCTCGCGGGGATGGCGAGAGGTGGGCAAGAGCTGTGAGTGATATATGAGCCAGCCTGAGAGGGATGAGAAGGACCTGCCATTGCCTGTCAAGAGGGGACGTCGCAAGGCGAGAGGTTACGCACATTGAAATGCCATTTTCTGCAGTTCACTGCCTCACTGTTGCCACTACCTCGGAGGCCGGGATGAGAAATGCGGCGTATGAAAAATGGCTCCCATTACGGGGGTGACCCCTAGTGATCTTTGCCATTGACCTCAACATCTTATAAGTGTGACCCCGTTGCAACACAACCTTTTCATTCCCCACACACACCCACACGCTTGCATGCAGAAATACTCACACCCATCCACTCCTTTCTTCCTCCCGCGGGTGCCTTTACATCAGTAATGACCCTCCAGCTAGCTGCCAATAGGGTCGCGGTGCCTATCTGCTAGCCATTTTCTAAATCAGTGTAAATGGCTGCACACCAGAGGACAAGAAATTAATCTAGCACTAATCACTAGCATGGACTACTTACCATCAGCTGTAACTGGATCTATGCTGATGCACTGGTGACATATTACCGCCAGCACTGCGGGTTTACCAGTGTTGGGGAAGGTTACTGTAAAAAGTAATTATTAAAAGTAACTCACTTTGCTTCACTGAATTATTATGCAGAAGTTAAAGGTATCTAATGAGATACTTTCTGCAGCAATATGGCTTGTACTCCCAAGTGTGCCGTTATTGTAGGAAAAATCCCATTCAAGGCTATTGCTGTTCAGAACACAGTAAGCCAATTTTACTCATATAAAACACGAGTGAATGGTCTTTTTTAGAATATTAAGTCTGTCCCAGACATTTGTTTTTAAATTTACATTAAAATGTGAAGCAAGTTCATTTGTTTGTTTGTCTCATAGATACTAAAAAGTATCTGTATGCACGCAATGGCTCCTATAGATATTGAACTAGACATAACTCTGCAAGACTTAAATAACCAGAGGCTTCACAAATTAACTTAAACATACCAGCTTTTAATGATAATGCATGGCTTCAAATCCTTTTTTCTGTGCATATTTTAACTCTTTTTGTCAAATGCTGTATTCTTTTTTTTTATGTATTCACTCTAAAATACAGGATTGCCGTTAGTACTTGTATTTATAGTGTGTAGGATTATTTTGCTACTTTTACTGCGCCGTTTGTCTGGCTGTTATGCTGTTTTATTTTTTGTTCGCATTGTGTGGGATGGCAGTAAAAGAATGAAATGAGATAAGTTTATTTTTGCCTTTCTAAAATATGGACCATTGAAAAGAGAGCTTTGGTGTTTTTATCCGACAATTGCATGATAAAACTTTTTTATAATAATAATAAATGGGGTTTTACAATAACAGGGCTTTTCCTTTTTTTTTGCAAAGCAATTCAGCATTATGGTTTGATTCTTTTTATGCGCATCAAAAGTTGAAAGTACAAGTACAAGCGACATTGGATGATGTCTTTAACATTGGTAGCATTTTATAAGAAAAAATGTCACTGCAAATTAAATTGAAAAGAATGTCTACATAATCAGTGAAATGTTTGCTTGATTGTCCTGATCTCGATTGTCATTCTTCTCTGAACAGACAATATCACAGTGGGTGCCTGCCTGCCTGCAGCAATATACATTGTGCGTGGGTTTTTTTTAATTCCTGCACTAAAACCTGTACTTTATGGAGAGAACTAGCATAAGCTCTCCTATTGTCCGCCTACTGAAAGAAACCCTTGCTCCTGCTTCTAAAGTTAAAGAAATACAGTAACAATTGCCTGTACCATTCAAATATACACAATAATGACCATGTTTGTGTGCTAAGGGGTCAGGGAAGACGAAGAACATCTCTGCATTAGCTCTGGTATGCTGCTGTTGATAACAACAGCTCAACCATTTGCTAAGAAGCTTTTTGTTCTTGCACGGCACAAATGTACTTTACAATGATAACGTGGGAGATATGCCTCTCAAAGAAAAGATTTGCAGTTTTGAAGACAAGTGTATTTCTTATTTCTGACTAGTAAACGTAGATTTTGCCAGCTGAAATGACTGCTGCCGACAAATGTTATCAGCTGTAGCTAGCAACCTTTTAAGCTAACGTTAGTTAGCCGACTGAGTTGGTTAAAAAAAATACTGTTTCGGCTGACTTTGAAATGTTTATTCTTGACATGTATTACAACAATTTTGTAAACTGTGTCTAAATAAACATGTGACAGCTAATACATACATGGTTTTGTTAGTTGGCGATTTGAGAGTAGATGCCATTCCCCTAAAAAAGGGACGCACATCAAGCTATAGGGCAGGTAGATTGTGTCCTCATAAAAACTTTTGCAACATTATTTTTTACTTCTCAGAGAACACAAATACAGGATACATGTTTCAATTGTTCAGAAAGTTTTGAATATGGAAGAAATCTTGCTGAAACACATGAGCTCTGGAAGTCCAGAGGCTAATAAATAAATCACAGTTCACTAATTTATGCTGTAATTGATGTCAATAGGTGCCAAATGCACATTTTATTTACTTTCCTAAAGAAAAGACACAAAAGAGTAAATCATGCCGACATGTGTGTTGACTCAGCAGAGATAACATGAAATGAAAACAGTTAATATACAGGAGTATTTGAAAGTAATTCAGATACCATACAGTGGGAAAAAAAACCCATCCCCTGTTAAAAATGAATAAATCATTTACTGTGCATGTCCTTGGTAAATTGTCACCATCCATCCATGTAGGAGAAATAAAGAAACAGGTTTGTTCTTGTATTGCAGTGTGACGCTGGCGGGTCCTATATGACCTTGGCTTGTGTGTAACTTCCAAAAATCCAGCAAAAGAGCGGCTTATGTTTGTGTAAACTCTTACAGCATTGAGGACCAGCCTCCACACAGTAGGACAAAAAGAACTACAGTGTGTATATGCTCACCGTAAACAGGGCTTTTTTTTTTTTTTTTTTACAGAAATTTGCTATTCAGGGGGTTAGGGTTAAGCTAACATTCAATTACTAGACACAGCAAATAAAACAGGGTATTACACTAGAGCAAATACATTGTACTTACTTCTGCTTGTCCTTTCATTATTTATTTATAGTGTCAAAGAGGAACTTTAAAGGACATACATTTTAACAAACAAAAAAGTATTTTTTCTTGCCTCCTCCATCCTCGTTTTAAAGAGGTTCACGACTTTTCATAACTCCGACTTCCTCCGGGTTAATCAAGTCCTAATCAGACTTCAATGTATATGAATAAATATAAGCCAACTGACTTCAAATGATTGTATTAACCGATGCCACTTAGCCCATTATTATCACATATGATAATGGGATGAAGACATGCTCTGCAGAGACAGTCGGTAAATAGGAGAGGAGCTGTTTTACATATTTAACATATTAGTGATTGTGCGTAAAGAGACACATGGTTATTAGTGGAGACAGAGACGGCGCTCACACTGAGAAATCAAGGATGCGGCGATGTTGTTACACATTTATGCAAAACAAATCTGATCAGAAGTAACCTCCAGGCAATGATACACAAATAAATGTGTTGTGGGATGAAGGCATCAAATATTTGATCAAAGTTAAGAAAAATGGCCGTTTGTTGTGCTTTTCATTTACAACCAAGTTTGCAGCCTGGCGAACCCCACCAATCATATATATGTATGTATATATATATATATTCAGATTGTAATGTACAGTAGCACATTCCGTTTCGCCAGGAAGAGATGATAAATGTCATCATCACCAACTCCACAGCATAACGCCGCTGAGGAGGCAAAGGAAATCATTAAACTATTTGATTACAGTTGGACTGATGGACACCGTGGTGCTCATAAACCACCAGCTTTTATTTGCTCAACATTTGATTAACAAATATTAAAAGATATTAAACAGTGGGTAGCTGTTAAATCTTGTTTTTGCTGGAAGATTGCAGCCAGAACACTGCTGGAAAAGGGGGGCCAGAGCAGAGCTAACTTCTCTGTGGGTAAACATTAGTAGATGGAGAGCCTGGTAGGATCCATATTCCTAAATCACGCCGGTATTTTATGACACAGAGGGGTTTATGCCCCGCCGTAGCTGACTCACCCAGCCCAACATCCAATCTCTGATATTACCAACTCATTAGTTTTTCCAATGCAATAGTTATGAAAATTACCTTTTGCAATTCAAATCCACAATCTCGAACCCTAGAGAGATAATTTCATCATCTCCATATTCATCCGCAGCAGTGTCAACAAGACTATTCTCCCCCGCAATGGATGTGATCAAATACATTAGTTTTCAATGCCAATCCAAACACAAACCCTACAGCACAAATACTTGAAGGTTATATTCAGCGATTGCTGTCACAAGTTTCATTCCCATCATGCTTTTGTCTTTTACCAGTCACAAATAATTTAATTTCTTTAACAGAAGACAATAGGCTTGACCTAAATCCTCAAAAGGATTGTGATAACGCCGGAAAAATACTTTCATTATGAACGTGTTTCTTTGGGAGTTTTATTCAAAAAATTAGCTCAAGGAGTGAATTTGTATTTAATTTAATCAGGCAAAGGACGTTTTTCTACAAGCGCGGAACACATTTGGCAAGCAAGTGCGAAGGCTTTTAAGAAAATCAGCCATTTGTTTGAGCAATTGTGTTAACAACGCAGGTTGGTTGTCTATGTGAACGCATGGCAAGTCCACCCTCCGACCTGAAGAAAGACTTTAACCACAAAAGGAGGAAAAACTGGCACTTCTCCATTGCTCACTTGAACTCCTGGAGCGCTTCGTACGACACCAAATTATTTCAGCTCTTTTTTTTTGTCCTCTCTCTCGACACGACTTCATTAAAAACGCCCCTGCTTAATCAGTCTGCAGGCTACTCGACCTGCCACTAACGCCCATCGTGGCTCTGGCTTTTTCCCTCGTTATCACAGCCAGCTTGCCTGTCCCAAACGCCCTTCCTGTGTTTCATATGTTTCTTTAATACACCACCTGCCTTCAGATGCCCACCATCTGACTGCAACGTTAGGAAAAAACACTTCACCAGCTCCAGCCTCCTCTCATATTTAAGGAATTTGGCAGGTTCTCTTATCCAGAATTACTTTGTGACTGCCACATTAAAACAAATGTTTTTATGTCATTGAAATAAAAAGCAATAAGTGGTAACACCTGTGTGAGTTGGGACCACAGAGTGATCGTGTGAGATGGGCGCATTGGGTGATATAAGTTGAGGAGAAGATACATCAGTCAGAGGGAAAAGTATATTTTTGGATCTACCTTGCAGAGTGCAGTGTCCAATATATATATATACATATATACATACTCTGTTATGTCAGTATGGAGTCAAATTAGGACAATTCTTATTCTGACAGGTGCTTTAATGATTAGTAGCCTCGGACTTTGTTACTGATATATGCATGAAATAATGGGATTGTACTATCTGGGTATAGTGTGACACTATAGGTCCAAATAATTTTGTAAGTGTGTGATTATTTGGTCACGCGCTTGCCTTTTCCTCGGAAAAATGTCCGCTCAGCCTGCAACGAGAAGAAGCTCTTTCTGCATTGATGGGGGAAAAAGTTTCCTCTATCCTCGATCGGAGGGATCATTTTTCTCTTATTCTAGGTCAATCTCAAAAGGTGGTCAAGAGAGAAATAAAACCCATCCCCTCCTACATCATCCATCCTCTGGCCTTGAGGTACACTATGCTATTTATCTCTTTCCTATACACCCTCACATTTTTCTTCATTCCAGTTACAGGCGTTCACACGGCCACCGCGCAAATATGCAGCCTGGGGACTCAGCATACGGACATAGAAACATTTTTGAATGAGTCTTAGTCAGGAGTAGATTAGATGAAAGATACTTTTTACGAGCTAATTTGTTTCTCTGCTCAGTCTGTGGCACATTTATTCTCTGTGATCTGATTTTAAACCCAAACAAACATGAACTGGAAATGTTTGCAAGTGGGTTTCTTTTAACAACATCCACTAGACCTCCCATTGTCTGAGTGGGATGAAACTCAGAGCCATGAGACAGGGCTCTAAAAACACTTCTGACAGCTATATCCAGTGTGCGGGGGGAGGCCTGTAAATAATAAATTTGGAGATATTTCAGGCTTGTTCTTCAATAATTTTTGTTTAAAGAAAAAATATAAAGAAGTCTTTCTGACTTCCTCCTAATAATCTCCCCTCCCCCCCACTTGCATTCATTACTGATTCTCCCACGAACAAACGTCTCCTCGCTGGCAGATTTGTGACTCTGATCCAGGGGCGTAATCTGTGAACGGCTTTGTCAACATCACCGGCTGCCTATTCGTGTTTATCGCTACATTCCAGGAAGACGAGGAGCGAAGAGGAGGAAGTGGGAGCAGAGATGAGAGGGAAGGACAGACAGCACGGTGAATGAAGTCAGAAAAAGAGAGAAAGAAAGAGGAGTGGGGTAGTGCGACTGGCAGGGTGGGGGAGGAGGGGAAATCACTCAATCGTTTCTGCGGAGGGAAAGAGGTATGAATATTCCAATTTTACCCTGCTCATTAGAGACGGCTGCCTCTTCCTTTGGGGGAAAGCACTGCTTGTGTTTGTTTCCAGCCTGATTATTTGCATGATGTATTCCACAGCTTTATACTCAGTGATGGGAGAAAGATGGCGTTCTGGCAGGCTGACAATGAGACCTAAGGGGCGCAGCGTCAGGCACAGTCGGCTTTATTCAATGCAAAGTTCAAAGGCCACGCTTCTTTACCCCAAATTAGTCACCATTTCACAGTCGCTAAAGCCCCCGTTGAACAACTCCACTTCCTTGCACAGCTCATAAACAAGATGGTTTTCTGAGAGGTTGGGCCCACCGATGGGAGATCACTATTTTCGGGACATCAGCCTCTAACTAATCACGAGCCCTTGTTGCCAACAGCCCAAGAAGCTGGGCTTTATAATACATCCTAGATGACCCAAAGTCCTTTCATCTCCTGGTCATGTGGGCCGATCGTGCATTGGCATTGAAGTACTTCCTGTCGATGACATCGCCCTTAGGGCTGGATCTGCAAATGGGTTTCGAGTGCGCAAGCAGACAAACTGCAACACATTCAAGCTTGTTGTTTTATAATATGGTAAAAATACATTGACTATCTTTAAGTGGCTCGGTGTCTTTTTCATACATATAATTCTCAGGTTCCAACTTCTCCAATTTGAAGATTTTTTTAATACAATTCTAAACTTAATATTTTAGGATATTTGTATAGTATGCACGCAAATGGCGCATACTAGGCTACTTCGTCATTACAGTGTGCTCTGAACTTAACTCTCTTGTTCATATATAGTTGATATGACAATATCTGTCATGTGACGTATCGTCCGATGTGCCAGGAATGCTGTTCAGAATAGCTGGAAAAGCACGCTGGCCTGCATTCGGAAAAATGCAACCGGATGCAGCGGGACATCCTGATATTTTTGGCTTACTGCATTTGACACATCCAAATATTTTTCTGGCATACTAAATAGTCTGGTAGTATGGGTATTGGAACGCAACCTATATTCATCAAACGACTCATCGGGTAATCAAGAAAAAAGAAACTGGTCATGATGATCAATGGTGAAAGTAGTCAAGAGTTACATCCCTGAACCGCATTATGTGGACCAAAAGTTGGATTTTCTATGTAGCCATATGTTCTCCAAAACATGTGTTCCAAGGTGACTATGAGACAAACATTGTTTACCTCATAAAAATGTTTGCAATGTTAATTTTTGAAGATATGAGAGAACCTTCCCCTGACAACAACAGTTGTTGCTGATGTCTGTGCTTCTTTTGTGCTCACATTCAAAGACCATGTGATTCAAAAACATTTCCAAGAACCACATCTCCACCGCCGAGCGCCGTTCCGCCAACTCCGCTGGATGCCTTTAATGTGCTGCATAATGAAATGCGGCAACGAGCGTGCAACAGCTTTAATTCTAAATAAATACAAAACACGCGGTCGCTGTGCACATTGCATCATGGTGAAGCAGATTGTGCCTGATTAGGCTTCACACTTGAGTGTGATGCCTTCTCAGCATGACATCCACCTTCCCGCGCCTACTCAACTCGCCACTCTCCGTTCGCCTCTCTCTCTCTCAGGTCGACTCCACTCTCCATGCCTCACTTACTTTCGCGGGTGAGCTTTCAGTCACATTAGCTCAGAGCAGTGACTTTGCAACTGAGACAACCCCCGTGGTGCATCGGCTATCTATAGATTTTTAGCAGATGCACAAACTCTTGTCTGTTTGTGTTTCTGAGAGGGAGGCAGGAAGATATTTTCTGCGCGCATCCCCTTGCTAAATACACATTTGACGTGTACACAGAACGACGATACAAGATAAAGTGGTGTGGTTTCGTACGGCGGCTTGACGGCAATTCAGAAGTGACAGACTATGAATCAGGAGAGACAGGATATAAGAGAGAGCGAGACATAAAGAAGCAGCAGAGGTGGAGAGGAGAGGGAGCTGTGGAGGTGAGAAGGGGAGTGGAGGGAGGGATGAGGCAACATTGGGAGGTGAGAGAGAAACAGAAGAACAGTGTTCGGGGAAGAAGGAAAAGCCAGAAGATGTGGAGGGGCAGGGTTTCAAAAAACTTTTGGAGTCGATGTTTATCACACAAGGACGATACTGACATGGTAAAATAATCTGTGTCATGATGTAAATAAGGACATTTTCTGATAGATATGCAACAAAACATGTCAAAGGTTTTGTGTAGAATAATCTAAATGAAGTTAGCTAGTGTTAGCTTTAAAACTAGCTTGTTTCATAAAACTACAAATGCCTAAATAAATATAAATACAAAAAAAGTTAAGTAAAACTACACAATAAGCTTAACTTAGCAGGAAGTTCAGATGCAATAGAGCTCGCAAGCCGATCTGCTAGCGTGTTTACTGCCAGTTAGCTGTCCGCCATTAGCTGTTGGAAATATTGTCACATAGAATACAGAAATTATCAAATTAATGTATTGATGATTGAAAAGAACCGGATCCGGTGGTTTTCAAAACAGCAAGTTTACAGAACGTGTGCCGCCTGCTGCCTTCACCTGTCTCCGTCTGTCACATGACAATCGCGTTACCTGCCGGTCGATGTGGTCCCTTTCAGAGACTCCAAAGATTAGTTGGAACCCCCCCGCCCCCTAAAGAAAGTTGTGAATGCGACCTAATTCCACAGGCGTGTGTTCACGAGTGTGTGCGGTTAGGCCAAAGCTAATAGGCATTGATGTACATTAAGCACATCTGACGTGCAGCTGTCAGCCTGACTCTCCATTATCCCACCAACACACACACACACACACACACACACACACAGAGGTCTGGTGAACTCACCTGATCAAAGTCACTCATTCATGTCTCCCCCTCATTCTCCCTCTCTCGCTCTTACCCTCTGTCACTTACACTCTTGGGAATCAGAAGGGGACACACACCTGCGGCTGTAGATGGCCTCGCTAAACAGGCTATTAGGATGCATTCAGGGACGACAGGGACGGCTTGTAATGCCTCTATAATCACAAAGGCCGTGCTTAGATCGACAGATTGCCGGGGATGGCTGCATCTGCGCTGCATTCAAATCCAAATTTAAAATGACTGGCCTGATTTTTAATTAAAAATCCGAGGAATATTTGTTGCGATGAATGATAATTGCCCGATTGAGGCAATTTTTCAAAGTCACTGTCAGTATAAATCATGTTCAACTAACTGGAATTGAAGTTTGCCCTTAATTCCAACTGAGCACACCGATTTGGCATTTCATTGTTAGGTAAAAAAAAAAAAAAAGTTCGATGAGATGCTGATCTAGCTGAGAATGACATATACAAGACAGCCACAGATCCATCTGGGGAGGAGGAGCTCTGAAAGTTTAACTGAGCAAGGCGGATGACATGCCTAAAGACTCTGAAGAGTTACAGCCATGAAACCACATAACCCTCACAGTATCAGATCCAAAATTGAATTTTCTGCTCCGTCGCATGTTGCTCGTTGAGATGGAGACGGGGCGAGCCGGGGAAGGGAAGGGAGAGCTTTCTTTGAATCTCTTAACCTTTACGGCTTGTTGCAGTATCAAGCCCCGCGGACAAGATCGGACGCTGACACGTTTGTCGAGGGATGACAAATTAGCTGTCCTTCCACATGCCTGATTGCCTGACCTTTATTCACTAAGTGGTGGTGGTGAGAAGGGGGGGTGGGGTGACAGCGGTAAATGGTGCCCGTGTCAATGAGGGGCCTGCACAGGAAATGCACATTTCACTCTGTCAATTAGCAGTCACAATGAGCATGATAGGCGTACCATCCGGAGCTGAGCATGTCTTCTTTTTTTTTTTACCTCATGTTAGATTATATGTTTGTATTCAACTACATTATGGTTTCTATATTGTATACAGTTTGTGCTCTCTATATAAGACTCTCTGTCAAACTACTTCCTACGACACTCAGGAATCCATCGCACACCAGTGCTATGTTGTCTTTGTAAAATATACAGTTTTGTTGTTGGTGTTCTAAAGTCAAAAAAATATCAACAGCTCCTCATAAATTTTGCAGATGATATCCAAAGTGTGTCTGCTAGCGCACATTTTAATGCAATATCTTGATCTGCATTGTGTTTGGTTAAACTTAATCTGATTGAACCTTAATTGGAACTCAATTCAAGTGTGTTAGGCTTAATAATTGCATGACATCACCAATTGGTTTGTGGACTAAGGTCTGAAGCCTTGATTTTGGCATTTTGTTCGTCGCTATCCTTATTTTCGGCAGTCGCCATATTGGTTTACCGAACTCTGAACAAGACCAATTGAACGAGGCACTTTTAGGCGAATAAAATGTTACAATATGCCCCTTTTCACAGCATCCATTTTGACATGCCATTGCAGGATAAACATTCAATTAATTACCTTAATTATGGCCCTGTTCCATTTAGGTGGGCCAGGGCCCCGGTTTTGTGCATGCTGGCTCACTGGAACGGCGATGACACAGTCGATAGAATTGGACTTATCAATTGAATCAGTTACATCTGAGTTTATCCTGCTATGACAAGGAACCATCAACTTTTATGAACTGAAAACACATTATAAAAGGGTTCAAGTTTGGACACCCAAACTGGACAACACCATGTTGTTTTAGGGCGTGGCTGGCTGTCAATCACAAGGTAGCCACGCCCTAAAACATACTCTGCTCTATTTTTCTAATTGGAGCCATGTTTATAATAATAATATTTTAATTTTATATAGTGCTTTTCAAGCCACTCAAAGACGCTTTACATACAACACAATTAGAAAGGGAACAATTAGAAAGACATCAATACATCAAGTAAAAACAGAACATTTTTGATATAAAAGAAAACAGTCATGTTTGACTAAATGAACATCATGCTGAATTGTAAAAGACTGAGATTTTAAACTCATGTTTACGATGTTTACTGAGGTATCGGGTCATTTTCTCGTAGAATTCTATACATTCAGACTTATTTTTGCAACCGGAGGAGTTGCCCCCTGCTGGCCATTAGTGAGAATGCAAGTTCAAGCCACTTCTGCCGTCTGGGGTGGTCTACAGGTTTAATGCCTTCAGTGTCTATTGTGTTTTTCGGTCCACAAAACCCACGTTCAAAGGAAATCATACTTTTGGATGTTATTTAGAAATACCATAGCTTGAGGGGATTCTCTGAACAGAGGCAGTGGACAGTGCCCTTTTTGCAGAAAAGGTATTTAACTGCTTGTGTATCAATTGAAGTTATAATATGTCAAGAAGACGGCTGTGCTGTGCAGCTGATGCTTCACTACCCAATAGCTGCACCATAAACATGCAGGTAAACCATTGCCATGACACCATCACACACACACACACAAAGCAAATGCCAGCTTTCATCTTGATCATGCTGAGCATGCTCACTCATCCAACATGTTAATGTCATCTGATGGCCATGACTGACATGAATGCTTTCCAGACGTATGTGAGCGTAACATGAGTGACCAACAGGTCCGCTCTCTCTCTCTCACACGCACACACACACACACACACACACACACACACACACACACACACACACACAGACCGTTTTCACATATCAAAGTAATTTATTGTAGGTTTTTATTCAGCATCAAATTAATCGACCGACAGCAAATGGGCTATTTTTTGTGCTTGAAATGAGCAGCTATTGACCAGGATCAGGGAGACTTGGCAGCCTCAGCTCTGTTAGTGTTACTTCAGTTATTCATTTTAAACAGTGTGAACTGAAAAATGGATCTCCGGGTTGGTGCTGTAGAGAAAATGGACAGTTGCAGCGGAGGTGTTGGATCACATAATTATTTAAAAATCTTGACTATGTAACTGCTCGTTTGAAAGCAAATAAAGAGCGCTGAGGGTGCACGGTAATGCAACTAAAAGGTCAGAATTGAGAGTCACCAAAACAACACTAATCTTTCCAAGCAAACAACTCAGAATTTCTTATATAATCAACTCTTAATTCTAATTAATTGTTCAGGCAAACAGCACCATAAAAAAGTTGTAATCCTTCAAATGCAATGCTTCATTACAGGTAGGTTAAAAACTAGTGTTAATGTATTCTAAATACATTGAACAAATAAGAAAAACTAAACCTGAAGTAAACGGTTCAATGGACAAGAATGGGATGCAAAAACAATTAAAAAATTGTGCAAATTGATAAGACCATATCTAGCTGCACTGCGCTCATACAGCGCTTACAGCTGATAACACCATGTCTGCATTAATCACCGCAGAATCCTAGCACCCATCCTCCGGTCCCTCCTCCCCAGGATAACACAGTAAGCGCCGTCAGAGCGTTCGCTGTAGTGTGTTTACTGCTAGCGCTATTAGCACCGTTAGCTACAGCAGCCCTGATGAGAGCCGTTGAGCGGCAATTGAAATGCTCCCAATCTTGTGTGTTGCACATTCAAACAAAAAACAATGGTTTAATCATTTTATTAGCTGCAAACTTTGAAATTGTGTTTGTTATCTTTTAATTATAGTGAGTTCAACGGGTCATTTTGTGAACCTAATAGGAATTTTGTTTATTACATTTCGTTTACCTGACGCCAAAGCAACTTACATGATATACAGTAGACCCAGCAACGGTGAGCAATTAGGGTTAAGTGTCTTGCTCAAGGACACAACGACACAGACTGCCGGAGCCGGGGATTGAACCACCGACCCTCTGATTGAAACACCGACTTTCTAACCACTGAGCCACAGTCGTTTATTTATTTGAGAAACTGATTTGCATTCACAAAATAAAACATGATTTCTTTCAAGAAGAAAAAACCTTTAAGTTTAAGAATCAAGGTATGATATGGATATAGAAATGCGAGAGTTCATACAAATAAAAACCCCTACTAATGTTAAAACCAAGGCTATGCTTTTGTTCTTATATACATATATATATACAACAGTATATAATGGATTTCATACCACAGGGGTCAAAGCTGTTTGAATGGCAGACTATAGTTCAGTTTCCAGTTAAATATTAGATGAATACATCTGAAAGAGACTTTTGTATCTAATTTCAGCATTCAGTGAGCATAAATATATTGTGAAGTTTTAAAGTTCCATTTCTCATCTTGGCGCACAATCCAATCCGTCAAGCAGCAATTGTTTCAATTAAATTATCAAACTCTTTCGGAAAAATAAGAGAAGATAAAAGTTAAAAGTAAATCAGCGAAAAGTTGAACTTCTAACAAGAAACATGGCTTTTGATGGATTGCAGGGATCCACATAGAACAATAATCGATGTGAAGCTTTACCAGAACTCTGAAGTTACGTTTGCCGGTGACCAAGAACACATTAAACTGTCAAATTCTCCACAAACAAACACGAGGTGGAACTAATCGTGCGATCCTTAACCTTGACTTTTCTCTGTCCTTCCCTTGTGCGAGTCTAAAGGTTGCACCGTGTGCTCCTATGCTGCATGTTAAGCAGTACCATCCAGAGTAAACTTTACCCAAGTGCATCGTCTCTTACCTAATTGAGTTAGAGGATGCCATTTCCTTTGAGAACAGGACATTAAGCTTCCCTCTCAGGGAATGACGGGGAAAGTAAATCGCTTTTAATTAGAATAAACCTTAAGATTAGATCTGGCCTTTCCCTCACCGTCATTTGCATAGCTGCTCTCAATGCGATCCAGGCGCCTTGCGGCTGATAAGTGGGATTTGGAGATGAGAGAAGGGGAGAGGTGCTTTGATGAGAGCCCAAACTGTTCAACAGGTGACTTGGAAATGCTTTTTATTATTACAGGGGATGGACTTTACGGGATTAGATTACATATTCAGATTTAAAAAACATCTGAGATATCTTCAGCAAAAGTTGGGAGCCTGGATGGAGTCAAAAGTGATTATTCTGACCAAGGCAATGACTATTTCAATTATTAATGGTCCCTATTAATCATTACATAATTTGGTATTTCACAAGAGAGAAGAACACCATCACAGTATGTCCAGAACTCCAAATGAGAAGATTGAAGCAATTTTGCTTGAAAAACAAATAACAGATGATCAAAATAGTTGCAGATAAAAAAACTTGACACACAAGGACATGTTCATACATTCTGCTTGAAATATTAATTTGTGTCTGATAAAATACAAAATATTTAGTAGTCTAGTCAGGATTTAAAGCGCTCATTGTGTAAGTTTTGTTAAATCAGCAAAGTGTATTTTTTATCCTAATCTACGGTACTTCTAATTGTTCTTTGTACTAAACTGCTCACACACACAGAGAGCGGAGCGTCAACAGCACAAAGGAACGCCCTCCTCCGTCGTTATCTTTATTAAAAGAAGAAAGCCAGCCAAGTTATTTTTAGTGGAAAATGATCCCTCAGCGACTTCTTGTGTTTGATCTCCAGGAACATCTCAAAGAGGCTTAGAGGTTTGGTGTCTGTATGACAGTTGGCAGCCGCAGCGATTAAACCTGCAACCTTTCTGTGATGGGACACAGACTTTCTAACTATAAGTGTGCAGCGAGACGAGTGGGAGAGGAGGGATGAGAGTGGAGCAACACAGGGGCGCGAGCAGAGAAAAGAAAGGGGCGGCTGAACGGAGGAGAGCGGAGGCAAGTGAATGAACCCCACTGAGGGAGATGTGAGGGGACGTGTCCCAATCTCCTCTCATTCAGAGGTGACAGTCCATCTGTCACCACCCTGGAAGTCCGCAGGGGGATCAATGTCTGCTGAGGTGGCCAAACCAAAAGCTATCTGCATCCACATTAGTATTCCTCTGCGGTGGGGCCCGGGCCGTCTACCACATCGGGCTCCCGGCGCAAACCGGCAGTGCAGGTGCCACGTCGATAGATTGATAAGACAAGCCAGACATGGCCCTGGAGAGCACGCTGCCGGACAAGTGATTTAACCCCCTCTGGGATAAACCTTTAAGATCTCACATGAGCAGAAAGAGAGCACTTTCGCACATACATGCATACATAACGCATGCTAATGTGGGTACACACAAACACACACGTATTCGCCCACACTGAGAGCAGATATGGACATCTTACAAGGATGAATGGCCAACTCGCGAAGGACGGCAGGACAGCGTAATAAAAGCCAGACGAGGCATTAATCCTCCTTGTGGGGTTCGCTGATGTCTGCAGCATTATGGCAGGACACTAACATTTGTCACGTCTCAGCTGTGTGAGGCGGGTGGGAGTAAAGGGGTCTCTGTTAAGTGTAACGCTAAATCACAACTATGTGCTTGGCATGTTGTGTCATCATTATAATACAGCAGCTCCGAGGTGCTGGGTGTTGAACACAACACAAGCTTTGTTTTTTATGCTGCCTTTCTTATAACGTCTTTCTCATCCAATGTCCATCAAATGTGAAGCTACAGCTAGTCAGTTAGCTTCTTTTGGGTTAGCATAACAACTAGAAACACAGGGATTGTGTTTAGCTAAAGCTAAGCTAACCGTCTTCTTGGAGCTTCACATTTAAAGGAAGAAGTAGGCATTTAAATACGCTTATTCTATTCTTTGCTAAGAGTTAGACGTGAAGACCAACACCACTCAGTTTAGTATAACGATTCGAATTGCAAACCTGGCCCTGCTCAACGTGAACAGAATCTGCCGACCAGCATATCCAAACCTCACCAATGAACGCGTCATATTTCGTTGTATAATCAATCAATCTGCTGGTCACCTGACAACAGGTACAGACAGGAAATCGTTCAGACAACTCAACTGCAAGTTTTGTGACCTTTTGACATGCTAGGTGTTCTCCACTGCTTCCAGTGTTTATGCTAAGCTAAGCTAACCACCTATTTTGAGCTTTTTGGCAAAAATATCACTTGATGTTGCGTTTGTGTGATCAAAATCAATCATTAAAGTAATTTTGGAGTTGAATGATTTACTTTGTAAGTGCGTTGTATTTATTCAACCCTCTCCCCTTTATAAAGCAAGTAGGATTCGGTCACATAAGTAACGTTAATCCTACAATGAATACGCCATTTGTTTTTAGTAAATGCAACATAACTGAGATTTGCTGAAGAGCATGTTGTAACAATCAGTGTTCCAGCCTTTTCCCCATTTATTCAAGCCCTTTTTTTTCTGGGACCAGTTGACATAACTAATCTATGACAGTAAAGAACCACCTGCTGAAGTGTCTGTGAACATAAAGTGTGAGTCTCAGAGGGCCGTAAATCAGTCTAACAAATCAAACTGATGCTGTAGCTTCCTATTTAGCGTTCGGACACGTGAGGGGTATAAATCTCTTCATCTCAAGCAAACGTATAAGTGTATTTCCCAACAATTGTAACTTAATTTTTTTTTTTTACAATGTTAACAAGTAACCTTCCCTATTGATGGTTATTCTAGCAACAAGGGTACTAAAACCTAACCTTTGTAGCTTCAACAGGGCCACGGGCTACAATACTTAGGTACAATTTTTCATTTGATTTTCTAGGCCAACTCTGTCAGCCCTGTTAATAATAAAATAAATAAAGTGAGCACTCCATTTCATGAGTGAAGATGACCTTTACAGAGCTTAGGCTTCATTGACGGGATTTCAAGCCACCAATTAGCACTCTGGTTTCTGCTCTGGTGCGATCTCAGGTCTCAGAGAGAGAGACACACACATTCCTTCAACAACATCCGCATGTGAAGCAGGACACATGCAGCCTGCTCAACAAACAAATGAATACCAAAGGGGCTCTTCAGGTAGAGGTCACCTTGTATTAAGAGTAAATAGGTAGTTTTACAATGGGTTGCCTATGAACTGCATACATAGAACTATAGTGAGGGAGGCATTGTAGCATTAACATTGACATAATGTATGTTCTATAAGAACTAATGAACTGTGCAAAACAGGAATGTCTTCAAGTTCGATTCACGGCATCTATGAAAAATGACGAGCAACAAATGCACACATGCACTTCGAGGATTATGCCACAGTAAGCACACTAACAATGTGGTCAAGGGCAAGCATAATAATGAATTGATTGTCCTCTGAGTGTCATAATGAATGTGAATCAGACTATGCAGCGTGCTTTTAACAATCAATAAGGCTATGAATTGCCACCGCCATCCGAGTGATTGATTATATTCATTTCTAGTTAAGCATAATGCAGGGTTAGATCAATTATGAATATATTTTGTAGTCTCATAAATAAAACAAACATCAAAGGTAAGATAAAGGTTTTAAAAACAACTCTTCTGACAGAGAGAGAGAGAGAGAAAGAGAGAGAGGTAGGAAGTGAAAACTATTTTGAAATTAATTTCCAAAGAGTTGTCAATATTCCTGAAGTGTGGCACATGCAGCGCCTAGCTACGGTGCTGCATTAAGCTTTCATGAAAGTGAAAGTTAATTAGATATGATGACTGAACTCCCGGGATCGTAATTAGCCGAACTGCGTGACTGCTCTCCTGTAATTAAATGTCATTTTCCCTCAGTTCACTGAGCCTGAAAAAAAGAAGAAATAGAAGAAGAGGAAGAGGAAGAAGAAGGGGAGGAGGAGCCCTGCTGCAGAAAATGTCACTTACAACAAATTCACCTGTGTCCCCGGGGGCCTCGACCCGGACATTTCTGAAACATAGGCAAGCCAGAATGACAAAAATGGGTTTAAGCTAGTAGTTCCCACTAAACAAATAAAAATGAGCCTCACACTGGTCTAGTTTCATTGCTCTCTCTGACATTTGAATTATATTTTGGGGATTTGGACCGCGGATGCTCAAGAGTAAACACTCAAATTTAAGGCGCTCGGCTGCGAAAGGAGAGGAAGTCGCGTCTGCGGGCGAGAATGAAATGCCAGATTCCTTCCACAGTGTCGCCCTAGCAGGTGTCATATGTGGATAACCCCGGGACGAGAGACAGGAATGGGGAGAGGAGAGAGACGGAGGGAGGGGAAGGGAGCCAGTCCAACAGGGTGCACGACGGGTCTCTTGCCATGTGTTAGAGGAGGAGAGTCAAGCCTGCTGGAACCAAACTATTGACTGACACCAGAGGACACGCCGTAAGGACAATCAAGCACAACCCCTGCAGGAGGAGCTATATCGCAGACAAGTGCAATCCCGTCGTACCCTTTCTTCGTCTATTTCGTACTCCTACCATTCGCATCTTTAGATGTAAATCCATGTTCATCTTTTTAATATTAAAACGCAGGCACTTTCAAGGTACCTAAACTTAAAGAAGCCTTTATAATCACATCTAAATTGTTACCATGAATGCAATTGTAAAAAAAATCAAGTTTACACCCATAGCAATAAATGTTTATTTTACCAGCTGTTCAGATCAACTTTGATTTTAGTCGTGATTATTAACGCTTGCTTATTTCCAGAGTAAGGGATTAACAGAGGACTCTTCAAGCAATAAATGGCAAGTGAAAATAACTTCCCTTTTTTTTTAATGAATCATCAATTCCATACATCCATTATCTTATTAATCCTCTTTAGGGTCGCGGAGGGGCTGGAGCCGGTCCCAGCTGACTTTGGGCGAAGGCGGGGTTCACCCTTTCAGCACTGACTTATCGACTGATACAATACAGTGTTTAAGCCGAGTGTTAAAACATTAGTGTTTCTCCCGTGCAGACACAGGCGGTGAATGTGTGGCGGGAGAGAGGATTTGCTTTGTTTTTTATCCATTCATTATCATGTGTAATAGTCCATTATTAGATGTCTTTTGAAGCAGGCTCCATAGTATGCATGGAAAAATGCCCCTTTTTCATTTCAGTGCCCTTGTCAGTCACTCTAGCTCCGCTCTGCATCTGAGATGTTAAAAGTTGAGTGATTGAGTAGATGAAACACCAGATTTTGTTGAAAAATTAGCAGTATTTTCAAAGTGTAGATTTTGAATTCAAGCATATTCCTACACTTGGACACATAACAGTTACAATTAAGTATTTTCCAAACTTTGTACGTGTCGCTGCACAGAATAGATTGCAGTCCAGCCCACAGAAGATGCAGACGAATGCTGTAATGCCATTTTTATGAGGCAGTTGTTTTCATGTTTCAATCCTGGGACCGTCTGACTTTGTTTTGGGAATCTGTTGTTATGCTATATGGCTGCATCCTCGTCTTTGTTTTTACTAGACAAGGTAGCTGGAGTTCCTATGACACAATATATATGGATCTTGCACTATTGAAAGGTGGGACATGTATTGCTATAAACGTTTGACTAGACTTATTATGTCATCAAGGGTGAGGGCCGTAATGTAACAAAATTAGCGATAAGTATTTTGATCTTCACAAACACATGAAACATTTTTTTTACAAAACAAGGAAATAATTTAGTCCAATGATGGGGAGGCTATAGATTCAACAAGTATATGATCCATCGCCCCTCCCCCTTCCCCAGTGTGCATGGAGGGTGCTCCTTTCCCAGGGTGCCACTGTAACTGACTTTGAGCTGAGAATAAGTTTGTGCAACTTTTCAATATAATAATGTAATGTAATGTCCTGCATGTCTATTTCTGAGGGCGCCTCTGAGGACGCGTTCATGGACGCATGCATGAATGCATGGATGGTGGATGTCATTGATAGGAACACCCCGCCGGCTGTGTTCTCTAGAATAATCACTCATTTTAGTGAGATTCCATTGACACTGAAAGAGACGGTGTGAGGAGGGAACCTAATTAGCTCTGCCTGATGGACAGAAAATGATCACTGTGAATGTAATAAGGCTTTCGCGTATTTGCCTGAGAAAACGACCCGGGGCTCCCCCGCCGTGTTTTGAATTCGAAAAACGGCAGGTTAAAATCCCACCCGTGTCTCCGACTAAATCACTAATATGGAGTCAACCCACCCCTCATCTCTGCTCTGCTCGTACCTGTACAATGATCTGCCTCGGTCAAGGGCCTCATCTGAAAACCTCTTCATAACAAAGACCCCCGCAGTGCTCCAACTATACTGACTTCCATCTGATGAAGTTGTGTCCCCTCAAACTACGTTTTCATCGTCTACTGGTTGCACTTCAGGAAAGATGGAGACCTTGAATAAGCAAGTCTCTTTGCATAATATATCACATCCCGTATGTGTTTTTCTTTGTGGCCATTTAGCGTTTGATGTATGCAGACTTAATTTTAAGTGGCGGAGTCTGCCATTCCCTCACACAATTTAAAGGCTCTACTAATGCACGAGGGATTCACTGAAGATGATGCATGAGTGGAGCTCAACATAAATGTTACTTTTGCTCTTTTCATTTAAAAGTAATATGTAGAAGATGAAACTGAAAATCCCACAACCCCGGCGAAAGGGACGAGCCATTGAGCTATAGAGTGAGTATTAAGGATCCATCATCTGAATATTATTCCAGTGGGAGTCTTTTATAGGTGCTTTAAATTGGGTGATTTTATGACTGCAGCAGTCTATGTAATATAATCACATTAAACTCCCTAAAAGAGCCTCCTAAATTCTCCTTATGTTCACCTGATCACTTATCATCATTGACTTGTTGGGCGACTGTGGCGCAGTGGTTAGCAAGTCAGTCTTTCAATCAGAGGGTCGGTGGTTCAAACCCCGGCTCAGCCAGTCCATGTCGTTGTGTCCTTGAGCAAGACACTTAACCCTCATTGCTCACTGTTGCTGTGTCTACTGTATATCATGTAAGTCGCTTTGGATAAAAGCGTCAGCTAAATGAAATGTAATGTAATGACTTGAGGTGGAAAACAATCTGCAGTGATTTGTCTAACAAAATAATTTCCCGGTCACCGTAACAACTCGTTAGACTCTACATGGCTTCCTACTGAACAACAGTTGTCCGTGGTGACCTTTCCTCCTCACCGCGGCGTTCTAAGGCAACATCTGTCCTCCAGCCATACTGTCGCTTTACATCCTGCCTGCCTATCTGACTGCCCCGGGGGCACTTAAGGTGTCGAGTGCTAATTCCACCTGAGCCTTTAATCACCTCATTAATTTGGGCTGACAGGGTAGGTTAAAACCCCTCTGATCCCCGGTCTCTGTGCACGGACATTAGCCACTGAATGGGAGGCCGTAACCCAGTCCCCCTTTTTTGAGACCCTTAAGTGTTTTAACAAGGTGTATACCTAATCCACAATTTTATCTTTATGGAACTTGGCCAGTTTTTTTTTTTAAAGCAGCTTAATTGTTGATTGGCTTACAGTTGAACCAACGTCACCTTAGTGCTTGGCAAGTCTTGTCCAACAGTGGGTTTTAGGGACACTACGCCAAATGTGGCTGCTAAGCTAGGATACCCCCCCTTATGAAACCATCAGTTGAGGATTTCCACTGTGGCTTTAGCTAAGCCATCTCCCGTTCGGATCCATTCTATAAAGACGGTCACTGAAGGACAGAGAGAGAGAAAACACAATGGCTGGAAGAGTCCTGGAGATCCTATCTAGACAGAGGAGTAATAAGGAGAGGGCTGAGAGGAGGGTTATGTTGGTCTGGCTGGATGGCGTGGAAGAGAAAGGAGGCCTTCACACATGTCCAGCCTTGACTGAAGATGGGATTAGAGAGGGAAGGGAGGGAGACGGGCAGACAGAGATAGAGAACAGACACGCAGGATGCGATGGTGAAGGAGAGCAGGAGAGAGTGAGCGAAGGAGAGGCGGAGAGGAAGATTGATGGCTGACTTGTCCTCACTAGGTGATTTTTCCCCCCCCCCACCATCTTTACAGGACGAAGCCGCCATCCAAGAGCCTCCACTTCGTCCACAAAGTGGAGACACGGGCAGATGGCGATGGAGGGAAAAACAAGCGATAAAATCACAGAGCTGTTTGTGTAATAATGGCGAATTTGCAGGGGGAAAAGATTAAACATGATTTTTTAAGTTCCCAGTTTGTCTGTTTGTTGAACGCAGAATGGTCACTCACTGCTAAACTCATCTGGCAACAGCTGGAGCTCTGGGCCACATGTGCAGGGCAGAGCATCAAACTGGGCGAAATGTCATAATTCCATCTAATATGCAGAGCATTTGAATGTTTTGCCCTATTTGAGGATTTCCGGGGCAAATAGATTATTCAATCAAACTACTGCACCAGAACGGAACAATGAATGTGACAGTTTCATTGTTGAAACTGACATTATATTCAGCCAGAATAGCACTCAGCGACAGCAAATAAGTTAATCTATTAATTGATCAGTTATAAAATAATTTCCTGAGTGGCGTACTGACTGTAAATCGTCTGGATTTCCTGCAGCAAACTCCTCATTAACAAAATGTATGAAACATCTTATTGACCAGTTGAAAGTTATCACCCTTCCAATTCATTTCATACTATTTATGCTGGACATTTTTTTCTCCAATAACTATTCAATGTATTCATATGCTGTAATTACTGCACTGTATAGTATTGTATTGGAAGTGGTAGGGTCCACTATTCATGTGCTGGATTCAGATAGCCTATCTAAACCCCTGGGCTGCACAGGATGCAGCATGTGAGCCAGTGTCCTTTAATCTCACGGGTCTCATCCTCGATGTTTACCCTTGACTTACTTCGGCTGCAGCCCTGACCTCCACTAACGCCCCCGCTTCACATTACAAGGATCCAGCCGGTGCATCAAGCACCGGCAGTGTACTCGTCACCACAGTGAGCTCCAGATTGTGGCCGTGTGCGCTGTAAACGGATACACTTGTTGCTCCTCTGGTGTATTTCTGACAAAGTAGCCGCTCAAGTGTGAGCGCGAAACCGCACTTGGTGTTACCGTGTGAGGACGGGCGTCGCAAGACAATCCAGGACTGAAATCTTTAGGATTGCACCTTTTTTTTTTTTTTTTACTTATTTTGTTTGCATTTTCAATACAGACACAACAATCCATGACATTTCAATCAACATAGTAAAATAAAAAGTAAATAATCAAAACAGTAATATTAGTATCAATAGTCTAGCTTATAGCGAGTATAAATGCTAACCTTTATATACATGCAAATCTACACCCGACAAATGCTTATGCATCTACATATACACCTTCATCTACATCCACATACATACCTGCACAGCATACCCACATGTATATACTTTTACACATGCATTCCACAAGCAGGATTGAAGGGGGAGGGAAGACTGAATAGTTAAATTGAGTAAAATGAAATGATATGTGCAGAAAATTTATAAAATAACTAAAGTAAAATAAAAGATACCGAAATAGGATTGCACCTTTTGAAGATGTGTTTTTATTGGATGTGCTTCTTTGATAATTAAGGAAATACTTAGATTCTTGCACACACACATTATACAGTATATATATATACACATTATATATACAGTATATGCACATGGACACTCCTATCTAACATAATTATTTCTGCACTAACAGATGTAGGCTATATGCAGGATAATTCCCACATTGAGAGCAGAACAACAATTTTAATATGGACACCCCATATAGAGTGACAGTGCTACGCAGCTGCATTTCCTTTGTCAGCTACTGATGCAGTGTTTGTCATCACACGTTTACCACGACCCCCCGGCTACAGGGCTGAAGCGTGGCTCGGCAGAGTCAACGCACCGTAAACCGTGAATGATGTGAGATGCAAGTCCTTTATTTTGTTCAGCTCCTTTTGTTTAATAACGAGCACTATATTTGGAACACAAAGAACTGGATATGGATTTAATTCTCTCGCATCGTGTCAGACTTTGGTGGAGAGTTAATTGATTTGTGAGAATAGAGATTTGCCACTTGAGTGAGTCAATTAATTTTGATTGTGCATAGATTAAAATAGATCAATTGATGAATAAAGATTAAACACATCACGTCCTTTTATAGACATTTCAGGGGCAAACAGTAACCATGTCTTATAGTAATATTTGAATATGTATACAGTCACGGTACTCTGAATGCTTCTAAACATTTTTTTAAACTAGTATTTATGAAAGCTCTTCAGACAAAGCATCAACAAGTTGTTAGCAAACATTTGCTATAATTTCACAATAACCTGTTCAAACATGACCCGCAAACTTTGTTTCAGAAAACCGACTCACCACAAAAACACCTCGAGGCGACAGGAAATGCAATAAATGGAAAAAGATGAGAAGAGATATGAAAACTTTTCCCACACCAACTTTGCTAAACTGGGCCGAAACTAACACCGAGCAATAAATCATATCAATTTTCAACAAATAACTTGATAATAGTCGTGTGAAAGTAGAGATGAAGCCGCGTATGTCCTTGCTGTACCTGCAGGCTCACTTCCCGTCCTTATAAAAAAACATTGAATAAACTATACTTGCGGTTTACAGCTCCATTAAATCAACTGGGATAGTGGCAGGGAGCAGTGGGAAGAGGTATTACATTTGTGTTATTGGTCAAATATCGCCGGCCTGTGAAGGGGGAAAAAAAAGGTGATATCCAGCACGGGGCCGGGCAAATGGAGAAAGAGAGGGAGGGAGGGTGTGTGTCACAGCTATGTCCTTTCTGATAAGTGAGTTTTCACTTGCCTTCAACCCCCCTCCCCGCTGTAATAAGAGTTGACACCTATTTGTGACATATGACTGTATCTCTGATTGCCTGGGGCGTGATAGCATCCCGACGACCCGCTCAGCTGGCGATGGAGGGATAGCGAGAGTGAGCAATGAAGAAATAGAGGGGTTTGTGGCTCAAATGCACCGGTCACTGGGATACTATATCTGGAGGAGATATGGCAGCTCCGTGTGTGTATGTGTGTGTTTGTGTGTGTAGATGTGTGTGTGTAGGGGAGCAGACAAATTGGAATGTGTGCAGCTCATGTGTCGCTTGCTTTTAGATGCATTGGAATGGACGGTTGGTTGTATGGGCGGATGGCAAATTATCGGGTACCCTTTTCGGGAATCCATTTATTCACATCATCTCCATTTGCCAGCCGCTAGTTCCGCAGTGTCGCTGCAGTGTCGCAGGGCAGAGCCGGCAGGCCCCTGCAGGGTAACTTCTACACCGACTGTGGGATTCCCAGCTGTTCCCGGTCCAGCTGCGATGTATTTTCCGGTCTATAATCCATCCATCCATTATCTGAACCGCTTATCCTCTTTAGGGTCGCGGGGCGCTGGAGCCGATCCCAGCTGTCATTGGGCGAAGGCAGGGTACACCCTGGATAAGTCGCCAGTCTATCCAGGGCCCGGTCTATAATGTCCGTGCTCAACCCCGCCGTTCCCTTCACAGGTGGCCGTGCCCATTACACCTCCAGTGGGAGGAACGCTTACCGCTGGACTCCTGATGGGTTGTCTCAAGATGGAAGAGGAGAGGCACAGCTCCCCCGGTCCTACTGGAGCACAGAACACTTTAGCTTATTTTAGCAAATAAGCTTAGTACCCGCTTGGCACAGTAGACTTAGGGATGGCAAAACAAGTTTTAACAAGTTTTTTTAATTTATGTTGCAGTATCTTGAGTGGCCGATAGGGCAAGTTGGCAGCAAAGTTGACTGGCTGCACTGTCTTCTTAATACATGCATGGGCAAAGCGGTGTTGCCAAGGAAAGCAATCTGTATTCCTGCCAAGTTCTTCTTCATTATGTTCAGTCACTACTCCTCTCTCTCTCTGTGTCCTTCTCACTCGCTCGTCCCCATGTGCAATGCTGCAAGCATTGTCTGTGTGCCTCGTATTCCTCTGTCACTGATTTGTGTTGAAAATGCAAGGGGACGTATTGGTGTGGGTGTAATGCTTCAAGTACCGGGGATGCGATGAAATATAAGGACTGTCTTCTACGACTTTGAGTTCCGTCATGTCTTGTTTTGTCTGTATGTATCATTACATTACATTACATTTAATTTAGCTGACGCTTTTATCCAAAGCGACTTACAATAAGTATTGTAAGTACAAACAAGAATCAGAACAACAAGAATCAAGAAGGTAAAATGTCTTATTAAGCTATCTGTGTATATTCAACCTCTTCTGTTGATGCAATCAACAGATTACTCTGTCGTGCATCTTTTTCTTTGTTTTTAATCGTATGCGTGTATGTATGTATAAAATAGACTTGCACTCAGCGTTTAACTTTGCTGCCGTCTTAATGGAGATTTTATTTTAGTGTTTTTATACCCGGATGAATAAAGGTTAAATATTAAGTGCACCGCAGCCAGTGGCCCGGCTACATCACCAAAGCACAGAGAAGCTCAGATTACGAAACACACAGAAGGAGAGTGACTTCGTTCTCTGCGCAGGTCGACATTACTCCACTTTATCTTTACATAGCAAACCGTTGTTTGCTGCTATATTCATGCTCTGAATGTTGTGGAGAGAACCTTTGAGTTTAGGAGCCACTTCACATTCAGCGGACGACTGTTCAAGTGCACTTTGAAAGCTGCAGGTTGATCAGTTCTCCATAAAAAAAAAATCAGAAACAGGACAAGCAACAAGACGCGACGCTGTCAACGCGCTGACCTTGAACCATTTGACAAATGCCGAGTGTGCAGAGTAACAGACCCCATACATCATCCGGCACCAAGATAAATGACACAAAGTTGTGAGCTTCTTTCTGAACCTTGAGATGAGCTTTTATTACATTATCAGCATGCACCACTGGCTGTTACAGGTTTTTAATAGGTATGGGATGAGAAGTGTGACCGGCTGATAACAATACTTCAAATTTACAGGCCATAACACCCAACCTTTTTTTTTGTATATACGCAGAAAGGTTGTGCAAAGTTGAATGTTTAAATGTATTAAAACCTCTGGGATCAAAAGTTTCACTTTACGTGCAGCCTTGCAGTCAACAGACTGTTCACAGAGCTGAGGTTTGACACTGTGGTTTCACAGATCAATGGCCCGCTCCTCAGCGGTGTCTCCGGCATGATAAAACACTCCTCACTCTGTATGCTTACCGCGTCTGGGCTACATCTAATGCGCCTGGCGAAGAAGGTCACCAAGGTTGGATGAAAATGTATTTATAAAAGGTGTTTTTTTTTGTCAATAGGGGTGCTGAGAGTTATAAATGTAGAAGTCATTATAAACAATAAGCCCATATTCTATGAATTGTGTGATGGAAAATCTGAATGACTGTCGATGCAAAACAGCAATCTGCAACACTGCCTGAATCAAATGAGATCTTCCTCCTACTTTTGAAGAATATGTCTGTATGCTCTGGTTGCCAATATTTATTGTCAGATGTACCCCTCAGCCCTGTCAGATAAACTCAAGCAGCCTTTAAGTCATGTTTGGCTGTTGGGATTCATCCACTACTTTTTGCTAACAATCTCAACCATTAATCCACTACTTGTAGTTAAGTATTTTAACCATTCATCCACTACTTTTTGCTAACCATTCATCCACTACTTTTAGCTAACAATCTCAACCATTCATCCACTACTTTTAGTTAAGTATTTTAACCATTCATCCACTACTTTTTGCTAACAATCTCAACCATTAATCCACTACTTGTAGTTAAGTATTTTAACCATTCATCCACTACTTTTTGCTAACCATTCATCCACTACTTTTAGCTAACAATCTCAACCATTCATCCACTACTTTTAGCTAACTATTTTAACTATTCATCCACTACTTTTAGCTAACTATTTCAACCATTCATCCACTACTTTTAGCTAACTATTTCAACTATTCATCAACTACTTGTAGCTAACTATTTTAACTATTCATCCACTACTTTTAGCTAACAATCTCAACCATTAATCCACTACTTGTAGTTAAGTATTTTAACCATTCATCCACTACTTTTTGCTAACAATCTCAACCATTAATCCACTACTTGTAGTTAAGTATTTTAACCATTCATCCACTACTTTTTGCTAACCATTCATCCACTACTTTTAGCTAACAATCTCAACCATTCATCCACTACTTTTAGCTAACTATTTTAACTATTCATCCACTACTTTTAGCTAACTATTTCAACCATTCATCCACTACTTTTAGCTAACTATTTCAACTATTCATCAACTACTTGTAGCTAACTATTTTAACTATTCATCCACTACTTTTAGCTAACAATCTCAACCATTCATCCACTACTTGTAGCTAACTATTTCAACCATTCATCCACTACTTTTAGCTAAATGAAGCTCTTTACACTCCTTCTCATTCATAAGCTCTCCGTCTCTATTTGTCCCTGTGATTACTCTATTAGCTGATTGTGGGCATTCAATTTAAATTAACCAACCAGGTTCTGCACAGTGTCCTTAAGCCAATCCCATTGTAGCTGTCAAACTTTAAAAATGTTCTCCTCTGCTGCTGTCAGTTGTCATTTCAGCTCAAATTGGATGTGACCCTCCTCCTCCACAGTCACCTCCAGTCAGCATCACAGTCATGCTCTTCATTCATCATCGGATTGCAGTAACTCCCTTCACCACCACCACCAATGTCTGGACTCCAAGGGGATTTTGCTGTATCAATACCCCTTTAGTATGCTACTTGATGATGGAGTCCAATTGCCAAAGACTTTGCACTATTCAAATTGTATGCATACGTAATTCATCCTTGTTCAATTCTTAGGAAGTCTCTCCTGATTGAACTAATTCAACCATTCATCCACTACTTTCAGCTATTTCAAACATTCATGTGGTATTTTTCTACTGTTATCCACATTATATATGACTTGATCTCCTCTACTATTTTGTGTGTGTACATGTACTCCTCAACTATACCAAGGGCCAATCGTCAGTCAGTAAAACCTTTTGGGTTTCTATGAAATATTTACGGATTTTTCCTAGAATATCTGGAGCCAAAGAGCCGGCACAGAACCCATTTAAACTAATAACTTGATGCCATTCATTTTCATTAACCACAAACTCTGGTGAAGCTCAAACTTTGGGCTAATAACCTTTGCAGCTAATGGCGTATAAGACTGAATAATGTAAAGTCATCAGGCTAGAAGCCATTCTTCCTCCTGACCTTACAACCTGTAATGAAATGCATCTTCAACCTAATGTAAAAAGGATTGCTACGATGTAATGTGAGTCTTTTATTTTCTTTTGACGTAAAAAAGGCAACTCAGTTCATCTGCAATATATTTATTTTTTAGAGCAGGGAGGTAGAAAAAAGTCCCGGGCCTGTTGTAACACAGGTGGCGACAGAGGTGTCAGACATTTAGAACTCCTTTTAAAGTACTGACCTTTATCAACAAGAGGTAGTGTACTGTGTATTTCCGTCTCCCTAAGGGTCTAAAATGTGTTCTGGGTGTCATTCTGTCTAAAACAAACCCGTTTCCTTGAACAGAAAAAAATACCCGTGTCACCAAGATATGTTAAAGTTTTCGATCCGAAGACAACCTCTAAATTTAGGCTGGGGAAGTGTGCTTCAGTCCACCTTGAGCCAGCAGTAATAGCAAGGCAATGACTTGTTTGTGAAGCGGTAGGACATCTCTGCGGTGACTGCACAAAATGACACATTACTGTATTGCATCCCTGTTGAAATTGTCACCGTCCTGATTGGGATTCATCAAAGGCTTCTCAATTAGGAGACATCTCCGTTGCCACAGGAGAGCTTTTCCATCTAATGAAGTACCTCACATTATTGCCCTGCTAGTGAATTATTCAACTAAACTCCTGACAGGGAGTGGGATGGGGAAGACAGACAGAGAGGGGGAGAAAAACCTCTAAAATGAAAGAAGTCTCCTCATCATTTTCAATTCATCACCCTTCTTCCATATTGCCCTCCAGATCACAGAGAATATTCGCCTAATCAGATTTATGATTTATCCCATTTAAATTCAGTCAACTTTCTCAAACGCTGAGGGGCGGTGGGTGGAGAACGAGAGCCGGAGAGACAGAGAGGGAGAATTTATAATCTCCAGAAGAAGACACCTAGTGTGGGTGACCTCTATTTGAATGAATAAAGATTGGCTCTTTATATGTCGCACTATTGTGCCATTTCTAATGAGCATAAATTATTAACAGTTAGTGTCTCCAACTCACAAATCAAAGGCCAGCTTTCCCCTGATATGTCTTATCAAAGCCAAATGTGGGGATTTAAAAATCAGTAATGGAAGTGAAAATGCAAAGCTATTAGACTGTTGTGTTATCATGCTATATTCGACCACGTATGAGCATTTTATCACAGAGTATGATGGTGCCATCCTATGTTGCTGGAGGACAAACACTGGGCAAAGTGAGGTTTCGTAAAATACTTCAAACTTGAATAATGATAAAATAAATTTCTTGACAACATAATAAATTGAGGGCACACATGTTATTCTGTGTTCATGACAGCCCTTGATTTAATCCATAATGTTCAGCTAATTTAAATTATAATTTCTTAATAATCGAATGAATCAACGTGTGCATGCAATTCAATAAAAATGCGTGCAATCACTTTTTAAAGATCTCACGTACCGATCATAATTAGTTCAACGTGACGGCATTGATTTATCAGGTTCAATTAGCTTGATATTTTTTTTGAATAAAACTACATTCAACGCAGGTAATTGCAGATTTTGTGGTTTATTATGAAGAGACAACTTAATCATGTTTAACCGTAGCGAAAAGAGAATGAGTTGCTGAAGCCCTGCTTGATTGCACATTTTGAAATAGCACTGATGTATCTTAAAAGGTAACTTGCATGGTCAGGACCTGCTCATTCGAGGATCGCTCCACAGCACTACTAATGGTGCAAAGTCCTCTGGGTAACTTTAAAGGGGCATTGCACCAATTTTACACACAAAGGTCAATTCGCTGGACGCAGCTTGTAGAAACCGTTGCATCATGTTTTCTGTGGCTTTGGACAGAGTTTTCTTTAGTGTGAATACAAAAAGGTAAATTGGGAAGTTTGACTCATATTTAAGGATTATAAAAGGCTTGATAACTCAACCTCTGTTGCATTGATTTTTACCATTATTTTGTTCTTTCTCACAAGTCCTCTCAACAATGCACAGTTTAGATTATAATGTGTTCTCTATAAAGACATTCAGCACAAAACAGCGCAAAGATGTAGTGAGCGAGTCATTTCTCCAGCAAATGTGAGAGGGTTGATAAGTGTAGTTTACGTTGAGCCTAAGTAAAGCATGCCATATAAATAACAGTGGCTATTGAACTCTAGAAGGGAAGGTCACAGACCATTTTGTGCAACATGAAGTGGAAAAGGCGAGTGACACAGCTTGTCATTTCACATTATATAACTTCCGCACAGTGAAGAGTAAGCGGGGGGAAATAAAAAAAGATGAGCTTAGTATTTTACATAAGATGAAGAGGTAAGGTGCACGAGAGGTGAGGTGTAGGTGTTTTATTCAGGGACTCACAGCCACACATAATAATAAAGAAGAGCCCAGGCAACAGAAACCATTTAATTTTGTATGAATCAAAGACGAGAGTGCAGGCCACAGCCAGGTGGGCGGAGCAGGTGGAGCAGACAGGACACGTCTGGCTGGTGCCAAGGAGACGTTGCCCTGTTAGCCATGATGCAATCGTGAAGGGTAAGTGACTGCGCACGAGCCGACCACGACCGAAGTCTCTGCAGACGCTGAAGAACATCGAAATCCACTCCAGAATTTCTGTGCGGCCTTGGCTGCAGAGGTCTTGCAGGGTTTCCAGACACTTTAGTTTACTTCACTGCTGTCATACAGATCACAAGCTTATTTCTCCGACTCCAAATCTTTTGGTGGCCTCAAAAATAGCTATCCTAAAAGTATTGCCTTTTCTTCTCTTAGACTGGCATTAATAAATACCCTGAGAACAGAAACCCAAATATAAAACATATCGGTTTTGCAAAGTACATATTCTGCACGTGCTGTGTATACATTATTTAAGTGTTGCATGTTTTTTTCTGTGTGGCAACTCATATACATACACGAGCAGGAATAACAACAAACTGGGTGAATGCCATGCGTATCATTCTGCAGCATGTCAGTTAGAACGTGCCAGAAAAAAATACTCCCCGTGTAAAATAACTGTTATAGCCCGCTGAAGCCATAAAGCCATCTTTTATGTTCAGGGGAGGCAAACCAATATGATTAGATTAGATCATGTTTTCCATTCTGCCTACAGCCAATCTGTGACACACTCACACACACTATTTTACAGATAAGACGCACACGAACACTGATGCAGCAGCATTATATCCTCCAGAAAACACACACACACACACACGAGTATCGAAACCGTACCGTGGATCCACTGCCCTCTCTCTAATGAAATGGACGGGTGGTTAACAGGACGTCCATGTAACCATGGCATTAACCCTTGACTTGTGTGTTCTCTTAACACACACACAGAAGAGCCTTTAAAGATACTGACATAATGACGGCTTGACCCAACGCAGGTTATTTGAATGGATGATTCTACCGATGACCCCTCTTTGCCTTTTATCCAATTACTTGGTTTGTCTGTCAATATGCACTCCTCAACTTAAGAGTTGAAGTTGCAAAAAAAAGTCAGATATTAAGCTGTCAATCAAAGTTGTATTTATTTTTCCCTCGATACAGCATTACTACAGATCTGTACAGAAAGAGAAGACATCTGTTTTGAGTGTGGAAAGAGGAGCAGGCGTGCGGGGGAACATCCGGGCGACACTAATCACGCTGAGAGGCGTAGCTGCCTTTATTGTCGTCCGCCGTGCTGGGGTGACGAGCCCGAACGCAGACACAACTTCACCGCGCACGGGGACATATGTGCAGAAGGAGAAGGAAAGCAGACGCTGACAGCAATGTCACACAAACAGCTGAGTGTCAGACACACGTGCTCGCTCGCAGCTGGGCGCCCTCACCGTGCAAAGGGTGTGAAATGAGTCCAGGCCGTGTTTTGCGCCGCGTGGAAGCTTTTAACACTGGCCTGGACACCAGCGAGCGGTCACGGCCCCCCACTGTGAGCTGGTCAATGCAGCTTGCGAGGCCGGTGGAAAACAATTAGCCGCAGCATCTCTCACTCGGAAATTGAGTCTCGCTGGAGCTGCAGTTGTGCAGACGTGGGGGGGGCGAAACTAGACTTTAGATGCTCTGTCTTCAGCTAGTCCTAGATTTGTCACCTATATATTTCTGCTTGCACTGGGTGCTCTGTTTTGGCAGTTTTGGGGGGTTTGACGGAGACTTAGGGATTAGACAAGATGAGCAGAAGGCCCGGGCATCTATTTTCAATCATAAGCCAGGTTTTCATCCAAATGTACTGCAAATTTGTATTGAATTTCAATATATTTCAATAATGAATAGAACATTCTAATTATTGTGCATTTCCATTGTAAGAAAAGTATGTTTTATAGTGCTCCTAGTGAGAGCTAGAGAGTTTATGTTGGAGGGTCAAGACAAATAAATAACTCTGTATGGATTATCAAATATCAAATGAATGACACTGTATGTATTACACAAATGTGCAAATGTATTAATTAGAATTATGGAATGTATTAAGTGATTGTGGAAGGAATCCTGAAAACATCGGTTTTGGGCACTGGATCTCTGTCTCATGGGATATCTCTCTCCCATGGGATATATTTTGTATATTTTGTGTGGTCATTAGTGTGATTCAATTTGAAATGCTGTTCATTGTCTTTTTATTAAATACATTTTTATTATAACTTTCTGCATCCAGGACTTCTCTTCGCACAATCACCCAAAGGTTTTTGAACTTAGCACCATCCAAGGTGGTTGAGTTAGTCTTACTCAATACTTTTCTCTTTTTCTTGTTATGTACAGTTTGTTTATCTGTGATTCATAGTGTATTGCATATTTATTTTTGCACTATATTGTAATCAATATTCACATTTTTATTCTCAACAACTTAACCTTTTGTGACCAATATGCCGTCCATGATGTCCGTGTGTATATCATGTAATTGTTGTGCTGCTTCCCTGCTAATCAGTGTAATTTGTGAAATGCCACGAAGCAACGACAGTCATCACCCATTCCAGGCAATCAACGTTTTATTAAAATCCAGTCACTGGCTTCCCAGATATTGCACACGACATTTGAATGGACAGACCGGGATTGACCTTAGTCGCTCTCCTGATTTCATTTTAGGGAACAATTATAAAGTTGCTCTAATCTCATATCCTGGCTTATTGCGCGTTTAACTAATGCACGGTGTCCTTGAGGGATGTTTTACCTTTGGAGTTCTCCGGAGGTAAAGTGGCAGCATCAACAAATAAAATGTAAATTCACATTGGTTACTCAGAGCCTGAAAATGCCTGCCTCATGTGTGAAAGACAACACTCAGCGCACAGCTTTGAAGTTCTGAATCACCTTTGTGATGTGAAGGTTATCTACTCATCTCTGAATGCGACTTTTTCCTTCTGGACCCCCCCAAAAAAAAAGGGTACTATCCTATCATTCATTTGGCAGTGCTGGCTTGTAACTGCTGAACTGCTACAAAGGAGCGGATTCAAGGTTCGGATGAAAGCAGCAAAGGTGAACCTTGAAAAGTGAAGTGGATGAAGTGAATATTTATTTCAAAGCCATCAAACGGCATCCTTACAGTTTAGTGTTCCAGTTCAGAGCGATTAAGTTCTGTAGGCGCTTGGCTTTGGCATTTCTGCACGTGTTCATCGCTGATGAACACGTGCAGAAATGATATGAAACGTGTTTTTGTTTTCAGAAAGGTTGAGATTCTACATATCCGTGGTTTCGATGCACAATGCCAACATTGTGTTCTGGCGTCTGGGTTGAGTGTTATGAATGAAGTGGAAGAGCTACCTACAGCGGCTCCACAAGTATATACTCCACAAACAATAGCAGAGGAATCAAAGGGTCAATAATCCAATTCTGATTCACCGCTATGCTGCTTAAGTGCCTTGTGAAACAGCTTCAACTATTGTTCCCTCTCCCAGCTACATAACCCTTACAAACTAAAAATAGAAAATCAGAAGTCCGATGCCAAAACTTTGCAATTTAAGCCTCGGTAGACATTGTGCTCCCTATTCACCAGCACAGCTACAAGGGTACATCTGTTTCCTTGAATCATTATTTCAACAAGAATATCATAAACTAAGGCTGTGTCAGGATTAAATGAGACCAAAAATATAGTAGGAAATAATAAACAATCTGGTATTGTCTAAATTTATACAAAGAAGCAAATAATGAATACGTTCATCTGAATGCTATGTATGTAGTAATACGAATGTTCTATTTTGTTTATCCCCTTAGGGGAAACAGTTAATGATCTATGCTAACACACAACCCACAGATTGCATTTCTGCCAATCTGCATTCTCACAGGAGATGTGGGTAATGATCATAATCTTAACGTCGCTGTTTTTACTCAGATTTGCTTTATTCATATTCAAACTTGAGTCAAACGTATTTGCATGTGTATAGTCACACACAGTTGCTCCATTCTTTTGGGTCTCCTTGGCCAAAAGTAGATTTTTGCGAACATTTCAAAAAACGATATTAGGGATTATACTATTTGGACCCAAGTTGAGGCTCCATAGTAAGCTAGTATCTAAGCAAAGACACTGAATACCACAATCAGCATTGTAATTGACCTACAAGTCAAATCAATTATTTTACATATGAGTGAATGGTTTCAAGGATGACAACTTAAAAGTTATATTTTTATGGAGAGAATTATGGGTGCTTGCACTGTAATGTCCTAAAATATTCTCCTATCTGCTCAAAGAGCTCAGACTGTCTGAGTCTGTTAAACTTCAGACTTAACGGGCCCGTCTGACAGTGGAGGGCAGCTGGATTGTAAACCTCTCTATAACCCTGTCAATGAGCAACTTCACTTCACTGTAAGCGCGTATAGGGATGTGTGTGTGTTTGTGTGTATGTGTGTGTGTGTGTGCGTGTGTGCGCGCGCACTAGTTCCCATGTGCAAAGCGTGTGAGTGCATGACTCACCTGCGGTGATGGTCTGGGATTGCAGAAAAAGAAAGATGGGGTTGGAGGTTAATCTGAGGTTGCCGCAGTTCATCAGTTTGCTGAAGTGATGCGTGGCAGCAGCAGCAGGAGGAAGAGGAGGAGGAAGAGGAGGAGGAAGAGGAGGAGGCAGGTGGAGCCTGGAGAGCTAAACACAGAAGTGCAGCATCAACAAGATGGACTAATAGCTATAAGGGTAGCTATCCACACTTTGCAAAAAAAGGAAAAGTAAAAGACATTTGTGACAGTTGGAGACATCATTAATGTTGGACCGGCTACTTTGTTTCCATTTAAAAAGCAAAAGCAGACGCCTGTTACCCAGGTTTTTCCTACATCAGCCTTTTGCGAATAATCACATGGCAGGAAAGCGATATTAATGATTCGACGCGTGCCATCAGTAGTGACAGTCTCCAATATGTGGACTGCAATATGCAAGCACGTCATTGTTTATTCACTGCGTGGGTTTATTATATTTTTTTTTGTGCAATTTCAGCCTGGAGAGATCTAGTACAAGTTTAAGAATGACAGTCAGAACTTGAACAAGGAAGAAGAACAAGCCAATGGCGAAGAAGTTGAATTCATTGTGAGCAATGCTGGCAGCCGGACCACACAGACCGATAAAACTCAACAACTACTTCTCCGGATCCCCTTAAGTGTCTCGACTGCTAGATCAGTCCTGTTGTTGTTTTATGACCAAATACCTGCATAGCTGATGACGTTCCCTTTCGTTAATTAGAAAATGTTGGCATGCGAAACACACTAAACTGAAATGGCGAGCATCATTCCCGCTGCACGAGCGTTTCAGCATGCTGATGTCAGCATTTATCTCAAAGCAGCATTGTGCAGAAAGTGAGTCGAGCATGAAAGAGCTGCGAGCGCGCAGACTCCTGCTCCCGTTAGCTACATTGTTACTTTACGTGCCGACAAAAAGAACATCTGTTCAGGCTGTATTCCATATCATCAGCAGTACACCTTGATCAGATAACCTCTCAGAGCATTGACCTATGGGCAGAAAGCTCTAGCACCTCAAACGCCGTCTGCTCTGTGTGTCGTTTTTCGTACAGAGGCCATGTGGTGTTAACAGGCACGGCAGGAAAAGGCACACCAAAAAAAATCCTTTCAGATTAAGAGCGCTAAGCCTCCGGAGGCACAGCCTCTTCTGCACCCATATGAAAAGACCCGGAGTGAGACCTGGCATACGCTCTACTGGATTACAGGGAGAAATGCCTTCCATCAAAAAAGTGATTACAGCAACTCTTAGCCAACGTGCATGCAATGAGAAAGCCCAACGAATGAATAATTATGGCAAAGAGAAGTCGGAAGGAAGAAAGAATCAAAAGGAGGAAGGGAAGGGAGCGATGAGAGGAGGGGTAGAAGGTTGGAAAAACAGGTATTTAAAGTCTGACATTCACAAGTAGTGCAGTATTCATGAACCGTGTGGTTCAATATAATTATGTCTCACAATAATGCTCGCAAGGGCCTTTGAAGAATATACGAAAAAGAGGGAGGCTCAAAGTAAGTTTTACAAGAACATCTCTTCTGAAAAGAGATATTCACAGAGCAGGCTCAGCGAGTTTATACTGAAACCTGTTCCCAATGAGATCAATGGAGCGTTCAAATAATTCAGAAAACGTTTGTGGAATGAATAGACGAACAAGGCTCGTATTGAATTAGGATTTTTCTTCATTGAAATGTTTTGTTTACTTTGGGGCTGAATCGGTGCAATAAGGCGCTCCGTGTACAATTAAACTCTTCTTCCAAAGGGAGCTCGAAGTTATTGATTTCATTCTGAGTAAAATGAATAGCTCCTTACACACGCGGCGCCGTTCCTATCACGTTGAATGTCGGCCCAGATTGGGGAATGAGGACTTTACGCCTTCCAGGCCAACTTCGGTGCCAGCTCCTCCGGTACCTTGGACGGTAAGATCAAGTTTAACATCAGCAGTTTTATTTAACACAGCTGGCATCGCATATGAATCAACTGAAGTGACTTGTGTAAATAATTAAGAACTTAAATCTTAAGCCTAAATTTCTGTTTATTAACATACTGTAAATAAATATACTGCTGTGCCTTATTTTGCAACCTTTATTATGCTTAAGTGCCCATTTTGAAAAGATCTGGAAACATTTAAAATAATGAGTTCTAGGTTTTAAATTTCAATTATTTTCTTTAAAAAAAAAATAAAGTTTGCATTTAACTTCTTGTGATTGTATCTCTTCATCTCCAAATCTGTATCTTAATACCGAACACGTGAATACAGCTACAACAGTGAGGATTTTGGCTGCGACCTTCTATGAGTGCATTTGCTGTAACACCAAAGCCACACATATTCAGATTTATAATCTCTTCAACCACTAAACATGCAAAGTGCACCTCAGAGGGCAGGAAGTGCTGCTGTGCCTGTTTGATAAACAACACGCACGGCGTCCCACTCCGCATATGTGACTAGATAAAAAAAGTTGGATTATTACTTCCAAAACATGAAACAAAGTTTATACCACAGTACCGAAGGTAAATCAATACATCTCTAAATTAGTAATTGAGTGTGCGAAAGTGCTTTCGGTGTGTTGTATATTATAAACCAAAAGAAAAAGCCTTTTGAAGAGTCCGCCCTCGCCAGCTGGGGATCGCATATCTGAAAAAAGTATCAGCACTCTGCGGGGCAAGAAAACAGCAGAACATCTTACACGCTCAACATCAAAATGCAACAAATGAAAGGCATGAAATTCTCTCTGAGTAGAGGGCCAATGCTGACGGACCACACCATCAGGTGAGGCTGCACTGGTAAAACTTCCTTCTGATAAAACTTCCTTCTCCGTCGACCAACAGTCTTGTTTTTTTTATATTTAACACTCTTCCCCTCCTCGATAATCACCTACACAAGCAACCGGCCTCTTTTCTAACATCCGTTCCTTCTTGTTTTATGTCAATCTCGCCCTCCTTTTTTCCAGGTCTGTTTCTCTCTCCCACAGCTTGCTACAGTGTTTTTCGCCATGGCTCTTGCATTTCCCCTGTAGGGCCTGTGTGTCTGCTGTAATGAATTGTACCTAATTGCCGACTGGGACCTGCAGCCTTAAATATAATTCTCAGGACACTTAACCTGGGTCACTATGAATGATAAACACGCCTTAATAAATGGGCCTGGGCTTGGAGCAGAGAAGAAAACCATTTCTCTCTTCAAGCCCCACCACAGCACAAGTAGGCAAACACAGCATTTATGACCAGGGCAACACTTAGTGCTTTTTAACTGAATCACATCCTCTTACATTCTTTGAAGGTGGAAACAAAGCAAATACAATTATAAGTTATGACTTTTTAGACAATGCTTTACTTTTGCACGCTCTCTTGTGTACTTGAGATCAATTGACCATTCACTAAACCTTCATAGCGTAGCAAACTAGACATAGCAGGGCTGTCGAGCATTGGTTACGCCTTTTTAACTGCACATATTTTAACTTGTCATAGTGGGAAACGCACAGGTGCTACAATTAATGTTTGGGATGTCTCAGTTCTATTAAGTTTCCAAATCAGGATTGGGTTGACGGCGTTGTCCTGATCTGCAACATTTGCTAAACATACTAGTACATATATATTCTCAAAACATTTTCACATGTCTTTAACAATATTGTTGGGAAAGGCTAACATTGAAGCATACATGTTTTTGTATAATGCTCTACAATAATGCTAGGGCTAATTAGCTCTTACCTACAGTAATGGTGCTCCTTTATGTCTAGGTTTAGCATTTGGGGCTTTTTAGCTTTTTATTTTACATCAATAAACAACCCTGAGTTATCGTGCGAGTTCTAATTTACTGAGTCAGATGGAGATGTCGAAATATTTGCTGGAAAATGCAGATTTTTAACCAACTCACAGAGATAGCGTTAAGGCTAATGCTATTTAGCTAGCTAGCTAAAAAACAAGTGCCCCATCTGCGACACTTTTCATTGTAAACAGCACAACTGGTGCTACATTGGGAGAATACAGCAGACTACAACAGTAACCAAGGGGAGCAGGGCTTAGCATGGCATATATGACCATTCAGGGATTCAAATTCCCCAGTTCAAGTTGGCGCAAGTCACTATTGTTAAAAGAAACTTTCTACAGTTTGTATTTCCTTTTTGTGTACCGCCCCCCCCCCCAACTCAGCTATGGGGCCTGCTCTGTGTCTGTGGCCAGCAGATTTGACTGTACTGGTTATGACACTCATGCATAATAGAAAGCGCTCAGAGGAACTGAGGGGAGGCAAAGGGGAACTGTTCGGGTGTCTGGCCAGTAGGAGAACGGCCCACTCCCTCCCCATCCACTTCCATCTCAATCCGACACACGCCGCACATGCAAAGCCAGATCAAAGTTAGTGTCGCCCTTATGAATAAAAGAGAACAACCCATCTGTGGAGCTGCAGTAAGAGAGAGGTTCTACGCCATAAAAAAAAAAAGCAAAACAAACTACACATTGTGTCAGCCCTCACGGGACCCAACCCACGGGCTCTAGTGCTGCCATTTCTCCTTGCATCCAGAATCAGCTGTTGTGAAAATATATATATATATATATATATATTTCAAAAGACCATTCTGATTTATTGATGTGGTAATTATGATGGCATTTCTATGATGGAGGGAAGCTCCAGTGATGAGCTTTACAGATTGAGTATTTTAGGTTCAAGTAGAGACGGCATCACTAACGAGGTATCGCTTCTGGAAATGGTTACGTACCATATGTACCATGAATAAGTTACGGTTAAGTTTGTATCCATCCAAGTGTTGTCCGAGTATTAAATGCTGGAATCACTGCTGTCGCCATACATTCTTCTCGCTCTCCCTGTACTTTTTTTTTCAACCAATGCCTTTGAAACCGGCCTTGCAATGGGAACAATAAGTGGGCTCCATGGACAAATGCCCGAAATCGTACATCTTCCACCACGGAGGAAGACTAATGCCTTGTTCAGTTCTTGTTTCCTAAGCACTATAACGAAAGCATAGAGGAGAATGGTTTATGATGATAAAGAACGCTAATCACGGCGCAGGCAATTTTCCTAAAAAGCAATCCAACATAGCTTGACTGGGCTCTGCATGATTCAGCCTTGGCAGGGAATTCTCACGGTTGGCACAAACACGCCTCGGCACCAACGATGTATTATTATTGTGTGCCAACTGCTGAGGACATAGCAAGCACTGGACCTGGGAAAGTTGGGTGAAGGATGAACTTGTAAAAATAAAAAAAACTTACCATCAATAGCAACATAGTTACAATATAAAATAAAAGGACAAGGCTGGTGTTATTTTAATATTTCTCTTGGTGTCTCCAAAGTCTAGAAAAGGATCAAACCAACAATAAATTGATACCGAAACCTGATGGAGTTTATTTTACCACGATTAGCGTAAAAAAAAAAAAACGTTCTCAAGAACCAACTGTATTAATCCGCAACTGAAAATAGTCTCCAACAAATGCAGCAATTGCTCCTGTTTGAGTAACGCTTGCCTAAAGATGCAGTGGCCAAATGTTTTAGGACATTATTTTAAATATCTATTTGTGACTTATAGTTTTAAAGATACATGTCCTTGGTAGAAATTAATGGACTAGCAAGTGATGTATGTTTTTCCTGAGCAAGATGTGCCAAAATGTCTTGTTTATTTATTTGGCATTATCATGAATAAATAGCTTTATTATCAGTATAATAATACAGAATGTTGCCAAACCTGAAAACAATTTATTAGTAGTTGTTGTCCTACATGAATATATTGTAATTGATACAATTCATGTTTTGTTTTATAGATAATTAACATTTAAATCTTGCCCGGACATCTTTAAGTTGTGTGGATCTTAGCCACTGATATGACACGATTCTAAAACTCAAACTTCATAATCACTTTTTAATTTTGTCTCTAAAAGTAACATACTTACATCTGTACAAACAAAACCATTTGTTCTCGTTTCAATGTCCTACCAAATGGTGCTTCCCCGGATAAACACCATTACCACAGCTTTATTCTCTCAGTCTTGCCCTGAGGAAACAAGCAGGGAAGGCAGGGAAATACTCTCTGATGTGATGTGCCCAGCACAGATGCGTTTACAGCGTGTTATTAATCACAGAAAGATCATTTGCTCCTCCGATTCGCCCAGGAGCTTAATTTCATTTGTTCCCATCGATTTAACGGCCATTTCAGAAATGGGGGAGGGTGTGGGGGAGTGTAGGCTCGATACAAGCTATGGATCAGGAGCTAAATGACCTTGTGTACACAGTGACCGGTGGAAAAAACGACCGGGAGATGCTGAAGAAATTGCATCATTCGGAAGGTCTCCGCGGGTTTAACACGGCAGCGTTGCAAGGAAGCAGCGTACACGCGGTCCAAAGGTCCGCTGCACAGTTTTGTAAGCACAGATGGGCCGCAGCAACACAAACAGACGGGCGAATGAGCAACATTCCACATGCCCACCTGCCCACACAAGCGTCAACACTCTTCTCCGGAGCGTAATTATTTCTGTTCATATTCACGCTCTACGCCACTCCAAAGCCCCCAGGAGCACCGCCATGGCGGCCGAGTCCACCCCGGCGTGTTATTTGCCACGCTTCCACTCCTACTTGGGTCCGAGAGTCAATTAGGAACACCTTGCGATCTTTGAGCCCTTTCGCACATGAACTATCCGCAGGTACGCCGCCACATCACAGCTAACTAGAGCATGGGGGGAGGAGGAGGAGTGTGGATGGGGGGGAGGGGGGGGGGGGGGGGCTTTGTTCTCTCTTGGTGCTCTAACGAACATTGTTTACAAGAATTACATGCTATAGGAGATGATTAACTACCCAGCTGAACCCGGGCTCCGCTTTGGCAGCAGTCCCACAACCCAATTTATGAGGTTTTGTGCATGTGTGTGGGTGTGTGTGTGTGTGGGTTCATAAAATAATGAGACTGCAATGCTGTGAAGCCACCAAGCAGGAATTAGTGGCACTAAATGAACTTCTCTTTTGTTTGAGGCCGTTTGATTACTTGGGTGGCAGCAGAGGGTGTGATTTCATTCACATTTCTAATCCTATTCTTGTTAGACTATAACCCCACACACACACACAACCACACACACACACCCTCTCACACAGACACACTCACAGGTACTCGTGTCTGTGTGAGCGTTAAGTAGGTGAATGATGGATATATCTCGTTGCCTGGCTTACCTTATCAGCAGAAGGGCCAGTATGGGTTTCATCAGGAGGTTGATGAAGCTGAAGATACAGGTAAGCCAGGCAGCTTTTGAGGAAGGGAACACACACACAAAACAAGATTGGCTTGTCTTCACAGCAAAATAAATGGTGTTGTTGGAGCTGAGATAGTCAAAGAAGAAAAGGGGAGACTGCTTTTAAGGTGCAGCCCACTTGATAAGGGCTCCAGTGTGATTAAAAAAAGGTAAAAGGGAAACGCAGAGCTTAATGCAGTTCTCACTGATGGAAGACTGTCAGCTTCCTGAGGTTGTATGCTCAGTAATTGAAAACATGTTAACACAGAGTACGGGAGAATACTTGTGGGCAGAAAGTGTTATAGGTATATATTAGAGTTGTGAAAATATGTATTGATCTGTCTTGTTCATGGTTGACAGAGAATTGATCTGGAATACGCCATTTATCGTCGTCGGTTGCAGTTTTTTAATTTTTCTGGAATGGACATGGACAACTCCCAGACAACACTGCGGCCGCGACCTGTCAATCACAAGGTAGCCCCGCCCTAAAGCCTACACTGCTTCCTCATCTATTTTATTCTAAATGGGACCATAATTTACCAAATGAGCACCATGCATTGAAGACTTGAATCGATCGATCAAGACCATAAATTAATCTCACAATGTTTACTGAGGTAATAAATCAAGTGAGAAGTCGAGTCATTTTCTCATAGAATTCCATACAATCAAAAAAAAACAATCACTCATAGCCGAAAATACATAAATAGTTTTGGTTTATATTGTGTACATCCATGCGCACAATTTTGCAACAAACCAATCAGCAACAAATACTGTATCATACAGTATGGTTAAACACACTAACTGTATGAGCAAAGGCTTTATAGCTCATCTCGGGACATAGAAATGCAAAAACATAGCCTGAGATATTTCATATGCAAAGTCCCATATGAGGCTTGAGCCGTTTATGACGTACAATTTTCAAAAAGCACATTTCATGTGGCGTGTTGAAGGAAGAAAACCAAAGATTCTCCTTTGTTGCATCAGCTCAATAAGTTTATAGTCTCGGATGGAGTTTATCGCCTCTATAATAATCCCCTCTGTTGCTTCTCATGCGCCTTTTCCACCAATTTAGTCTGCGTGCCTCCCTCTTGTCCAGACTCTCTGGGTGTGAGTCCACATTGCTGCATCACGTCTACTTAAAAAGGAGGTATACTCCATTAGAACTGCCCGTCAGATGGTTGAATGGACTTCAGACGAGCTCGGACAAGACGTCATACGGACCGGTTCGTTTCTAACGTAGCGCGGCCCTGAGGCATGCAAAAACTCACGTCTTGAAGTGTGGCAGTTTGAAAAACTAACTCTCAAGACTTTTTCCTTCAGAAGTGTTCAGAAACACCACCTCATGCACGTCAGCAAAGTGCAGAGTGCTGAACAACTCTTGTGCAGGTCTTTCTGTTGTCTCTGTAGTTGATGATACGCTACGTCAGGATCTTGCAGCCCGGCATCCCTCCCTGGACGCGCACAAGATTCATTCATCTGATGAAGCTCTCCACCAGACGTCTTTGCTTTTGAAGACATCAAAGAGGTGCCATTTGGAAACATGTGGAGCTGTCGTGACCCAGAGTTAAAGCGGAAGGTGTTGACAGCAGAATGGAAAGGTGACAGCACGGCTGCCCCATGCCGTCTCTGAAGCATGTCCTAAAACAGTGCCTTTGATTCAGACACATGGTGGCTTATCAAAGAGATGGCCCCATAATCTAGGAAACCAGACAAGTGTTGACCACCCGCTCTAAGGAATGCCAAAAGAGCACCGGATGAGAGAAAGAGGGACAGAATAAAAGGGTGAGACACCAGAGAAGTGTGATGAGAGCCAAGACAAGAATGAGGAAGAAACATTGAGGCTGAAAGAATCCAGGAATGAATTAGGCATTCAAAAAAGAAAGAAATGTACACAAAACTCAAGGAAATGGAGTACTCTTCAGCTGACATGGCATCTCCTCATCTTGTCACAGGGATAGAGAGACTTGGCTGGGGGAATTGGGAGGAGCGGAAGACGCTGGATCCAAGGCCCACAGTGCCCATCACTGTCACTCATGGCTGACAGTACAGCGGATTCTGGTGACATGTGGAGATCCCCTGAGTCTAAAATGGGACAAGAGACTCTCTTTCCTCCCCCTTCCCTTCCCTCCCACACCACTTCCAGTCCTCTCGTCTGTTCTCCTAAGCCCTTCTGTTTCATCATCATCCCAACTCCTGTCCACCTCATTCAACACTCTTCTCCTGAGGATCGGCCCCAATGTTTACAAAAAAGCAACATTTGGGGAAAAGAATGTTGCACCTTTTGACCAATTGCAAACCAACTTGATCTTTGAGGAAAAGGGCCCACAATGGAGGAAACCGCTATTTAAGTTGCAAACTCCTGACTGAGTTTACTCCCCTGTCCCGTTAGGGGCCGTCAGTGCGAGATGTCACAACACTGCAAAGTTTCCAGCAGCACCTATTTCATCCAGGACCGTGGAAAGAGTTGCACTGTGAGGCCTTTGCTTTCCTTTCTCCTTGTGCTGTCCTGCCAGCCAGTCTGATTGGTTCCCTTCCCGCGTGCTACTGCAGCCCGCCTGCGCGTCATGTTAGCGCTCGCGGCCTGAGCCGTCAGAACGGCCTGGCACCGACCCCACCAGCTCGTCTTGCGCACAAACGTGTGAACGAATGCACTTCCCGCGTCTTTGTGCGCCTCGGTTTGAGCGGCTGTGATGTTCATTCGGGTCGACCAGTGGCTCCAGTCATATTAGAGAACCGCTAGATTGAAGGACCCAGACCCGACCCCCGAGAGCGGGAAAAGAATGTGTGTGTGTGTGTGGGGAGGGGGAGTAAGAGTGAACAGCCACATTATCACATTTCCTGCGGCTATTTTCCAATTAGCTCGCTATCGATCAGCTTGCAAGCCCCTTGACGCGCTGTGCCTTTCACCGACTGGGCTTGAAGCCACTTTCTGTCCAAGTGTTGAGATTTGGCCGCACAGCGGGGGTGGACAAGCACGCTTGCCCAGGAAACCATCCAGGTATGCTGGGATGGCATTGAGTATAATCTGGCTCTGATGTGCCTCACATTCATTAGTACCTGCCGTTACGCTGCCACGTGGGCAAACAACTGTCATACATGCATTCAAGGGAAAAAATATAACGTAATCTTTGATATGTTGCTTGGACGACATGGACTCAGCTCAAGGTTGACGCGATCATGAGCCGAGTGTGAGGATTGCTTCTATATGAAGGCACTGCTTCTTGCATGTCCTCCCTGGCATTCGCTGAATACATTTTTTCGACTACAAAAGAAAATATCAGATGCAGCGCAATTGCTTTCTGAGGATTCTTATCCACGGGTGTCTTTGGAATTTTTCTTTTAAAATGATTCTCACAATATGAATGTTCTCGCGCGAAAAAAACCCCCAAACACAATTCATCCATCAGCTCCCAGCCGGTTTGTGTGTGAATGTGTGTCTGCACCTATGAGTGACAGGGCAGCAGAGAGAGGGAGGGTTAAAGCCCCAATGATGAAAAAAAAAAGTGATTGTGCTGATGACCCCATCGCACTGTGGAGGACAGGGAGTGGAGTCTCTAATCTCTCTCTGTGCCCTCTCTGTGAATGTCTTTCATTTCGCCATATTTCTCTCTGTCGACATGGTTCACCAGAACACAGAGAAAAGGCAGATACTAGTGAAATTATGAGATTCGTTATTTGAAAAATTCTCTTAACGGGTGATTCTGCATTTAAAAGTGGTAAAATAAGACAACAGCAAAACACTCCATTGTCTTCCAATGTATCGAATCAATATTGTTTGCGCTATTACTGAGATGGACAGACAAACAAAAGGCATGAATGGAGCCCAATCGATGCCCCCCCCTCCCCTCCCTCCCCTACACACTCATACACACCGTTTCACTCTGTAGAGGGCATTTACCAAGCCACATTAGTAGATTCCCAACACTTGTGTCAGGGAATGCAGGATTTGAAGAGCCAGTGCCTAAATAAACAAATCAGACGTTATCTTGCTGTTTCATTCTCTTTGTTATTTTTATTTTTTTGCAGTGGTGTCACCTCGAGCAGCATAAAGCTCATGAGCATGGGAAACAAAAGCTCCTGTCAGTGAGGATCTGGTTGTGTGTCCTGAACGGGGCTGCACCCTCTTATCTGAGCTCAGCAAAAGTTCCCATCGATTGGCCCCCTGATTGTGCGTCTGTCAGCCTACCTGTCCGCCCCCCACCCACCTTCTCCTCCCTCCATCCCTTCAGCCCAAGGCCTCATTGATCAGCCGTGCCCTGGCTCCTGCCCGCTGATCAGTCAGCTTGATGTCTTTTGTGTCTGGGTGAAGTGAATAAACTATCGGGCCGATCGAACGGGAAGCGTGGGGGCCACTAGAGCCTGTGCTCGGCCCCTTAAATGGAAGACTGGGAAGGATGGAGGGATGGGAGAGGGGAAGGTAAAGAATTGAGGGGGGGGAGATGAAACAGGTGGTTCGGGAGGCAACTCTCAGCAAGATCTGAGAAAAAGCACACAAAAGGGTTGAAAATGAAAAAAGAAATGGTAGAAAAAGAGATGAAGGGATGGAAAGTGGCCCACAGGGCCCGAGTTCACAAAGCTCAGCAGGCTTCTCCCGCCAAGGCGAGAGTGGAACATCCATCTCCAATCCACACACTGATGACAAGCTCCTCAGATAAACACTAGAAGCGGCATCCAATCCGTCTTGAGACTGTCAGAGTCCCCGCGCCTCTTCGCGACTGTGGACATAGGAAATAATTGCATCCATGAGGCTGCATAAATTAGCCGGCAGTTATGGCAAAAACCATAGGCAAGTGGATGAGGGCTGAGCGCGAGGATCAGCACCTCTTAGATTTTTGAGCAGAGCTTCCAAGTCTTAGATGGGCCAGATTGATGGAAAGAGGCCCGCATAAACCATCATTTCCATTTCATCCCTGTCAATAAGCATTTCATAACGGGGGGCAAAATGGGAGGATGGAATTTGTTATTATAATAAGTGGGGCTTTTATGCTCATACTTTGTTGCAAGGTGACAGAAAATTGCACCGATGGATGCGTAAATGGGTGATGCGATTGCGGAATAATAAGGACAATTGGAGGAGGAAAACATTGGAGAAAGCATATGATGGAATAAAAAAAGGTAATGCAACGATTTTTTTCTTTTGATATTTTCAAAAGAAAAAGGAAAAAGTATCGCAGTTGAAAATGTTCAGTGTTCACAGTCGACTCATTACCATGGCCTGCCATGACAGCGGATGTGTTTCTTATCATGCTTATGAAAACTGAAGACATAAACAAACATTTACCCCTGGAAGCCCCTGGTTTGCTTGGGGGTTGCTGCATTTTCTTTCTGTCCTCCATGTTTTCAGTCAATCGGTCCTTAGATAAAAAGAGCTTAGAAAGATTATCCCCCTGGCTTGCATGCCATTATCATTAATCAGTGTGTTATTGACTGCTCTGTCCTTTCCTGTTTCAAGTTCAGGCCTCCCTTAATCCACAGATTTTGCCCAGAAGACACACACTCGACTCCGTGAGGCTCAGTGCAGCTTGAACCAGGCCCACCCTTGCAGGCGCCAATCGATTTGCAGCGAGCCCTCTCCCGCCTACCAATCAAAATGCCCAAACATTGGGACTGGTGATGTAAATCCCCTCTTTACAGTACCTAGAGGCTCATTTTGTAAATTTGTTTCAAAGGCCAAAGACTGAAAGCTCCCGATCTGTCATTTAAAAAAATGAAAAAACAAACGTGAATCAGCATTTCCAGTTAAGATTCACTAAGCTCTTAATCTATATATTACATATGATTATGGCTTATTATTTGGGAATGTATCTGTTTATTTTAAACACTAAAATCAGGTAAATTGGATTCTTTAAAAAAAAAAAAATCTAAAATCAAAAACGCATTTTAGAAACACTTTTCTTGCTTACTGGGAGGGATTCAGGTGGTTAATTAGCAGCTCATTTGTATTCCCTCTGCATTTCACTGCTTACTTTGTATATCTGGAAGATGTTCTGAGCTGTGTTCATTGAAAGAGGCGCTTGTAAACCCAACCAGTGGCACGTGGACCCCAGAGGGTACTTCTGCAATTGACGTGGAGTACGTGGAAAAAATGTAGAGTAAGCTAATCTTAAAAAAGTATATATATAATTGTGTTTAGGGGTAAAACAAACACCAACTGATATAATTCAACACTATAGTCAGTGTAACCAAAACCACAGGATGTGATTGAGTCGAGCAGAGAAATTGTTTGCAAAACGTTTATGCTCGAATGGTTGAAATTGTTCGTTAAAAGCATAAATAATTAAAGGATGAATAATTGATGAATAATTGAAATCTTTAGCTTATGCCACGAGGAGTAGCAGTAGAAAAATGCCTCAGCATTTTTCCTCAACATCGAGTTATTTATGGGAACATACACTTTGATATAATGAAATGAAATTAATAACAACGTGATCAAATGAACATGGCAGCTGGTGTCAATTGAGAAATCATCTGGCCGGGCTGTGAGGATTACACACGCAAACCATCTCAAAACTGATCCCACCAATGCTAAACTGTCATCTTCAAGGCGCACAAAAAAAATGGCACTCGAGCACCAGGAGCCCCCCTGGCAACTGTAGGAAACGACAATCATCGACACTCAACAAAACGCTCTTGAGTGAGCTGTTGAACTCGCGGCGGCTCAGTTCAACCTCAAAGTGCAAGACACACAGTCCCAGGCGTTTCCCGGGCCGCGCCGCGGGAATCCACGTCGCCGGCAGTGTTTGCGCCGGAGAACGCGCCGCGCTGTCAGTATCAGTGCGCCTGTCAAAGAAGCAAGCCGTCAAAACCGCCAGATGGGGACAACAGGAAGCGAGCTGACACGGTGCGAGTCGATGGGGGAGGCGAGCAGCCCCGAGCGGTGATTGGAGCTCCGCGTTTGTGTTTCAAAGAGCCTGCGCGTGCGTGCGTGCCTGACTTGATTGTGGCGCGTGTGTGAGTGTGTACACGAGTCGTGTATCCTTCGGTAAATATGAGCTGAGCCTGATCAATAATCCCAGGCGAAGAGAAGCTTAAGGTTTTACCACATTAACTCTCCGCTGTCGAAATCTATTGTCCCCACACCTTCCTCCGGGCTCCAGCGTGTGTTCTTGCATGCTTTATGTGCACAAACATGTCTGTGTGAGCAGGCCGGCGAGGCAGGTTTGCTTAGCTGTGTTCATGTGTGTGTGTGTGTGTGTGTGTGTGTGTGTGTTCTTCAACATACATTGTCGGGCGCCGTCCATCTGTTGACTGCAGCTATTTACCGACCTGTGCCTGACTGACACATGCAGCCTGGTCAAATAGATGGAGATACTCTATGCCGATGTAACGCACTGTTTTCTCAATCAAAAGCTGTTTAGCTGTTTAGCTGCCTGCGCGTCTTCCCGCATGTGTTCATCGAGGCGGCTCCCGGAGGGCCTCCAGTGGTGCCGGCGTGCTGATAGGAGACTGATTAAAAACATTGCAAAGTAGTTTGTTTAGCATGCGAGAACGCCAGACAAATTTGTGTTCTTTTAATGCGTGCTGAATGCGGTGTCGCGCAGATGTGTGGCGCTCGTTTCTCCATTTGTTCAGTTAAAGCTGCTCTAAATCGATTTGCCCATTTCAACGGCGGTGCAGACGGCTGTGCAATGGGAAAGGTGCCGCTCGTAGTGATGGACCCACAAAGAATTGTCACCCGCTTCTGCAGGTCACCTCAGTTTCACAGAGTTCTGTTTTTATCTGTTTTAGAGGTAGGTGAGCATGCTCGCTCTTTTACAGCAACGCCACGTTTACAGTTTAGCAGAACAAAAGAAACCCCCCAAAAAATAACGGGAACAGACAGACTCGATAAATAAAACAGAAAACCAGTGAACGAGGTACTGGCTCAGTGAAAGAAACCCCAGAGAACGCCTGTTGAAGTTACCACACAGCTCTCGTCAACTGCGTCTCCAGCAGCAGGCACTAAAAAGCTCCGATAAACACATTGCACACTATGACACGGCACAAAACAGCAGCCAGACCAAGTTAGCGACTAGCTGGTGAACACAGATATTGCCCTCGGGGGCTGATGGAGACCAGGTCAGGGCTTTTGGCGCTTTTTTGACTCAATGCAACTTCATGCGGTGATCGGAACTCTTTTGCTCAGTAGTTTTTATGCCACAGAAAGACAAGAACAGACAGATGGGGTGATGCGGTTGAGCTTTGGTTTGCACAACAACCTTGTCACATTTTTCCAGCCAACATTTCCACTTCCAGCATTCAGCTGTCACACGCGTCCTGAGGGATTTCCCTGTTCTGCTCGTGGGCCATCAGAAAGGCCTCAAATGTTTCTTAAACTGGCGACGTCGGCGACTGGCGTCCACATGCACAGCCCCTCTCCTCAGCACACGGCTGAGCTCAGAGCCCAAAACCTGCTTCTCCCAACCACCTTCTCTCTCTCTCTCTCTCCCTCCCTCCATCTCCTAGCCCCTCCCCTCTCCGGCTCTCCCGCTACAGACTCCAAAGTCTCCTAATTCCTGTCATGCTAATTGGAACTGACAGACACAGCTAATTATGCGCAGATAATCTGCTGCATCTGACTAATTATAATTAGCTGCCGATAATGCTCATTAGATTAACTTTCTCCAGGAGAAATTGGAAATAATAGGCCGGGCTCAACGGCACATCTTCTTTTTTTGGTAATCACGGAGAGGGGTGCGCTTGGCGGGGGAGGCCGGTGTTTGTTTGGTGTCGAGGAGGCAGGCTGGTTGCCTGCGATGGCCGCAGTGGAAATAAATAGTCGGCCTGATCCAAATGATATCTGATACTCTGGACTGCTGGCACCGAAATTGAGAGAGACAGGGAAGCCGCCGAGAGGGGGGACTGCGACATGTGGGTCCATGTCAGGTCAGAAATAACAACATTCCGGAAAGGAATTCTTCAAGGCACTTGCGAAGACAGCTTTGGAAGTGGTGCTCCGGGTCCTCCCAGCCTGACAGAAGACCTTTCTTTGAGATGAACTAAGCAGCTTGGAGTCAGAGAAGACACTGGTGGAGTTGCTCTTTTAATGGCGCTGCTCGTGGCAATCACACACATACCGGCACGTATCTATAATGAGCCACGGAGGTTCAGACAGGAAGCTCGAGCCGGCAGCAGTCCATTAGCCCACTCTGCGGCACAATCACCATAAACCACCGATCCCGCACTCCTTCCTCCTGAACAGAGCCAACTATGTATTTGTTGCCCACTCAAGTCTAATGCTGCGCGTTCTGCTCTAGCTTTTGCTGCATGATACGACAATTCTTCTGCTTTACCTCACCCACCAGCACCAATTACCACCGCCTTAGATGTGCTTTTATGTGCCTCGGAGAGGGATATTATTTACCCTCCGGTGTGCACCGCCGACTGCAGAGCGAACATAAAAGCAGGTCTATTCAGGGCCGTCATCTTAGCGTTGCGCCGCCACGTCATCTCATTTGGTAATCTCTGTATACTGGATACCTAAGTTGCTCCTGACTGCAGCGGAAGTGCACTGGCAACGTGACGACTGATGCAGAAGATGAGCGCTTTGTCGTGCATTTCGTGCGTCAAACAATTCCCAGTTAAGTTCTTATTTTAAACCTATTTTTGTACAGGCTCTTTTTTTCAAGGCACACAATCCTCACCTGGCTGTCTCGGGTGCACTAAGTGAGTTGGAGCAGCAAAAAGACCAAATAACAAGAAAACTGATGAGAGAAAAAAGTGTTTTTACAATTAATTCTAACAACGGTATGTCATCAAGCGAGCGTCAATGCCGTTTGAATGCAAGGAAAAGAGAAATCCTCTGTTATGGTTGCCAAAGCTTGGAGAGCAATTGGACACAGAAACCAAATGTAATTTATTGATGCAGTGTGGGACCGAGGAGTACAAAGCCTGGGGAACACACAGGCCCTAAAACCCACAAATGGGATATTGATCGCTTTGAGGGGGGTGGATGGGGGCAGGGGGTGAGAAGAAGAAAAAAAAGAAGTTATATTTAACCATGAAGTGCCTCACTTACTCTGTCGAGTGGTTAACATTCCCTCTGCCTGCCTTCTCTCCCACAGCCACTTACACACACACACACACACACACACACACACGCAACATTCAACAGCTCTGTGACATTCAACAGTGTATGTTCCTATGACAACCCATCAAATCACCCATTGGGAGCAGTGCTGACGGCACCTCTGGGTGTTTAAATGGGAAAGACTGATCTGAACTATACAATATTCTATAGTGGATGTGCTATGTACTCTGTGATGGGACAAAAAGAAGAGCTCTGTATTCTTTGCTCCAGTCGTGTGTATTCATCTTTTTATTCAGCCCCCGGGGCCAGTCGTAATCCAGTGTGTAGGTGTGTGTAGGTGTGTGTGTGTGTGTGTGCTGTACACGCGCCCGCTTGCCTCTGCACATGCGTACCCCCGATTGCGATGTGATCGTCTTAAAGCACGTCTCTCGTAAACAATAAGCACCGGACAGGAAGAGGAAAAAGAACATTCACTCCATGCGAGAGGATCCAGCTACAAACCAGATAAGCCGGCTAATCAGAGGAGCAGGAGAGCTTTGCTGCGATATTCACTGGTATATATTTTTATAACTCAAGTCAGTGCTGAAACCATAGCAACGATGCAAAGAGGGACACAAAAGCAGCGTCATTGTCTGCATTGGCAGCCCACATAAACGCGGCCGTCTCCCTGTCCAGAAAAAAAGAAATGCCTCCAAGAGGTGTTTTTCCTGATAAGAAAAGGAGAACGAAAACGGGGAAATGTGAGTATGATTACAGGACCACTCGTTAACAAGTAGAGGAGTTTGATTTGATCCTGCATTTCATGTTCCAGTAGCTTCCGGCCATCTGATTCCCACTGGTACCAAACAAAAAGACAGATCTTGTGTGTCTGCAGAGTTGATGGCGACAAACAAAGCAAAACTTCCACAATGACTCACCTTCACACGTCATTTCGACAAGACGTGGATATCTTGCCAGAAAAAGGAAATTATATTTTGGCTGGAATCCGAACTGACTCGCTTGACTTGTTCAGCACTGACTGACCAAGTTAGCGGCAAGCTAACAGGAAGTGCGTAACGTGGCTATAGACAGACATTTCCCTCAGGAGTTGGTGGAGACACAAACAGACCCGAAAGGAGAGAAAATATTGGAATTATATGTAATGTGTGGAAAGAAATACATACCCCACCTCGTATGCTAAACTAAGCTAATCGGCTCCCAGTCATATGTCACAGTGGTATTGGTCGTTTCATCTAACTGCCTGCAAAAAAAGGAAAAAGGCTTTTTTCCCAAAATGTTAAACTCTTCTTTAAAAATGGGGTAATGGCATAACTGTTTGATCTTAAGCTTGTATATGTAAAATCCAGTATCCAGTAGTAAAGTTTGCCAAGCCACCGAGGGCGAAAGGTAAACTTTATATTAATCATGGGTGAAATAAGTCTGAATTCTAGTTTCTCATCACCTGGTTAACAGAGCAAGCAGCTCATTTTTTATACATTTTTTACTATGAAAATAGCCACTAGCGCCACCAATATCAAGTGTCTTCATAAAAAAAACAGAAGTTTATTCTGCTGATTCGTCATTTAATCCTCTGTATTTTTCTCCAGCAGAAAGTTTGATATAAAGACCCATTATTCTCACATAATAACAGACCAATTTATATCGTATAAACATTTTGATGAAAAAAAACCCAGTCGTGTGATAAGAGTTTACCGTCTGAAATGAGCATTCGGACCCAATCTGCTCACTGTTTTTTGCGAGTCCCTCTTGATAAAGAGGGCGGCCAAGTGCATAAAATGTAAATCAATAGGACAGACTTGTGAAACCCTTTATGGAGTGTTGGATCACTGAAGCAACTTCGTTGTCTCTCAGAACAGATAGGAAACTGTCTCCAGAGGCTGACGTACTGTACCACTCCCAAAGAAATCTATTATTTTGTGTGTGTTTTTTCCCAGCGACACTCTTATCCCGACTGATAAGAGCGCAGGACGGTGAGGTTTCAATGTCTTAGTCAAGGGCAATTTGATGGGACATGTGACACATTTGGCTGCTGCCCGGGAAAACTGCTAAACTCTCCCGTGAGTGCGAGAGAGAGAGAGAGAGAGAGAGAGAGAGAGAGAGAGAGAGAGAGAGAGAGAAAGGATGAGATTAGGGAGAAATTCCATTATTTTTTGCTTTGTTGATCGTAAAAAAAAAATACACAAAAAAGCACTTAAATAGAGAAACTTGTGTTCAAATGGTTGGAGGTCTGGTGACTGAGATAACCACCGCACTGAGTTTGTTTTGTTTTCATCTCCATCAAACCAGCCGGTAATGCCCTGGGGATGAGGGTTACTGAGCTCCTGCAACGAGGAAAAACAAATACATATGCTTCCTTCTTCAGGTCTTATTTCTCTTATGTCCCTCCCAAGCAGCTCTGATCATTCATGGATCAAGGGCACAGTGGCTCTGAAGCTTCCACGACTCACTATTGGCTGCTTTTAAAAGATGTTGATCCAGAAGGTTTATTCTTTTTTTTTGTTTGAAGCTCCCTAGAAAAAATTATACTATATAAAAATGTCTGTAAAAATAATGAAAATATCTATGTTAATTTCCTGCAGCTGAAATTGTTCAAATAGTTTTGTTTGACTTCCAGTCCACAGCAGATAGTCAGCTTAGTGTGCCGTAAATCAAAGTGACTAAGAAGCTGGAATTATGGAATGATTGTATTATTTGGTAAAAGACTTCCGTCTTCTAAAAATGTTAAATGTACAATCAGTAATAAGTGAATAAATAATAAATGAATACCTTTCATGGGGGAAAAAAAGTGTATTAGTCGAAGGTTATTTCAAAGCAAGACTAACACCACAGTGAGGTGCATTAATCACAAAAGAGCGAGCGCAAATGTGTGGATGGTAGGATCGAGGAAAAGTTCATTTCCAACACTGCTGTGCAGGTTTAGGGTTTGGTTTGCATCCTATTCACTGGTTCAGGATCTGTATCATGTCTGCGTGGTAATGCAGAATAGGTGCAGGACTCCTTCACCTCTTAGAAACACTGTAACTGGAAGACATGAAGACACAACTCCACCAAGATTCCAGAGTCCGATAACTGCTTTTTTTCTCGGTATTGGATGGAAATTAATACAAAACAACGGCTGCCTGGAGCGCTGGACTAAATACATTCTGGATGGACGGATGGATAAAAAGGCAATGATATTTGGTCAGAGGATCAGCCGCCACATTCACGCACTACTTATGCAGCATTTCCATCCCCATAACTGCCAAATTAGTGGCCTCTAACAACTGTGTATCTCATTGAGTCTGCTGTTACAGGCGACACAGTCACACTTTAAAGGGCAGCTGTCATTTTTATGTGCCCTTATAGTGCGGTGCATGAATACAGCTTTTATGTGCAACACCACGAGCCCTCATCATTGGTCATTGCAGGGGTGGGCTTTGAGCTGGTGGCGGTGCTATATACCGGTGGGCAGGAAGACGAGCTAATGAGGATGTTTGAAGGTCCTTTAGCGGCGAGCTGTCCGTTTGCCCCGTGTAAAGATGTCAGTTCACGCTTGATTCGCATCTGATGATTATTGCCGTCCCTGCCCGCCGTTTGCGTCGGCTGCCCAATCGGCGCGCTGTGCTGATGAGAGGCACAATAACCGCCTTAAGAGGTGCTTAGCGGCGGGAACCACGAGGCTGAGCGAGTGGCACAGGAAGAGGATCGGGGAGCTGGCTGCAGGAGGGAATGTCTCCGGTCATCAAAACTAAGCACACCCCTGACCCCTTTGTGTGATGCGAAGCACTCCATCTCCAGTCAAACACGTGCACGAGTGCCAACAGAGCCAAACTTGAAATTGAAGCCCATTTTATTGTTCTCTTCTCCACAATTCTCCCTTCTCCTTTATATTGCTTTGCTCTTTATTCTCAAGTGAAATGTGACAATAATTGACGCACACAGTCCAGTCGATCTGTCTCTTTTCTCCGGCTCCTCTTCTATTTGGCCATTTTCTCCCCCGGCCCGAATGCCGCAGGATTTCTACAAGACGAAACAAGACAGGGGAATTTACAAAAAAAGGGAGCTCAACTGTCTAAAATGAGCTTCCAGCACGAGAGGAAAAGACTGTGGCGTCCTATTTGCATGAGCAGACAGAAGGTTAATAACACAAGCCCTGCTGTGACAAAGGAGAAAGAGAACATAGAGTAGGCAGGAGGGATGGAAAGTGCTGATCCTCCACTTTTGACTCCTGAGAATCCATCTAAGACACAAGGGAGGAGCGTGGAAGTAATTAGAGCCCTGGATATATGATGGGATTCGTGTACAGCACAACCTCCCCTTTTTCTCTGCAGCACCTCATTTCCCAGAATGCATGTTGAGACGGGACAGCGGCAGCAGCCGCAGCACCAGCTGCCGCAATCTGAAATTGTGTGTGTGTTGTTCATAAGTGATTACCAGCCAGAGGTACTTGTACCCTGGGGGGTACCTTTTATAGTTACCAGGGGGTACATGGAAAGAATGTGGAGTAGCTCAACCATTTGAGGAAAAAAAAACAAATAGAAATTCTGATTTGATTGAAAAAAAGAAATCAGCATATTTTGTGAAGTAGAAAGATAATTACAATTATCAGTTACAAACGGCTGACTGTGCATTACGTGCAAATCAGGTGTTGCAATTGAGAGTGCTTGAAAGCTAGTGAGCAGACTTGAGAAGTTGAAATAGTCGGCGAAAAGTAATTTGAAGAGGTACCGTACATTGATGAAACACATCAATGCTGGTGTTAATGTTGAAATGTCTTAACAGATGTATAAAAATGTCATGGTAGAAGCATTGAGTTGTTTAATTGTTTTCATTTAGCTGCTGACTAGTTAGCTATCTGAGAAAGTGGGCGTGGTTTCATCTCATTTATGCAGTGGATGGACTCAGGCTCAGACCCTAGGCTGAAGTTACACTTACAACATGTTTGTTTCCTGAATAAATGACAACTGCTGGCCCACTGACTGAAAGACAAGATCAGTTTCAGCGACATTCTATTTCATTATTTAACCATCGTCCATCGGCAAAAAACAAATAGCGACCATTAAGTATGAGACGAGCACCAACGCCCAAACTACATTATTTTAATAAGCCATTAATGGAAAGCTAAAGTATTTCTGCCGACTTCTGTAAGGTGACAAATACTGAATGACAAATACAGTGACGTTTAAATTAGATTACTAGCCCCAATAAATATTTGAGTAAAAAGTAAAAGTACAGTTTTAATAACAAACATGAAGAAAAATTAACAGTTTTCCATAAAAATAAACTTCCCGTTGAATGGTTGAAATAGAAAGCTCAAAGTAATAGATGAAGGGTTACAATGGTTGAAATAGATCTCATCTTCCGCCTCCCCTACTGGCAGCAACAAGCTCCAGTTCGACCAAAGCAACCTAAACATCGGCAATTCAATGAGAACCGTTGCTCCACGTGACGCAGGGGAACGTGATGAAGGCTGTTTGTGGTTGATGAAAAGGACGTCGAGTGCGACAGGGAGACACTTATGCCGCCTCCCTTTCTCTCTCGCTATTTCCTTTAGTGAGGATACCGAATGACTTCCCGACAATAAAGTTGAGTACAGTTGAAAGAGAGGAGAACAACCCAGAACGAGCTCTCCACCTGCCATCCACCTGCCATCTGTTGGAGCAACGCAAAGGAGCGAACGCAGCTCACTTGCAGAAGAGGGGAGAGCTTCTTGTAGCCGTCCTCTCTCCCCCTGCATCGTGGCTGAAGAGCAGTTCAGAAGTCACCAGAGGGAATTGATTATCAACAGGCGGAGGCTGCAGCCTTCCCCGCTCTGGCATAATGAAGCGCTCTATTTCGGGGCCTTCAGGTGTTTTTTAGGCGCCTCGTCGCTATTCCGAGGCTCTCCTACTTCTCCTCTGTTTCTGCGGATCATACCAGCCCAGATATGGGTGCACTGGGAATACGGCATGAATACATTTTTTTTTTAAGTCTAATTCCAAGTTACAACGCTTTTCTTTTTTTTTTTTTTGGTCTTGGAACAATGGGGCGCAACTAAAACTGCAATGCGATAGTTTGGCTTTGGCAGTATTTCAACTGCATGATGGCAATAAACTAGCGGAGGCAACAAAGCTTATATTGACTTGTAGATTCACATACGCAAGCTCCGACAATTAAACATATACACACACGCAGGTGCCCGGGCAAAAGACCACACACATACATGCACATGCACACAGAGACACACAAAAAAACTATAAATAGCGAAGATCCATGGCAACCTGAGATTTGTTGGTTGCCATCACATGCTGCTGAGAGCGAGAGAAGAGCGGGGACTTAAATAACGCTGGGAGATTGGTTTGTGTGAGAGGCAAAGTCAAAACAAATTACGCCTTTTCTATCACTTTGGGCCCACTGGTAAAGCATCTGAAATAGCTTTGTGCCTGGGGACATTTTACCACTGAAAGGATACGCTGGCAATATCCTCGGAGGACCTTAAAAAACAAAGGGATGAGGGCGAGAGGAGAGGACGGGGAATGAGAGGGTTTAGTTTTACGGCGGATCACAGGTGGCGCCTTGACCACCTAACTAACTCTGTTCACTATTCTCTCTCGCCCCTCCTGCCGTCGCCTGTCTCTTCCCATCTCGCCGCGCTGCCACGCTGAAGGTGTCCTCGACTGGAAAAATGTGAAATACCATCCACCCTCGTGCAGGCTTTTCTTTATATATTCTTTAACAGGGAGGGGGTGTTCATGAGCGGTTCACGACGTTCAAACATAATGAATATAGAATTCATACTCTTGAGAGGCAACCCTGAAGGATTTATCCAATTTCTATCAACTCTGGCTCGTTGATTTTATTTTTATTTATTTCTGTAAACAAGTCAGGAAGAACATTTCTGCCTTTCTCCATTTAAAGTGACCTTCAGAAGACCTAATTACTTTCCTCTCTCTGAATTATGCAAATAACTTGGAATCCACAGGCCCTGCACCTGCCCTGGGTCCTGTCTTTCCCTTTGCAACATGAGCGCTGTAGCAACATGAGATATATATCAGCCTTTAATTGATTTTTTTTGTTTGGCGAGATGAAGTAATTCGTTGCAATTGTTTCATATTTGCACTCGCTTCCATATGCTGTTCATTAATTTGCAGCTATTGGGTGATTCATCAACCTATTACACACACACACACACACACACACACACACACACACACCCGCATGCTCAGACGCCCGCAGTTTTGTTCCCCCCTGGTATCTTGCGGAGGCATACATGTGGTACCGCTTTGGTGGCTGGTGCTGTAATGGCTGTGCTAAAGGGCTGGGAGAGAGCCAGGGCCCGTCAGACTGCAGATGGATGGAACCATGGGATGAACACACACACACACGCACACACGCACACGCACACGCACACGCACACGCACACACACACACACACACACACACACACACACACACACACACACACACACACACACACAGGCTGTTTGCCCTGGCCCAGCCCAAACTTGACTGGCCCGGCCTGCTTGTGAGCCACAGCAAGGCTAAGTGGGGCAACCGGGCCAGGACTACATCAAAATGCTAATGCCACAAGATTAAAATCACTGGTAATTACTTGATTCTACAACACACACACACACACACACACACACACACACACACAAATGTTGCATTAATTAAAACGCCATGAGTAAGCATTAATGAATGCATTAATTTGCATTTCAGGATGCAACTTAAAGTGGCTTAAATCTCCTACTTCTTGAGGAATGCAAAACAAAAATCAATACGGTTGAAACAGCGAGTAGAAAATATTAAGGTCGCCTGCACAGACCAATAGCATCCACGTGAAAGCTTTTGTCTTCATGCTTCCGTATAAATCAGAGGAGAAAGGCTCAAAACAACTGAGACGTAATTTGCTGAAAACTGACAACAAATTGGACGTGGAATATGGTGTTAATATCACATAGCCCTCGTCGTATTGCTAAATAAAATACATCAGTGCTGACATGTGTGGCTTTATATTGTGCTAACTACTGTGTGAAATCCCATGCTGTTGTTTGTGAGAAGCCCTGATAAGAGAGGCAGACAACATTTCTGTTGTTATGATTGCTTCAGAGAGCCAGCTAAATGGATTGTTTGGGCAGGGGTGTTTTTCTTCTTTTTTTTTTTACAGACTGCAGTTACATAAAAAAATTACAAACTGAACATTAAAACTGTCTCTGGCTGCGATGACTTTCACACGTTTTGTTTCTCCCCCCCCCCCCATTCCACAATGTGACATGAGTGGATTTCTGCGGGAGCGTTCGACACAGCAGACACGTTTGTTGGATTGGACATCGACGCCGACTGCCAACTGTCTGCAACAATTCTGTTAAGGAATCGAGAAACCAAGAAGCGACTACCATATGAAGGAAGTGGCACGCAGAGTATGTGTTATTGATTTCCGTCTGAAAGGCCTGAAGTCTCGCCTCCCAAGTCGGCTGATCTTTCCACGGCGGCCGGGGCTCCGTTAGCTCGCGGCGCGTAGCGGTCTTTAGCTAGCAGGAGTCACTTCCTGTCAAAGAAAGTCTCTCTCACGGCAAAAACAATGCGCCGCTGCAATGTGGGAGGGAAAAGAGAGACATCATCTTTCCTCCCCCTTATGAACTAAGGTTTAACTTCCTCTGCTTACTTTTTTATTATCTCGACTACATGTATTTGTTTGTTAAACTACACTGAGCCTGACATCTTTGACTCAGAATAAACACACATAGAAATAGAAAGAAAAGGGCTCCTTTTTTAAATCTCCACCACAAAAATCACAATTCACACCGTTGCCATACTTCAACCGTTCATCCATTTCTTTTAGTTGCATATTTTCGACGTCTCTCGCCAGCTGAATAGTTTCCGAGCCCTCTCGGTCTCTGTGTTCCCGCTTCTCGGCTCGTAAATTAAATGGAAATTGCCGGGTATCTGCACTTTCTTTGCAGTTGAAAACATTTGTAATACCTCTCAAAGGGGAAAAAAATAAAATAAAACAACTACTGTGGCAAAATAAATAAACCAATTCAACTACACCCAACCGGCTTATTCAACATACAAATAAATAGGTAATGCACGTCGTTGTGGGATATAAAAGGTTAAATTAAATCATAGAACTAAAAATATGCATGCTCATTCATTCTGCCCCAAAATAGATTTAACCACCCCGCCCCTCTTGTGATTCCAGACATTTAATTTCGGACATTTTTAGACCTTGAATGTCAAAAACTGAATCTTAACCTTTTTTTAGGCTCCACGGGGAATCTGTCATTACTTTCTAATTAACTCAGTAAGCTTTCCTTCATTGCTGAGCTGCTGGACATTAACATAGATTTCAGTAAGACCCCCCCTCTGTGCCACCTTAAAACCCGGCCAATCCAATTCATACAGCCACACAAACACACCATAAATCCATAAGCAAAGAGACCTCTAAACGAAGGGCGCTTGCATTCCTTTTTGTGCAAAGTACTTGCTTTAGTTTAATCAACGTTAATTAATTTTATGCAAGTATTTCTACTTAATGAGCTATAGCATGCACAACCACTACCTTTTTTTCCCCCTCTTAAGGAATCAATATTTCCACTAAAGACTTTTTGTTAGCCAACTTTCACAATTGCCTTACTCTACTTACTTAAAAAGGGATGTAATGATGGATATTGTTCAGCTAATCTTATTCCCAAATACAGATTCCCTAGTTGGATAATACTTCCTGTTTCCTGTGGGCTTTAGAGCCTCGAGCTGAAGGGCAAGAGAGAGATAGAGAGAGAGAAATTATCACTTTTACTTAATCCGGCAATCTGTGGGGAAAGAAACAGCAGTGACTTTATTGTCGCCATTGAGCTAGATAACCTGGTGAGTTTATTTGACAGGAGAACGACGCCAGGCCCAGCAGTAAAAGCAGAGCAGGGAAGAAAGTACATCACTATTTCTCCTCTAACCTGTGAGACAGACTATCCTTTATTTAATTTTTTACCGTCTCCAACCTGAGCGCTGCATTCCCCTGCAGCTGCACCCGGAGCAGCAGCTTCAGAGGGACATTGTATGGATTTATACCCTTACCAAGATAAGGACCTCTCTGTATGTATGTATCTCTGACCCCTCTGGAAATATATGACACATATGTGTGTGCATATATATATTTAATTTGTGATGCCATACCAGCGATACCAGTGAATGTGTGGGACTTTAGCCATGAATTATGTCAGTTAAGTTTCTTTCAGTTACATAATGGATTAACTGTTTCAGCTCCAGACCATAGGCCCCTACCGATCGGCGATCGGAATGTGTAACGACAATTTTCCGACTTTAAACTTACTATCAGAACTCAGATGTTATGATCAGGATTTCTAGAATCTGCGCCCTGCCGTGCATTCGCAGATTTCTTCTGGTGGAGCGGCGTGTCCGCCCGCTGAGCCCCGTTAATCAGCACGAGTGACGAGTGAATTTGGAATCCTTAATTGCAAACCAGTTTGCCGTCTCTGTTCCGTGGATCTGACGCCCCCACATCTCCGTTCTCCATGGGATTGCTCACCGGAACTTTCCTCTGCGCTCCACCAGATAATGAGTCAAATGTCATCTTTTTTACACTCGAAGCTTAATTGAGTTTTTCAAATGAAGCTCTAAATGCCTTTCGTCATATTCTATGATGTCACCGCCCTTAGAGAAATTGGGGGGTCATATGAATGTAATTGATGGTGCTGATAGGTTGCTGCTAGACGGGCCTCCCTTTGAGTGCAATGTTCAAACTTGCAGAAAAGCTCAACGGTTCTATTAATTCAAAGCTGACCCACGGCGCTGCCCCCTGGCCTACGATTGAATGATATGAAAATTGAAAAAAGTCACCCAACTTTACTGTTTTATTCCATTAGAAGTAGTTTGCTTTTGTTAACCTTAAAAGGCGAGAAGCTTTGTTGGAGCTACATACCCCCCTGAGGGTAGCGATGCCAGTGAAGACAATTTCTGAGTAAACAAAGAACTTCTTACTGTTGTTTGTGGAGAATAGAGCTTCATTTTCATTGACCTTGGCTCTTAGAAGTGAATCGGAATTAGACGTTTCTGTGTGTGAAAAACTGCTTTCTGACGCAAACCCAACAGGTCACAACAGTGCTGAGTCAAGGGCCTTTTGTTTGCGTTGAGCTTCGACCTCAGGTCAGGTCAGGTTATTATTATTATTTAAATTATGAGGAACTTTCTGTCTTTCACTCTGACTGAGCCAATTGTCTTCATCCATGCATGCCATGTGTTGCAAGTAAATATAGCATCCCCAGTGGGAAGCGGGAATAAGATCCGGCAAGCCAAACCAAACTCACTAACGCTTTGAAGGAAATATTCCAGATGATGATGTGCAATACAAGATTGCAGTGGACTCGTGGAGAAGCTTATAAATGGTCAAGCCATGTCAAATATCTATGAAGCATTTGTAATTTATAACAAACTGATAACAAAGGGCCGACAGAACAAAAACATAAACCGGCTCATCGCACGGGGATTGTTTGTGCACATCCACACATGTATGAATGGATAAAAGGGGGCCACTTCAGCAGTGTCTCCACATGGAACCAAGATAGAAACCCATTGTTTCCTTCTCAGCCGAAATAGGAATCTGTCTCGGTCTGCATTCACTTCCCCAGCCTCAGAAAACACACCGAGATAAGGAGGGTAGCGTCAGTCTTCAGCCAAATGGATAAACCTGGATGGCAGGCTTTTCGCCCCGATAAGGATGTTACTGCCACAGATCTGCAGGAGACAAGATTCAGCAATCTAAAAGCCGGGGAGAATGGGGCCCTGCTCGCATGCCCGCAGCCTCCCGACATGGAGCACGGCGAACCGATGCTACACTTTTCAAAAGATCAGAATGGTATCACGTTGACGACATGCTCGAGGTGTCTTTGGGATTGACGGTAGCTCCGGCGCAAAGGCGCCGTCTCTTTATGTCGACGCTGACAGCTAATGTCACTGTGGAGACGCCGTTGAAGCGCTCCAGACTCCAGCCCAATATAATATTCCGGCGCCACGCTGCCATTTGCGGACGTGATTAGGCCTTGATGTATGCGAGGCGGCGGGGGGACGTTTTGCCTGTTACGCAACCGGGAGTTTGCCGCGTCAACCTCGCCGCGAATGGAGCGAGCGGGGTGTGGCTCTCCTGACAAGCCCGCCACAAATCATTGTTTTGTTTCATCTCATCAGCGCTTTGAAGCGCAAGGAGCCAGCAGGGGAAGTGCGATTATTCAGCTAAATTCTGCGAGGGGAAATTATAGCGCTGTGGCAGACAGCAGGTGCGACTACAATCACCCCTCTTCCCCCCATCCCTCGTCTCCTCAGGCATAAACAGGCAGCCAAACGTGGACACACATGCCCCAACACACACCTGTACATAAAATACAATACGCACGCATCAAAATAAGCTCCCACAGTTGCACCTGCTCTTTTTTCCCCCCCTGCCTTTCACTCGGACAAATCCTCCCCATCCATCCCCGCCGTCCCTGGTAAAACACGAGCAGCGCAATCACCCAGCAACACAGATCCGCACATGATCTCGCCACAATGCGGCGAGCCGGCAGGCAGGAGATGCTCCAGGAGAGGTAATTCTGTTTCTGTTTGTTCGACAGAGGGAAAGGGAGGGGACGGTAGGAGCATCGGGGGGGGGGGGGGGGGGGGGGGGGGGTAAAGCTAACATGGGGGCCCCGTGGCAGAACCCCCAGGATCAAATTCCAATTCTGGCAAGATACACATTAAGCCCCGTCAATCACAACAGTGTCCTTGGAACGCAGTAGAATGGTGATGAGAACGGCGGGGGAGTCTCTCTTCCGCGAGTGCTGGGATGAAGCCACTTAAGACACACATCTGTGCAGGCACACACTAAACCTCACCCTGGGGCGCCGCCATGTTTAAACCCGCTCAGACGCACATGTGCAACAGGGGGGACATGATCCACAAGTCTACATCCCAACTCAGGTGCTCTTACACTCCGAGGATTTGTTTTACCACCTTTATGCCAACGGAAGAGGAAGCCACTTAAGGATTAAGGTGCTGAGGAGGCTTTGTAACAGTTAAAATAGGGAAATCAAATTGACAGGAAATAGAAGTGCACAGTGTAAAATAATACAATATCAGGGGGTGGGACTTCTAAGGGCTATACTAAAGGCTTCATGCTACTCTTTACAATACACCTACTAGAGTTCTCCACAAGACCTGCACACAAACTCTGACGTGTGAACTGTAACAAAACGTGCATCCCCACATGAATAATATAATAAAACATGCGCCTGAATTAAATTCAACTCTCGGCAAAGAGGAGAATCCCATGCTGTTCAGCTCGCAGCTTGAGTTCAGCCCGGCTACGGTGGGAGCGGCAGTTTGCCTATTTACTTTTATTCTGGACTTTTGCTAATTATCTTAACTACACAAGTAATTATCTTTCACATCAAAGGGCTGCGCTCTGAGCCCTGCTGGTCCACCCCCAACCAAGCAAGCAACCAACCAACCCACACACACACACACACACACACACGCCACCAACACACCTCCGGAGCCAGCTGAATCATGACATTAGCAGATAATTAGACAGTCGCCTGGCTGCGTTTGATGGGGGCACATGTGACGAGCAGCCGCCTGTGAGTCGAGTGCCTGAATGTGAATGCAGAGAGGTGTGATGCACCCATTTTACAGCGGCTACTTGATCACAGGTGTTTCGCTGCGGACTGAGTGAAAGCCTGTATAGCTTGTCACGGATTAGCAGTAAATAAATGACACCCCGAGGGACCATTGATGATTCTTTTTTTTTGTGGCTCCACCACAGCCCTTTTATCTCGTCCATTAGCGGTGCTCTTTCTGATCACAGGCCGCTCCAATCAATGGCCGATGGTCTGAATGCTGTCCAAGAAGCCACGACTTGAGCAGCAGGACCTGGGACTGTTCCGGCATATGTTTGTGTGCATATGCTCTCGTTCATCTTCCTCGTTCACCAATGCCCCCGGGCTCCCGTTTCCGCAAACAATAATCAGGTCAGCTGGCACCAGGCGTGAATCCTTCATTAACAATCTAACGATAATCTCTGCAGAAACATGTGACTGTGGGAGATAATTTACATGAACTGCATTTAAATTCCTTTGAAGTTGTTTGTTTTGCTCACCTTGGAAACACTATTTCTACTTCTCCTCTGTGGTGAGAAGTAAACGCACCCCATAAATATTTATCTACCTAGGGCCTGTGCTATTCTGGCCCAGTGTTTTGAACATCGCCACTGGAGATTGGGCCTATCAGGGACCCGCCGAGAGGGGGGGTAGGAGGAGAGAGGGGGAGAGAGACGGGGGAGGAGGGAGTGCAAAAGGGAGGTGGGAAGGGAGCGCTGGAGGATCATATTTTTTCCGTGCTTGTTCCAAAATGAAATGGTTTTGCGTGATGTTTAATGCGGGGGGGGGGGGGGGGGGGGGGGGTCAGGGGTCACAGTGCGTTTCCTTTACGAGTCACCTCACACACCTCCCAACTTTCAGTCCCAATAAAGATGAGTTTATTTGTGCTTGCAGGAAACTGTTTCTTGTCTTTAGTTCCATATGAGAAAATGATGGGTCACCGATTCACAGGTAGTTTGAATTTAGCAGATTTAAACAGCTGGAATAAATAAATAAATGATGTCAGGGAGACATAATAACCTTTACAGCCTTAAAGCTTGTCAACATATCTTCATTGCAACTTTTCAAATTCCAAGACGACATCTAAAACTTTCTGGTTTTGTCTGAGCTGTAAGGATCCTGAGTGCACCTCCGCCAGGGGGTGCACGAGTAACGCTGGCTGGGACCAGAGATTGTGTTTGGGTCTGTAATCAGGTTGATGCGGGACAGCTGGGAGGAAGATGGCCACCGCTCGCAGCTGCAGAGCATCAGGACAATCACGGCAGCAGTTTAAGAGTGGCCTCTGCCCGGACACAAGCGTCGGGAGATTGCACTTGTTATGTATGTTCTGCTCAGCCCAAGACACAGGACACGAGATGCCGCCGGAGCCAGCTGAGTATGGACTGAAGGCTTGAGTTCTTTAAGTTTGATGAAGAGACATTTGGATTTACGTTTTGTGGAAAATTGCCTGAAGGCCTGAGGATTTAAGTTTTGTGTTTGTCAGAGACAATAAATATACCTTTCTGTTGATACTTTGCCGTGTTTCCGAGGGTTTGCTTTTGGGTCCCTTTCACGAGCCCTGACATGACCAAAATTACGAAACTCAAAGATATTCCGTGACCAACAATATACAACAAATAAAAGCAGCAAATTCTCCCATTTCAGAAGCTGAATAAGGGGAATTATTTTCCCTTTTTTTCTCCAACTCTGCTCTGGGTTTGTTGTCAGAGAACCAACAATGCTCAGGTGCAAAATAAAAGGTGCTTTCATTCTGCCCTGGTGAGAAAGGTGTACAGAAATAAATAAAAAGAGCCAAGAATTTCGAAGAAAATCTTGGGAAGGAAAAGTTAGCAGGAATTAGTTGCCAGGTCTGACACCATGTATGCAACACAGGCAACTCTTGCTGTCACCTCCCGACGTTGGAGCCACAGTTCCTAATAATCGCATGCATGAATATGGAACATGCGCACGCACGCACACACACACACACACACACACACACACACACACACACACACACACACACACTTACTTGGGAGTACCTGCAGAGGAGTGTATGTGTGTGACATTTCCTCCATGAACCCTGGTGACACCTCAGTGCAGGGGGGGGGGGATTATACGTCTATGGCCCTGTCTCTCTCACACACACACACACACACACACACACCTCTTAGCTGGTGAGCTCTGCAGGCTTCCATACTTTCGGAGGCCTCCACCTGGATGTTATTGGGGCCCGCGGCACCCTGCTCCACCGCTCTAATGAGCTCGCCTCAACTCAGTCAAAGTCATCTGATGACACTGATGTGGGGAGATTGATATTCACGCTTGACTCGCCGTCCTCTCCACTTGACTGCCGTGTTTACCTCCCCACGCAATTAGTATCTGCTGGAGACAGACAGACAAAGGGAGGAGAGAGGGATTGAGTCAGAGTCTGCCGCGTGTCTGCGAGCGCGACTACATTAGCTCCAATTGTTTATAAAGATGGGAGATGTCTTTCAATGTGGTTTGAAGGTGGCTTTCTATATCACAGGGCCATTACCAGCTCATTTAATCCCCATAACGCTACTTTACCTCTCTGAATGTCAGTGGCTTGAAATAACAAAAGATGGATTGGCTTAAGTAAAATGCATATTTCAACAGCTTCCATCCAAAATTTGCATCTAAGACGTGCCTCACTTTTTTTTTTTTTTTAATGAATGAATCCGCAGAGCAAACTCCACAAGTACGATGGGGAAGTTACGGGTTTAACTCACATGCACACACCCGGTGCCGTTTACACTTCTAGCCTTCCATCACCGTTAGCTAACCTCCGTCTGGATATTAGCATATAAACAAATGCAAAATACAAAAAAAAACGTAAGAGCAGAATCATATGCCCACTCTCTGTGAGGAAAAAAACCAAATAGGGGAATTGAGGGGAGGAGAGATGGACCTGTGATTGGCATTAGCAGACTTTTAGCTGAGCTCGAGGAGAAAAGTGAGGCGTCGGAGTAGCAGCCATGTCTTCAAACTGATTTAGCATTAATTGACATTCTCTCTAATCGGTGCATTCACCATTTGAACACAAGGATGGAAAACGGTTTATATGCTGAATACTGATGCCAAACTAAGTGTGTGTGTGTGTGTGTGTGTGTGTGTGTGTGTGTGTGTGTGTGTGTGTGTGTGTGTGTGTGTGTGTGTGTGTGTGTGTGTGTGTGTGTGTGTGTGTGTGTGTGTGTGTGTGTGTGTGGGGGGGGGTGAGCTGAGCTGAGCAGGTGGACGTTCAGGTCCTCCAGGTTTGTGGACGTCTCCGGCAACGTGGAGGATGCGTTGTGCGGAGCCACAGCGCCTCCCTGTGGAGGAAACGGAAACAGGACGCCACTTCCTGTTGAGCTGACGCCACACTTGTCTTTTGGTTCGCTACAGCACGAGGGATAAAAGCTGTATTTTCCTCACTGCACCCTTCCATGCCACTTCATTTCAGACACGTCGCACATTTTACTTTTTGTAAAAAAATTTCACATATCTATAGAGTTCCTCTTTGCCACGTTTTCAGATGAGGTTCAATGCTTCCCCTCCCAACTTAACTCAAATGATGGCTAATACATAGAGTTAACAGTCACTCCCAACTTAACTTCATTAGGGGAAAGTTGGAAAAACTGTTCCACCCACTCCATCATTTTTGAGAAATACAGATTTTCTGTCTCGTGTAAATGACGGATCAACAAGGTGCACGCCGCGAGCGAACATTTGAGACGTAAATTAATAATTAAGCAATGACAAAATACAAGGTAGTAGTTCAAATGAGCAATAAAGTTGGCCTTTAAACTTTTGCAACTTTAATTGTACTGAACAACTAAGGCTTGTAGTTCCAGGTCGTTAACAACATTGAAAGCAGCAGGAGCAGCGGAGCGCGACTCTGTTGTCAGTTACATTTAAGGAAGTGGAATATTGTCCAATTAAACAACTTCAATTAAATCATAAGTCCCTGATTGGGCCGATTAGGCTTGTGATGTGAAGGTATCATATGTGGTAGTAGAGGAAACAAGGATGGGACCGCAGTTCTTTCTTGTTTTCTGGTATGAGAATATAAAACACCGATTCCGAAGCGCGCACACCACTCAAAGCAGTTGACTTTTTAAAGTTGAGTCGACTCCTTCCTCTCCTGCACTTCTGATATGAAACTCGCGATCTTCAAAACTTCATATGAAATTTGCTGGAATGCAGCAAACCCACATTACGTGGCTGGCAACCTGTGGGACACAATTTGCTCCGTAAGTGGACAATCATCAGCTGAGTAGATGAGCAGGGTGCGGTGCCATATGGCGGCCAGTAGGTTTAGTTGGTGTCTGCCCTCTGCCAACCGTGAAGGAGGTTCGGTCCTTATGAGTGACATTGAGGAGGGTTTGAGTCCCCCTTGTGCTCGGGGAAATAAAACGTGATTTTCATAATAAATGTAATTAGAATTTTTGTTTACGTTACTTCCTCAGTTTAGTTTGTGAATGCTTGAAACAAAAAGGTGAAGAATGGAATAAGAGACACTGTATGAAGAAACTAAAGCATGTGTTCATATTTGTGTTTTTTATTTTGTGCTAGAAAAAAAAAGCCCCAGCAATATTTTAATATGACGCGATTAAAAAAAAACAAAAAAAAAACTACAACAGTTAAGTACAAAAGGAAATATATCAAAACGGCCCAATGCTACCCAGAAAAAATAGGCAATAGTATAAAATGAAATGTATTGAAGTCTACACCTACAAAAAAAGCTAGAAAAGGTTACTTAAAAAGAAGGCAAGTATCCGCCACAAAATGTGCCACTTTACCACAATCAGTTCGCACGTCTTTCCTTGGATATAAAGTAATACAAATACTTTACAATAACTTACCGCAGGCCCGCCTCTCTACGACTACAGCAAAACCAAGTAACAGTCAAATGTATTACATAAAAATACACTTCACTTTTTTTTGGCAACAATTTCACACATCACACAGGAAATGAATTTGCAAAGAAAATAAAATCTGGGATAGCAACTTTTTTGGTTTCTTGAGAACAATATATACGTTCTGGGTCCACAACATCAGACTGCCTGTATGAGCTTCAGAGACTTCAAATCATATAAATATATATATGAACAAAAATATACTAAAAATATTTTTGAATACAAAAAGGATTAATGCCAAATGGAAGCTTACGATTATAAACTTCAATAACTTAAAAAAAATGAATACTTTCATACTTTTCAGAAACATGACATTTTAGCCCTAATCTCCTTACCAATAAGGCTTTTTGCACTTTTATTCTCCTTGACCATACATCACTGTCAAAATAGTACTTGCATGTTAGTGCCAAGAATGCATCAAGTATAAATACTAAGAAAACTCCTGTACAGTAACTATTTATGTCAAAACTACAAAATAAGTTAGTGTCAGGCATCTGTACAGATTATTTACAGTTTAAATACAAAAAGGAAGGTATTTGGAAATGGAGGAGACCAGTATGGAAATGTGACTTTGACATGTGGTAATTTAAAGGCTACAACTGAAAAACCTTGTAGCTCATTTACCGGCTACGAGATGCTTCTTTTTTCCTTTAATAACTCGTTGTGAGAAATGAGGATTGGCTGCCTGATCAGTCAGTCGAAAAATGTTAACGGTCAGTGTGAAGTTCTTGTCTTACTACAAAATCCTGACACCACAGGCGAGGTTGGTAAGGCTGCCAAGATGTACGGAATCAATCACTGGCGGGGTTTTTGCCTTGAAATGACAGCTGTGATTGGTGGAGGCGGGAATGGAGTGATGGGGGTTGGGTGGGGGGGACATAAAAGAGCGGTCTCCAAGCACAGTTACGAGCCCGGGGGTGGTGGAAGAGGAGAGGATAAGATAGACACATTCATTTCAGCAGCAGCCGTATCCCATCGGCACATGGTAAGAGTGGGTGTGAGGAGGAATGGATGAGGAAGAGACACCACCTGTTACGGCGGGTGCCCAGTAAACATTTGAGCCTCCTTGCAGAATCGGAGAGAGTTAGGGAAGAGGAGGGTATTTGGTACAGGAGAGGTAAAGGTGTGTGGGTGTGTGTGTGTGTGTGTGAGAGAGAGAGAGAGAGAGAGAGAGGGGAGAGAGAGTCATCAGTCCACGTCGCTGAGGTCGCTGACTGGCTCGTCCTGCACGATGCTCAGGTGGTTCATGGCGCGGCTGTAGGCGATCTGGACGGCCTTGCGAATGCTGGACGTGCGTCCCTCCATCATTTTGATTTTGTCGATGGTCTTGTCCATTCCCAGAGGAACCATCTTGGATCTAGGAAGCCACTGCCTGGAGGCGGGGGAAAAGATGTCAACGTCAAGGAAAACCGAAACAGCTGCGGAGAGTTTTTCATGATTAAAGAGGGATCATTTCCTGGGAAAATGTCTGGGATTTGAACAAAAGGCTACAGATAAGTTGTGTTTATTCTCATATTTGTTTCATTTGAGGTGAGAGAACACAAAGACAACCACCCTAAGAGCCGCCACTCATGTTCTGAAAGCCAAAAGGTGATGTCTTCAAAATGCTTGTTTCAGTCCAAAACCCAAAAGTTAAATTTACTATAATATCATAAAACAGTAAACACAGTTCTTGGTGTTCAACTCCAAGAATGGCAAAAGTAACAACAGTCTAAATTCCTACTATTGGTGCTGACACTGCTACATTTGAGTGTGAGGTGGAATGTTTTTTTTAAGATAAACGATGTGTGCGCCAAGACAAGAAAAACAACTAAGGAGCATTTAATCAACTGATGAAGGACAAAACAAAAAGCTCTTTTCATACTCTGTTTTAATCATGTAACAAACACTTTGAATTATTGGTGTGTTAAATTATCATTTGATACCCCTTTGGGACACAAAGGCTACATCACCATCTCCCTGTTGAAGACTGAAAAACATTTTCTCAGTCAGGAATCCAGGTGCAATGTTCAAACGCCCCCGCCTCAGGCAGAGCTGTTTGTCGCCTCTCTACAGTTACCGTGTCGCAGCCACGAGAAAATAATGATCAGCTGACTGAAGCGTTGTCAGGTTTAGCCTCGTCGAGACCCGCGGCGGCCTAAATCGCTCCCGCAGACGGCGGCACTCACCAGCTGCGCTTGTTGTCGAAGAAGAGGACGAGGTAGAGTTTCTCTTCGGCTTTGTACTGCATCTGCTCCCCGATGCGGAGCACGTCCATGGGGGGCATGGGGATGGAGACCCCGTTGTGCTGGCAGCCCACGCGAGGCATGTGCGGGTCGACAATCTACACACGGCGGGGGAGAGGCGAGAGGGGGCGGCCGTTACACACAGTTTGATGCTCATGAATGCATGGCAAACATACATACACCTACGGAATCACCCGAGCATGTAACACACACACACACACACACACACTTTCATTCTGAGGTCAAATTGAGCTGGTTAACGGTGAAATGCTGCCACCTAGAGGAAAGACAGGACATTTCTCCTCCCCCCCAGCCCCAGACAGTCCGCTGTAAAAGAACAGCTGTAGTGAAACTATTGCTTCCTCCTGTGGGACAAGAGTGTCATCATTATGTTCAAATGTGATGAGATGAGTAACAAAAAGTCAGTCAGTGACTGTCATGCCTTCTCTCCAACAAACACTCACCAAGGCAGGGTAGGAAGGGTATCCACTACATTTGGCCCAAACTAGCTTTAGGGGTTCCAATGCAACTGTTGCAGCACTAGCGGGCATCCAAATATTGCTGTTGCCAACCTCTATGGAAGCGGGGACAACACCAAACAAGTCACGTGTGGGTTTAAACATAGAAGCACATTTCCAAAAGCCGAGCTGCGAGTGCAGGAGCACACGGCGCAAATCAGGGTGGGAAATTCACTTTTCCCCCCTTTAAGAGCTCCGGTGAACGACGGATATTAAAATGCTCCAGCCACTTTTGGCGTTTTATTGGCCAAATGTGATTTTTAGATGAGGGAAGAATCTCCAGCTGCTGACTGGTTACGCGCCATGGTGGCAGGCAGAGCATAAAAGGCTCACCGGGCAGTGCCAAGAGCCACAAGACGTTGGCTGCTGGCTGCTGGTAATTTCCAACCCTGCTTTTTTTATGTGTGTGAATACCAGGTGGTTGCAAGTTCTATCAAGTTTAACTTTTAGGAGCAAATAGCAAAGAGCCAGTTCAACAGGGGAATTATATTTTACAGCCCCTGCCGACATCTGGGAATCGACAAGTCGATTAACTTTACTGTATTGCTTACTGGCCACATGCAGTACTGGCCCATTTATTAAAAATGTAGCAGAAATTGGGTTGTTTGTGTCTATCATTTCAAGACTGACCCTCACACATGCATGCACATTTCATTCGACCCGCTTACCGGCAGCGATTCGAGCAGCTTTTGCAAAATTCCCAGTTTCGATGCATGCGATTAATTCGCTCTTATCGTCCACAGTGTTTCTCCGGACCAAGGCGGGTTTCCCTTTCCCACATTTTGGAAGACTGAGAACGGTGCTACAAAACAGAGAAAAAGAACAAAAACATACCAGAGTCAACTTTATAGCAGAACAGACTGAAAGCTTAAGGACCTGCTTTTATTTATTTAAAAATGAATTCACTTTTCAACACCATTTTCATATTTGCAGCTTAGCTACTGCCAAATAAATAAATCACGACAAAGGAAATAGCATGAGGTAAGTGGTCAGATATTCCTTTGAAAAAGGGAGTACAGTCTCGTGACTATGCTTCTGATACATTTTGATTGATGATTATAATTTCCCATCTTTGTGAGTTCTATTTTATCGAATCTGGGGGGGGGGGGAGGATTTTTTTCTCCCACCCTTTTGTCATTTGCTTCGGTGCTGTGATTTTCAGGGGAAAAAAGGAGCATTGTATTTCTTTATCTCGACTAAGCCCGGTTGGCGGTTTTCCCAGTATGATATGAACTGCTTTCAGAAAATAGACTCCTCTATCAACTAGAACTCTGTTAGACTTCTAACCACACTGTGTTTAATTAAAATACCCTGCTTTTGAGTCAAATCAAAATAAAAGCACCAGACCAGACCGGTCCTGTGTGCTGGATTACCCGGTGCTCCCGGGCAGACTGCTACATGAGGAGATGGAGGACTCGGAGGCACAGCGTCTCCGCGGCTTCACGGGCCGACTGGCTCTACTGGAGTCCACGAGCTCCTCCTCTTCCACCTCCAGAAAACCGCTCGACAAGCCTGGGACGCAAGACAACAGGACGCAAAAGATTAGAAAAAATTCATGAAAATGTAAACCCCATCACAGATATTAAAATGTTGTTGCAGTTGGTTCAGTCTGCCTCTAATCGAATTAAATAAAACTTACGTAAACAGCAGGCGAGTGTCTGTTTTGACTGTGATGACTTGTGTGTCGTGTAACGGCTAATTGCGATGTTTCAACTGTCAATTTCATGGGTTGGCGGCACAGCTAAACACTGTTGTACTAATTTAATCAGAGCGTAGAAGAAATGCCATTCATATTCCGCCATATGGCAGCTCAAAGAAAAACGCAGAAAAATTGTGAATCTCCCTCTCTGTTTACACGTGTTCTTACCAGTGTCAAGCCGTTTCACAGGGGACTCTCCCTCCTCCTCCTCCTCCTCCTCCTCCTCCTCGTCCTCTCCCACTCCTCCCCCCTCCTCCTCCTCCTCCTCATCCTCGCTGCCGCTGTGCTTCCTCTTCTTGCTGTGGAGCAGCGTCTCCAGCCTGGGTATGACCACCGACAGGAAGGATTTGGAGCCCAGCTGTGCGCCGTCTTCAGCTTCCTCCTCCACCTCCTCCACCACCACCTCCTTGGCCTCTTTTCGGTCTACTCCGCCGCCTCCCTCGTCCCTGCTCCTCTGGGGCTTGTGGGGGCTGGCGGTCTTCGACTTGCGGAAGAGCACGGCCGTCCGGCGGTTAACCGTGCCCGTGGGCGCCGCGAGGGTCGACGTGGCCACCACGCTCACGTCCGCGTCCAACAGCGAGTTTGGGAGGCCGTCGCGGGAGTAGCCGTTGAGGCGAGGAGCGGAGGAGAGCAGCGGAGGTAGCTCTCCATCGCACCTGAGGAACTTGCCCGGACACTTGTCCTCGCGGTCGGGGGCGTCGTCGATTGGTTTGAGGGTGGGGGGCCCGGGGTCTGTGTCCGAGTGGACGAGGGGGGGGGTGGAGTCCGAAGGCTCCAGCTTAGGAGGAAGAGACTTGTCTCCTGTGAGGGAGAAGAGGCGGGAAAAGGCACACAGACAAACTGCTTATTGTCGTCATTTTGACTACACAGCCAACATTAATCATTCAAACTGGGGACATTAAGCACAACACATATTATTCATGTGCCGGCACACGGGCTGTTATGGCCCCACAATTTGTTTCCTTCGATGCGGCGCATCACTTTGTTGTCTTTTTCTCCGTTTTATTATTCATGTTAATGTACTTTTCTCCCGATCTCTTTCATCCTCATTACTATTTCCTCATGGTGCCATAGAAATAGAAAATAATCTGTTTTATTGTCGATGTGCAGAATAACACAATGACATTTTTTGGCACACTATTTTGGAAGAACAACAATGACTAAAAAAAGCTAATCATACAAAAGTAAAAACCATAAACAATACAACCAAATTCCAGCCATGACAAAGACAAACAAATATGACCTGTAGTAAAATGCTATTACCGACAGTAAAGCGCTGCAACACCCACAGTTTGTCCATGTGTTTGGAGATATGCTGACATTGCACATTATCATGTGGCTTTTAGGTTTATCACAAAAGTAAAACAAGGCACGATTTAGCATAACATGGAGGCCCTTTTATGAATAAAAAATGAGAGCAAAATTACTTTTTCCCTTTCTTCCCACCCACACTTGCTGAGTTATGTGACTCAGCAAGTGTGCTGTGAGTTTAAACTTTCAGCACCACTGCAGTGACGATTCTATAGCGTGATGTGACCTTGTTCACGCAGTCCTTCGTCGTGATCACGAGTACAATGCTGGTTCTGAGGTGCACTCCCATTCAGGGAGCGGTTTTGTAAATCAGTAAGCTTTCTGAACTATTTTCAGTTGAACAATCTGTTTTTTTTAAACCGCGTGAATGACCGAGGAGGAGTTGTTCTTCCGTTTGGACACTAACCTGCAGTTGCTCAACTGGCGATCAACTCCAGATTCTTATGACCACTCCTCCGCCAAAAGGACATAATTTAATGGTGCAACGAATATTCAGTGTGCCGAAGTCACTGAAAGATCGTATTGCACATTAGGAAACAACATCACCACTAATTATCCAATACGAATTAAAAGGTTTTATCAGTTAACTATATAGTTAAGATGGGTTTTTTTTTCTCTCTTGATTCTAATGTTGGGGAATAAAGCTTTGTGTTCACAACCGCCGCTTTCCCAAATACCAGGAACATCTGCAGCGTTTTTAGCAAATTTCCCTGAAACAGCGGACAGATGCTCACCTTAACACAAACAGTGCAGGGTTCGTAACATTGATGCGTTATAGGAGGCTGATAATTAGACTAAATCGCCATTTACTTCTCTCCAAATCGGCTTAAAATAATCTGAGATGAGGAAGGAAATTCAGAGGACTGGAAGCAGCAAAGATGGCTAACCTCTGACCTGAGCATCAGGATATTGAGGACATGTGATTGTCTTTAAAATCCCAAAGCTCTGCATCAAAGCAAATGTTCTTTAAAACAAAAAGAAAAAAAAGAAACCTAAACACATAACAATACATACCCTCGTCATCTGGAAAATGTCCATTGGGCTTCAATCTCTCTTCTTTCGGTTCTTTACTCAGCTCTGGGTGGGAGGAAGCTGACGAAGACGATGCTGATGTGGAGGGAGTCGAATGGTGATGGTGGTGGTGGTGGTGATGATGGTGATGATGGTGGTGATAGTGGCCGGAGGGTAGGACTCTCTTCAGGCTCATTTCGTTGCGCACGTCGTTGATGGTCTTCTTGAGCAGCTTGAGGCGCTTGCTGCGGGACGGGCTGGACTTCATGGAGCAGGTCAGGTCGAACTTCTCCAGTAGCTGCTGCAGCTGCTTGTCCAGGGACAGGTGCTCCCGATTGGCGGGCGCTAGCAGGCGGTCCACTGAGGAGAGAAACACGGTTTTGCTCATATTTTCTTGTCCTGCTGGCCCCGGATTGTAACGACGCAAACACACTCGGCCCTTACCGTCCTCCCACGAAAAGCACGTGGGTGCTTTGATTTCCGGCGCGTCGGCCAGATGCACGCCGCTCTCCGTGTCGAAGCCGATTTTCTCCACGTCTCGCCGGGCCTTCCTGAGCAGGGACCCGCCCTGGTCTCGGAGGCGGACGGCGGCCCGGTAGAAATAGGTGTCCTTTGAGTTGTATTTCATGCAATTATCAACAATGAGGTTGAAGTCATTCTCGAACTGTTCGAAGTTGTTGTAGGCCTGTGTGTCGATGCGCTGCCGCATGGTGGAGAAGTCCATTGGGTGCTTGATGTGGTCGAGGTAGTCGGGCACCTACAGGAAACAGCAGATAAGATTTTTTTAGAATTAAAACATTGGTACTTGCATACCGTGCTGCGAACAGATCTGGTCCAGTCTACATCCAGGACATGGTAAAACCTTACACCCCAGCTCGTTCACTCCACTTGGCTTCTGCCAATCGGCTTGTAGCTCCGTCGCTGCGAGCTAGACACTAAACAAAGTCGCGACTGTTCTGTCCTGGCTCCTCGATGGTTGAATGAGCTCCCCAGTGACATCAGGACAGCAGGAAGTCTCTACATCTTCCGTCGCAAACTAAAAACACATCTTTTTCGACTTTAGTAGCACTGGAACGGCTCTTACTGATAGCACTTTGTAATTGAACTTTGATGAAATTGTACCTTCTTGATTCTTGTTGTTCTGATTCTTGTATGTACTCACGGTGGAATGCACTTATTGTAAGTCGCTTTGGATAAAAGCGTCAGCTAAATGAAATGTAATGTAATTCCAGCGTAATTGAGAAAAATCATGAATACCATCCCGTTTCAAATTGACCCGAGAGTCAAAAGTAGCGCCCAACGTGGGGCTCGAACCCACGACCCTGAGATTAAGAGTCTCATGCTCTACCGACTGAGCTAGCCGGGCATGCCTAAGATTTAACCCTTCACTCTTTCTAGGCGTGGCCATCTGCCAGTAGACATTGCTCTCAAGTTACTCATTCCACTTAGCAGGAAGTCACATTGCTCAACACGGTCGACACAGTTGTCTGCTGTCTGTCGTCTTGAGGCTCTGCTTAAGCGCAGCTTTTAACATGTGACAATGCATAGGAAACGCAAAAGCCGTGATCATTTGCTTTGGGAAAACCAAAGAAAAAAAAAAAGAGTTCAAATTACATTACATTACATTTCATTTAGCTGACGCTTTTATCCAAAGCGACTTACATGATATACAGTATACATTAGACCGTAGACACAGCAACGGTGAGCAATTAGGGTTAAGTGTCTTGCTCAAGGACACAACGACACAGACTGCCGGAGCCGGGGATCGAACCACCGACCCTCTGATTGAAAGACCGACTTGCTAACCACTGAGCCACAGTCGTCAAATGTGACAACATATCTGAAGCAGTTATCTGGCAATCAGGCAGGAAAAACAGGTAAAACAGACGCAGTGTTTTTCCGTTGGTGGAGTTTCATCCTGTTGTAATATGAGCAGGCATGCCACACAGGAAGTGTCTGGATGGCCGTGTTAGTCTTTGCACTCTGGACCGTACAGGTCTTAAAAAGTTAATAATCGTTACTTTCGTTACTTTCCAAACAACAAATCGTCTCTCTACAAAGTACATACAGTAATGCGAGATGTTTTACCCGACAACACAACGCATTGTGACATTGACATGAAAAAAAACCCTGTAGAGCCAGAATCAGCTTCTTTGCAGCACTATCTGTGTTCACTGATACAACACTACAATGTTCCACTACTGCACACAATAAATCAAATAGCAGCACAACAGACTGAGATTAAATACATCCACACAGAAGCAATAAAACTAAATCATCCGTTCCGAAAAATAAAAAAATAAAACATGTGACAGCATATTGTACTCCTAGTCTTCCATCGATACATGGTTATGGGAAATCTGTGGCATCCAAATGAGAAAAAATGGATTACGTGTGGACAAACTCAACAACAGAACTTGTGTTCACACATCTGCTGACGTTCACCTCATTGACATCCACCGGCTGGGTGAAGATCTTGGCTTGGTCTTTTGTCTGGAGCTGGTCCAACAGGGCTCTGAGCAAAATACTGAAGGGACTCAACTGTATCTCAAGGAGGGTCTCCTGCAGTCTGATCTGCAACACAGCACGGAGAGGAAACCGTTAGGAGATGAGCTCTGACCACCGGATGAGTCAGAGCGCTGCCTATCGACTGCTCCGCTCCTACCTCTTCCCTCTTGAGCTTCTCCCTCTTGCGGATTAGCTCCAGCAGCAGCCGGGCTCTCTCCAGGTCGTGCCGGAGACGGTGCCACTCCTTCAACTGGTCCTTCAGGGCCCTGCTCTCCTCCTCACACTGCCGCTGGAGAACACATTGAAACAAGAAATGAATATATTAAAAGCATGAGACAACAAGGATCCCCTTACAATGAGGGCATGTATTTCTTTCTGGTACACAGATCCGCATTCAGCTGAAGTAGCATGTTGACTGCAGGACGTGTTGAAGAGCACACAAGGGGAAACATTCACATGTAGAAGGATCCACAGAAGGTGTGATAATGACTGGCTAAAGGTAAAACAACAAAAGTGTTCAACTTCTAAAAGCTACGGGCAAGTTAGTGAAAAGCAAAATGAAGACTGAAAGCCTTCTGTGGTTGACTGACAGATGAACAAACCGGTTGCGTATTCTTCTGAGACTGCATGCTGGTCTGAAGGCGTCTGATGAGGGGAAGCCCATTCCTGGATTGCCTCTTTAATGTCCAGTAATTCAGGACCAGCTCCACGAACGCTTTCTTCTTCTGAACCGACACCTGGTTCAGAATGGTTTGTAACCTGGGGGAGCCGGGGAGACGGGTATTAGAAGGATACCGCCAGGGAGAGACGGCAAACAACTACTTCACCTCAAGAGTCACGGCCGCTTGCTTGAATAAGCAAGTATATTTTTAGACTGAGGGAACAGTGGTTGTGGTTAATGAGTAATATTGACACTACCAGCCATAGAAGAGCCTCCAACGACATTTTAACGGCACTCGAAACAGACCAAAAGCATGCAAGCAGACCCCCCCCCCCCCTTCCTCTCTGAAGCTTCTTTTTGTGAAGGAAAACAATCACCACATGCTCAACACCTGCAACAGCCAATGTTTGTACATCAACAACCGTATGTCCTTGAGGAAGACAGAGAAGCCCTTCCTATAAGACCACTCACACTCCAAGCAGCAATGCCTCAAAAGTAAATGTTAGGATTATTATGCCACTCCAACACTGGATTTTTATTTTGACCGGGGAAGGAGGCCCAGAAGCAGACACTCCACAATTAACACAACTACAGCATACCTGTGAGCAGGAAACGTAGGCACAGTAGCGATGGTTGCAGCTTCACTTTCAGGTTCCGGCTCGGGCTTCTTACTTTTCTTCTTTTTCTTTCCTTTGGATTTTCCTTTACAAACGCCTCTCCCTCTTTCCACTTTCTTACACAGTCCATTTCTGGGCTTGGCATCATCGTAGATCGTGAGAGGCCTCCTCACACACCCGTTAGGCGTGTGAGCCCCACAGTAGGCTGTCTTTTTCACGGAGAACGTGGGCTCTCCGGCGTCCGTCACGTCTTTGATCGGCTCCATCTTCATGAAGAGTCCTGCCTTTTGGGCACAGCTGACATGGAAGGCGGTGTAACAGTTGGCTTTGTGGCACTGGATGCATGCCCCCACCCCTTTCTCCTTGCAGAGGTAGCAGGTGAGCTTCCAGCGGGCTGGAGGAATGTGGCTGACGCCGTCGATGGGCTCGATGAAGGTGGTGTTGGAGAAGCCGACCTCGGGGACCCAGAGGGCGCACACCACGTGGCCCCAGCGGTCGTCGTCCGTCTTCTTCACCGCTCCACCCTTGTTGGGACAAAGGATGCAGTCTGCGGGCTGCGTGGGCAACTGGAGGCAGTGTCTGCAGAGCCACTGGCCCTCGGGAATGTAGGGCACACCGTAACACTCCTGGTGCACGGCCACGTTGCACATGTCGCAAAACAGGATGGCGTTGCTGTTGTGACACTCTCCGTCCATGCAGATGCAGCAGACAGCGTCCTCATCGATGGGAGCTTGCTTTTCGCTGCTTTTGTCCAGGCTCTCCAAGTGCAGCTCTTTCTCGAAGCGGTCGACCAGGAACTCGAAGACGTTGTGAGAGACCTGACTGACCCCTTCGCTTTTCCGCTTCTCGTTCACCAAATCCAGCCAGGCATAATCCTCCTCATCCATGTCGTACTCCGTTTCCTCGTCCAGCTCTTCCTCCGTCTTCTCCGTGTATTTGTAAAAGGCACCGGAGCGCTTTGGAACTGCAGGAAGATTATATTCCACCGTACGAAATTTGGGCTCTTGAAGCTTTGGAGCAGCATTACTGGCGGCCTGATGTCCGCCTCCCTCTCCCTGAACAGTGATGCCCAGGGCAGCGTTTCTCTTCTCCTGGTTGTTTTTTAGTCTGACTGACCTCAGGAGGACCTGCTGCGGTTTGTCAGCATTCTCCTTATTGCTTGTGCACTCCATCATCTCCTGCGCCATGGGGTCGTCATCCGAGATCACGTCCATCTGGTCATATATGCTGATCCGATGGAGGCGGCCATCGACATCGAACTCCACCATGCGCTGCGCCTGGGCGTACGTCAGGATCTGCTTGTTGGGCGACAACTTGATGGGAGACGGGGGCCTCTGCGGCACCGCGACCCGGTGCTGCCGAGCTTTCTTCTTCATCTTGGCGCTCCGTGTTGCTGCGGAGACACAGGGTGGGGAGAATTAATTTCATTGCGTTTCATGTGCTAATCGAGGAGTCGCCCATCGGAGGTCAGGAGAAACAAAGACCATGATAACTCACTGATACAGTATCCTGTGGCGTAGCGCACGTTTTCTTTAATGATCGTAGACGCCCACTTTACACAGCACAACACTTTCTGACAGCAGTGTAATTGACAATGTATGCATTGTTTGCATCAGCACAAGATGCAAAGTGCAATCAAATTATGGTGCAAACCTGCAAAATATGATAACAAATGGTAGACATATAATTGCAAGAAATAACCATTCAGATTGCTATAAGATTGCTTATTTTTTAAGATTGCTTAAAAATAGATTGCTTATTTTTAAACAGTGAGGTTTCCAAGTTTCACACTGTGATTTGAAAGCATTATGCTTTATAACGTTCAAGTGGACCAGCTGACAAAGAGAGCATAGAGAGGGAGCAACACTCCGCTGATGTTACAAACTACAGAAACTATGTTGGCGGACTGACATGTAACGTTAGCGGCCAGCTGGACGTTACAGTTTTGTCAATGAGCAGGGGCATTTAAATGTTGTGGGAGGCGACCACACGGGGCACCTTCAATACGACCGCGCAGGAGTTAGCGCTGGCCCATTTGGGCGCAGAGGCGAAATGCCCTATCAAATAGCGACTCCATTCTGACCAAGTTGCTAACAATAACATTAGCGAGCTAGCTAGCTAGCGCTAGCAAGAGCCGCTAGCCACCACCTAGTTAACCCCGCCGCAAAAAAAAAAAAAAAACGGAGCAAATGGCGTCAAACTAAAACAGAGCTATTATGCTAATCATTGTTGCACTATGCAGTGACTGTCTGCTCGTGGTGCCCATTCAAAAGTACCGGGAAAAAGCTCATTAGACCGATACAAATAATACCAAAGGAACATACCTCGGGTTGACGAACAGTTTTGCTAGCTGAGGAAGACGGTAGCCAGCCAGCAGCCGTACAAAGCAATGGCGACACGGCCTGCTAAGTGGCTCTAATTCCGTACACAGTGTTCTCATCCAACGGGCGATGCTGGGGTCTTCAGGGACTAATACAAATAAGAAATGGGCCTGCTTGGTGCCCGAGGGGTTTCGATGTTGAAATCTAAACGGAGCATGCGACTGCTTTGCTTTGTGGGCCACTCATAGGCTGGAGTCGCTCGCTAGCCACAGCCGACCAGGAGCGAACAGCTCGCGCAGCTCCAGCGGCTCATCCCCCAACACAACAATGCGTTTCAGCAGACAACTCCCACCCTCACGCACAACTCTACGTGTGACGCTGGAGGTCATGTTGGTGGTGAGTCGTGGATCTCACACAAAAGCCCATCTGTCACACAATCAATGAGTTTCCTTTTTTTGTTTTTTGTTTAGTTTGCGTCGACCCTTACTAGCGACGCGCAGACAAAAAGCTCCGAACAAAGCACGAGCAGTAAAAGCGGAGACCTGAGTGTGTGTTTTTTTTAGGGGGGGAGATCTCCAGGACTAACGGGTGTTAGTTTCAAACATTGTGTCTTTCTCGCTGTCATGCTCTGGGGTATTGATTCAGCGTATCTCCTCCAAGTTACAGTCAGGACACAAGCAGAACAACAATAGGACCCTCACCCCCACCCTGGGGACCAGCTGGCTCCAACTACTATAGTAATACTATAGTACTGTTATAGTACTACTATAGTATTGCGGTGATAATCTCATTTAGTTTGCCCCAGATTGAAACCAGTTTGAACCCCGACCTGCTGTTCCAGAGTGGATGCAACGCACGGTGGAAATAATAATTAAAAAGTAATGATTTCGTAGTAAGTTACTTTTTTCATCCACTTTTGTTTTGTTTTCAGATACACTTTATTTTTTATTAATTCCAAGGTTTGTCCTAAACTAAAAATATATTTAGTTGACCCGGGTGAACACTGAGCATTTTTTATTTTATATATCAGTGTCATTGTTAGTATTATCACCACAACACAGCGTTACTTTAAAGTAACGTTAATGCACGGCGGTACGTGACATGTCGCCCAACGCACCATGACACCCCCTTCTGAGGACCCTGCGCCCGATGACATCATTAAAACATGTTCCTTCCGTCCGACGCTGTGTGGAGCTGCTTCGGCCGAACGTGAACTGCGAGCGAGCCAGGAGACAAAAGCAACAAAGTGAACCCCCCTCCGGATCAATCAAATGTGTCATATTTAACCGTTTGGGAGCCGAAAACCCAGCGATCCCACCGCCGCACTTCACGGTGAGTACCCTGAGCGCGTGTCCGCGTCTGCGGGGTGTTTAATGCGGCCGGGACGTCGTGGCGAGCGCCGGGCTGATTCGGATCCCGTGTGGTTCGTGTGTTGCCACGGCTGGGTTCTGCCTCGCCAGGTTAGCTAGTGCGTCCTGTGTGTGTGGCCTAGCTGGCAGCTAACCAGCTAGCATCCGCGTTGTGGTCCGAATTGTTGGACTAAACTGACCACTGTGACGTCAAGAGGGTCGTTGTAGAAGTATTACCGTCTCGTGTGTCCGTCCCGTCGACGGGACAGAAGCGACGGACCCCGGTTGTTGAGTTTTATTTGCGTGTGTATCAGCCTCGACGTTAACCCAGTTAGCACCAGGGATAGCCACCGTGGTGTTTACTAATGGTTTTTAGCGTGTGGCGACATGGTTTCGTTATAAGTGGTGCGAGGGTTGTTTTCGGGGTTTGTGCTTCTCCGTTGTACAATGAGGGCGAGAGCCGGTTTGTGTACGACGTTGCTCATTTTGTTCAAGTTGGCGTGTTGTGTGAAGATGTTAAAGCTAGCAAGCGTTTTGGCTATTTTCTCTGCTGCCCTCTCGCATCTTCCTGACGAGTCAATCAAACCCGGAAAAGTGTTTTTGTCACGGCTCACATAGGAAGTGGCCCAACGCTTGTTGTGTTTTTTAAATTCCCACTACACTTTTAAATTAAATACTCTTTTAACAATAGTAAACAATACAATTGGTAATGTTGGCCACATTATTGAGGTTAAATTAATGATGAATGAGCAATTATGTGCATGACAACTTATTAGTACAAGTAAGAATGCCTCCGGGTGAAAACTTTACTTGTGTATTTATGCTAATATTATCGTTGTTTTGAGTCCTGCACGGTCACTGTGTGCATTGGAAACGTTTTTTTCTCTCTATGTCGTGTCTGCAACTGTCATGTATTGTAAAGGTTAAACAAACGTGTGTCATAAAGGACCGCTGTCTCGATATAGTCCCTCGCTTATTGTAAAGCATGTCTGTATAACGTGCTCGATCTGGACGGCTTCGGCTTTTTACGATCGGTGGGTGTCAAAGTAAGGCGCCGGTCCTCCTTACAGACCGCGTCGGACCTGATCAAGGTACAGGGAGACTTGTTCACAGAAACACACACCATGCTCACCTCGTTAACAGTGTATTACGTACTCCTAATGCAGTGTGGTGGAACAGCCATGCGATAATGACTAATTTTATAAAGATGATCCGTTTTAATAAGAGAGCTGTTGATTCAACTCAATCAGTTGGAGGCTGTAGATTGTATTGCATTATATTGAGAGGTAGTTTTGCTATTCTGACCACCTTATTTATATCAATGAGGGGAGAAACAATACTAGAAACACCCCTCTAAAATCAATCAAACAGTATGAAAACCTAAGTAGATTGCAGTAACTTTATCTAGGTGGCAATTTTTAGGTGGTTATTTTTCAACCAGACAATACCGCAAAGCTGATTTTAATCAAGATGTGCTTTGTTGCACATTTTCAGTTATCCATCCATTTTCCCCCACTTATCCGCTTATCCTTATTTTCAGTTATCCATAGATGTAATGTACCATGCCATACATAATTAAATGTGATTATTATTTGTTTTAGCATTACAGAGCACATACGGTTCTAAAGCTGAAAATTAAATTAACATTTTAAGTAGTGTGGATATTGCAGTGGTATGTCTGATATTCCGATACATAATGGTTGGCAGGAATCACTGTTAATTGGTGTGGATGACTTGGTATACAGGCCTTTGAGATCCAGAACGCTTACGGAATTGAGCAACAGCTCTGTAGAAGGAGTTCAGATAGGCATCCTCCGATTAGCATTTGTAAGCTGGAAGCCTGCTCCTGAAAAGGCAGATGGACCAGGTAGCCCTGAAGGCTTAATTTAACACTGCTTTTGGGCGGTGCTTGCCAATTTGCAAATTTTTCACATTTCTGTGTTTAGACCCACACAGTGGTTTTCAAAGGGAGAATCAAAGTGCTCAACGCCAGCGTTTTGTGAAACTTGATTATCGAGCCGGACCTGTGATTTTTTTTTTTTGACTCCCTTTCTTAGCGTCGGAGACTTGCATAAAAAGCCTGTTCAATCAGTTTTAGGAGATGAGAATGAAAATATGTCATGCACGTGTTATTGCAGAACGTACCTGTATCACCTGTTATTTTGGATTATTTGTTTTTATTTCTTAAGAATACACTTTGATATATGTTCTCTCTGTCCTTCTCTCTTTAGGTTGGTGTGTGTGTGTGTGTGTGTGTGTGTGTGTGTGTGTGGAGAGGTGAGACTACTTCAGTCATAAATGGAGAGGGACAAGCAGGCACCCTGTGTCCCGGCCAGCCACCCGCTACTCACAACACAGTGTTGATGCCTACACCTGAAAACACTGATTACATTTGACAACGCAGACCTGACTATTCTACTGAAACCCTTGGGCTGCTGCTATGGATGGGGAAGAAGAGGTGCCTCACATGAGTGAGGATATGGTCAGTGAAACTAATGGCCCCACAGAAAGTAAAAAAAGAGAGGCCAAAGGGACCTGCCTCAAAATTGAAGGCCAGGATGGCTACGTTTTTAAATCCTACAGCATCAACCCACATGAGACTGTGGATGAAACGTCACCTGCTATCTCCTCAATAACACTGGATAAAGACTCTCCCTCTTCTCCCCCTTTATCCCCTCAGGATGACAAAGAGTTGGAGTCAGACAAAGCAAGTGAGACTGATCCAACTTCTCCCACCCCTTCAAACAAATGCCTAAACACTGATACCGAGGGAAACCCGGAGAACGAAAGTTATGAAAACGGGAATGAAGAAACACTGCATATCAAAGAGGAGCCCCTGGATGCCAATGGAATGGAGGAGGAAACCCAGGACGATGAAGGGCTCGGGTTTGGCAGCTCTGTTGGCCCGTTTGTAACGAGAGATGGTGACGACTATAGTAATTTACTAAGTGGATACACAAGCACCCTTTATGACGTTGCAATGGACGCCGTCACTCAGAGCCTTCTGTCATCGATAAGGAGTAATACCAACCCGAGAAAAAAGTCCCCTGCATGGAATCATTTCTGCATATCGCCACGAGACGGTACCAAAGCAATCTGTTTATACTGCATGAAAGAGTTCAGTCGGGGGAAGAACGAGAAAGACCTCAGCACAAGTTGTTTGATGAGGCACGTACGAAGGGCTCACCCCACTGTGCTTTTACAAGACGGAGCAGACGCATCCTCAAACAATCTGACTGGCTCCCTTGCCTCATCTTTGATACCTCCATCCCCAAGCTCACCAAAAAATGAAGACTTGACAAATAGCGTTATTTCTTCTGCCTCAAAGAACACTTCGCCGTCCACCTCCTCAGCTGAAAATTCAGACCTGTCATCCAAAGAAGTGTTGCCCAAAGTCGAACCAAAACTGGAACCGTATGCCAACATTGACACCTTTTGCAGCACGCTCTCATCCTCACATTCCAATGACAACAACCTTGAAGACATGTCCGATGGCGGGCCCGAGCGCATCCCCGGGACCCCGAAAAGCTCCAGTTCCCGCCGGAGATCAGCTGTATGGAAACACTTCTACCTGTCGCCTGCTGACAACTCCAAAGCAGTATGTATCCATTGCATGAATGAATTCAGTCGGGGCAAAAATGGGAAGGATCTCGGAACAAGCTGTCTTATTCGTCACATGTGGAGGGCCCACAAAGAGGTCGTCATTGAGGAAAACGGACAGGGCAACCACATTCCCCCACCTTACACAAACCCGCCCTCACTACTGTCCCGCACACAACTACAGGATCCACTGGAAGTGAAAAAAGAATCGCCCCTTCTTCCATCCTCCCCAGAAACCATATCGGATGAATTACCCCAAAGCATGGAGGAAAGCATGGATATAAAAGAGGAATCTGATGAGGTGATGAACCTCTCAGGGCAGGACTCCTCTCTCAATCTCTGCTTCAAAACCCAGGGGGAGGACATGCTCCACAGTGTCTCCCCATGCGACCTCTCTGAGGGCCCGAGCCTCAATCAGGATCAAACAGTTTTCCAGCAAAACAAGAAGATTATGAAACGGGTGAAATCGGAAGTGTGGCACCATTTCATTGTGTCGCCAGTTGACCAGTTAAAAGCACTGTGCCGTTACTGTCCATGTGTCATCAGTCGGGGGAAACGGGGCGACTTTGGTACAAGCTGTCTGATGAGGCATCTGATGAGACGCCACCCAGATGTCCTCAAAAACCAAAAAGGCTTAGATGAGAAGGAATCCTCCCCTCATCCCTACACCAATCTCACCGTGGCAGACGCAGTTTCAACCAAAGAAACTGAGAGCCCCGTTGGCAAGAAAAAGCCACAAACACTGCCCTCTTTCAGTAAAAAGACATCAAAACTGTGGAACCATTTCTCCATTTCACTCACTGACCCCACAAAGGTGATTTGTTTGCACTGTGGCCGCACAATTAGCAGAGGCAAAAAGACTACAAACCTCGGCACCAGCTGCCTCTTCAGGCACATGCAGAGGTTTCACGGACATGTTCTCGAAAGTAACAATGCTAATGCTATCTCAGGTGATGTGCCGTCTGCTGAAATTCATGTCAAACAAGAGCTCATGGACACTTCCGTTTTCGACACTGAGCAGAACCGCGAGCGGTTTGATGAACACCACCCGGTTGCCAAAAAAATCACCAAACTTATCGCAGAATTGCTCGCACTGGATCTTCAGCCATCAGCCATGGTGGAGAACGCTGGTCTGAACCGACTACTAGAGTACCTCCAGCCCCAGTATTCTCTACCACCTTCTTCTTACTTCACCAGCACTGCCATACCAGACATGTACGAGAGGGTGAAGGACGTTGTGCTGACCCACCTGAAAGAAGCGGAAAGTGGGGTTGTCCACTTCACCACTAGTATTTGGGTCAGTAGCCAGACAAGGGAATACCTGACCCTTACTGCCCACTGGGCGACGTACGAGTCAACTGTCCGACCCCAGGGTCAGGACTTTCACTGCTCCGCTCTCCTAAGTGTCTCCCAAATCGACTGTGATAACGATATGCATGACATCCCAAAGCAGCTGGAGTATCTGTGGGATTCCTGGGTCACCTCATCAGGGCTGAAAAAGGGGTTCACTGTAACCGATAACACCACCGTCAGAAACACCTTGGAGGACTACGGTCACGTCACCATGCAGTGTTTCGGACACACCATAGACCTCATTGTTAGCGAAGCCATAAAGAGCCAGCGAATGGTTCAGAACCTTCTGAGTATTGCGCGGAAGATCTGCGAGCGTGTGCACCGCTCGGCAAAGGCCAAGGAGAAGCTGGCCGAGCTCCAGAGGGTCCATCTGCTGCCGGAGAACCAACTGATTCAGGATGTCCCTTCCAAATGGAGGACCTCCTTTTTCATGCTGGAGCGGCTGGTGGAGCAGAAGAAAGCCATCAACGAGATGTCGATCGAGTGCAATTTCAGGGAAATGATCAGCTGTGATCAGTGGGAGGTGATGCTGTCGGTCTGCAATGCACTGAAACCTTTCGAAGTCGCCTGCAGGGAGATGAGCAACCGCACTGCCACTCTGGGTCAAGTGATCCCGCTCATTCACATCCTCAACAGAAAGATAGACCTGCTGTTCGACGAAACCGTGGGCATCGACAACATGCTCAAGTCTCTAAAGGAAGCCATGGTGAGCAAAATGTCCGCAACGCTGCACGACCCACGGTACACCTGGGCGACCATGCTGGACCCGCGATACAAGATGTCGTTGTTCACAGAGGAAGAGGCGGAGCAATGCAAACAAGACCTGATCGGGGAGCTGGACTCGTCCTCGTTTACCTCACTTGCCGCGAAGCCTCTGCTGCACAACGGCTGCAACGAGGCCCCCGTTTCATCCAACGCCTCCCACCCAAACAAAGACAACCTCTGGTCCCTAATGGCTGACATCCGGCAAAAGATAAAACACGAGGAAAAGCCAAAGTCCTCAGAGCTGGCAGTGCTGGAGTACCTCGAGGAAGATATACTCGATCAAAGCTGTGACCCCCTCGACTACTGGAACCTTAAAAAGTTCCTGTGGCCTGATCTTGCCAAAGTAGCCGCCCGTTATGTGGGCTGCCCTCCCAGTATCGTCCCAGCAGAGACACTGTTCAGCACAGCCAGTGTCAACTGTGCGCTAAATCAACACAGACCTTTACTGGAAAACATGGAGGGTCTGCTGTTCCTCAAGGTCAACCTCCCGTTGATTTATTTTCAGTACTGATTATGTTGAGCATTAACTTGAAACCCCTTTATCAAGGACCGAGTTGCATAGCTGTGAAATGGGGCTTTCTGTTGGGCAGAAATGTAAAATATCGATTTATACACTGATTGATTCTCACTGCAAAGGCCAGATTTGGAGGATTTCTTTTATTCCGTGTACTACTGTTAAACACTTTGGAGCTGTTGTGATGAAAAGTCTCAGACAAAAGTGTATCAGGGAGGGAGGGTTTTTCTAGCTGTAGGGGTTGGTGATAATGTGTTTGCTTGTTAATCAGTTTTTTTTTTGTCTTTTTGTTTTCTGTGTCTACTCTCTCCTTGTGCCTTATCCAAAACTACTTCAGGTCAAAATGCTGTAAATATTTTTTGTTAAATTACACAGATCACGTCAGGACGCTTTTTGATTATTGTGTATTAAAGATGGATGCAGAGTTGTTTTCTGAATGAAAACATGGCCCAAAAATAAATGCTGTGACTGAAAGATGTTTTAAGTTAATGTTATTTAATTTTTTTGTGAAATTGTGGCTCATGGTACTGTCGATTAGAAATAGATTATTTTTTTTTTTTTTTTTTTAAACTTGCTGAAATGTTTTTTAATAAGATCCTGTATAATATTGCTGTATTTTCAGAATAAGCAGTTTGTTTGGAATATACAATTTGTCTCTTAAGCACAATTTAAGTTTATGTCCAGGGGATTAAATTATGGGTTTATTATGAGTAAAAACAATGTACTGTACATTTTTATATGAAATGACTTCTGAACCTAATTTGATAAATGTTTTAGCATTGACTGGAACCATGCAAATTTTGTGGTCATTTTTAAATAAAGGTTTTCCTTATGCAATATCACAGGTTTCTTCTTTTGGTTAGCAATCAATGCTTTGATTTAATTTACCATGGATCCAACATGAGTTTCAGCTGTATTCCTTTATAAAATGTCTATAAAATATGCAAATAACAGCCTGCGGTAAACAATACAAAGCTATCTTCAGAATATAATAGTTTACATATCTGCAACAAAACATGCTTTCCAGGACATACAGTGGAGCATGAGAAGAGAACCATGTTTAACATCAGAAAAGATGTCTGACAGTTCACTGCAATATTTATCTACATGGGTAGCACAAGTCAGCAGTCGATGTGACGGGTGAAAAACCTGTTTTTTTCTGACACCATTATAACCCTCCAGGACACTTGTTTTGATCACCTTTGGTCTTTTTTTTTTAGTTACTTAGAAACCCCTTAATCCAAGATTCCCTAAAGTCACTCTCTTTGTAGTCCGGCTGTAGTCTTTCTCTCCATTAACACAGTTTTTCTTGCTAATCGCACACTAACAGGCGGGATGTGAAATATGTTGAAGGCAATGTTGCTGTAGCCTTTAATGAAGGCCAGAGGCTGATGGGTGTCCTGGAGCAGTTGTATCTTGGTGACATTTGCCTCCATCAGAAGGTGTGTGTACATTTTCATGTCAAGATTCTTGAGACTCAGGTCCTCACGTTTGTCATATCTGTTTAAAACAAAATAGCACAAATTATTGCAATACGAAAGTTGCATTGGATACACTACTTTTAGACAGCTTTTCATTCAAAAGGAAAATACACCGACCTCCAGTTTCTGTTCTGCTCTAAGAAGCGAGATACTCCAGTTTCAGCAGCATAGGTGTCAATGTGAACAAAGACATCTGAGGGGACAAAGGCATTGTGTCACAATGTGAGTAGCATACATTAAATGCTTGTCAGTATACAGTATCATGTATGATTGCCAAGAAAGTAAAAGACAAAATTATTTTCTCTCATCCACAATTAATATATTCAAACTAATCAGTCATTTTGTAGCTGATTAGCTGTTTTTTTTCAGCGAATGGAGATCCTTAAAATAAACAACGGGGCAATTTCATAATTACCCCCAAATGTACATATGATTATTTTTCAGTTATCAGCTCCTCTTAAAGGTGATGAGAATTAATAGTGCTAACAAAAGAGCTGAAAGTGATTCCAACCTGCTGTGACTGGCAACAGCCTGTGTAGCTCCTGCATTCCTCGGCCCCCTGGGTAGTTGTGGTGGGAAACATAGAGACTAAAACTGGAGTACGCTGCATTGGTAAGAAGCTGGCCAACCACCACCGCAGAGCCCAGTTTGTACATCCAGGATTTCTGGTAGTTGCACAAACTAAAGCACAAAAGAAAGAGAGAGTGAGCAGTAGCCTGTGTGGCGTCTTCATCTCCGTTACACTGTTGACACAAGATGTGATTGCACTGAGCAATATCTGGAAAATAGCTGCTCAACATCTACCAGTCAAGTCCAAGACACAGCATGTCACCAAGTCAGCTTTCATAAATGAATTCTGATAGTTTATAAAGCAATTTGAGTGTCTGGTTTGTGTTGGAATCCGCCAGACACTGCCATTGGCTAACAAATTGTACATTTTCCTTTCCTGCGTTTTTGAATGCAAAGCAGTTTGAGGGTAATATGTTTGCACTTGCATGAAAGAACAGCCTCGGGCAGTCACTAAGCTGAGCACAGGGAAAGTGTATATGATGAAGCGCAACTCCTTGTGGGGCAGGAGCGAGTAGATGAGGATGAAGCCTGCGGTGGGCAGCAGCAGCAGCCTCATTCGCCTGTCAAGCAGGCCGAGGGGGAGGAACAGCAGCGTGCAGCCAAGGGCGCGGGGCACGGCGGAGTAGAAGTACCACAGGAAGGGAGAGGTTTACTGGGGAGACGAGAGTCAAGGAGATCAATCCCTTGATGAATTTCAGTGGCAGTAAATTCACAAAACTTTAAAGTGGATGCACACACATGGGTGTACTCGAGTAAATCAAAAAGGATATTCCCCAATCGGAACTTTTGTTGAGAATAGTGTTGTACCACAAAACCTGACCTTCAGGCCACAACAATTTCCTCCAAAAGATGGAGTCAATGGCCACCGTCAAAGCTGTAAAAAAACAACAACACAGGAAATCAAAACCTGATTGGTCAGCAAGGGCAATTTATTATGTACAGAGTATGGACTATTCCTATACTGTGAATTCTACTACTCACCCAGTGATATAATCCCAGCAGGAACAGCATAGTAAAGCAGCTGCAGCAGTCCCAGCTTTCTACTCAACATTGATATCAGTAACATGAGACCCAGGAAGATGCAGAGCTCGGACCGGAACACAATGATGACTAGAGCGGAGAGGCTGATGAAGTGGCCGTATTTCTGAGCCATCCACGATGTGAACGCCACCAGAACTGAAAAGAAGGATTTTATATACTTATTTAGGAAAACAAAAAAATAAACCCAGCATCCCCGGATCATGAAGCCATGCGCAGTATCTCACCTAGTGGCAGTGCGAACACATTAGGGAGCGTCCTGGTGCTGTAGAACATGAGGTGAAACTGAGAAGCACACATCAGACAGAAGAGCCCTGCAACCGTGGAGCCAAACTGTCTCCTCACCTCCTTCTGCATGTGCCACAGTGCACCGACGACAGACGCTCCCAGGGAAGCTCGGACTGCAGACAGCACATCAAGAGGACGCATTTGTTTGGACTGTTTAAGAGCACATCAGTGGATTGGATTAGACATGTTTACCTGCCAGCTGGGTGTAGAATTTCGGTGCATCCAGCAGAGAGGACAGAAACACAACAGGGGAGCAGAGCACGGCGAGAAACAGGGGGCCGAGGAACGTCCGTGGCACCACACCAGGGAAGTCATGATGGTCGTACTGAAAGACAGCAAGGGCTCTAATGTCAACAAACAATCAATACAGCCAGACCTTAATATGGCTGATCTGGATCTCTCAATCACATCACTTGGTTTTCATCAGCATAGGGAGTTTGGCTCGTTGTCATGAAACTGTAGAAGTTCATATTTTTATTTTGTATTATTTCTTCTTACTAACAGCTTTATATGCATTAAGTATGCATTCATCAGAAATACATGAAATGTGCCCTCCGACTGTTAATGAATGTTACATTCAATCAAATGATACAACTGCGGAAAAAATTAAATACATACTGTGTGCCAACCTTGTGATTTTAAAAACATGTATACATACACTGGTGCTGTGCACAGTTAGCTTGTTAGCACACCTAGTGCCAGCATCTAGAGATGCCACAGACTACACCTGCTTGACTTACCTTGTCAAAGTCAGTTCTGTGATACAGAATGTCGTGTGCCGCTTGTAAATTAAAGCTCTCCTCAACTTTAGTGAACGGACAAATTATTAAATGCAAAAGAGACACAGTTATTAATAAAAGCAGCAGTGGCAGCCCTAAAACAGTCCTCTTTTCAGCCATGACAGCTGAATTTTGTATCACTTCCGGGCAGGACCGGAAGCGAACTACACACCATTGTCGTCATATCGGTAAAAATGTATATATAACTTAATTCTGGTCATGAGATAGATATATTGTTTGGACATTTCACTTAGACGTCA